>JARFIW010000932.1:1597500-2797500 GCA_036346225.1 Platerodrilus igneus | reverse complement strand
TGTGAAGTGTACCTGTTAAGTATTTGAATTGAAATATAAATATTGTTTCAAACGTTTTGGTTTTATTTATATATAATGGTATTGTTAGGATACAATTACTCGGAAGCAGTAGCAGAATCTTGGTTTATGTAATATCATAGAAGTTGAACAAAAAAATTTCAAACTAAAGGTATGTTTCAAACACGTAGTTGTACTCATTTCTATTAAAATTAAATGTAGCGCTCTTTGTTATAATTCTTTTCATAAGAACTTAGATACCCATTTCAGTTACGTGAACATTTGAAAAATTAAACAATACCAATGTATGCTTTATATTTTAAAACATAAACAAGCTAATATATACAAAATAATTTCTAAATTCACATCATTCATTTCTTATGATAACAGTTGTGGTGGTTAAATTTTTATTTTAAAACTTACAATTTAATATATATTCCATTTGAATATCTGCCAACAGTTTTATAAACCCCATCTCCTCGATTATTTCCATAAAATCATCCAGATCCTCGGGCATTGATAACACTGCAGTACAGTGCTGTATTGCTTCCTCATGACTGACACATAAGACATTTTCTCCTTCTATCGAAAAGCGTTGCCCACATTCTGCTTAAGACTTCGTACATATTTTCCAGATTACTAGAAGACGTTATATCCATATTTTTGTGTTAAAGTTTCACATCGGTAGTCTCTTCCCCCATTTTGGTGTAAACGCCGTAGAGTTCGCAATAGACTTTTACTGCTGTATGTTGTATTCTTTTTTCATTAATTAATCGAATAAATCGCTCTTTCTGCTTCCAAAGAAACTCGGACACTCCATCGTCGACACTGGCGTTCTTTATGCGATAGCTAGCCATACGGTTGTTAAACGCTGTACTAACCATTTCTACACCATCGTCGTTAGTAGCGGTAACTGATGCATTTTTATGTCTGTTGCTCCTTAAGTGTGCAGCATAGGTAGTCTTTTCCATTTCAAAATCGCATACTTTACACATAATTCGTGGTTGTTTCGTACAAGGCTCTTTAACAGCTAGCGGGCTGAACGTTTACGGCAATGACATACCGTGCTGTTTTCCTTGTGTCGCTGTAAGCTGTCCGTTCTCGTAAAAGCGATACCGCAAGACCCACAGTTAAAGTACTTTGCTGCGGACGGATGTATAAGCAACCTGGACGATGTTACACCACGACATTTGTTCTGGTGCCGTTTGAGCATTTTCCAGGTATAGGAAGCACCGCAAGGGTTGCATTTAAAACGTTTGCAGATACCATTTTAGTACAAAACAAAATTCGCACTATAGCACTTTGGTTAAACTTGTAAGCGAACTAACTTATAACTAAAGAGTTTACTCTTGCGCACCTGCTTTATGTACCCTATAGAATGCAAACCGAAGGTTTCGAACACCAACGAAGATGATGACGTCATAATCCTTGCTGCTCGTCCAATACATTTAGCGCCAATGCATGCACCCGGTTCGCATCGTCGATGGTGCGAATGCCGTTAGTAGAAACATCAAAACGTCTTCCATGTTATACGGATTGCGTGCATATTAAAAATCCAAAAGGGTGATAGCACACGCACACAAATTGTGTGCAAGTCGTGCTGTAGAAGATGCAGTGCTACTATAACCAAAAACTTAATAAAAACACTTTAAACCATTACTAAGGGAATACCAAACTTGTTGTATACAGAATACTTACTAATAAAGCAATTTAATTTTAAATAACTACACCATATTTTTCGAAAATGGCATGCTTGAATATTTTCTTTGGAAACAATCGAAAATTGCAGAAGACACTCGAAGAGTGCACAAACGCAGTCACTAAACCACAATTAATAATCGCCTTTATAGGTTTAACATTTCTACCATTACCCAATAACTGGTGCTACGTACATGGAAACTTTAATTTCTTATTGAGAGAATCCTTATTCTCCACGCACTGTTGCGTAGCTGGATGCCCACCTTTTGGGGATATATGCTCGTTATAGGTTGTAAGACCCTCGGTTTTACTTAACTACACTTTGTGAGATCCCTTTAATCTTTTTTAATCCTGTCCTTCTCGCGCACAATACAGTAGGACTTAGCCTTACTACCTACAAATTCTAACACTAAGTCACCGTTAAACTTGTCTTTAAATTTCCCTACAACTTTTTGTTAACATGCAGGTAAATTGTGTTTATTATTTGCGGGTACCACTTTAAACCTAAAAATAAAAACAGGATAGTTTAATACGTCTATTAATAATTTATGGTAATGTTGGCGATACAAATATGTAAAACAAACTTTATCAAAAAATATAATGTTTTAATAGAATACATACATGTATTGATAACATCTATAAACCGCTGTGGTAACCAGAGTCTGGCGAATCTGGGATAGCCAAATCTCTAAACATTTGCTCAAGCGATTGCCTTGCAGTTGCATCTTTTAAGTACTGAATGAAACATTTAATAATTTCCAACACTGTCAAGTAATTTAAATTGCTGCAATCATTAGACAGAGAAATAATGGTACTGCTCTCTCCTCTAATAACGTTTGACCTTTCTTCCTCCGTCGTATTTCCACATACTTTTTATATCACCAACAAATTTTCATAAAATTCTGGAAAGTTTCTACACCTTAACTCTACCATTTTATAACAGATCAATTCTCGCAAATTTAATAGCTTGATGCACTCGTACGCAGGTAGCACAATAACATTCCCATCTTTCGTAATCACCATATTATATAAATTCTCTTTTCAAAATTGTTCAACAACCATATACTTCTATTAAAGGCTGTGCTCAGCTGCAATTTGAAATTTTGATCCAATTGTATGTCAACAACATCGTTTCCAGTAGTCAAACCATTTAATCGGACTTGTTTTGAGTCTTGAGCAAATTGGCGAATTTGAAATTCCACTTGAAAAGTACACAATTTCTTCCAATCGAAGTAAGAGAATGTTATCGTAGAATCAGCACACATACCACTACAGCAAATCACTTGGATGACAGGTTGAAGACCACCATATAAATCAAAACCAACTTCTAATATATGGTGGTGATAATTTGAAGGAAATTCGCCTAACCTATAGGTTGACTTACCAACTAGTTGGTTGATATTTAATTGTGGTACTCGCACATCACTTGTAACGTCAACACAAGAAAAATCCATCTTTAATTTATAATTTTAATCCAACTCGACGATACTTTGACGACTAATGCACTGGAACATGGCTCTCGCCTTTATGCCGATGGTCGAGCGTGCGCAGCTCTTATTATATTAGTTGGCGTTATATGCAAGTCTTGACTGGAAAAGTGACGCGTATAATTGTTTTATAGTGGGTTTTACCTGTATGTATTTAACCACCAACGCCATTTTAGAATTATTAAACAAAATTACTCTTAACAGTATTTTAATATACCATCGTGTAAGATTTCAATTATTATTATGTTTTTCCTCAGGTTCTCAAATCCCTCGAATTTTTTCAAATCGAATGACCCTTTACTGATTTGCAGATTAACCTTTTGCAAGCACCGTATATAATTCACCTTTAATCTATTTCTAAACCGTATCGCTCTGTCTTTTGAGATAAACCCTGGTGTGTCCCACAATCGACTTCCTTTCCACCCCAAACACGTTGACACTGATGTTGTTTAATTGACCCTCTGCGGATTGTGAGCACTGGGGCGCATTATCAAAGCAGCGTTGTCATCATTTGTATATTAATAACAGCTCTGGTGTTGGGGAGCTCGATGTTGAGGATCCACGCAATTTCAGACTCCATCCTAAAACAAAAAAAATCAATAATTGTAGAAACTAACCAGAATCACGTTCCTGGAACTCCTCTGACATCCTCTCACAATTGTAGATCTCCCCAAGGTTACTGGAGGAGGTGACCACAACATTTCAGTGTTGAAGATTTAACATCCTCTACACTGTCAAACACCTCTAGATCTCTAAGCGATGAACCTCTTTCTGCCGACGCAAAATTCTGAACTGTCTAAAATAATTAGGTTAAACACTCATTATGTTTAAAGTATACATACCACTAGTATTAGCATCTATTTAATTCTGTATGTAGCTACTCTTGTTTTAAACAGGTTACCGTTTGAGCTACAACCACCACAACATCGCGCCTTCAAGTTGGATGAGCGCTAGAGGCGATCCTGGTGCAAATTGGTGTTAACCACGACATTGCATACTCCAAGTCCACATCTTCCAGGAGAAACACCAGCGATAAAATTTTAACCTTGAGCATTACCAGTCTATAAGTTCGTCGGTGAAATCAATTAACAGCTTGCTTACGCGCTTACATCTATAATTATCGGATGTATCGAGAACAAAGTTAGACAGGGGTAAATATTTATACATATTTTTCGAAATTGTGAAGTGGAATAGTCTGCATTTGCATTTTGATAAGTAAACATCAATAAAAATGAGCGGGAAAGAATTATATCTTTAGATGCTATAAAATTTTAGAACAAGTTGTCAAGGAGATGAAAACAAGTTTATCAAACAATTCAACTAGCCAACATTTGAATGGTATGTCTAATGAATCTCTGGTAAATACTAAAATAGTGCAAGATAAACCTACACATGATAATGTTGATGCGAAAGATCAGAACATAGACGGCACAACAGTCAGACGTTTCTGACAGAAAAAGAAATGGAATGTTATACTACAGAGGATTTAAATAAAAGCCCTTGACGAAATAAAACAAAGGATGGATTACTGGTTCAGAAGCATCCGAAATCTACAATGTTCAAAAGCTACACTCTATACGAAACTCAGATCAAACAAAAATCGTGTGCAAAATTTGGCAAATGTATACTACACATTGCCAAATAAGGATTAGGAAAAAGTGACTTTTGTGTGTGTGTGTGTGTGATTAATTTTAATGAATAAAAATATATTTCTATGTGAAGTGTACCTGTTAAGTATTTGAATTGAAATATAAATATTGTTTCAAACGTTTTGGTTTTATTTATATATAATGGTATTGTTAGATACAATTACTCGAGATTGTAGAATCTTGGTTTATGTAATATCATAAGTTGAACAAAAAAATTTCAAACTAAAGGTATGTTTCAAACACGTAGTTGTACTCATTTCTATTAAAATTAAATGTAGCGCTCTTTGTTATAATTTTTCATAGAACTTAGAACTTGGACCATTTCATTACGTGAAACATTTGAAAAATATGCTTTATAGTTTTATACTTTAACACTAAAACTATACAAAAATAATTTCTAAATTCATCATTCATTTCTTATGATAACAGTTGTTGGTGGTTAAATTATTTAAAACTTACAATTTAGTATATTCCATTTGAATATCTGCCAACAGTTTTATAAACCCCATCTCCTCGATTATTTCCATAAAATCATCCAGATCCTCAGGTGCACAATAACACTACAGTATTGCTTCCTCGTATGACTGACACATAAGACATTTTCTCCTTCAAAAGCGTTGCCCACATTCTGCTTTTTTTACTCGTAGAAACATTGCGAGATACCGTACATATCGAATAATCCAAAGTCTTTATACATATTTGTTATATTTTTTAAACCAATATCAACAAATAATAACTTCTACCCACAGCATATTCCTTTTATCTCTACTCCTATTCGGATATGTAACCTCATATGTGCACACTGAAGCAACCGGTATGGAATGTATTCTATGAACAAAATCATTACATTTCTTAAGAAAAATGATAAGGACTTTAAAAATAATTATAACTCTTGTTAGACCTCTAGTCTCTAGATAAACGTTATTATTTTAGGTTGTGTCACTGTTTTCTCAATTTATACATACTTTTCCTAAACTATGCGTATCCCTAGACGGTATATAGTGAATACGTCTCACGTCAAAGCGTCAGCTTGTCGTCAACTTACAGTAACTTAACGTTTTTAAAATCTTTGATTTCAACTTTAACGCTTGTGGGTGTGAAGTAAACGCAAATTCTTTCCGCTATGACTAAACTAGGAATCGGTAATTTTGAAAGTGATCAATCAATTGTTTGTGCACCTCTTTGAATTTTTGTAGAGATCTCCCTTTTTGTATACAAAAGTTCTTCTTTACATTGAATCCTGCATAAAATGAAGCTTACGTTTATTTACAATAAAATTGTTAACGTTCGTCATCATCGGACTCAGGATGGGAACTAACTTTTTGAATAATGTTATTTATATACTCGTCGAAATTCTTCCTATATCGACCATTATCCAAATCAAAATCTTTCACAACAGTTATAAAATTATGTTTTGAGTCACCCCAACACTGTAAACACATTTCTTTAAATTTCGGATATGTCATGTCACCACTTATATGATCCGAAAGATATGTCTGAGATTGGTTTCATCCTGTTTCCAATAATGCGATTACATTGGCGTTATCTCTAAGTCTATGTTTTAGTATCGCACTGGAAGTAAGTTTGACATAGATAGAACGAGATCTATTATGTCGGCCGAAGGAAAAATTGGTGATTTTACGGTTCGTTTACAGGTATATCATCGAAAACCATAATTGAATCTTCTTTGGTATCTCGGGTTCGATCAAATCATCGTAATTTTCAAACTCATGGTACCCAATTTCTTCTTTTAATGGTGTAAAACGTTTCTTAACAATTCGTATTTCGGTTGATATACAACTCTTCGAAAATACATATAGACATTTTGTGAATCTAAGACCGTTCTCGTGCAAGATCAGAGATATTAAAGCGTTGGTCTTCACAACTCGATGGTCCCACGAATTAAGCTCGTATGTTAACACAAGGACCATGTTTACCATCCTCTTTTGCATTAGCAATAGCAAAGTTATCATAATTCTGTACAGGTATTTTAACTTCTGGATATAACATCTCTGGATGCATCGTTGGAATAATTTCTTCACGTTCTACTGCAACCTTTTAACATATCTGCATAACGTTGTTCTAGGTATATTATATTTTTACTAGCAGCGTAGAACTCGAGCCATGCCAGCAGATATCCTCTGCTGCTTTTGTATGCATTGTTATGGACACCACTGATTGTAGATACGACATCTTTCGAAAAATGTCTTACTATAACTAAAGCTCAAGGACTACTTCCTTATATACCAAATTTAATCTCCCTGCTCACATAACCACATGACCATATGTAAGAATGACCACATGACCATATGACCACATGACCATATGACCACATGACCATATGACCACATGACCATATGACTTTGACCATATGACCGACCATATGACCTAATAGATAGGTTTTCTCATTAAAACCCATTAACAATTGCTTTTATATGAGTTTTCCATATAAAACCAAGTGTGGACCTAGGTATAAAAGAAGAATTAGTAATTGGGTCTACGCGCGCCGAATGGTGAGCATCTCCCATCTGTAAATAAGTTGTAGTTGTTTAAGCGAATTTAACTCCATGGTAGAGTAAAATTGGTCATAGGGTGAAATGCCTCCTTGGTCATTGAAATGTGGTCATGGTCGAAAATGTGCCTCCGCCATGTGGTCATAGGTCATGTTTCGCAATTACATAAGAAGACGAAATGTGGTCATAGCGTTAGAAAAAGTATAGAAGAAGTTCGACTGGTAAATCAACTATTTACTCCGTCAGGAAAATATAATATACCGAAAGAGACGTTAAGCTATCACCGCAAAGCAACAAAGCAGGTACACAACGAAGCAATATGGTTGCGAAACAAAAATTAAAATACCTATACAGAATTATGATAATTTGCTTTGCTATGCAAAGAGGATGGTAAACATGTGTTTGTTCCCGTCTAACATACGAGCTATATTCGTGTGGACCATCGAGTTGTGGAAGACCAACGCTTAATAACTCTGATCTTGCACGAGAACGGTCTTAGATTCCAAAATGTCTATGTATTTTCGAAGAGTTTATATCAACCGAAATACGAATTGTTAAGAAACGTTTTACACCATTAAAAGAAGAAATTGGTACCATGAGTTTGAAAATTACGATGATTTGATCGAACCCGGAGATACCAAAGAAGATTCAATTATGGTTTTCGATGATATACCTGTAAACGAGAAAAGTAAAATCACCAATTTTTCTCGTTCGGTCCGACATAAAGCAATAGATTCGTTCTATCTATGTCAAACTTACGCTAGTGCGTTAAAACATAGACTTAGAGATAACGCCAATGTAATCGCATTATGGAAACAGGATGAAACCAATCTCAGACATATCTTTTCGGATCATATAAGTGGTGACATGACATATCCGAAATTTAAAGAAATGTGTTTACAGTGTTGGGGTGACTCAAAACATAATTTTATAACTGTTGTGAAAGATTTTGATTTGGATAATGGTCGATATAGGAAGAATTTCGACGAGTATATAAATATTTAACATTATTCAAAAAAAGTTAGTTCCCATCCTGAGTCCGATGATGACGAACGTTAACAATTTTATTGTAAATAAACGTAAGCTTCATTTTATGCAGGATTCTGTACGAAAGAACTTTGCGGCATACAAAAAGGGAGACGCTACATCTCTACAAAATTTCAAAGAGGTGCACAAACAATTGATTGATCACTTGCAAAATTACCGATTCCTAGTCACAAGGAATAGCGGAAAGAATTTCCACACCTACAACAAGCGTTAAAGTTGAAATCAAAGGCTGGCTTTTAAAAAAGATTAAGTTACCAGTTGACGGCGAGCCTGTACATCTTTATTATACGGACGTGTTAGGTAGAGGCGAATACGAAAATATATACAAGTCGGTTATGGAGTAAAGTATAACCGTCAATTGATACGCATAGTTTAGGAAAAAGTATGTAGGAAATTGATTTAGAAAACAGTGACACAACCTAAAATAATAACGTTTATCTAGAGACTAGAGGTCTAACAAGAGTTATAATTATTTTTAAAGTCCTTATCATTTTTCTTAAGAAATGTAATGATTTTGTTCATAGAATACATTCCATACCGGTTGCTTCGTGCGTGCACACAATCGGATGCAATCGGTACATATCCGAATAGAGTAGCCCATATAAAAGGACTGTTCGCGTAGAAGTTATTATTTGTTGATTGTACGGTTTAAAGAGACAATATAACAAATATGTATAAAGACTTTGGAGAGGTTATTCGAAGATTTCGCAATGCTCTACGAGTAAAAAAAAGCAGAATGTGGGCAACGCTTTTCGATAGAAGGAGAAAAATGTCTTATGTGTCAGTCATACGAGGAAGCAATACAGCACTGTACTGCAGTGTTATCAATGCCCGAGGATCTGGATGATTTTATGGAAATAATCGAGGAGATGGGGTTTATAAAACTGTTGGCAGATATTCAAATGGAATATATACTAAATTGTAAGTTTTAAAATAACAATTTAACCACCACAACTGTTATCATAAGAAATGAATGATGTGAATTTAGAAATTATTTTTGTATATATTAGCTTGTTTATGTTTTAAAATATAAAGCATACATTGGTATTGTTTAATTTTTCAAATGTTCACGTAACTGAAATGGGTATCTAAGTTCTTATGAAAAGAATTATAACAAAGATTAATTTTTTCATAGAAATGAGTACAACTACGTGTTTGAAACATACCTTTAGTTTGAAATTTTTTTGTTCAACTATGATATTACATAAACCAAGATTCTGCTACTGCTTCCGAGTAATTGTATCCCAACAATACCATTATATATAAATAAAACCAAAACGTTTGAAACAATATTTATATTTCAATTCAAATACTTAACAGGTACACTTCACATAGAAATATATTTTTATTCATTAAAACTAATACACACACACACACACACACAAAAGTCACTTTTTCCTTCTTTTATTTGGCAAATGTGTAGTATACATATTTGCCAAATTTTGCACACGATTTTCGTTTGATCTGAGTTTCGTATAGAGTGTAGCTTTTGGAACATTGTAGATTTCGGATGCTTCTGAACCAGTAATCCATCCTTTGTTTATTTCGTCAAGGGCTTTATTTAAATCCTCTGTAGTATACGATTTAAGTTGTCTCTTTCTTTTTCTGTCAGAAACGTCTGACTTGGAGTCTATGTTCTGATCTTTCGCATCAACATTATCATGTGTAGGTTTATCTTGCACTATTTTAGTATTTACCAGAGATTCATTAGACATACCATTCAAATGTTGGCTAGTTGAATTGTTTGATAAACTTGTTTTCATCTCCTTGACAACTTCTTCTAAAATTTTTATAGCATCTAAAGATATAATTCTTTCCCCGCTCATTTTTATTACGATGTTTACTTATCAAAATGCAAATGCAGACTATTCCAATTTCACAATTTCGAAAAATATGTATAAATATTTACCCCCGTCTAACTTTGTTCTCGATACATCCGATAATTATAGATGTAGCGCGTAAGCAAGAAGTTAATTGATTTTCACCGACGTGAATAGACTGGTATGAAATGTTACTCAAGGTTAAACGACGCTGGGTTTCTCCTAGTGATGTGGACGTTACCAACTTGGCAACCCACCAGCGATCCAACGTGCACAAGACTGCTTGCTAGTCGCGTCTTGGAAGGGGGCGATGCTGTGGTGGTTGTAGCTACCGCTTTTAAAACAAGAGTAGCTACATATAGAATTAAAAATGCTAATACTAGTGGTATGTATACTTTTAAAACATTGAATGAGTGTTTAACCTAATTATTTCTAGACAGTTCAGAATTTTTGCGTCGGCAGAAAGAGAGGTTCATCGCATTAGTTGGTGAGAAATTAAAGATCACCTATCCTCAAGGTTAACTTGGAGGTGTTTGGTGGCTACACCAAGATGGACAGTGTAGAGGATGTTAAATCTTTCAACACTCGAAATGTTGTGGTCACCTCCTCTAGTAACCTTGGGGAGATCTACAATTCCTTTGTGGAGAGGATGTCAGCTAAGTCAGAGAAGTTCCAGGAGCGTGATTCTGGTTAGTTTCTACAATTATTGATTTTTTCCAATTTGTAAGTTTTAGGATGGAGTCTGAAACAGGCGTTGTACTTGGAGATTAATGTAAACAAGTACAACCCTTTGCGTGGATCCTCATTCATCGAGCTCCCCAAATGGGCTCGAAACACCAGAGCTGTTATTAATATACAAAATGATGACAACGCATGCTTTGCCTGGTGCGTGATAGCTGCGCTCTACCCCAGTGCTCACAATCCGCAGAGGGTCGGTAGCTACCCCCATTACAGCACCATTCTCAATTTGACAGGACTGCAGTTCCCGATATCCATAAAGGATATACCCGGTTCGAGGAATTAAACAACATCAGTGTCAACGTGTTTGGGGTGGAAAGGAAGTCGATTGTGGGACACACCAGGGTTTATCTCAAAGACAGAGCGATACGGTTTAGAAATAGATTAAAGGTGAATTATATACGGTGCTTGCAAAAGGTTAATCTGCAAATCAGTAAAGGGTCATTCGATTTGAAAAAATTCCGAGGGATTTGAGAACCTGAGGAAAACATAATAATAATTGAAATCTTACACGATGGTATATTAAAATACTGTTAAGAGTAATTTTGTTTAATAATTCTAAAATGGCGTTGGTGGTTAAATACATACAGGTAAAACCCACTATAAAACAATTATACGCGTCACTTTTCCAGTCAAGACTTGCATATAACACCAACTAATATAATAAGAGCTGCGCACGCTCGACCATCGGCATAAAAGGCGAGCCATGTTCCAGTGCATTAGTCGTCAAAGTATCGTCGAGTTTGATTAAAATTATAAATTAAAGATGGATTTTCTTGTGTTGACGTTACAAGTGATGTGCGAGTACCACAATTAAATATCAACCAACTAGTTGGTAAGTCAACCTATAGGTTAGGCGAATTTCCTCCAAATTATCACCACCATATATTAGAAGTTGGTTTTGATTTATATGGTCTTCAACCTGTCATCCAAGTGATTTGCTGTAGTGGTATGTGCTGATTCTACGATAACATTCTCTTACTTCGATTGGAAGAAATTGTGTACTTTTCAAGTGGAATTTCAAATTCGTCAATTTGCTCAAGACTCAAAACAAGTCCGATTAAATGGTTTGACTACTGGAAACGATGTTGTTGACATACAATTGGATCAAAATTTCAAATTGCAGCTGAGCACAGCCTTTAATAGAAGTATATGGCTGTTGAACAATTTTGAAAAGAGAATTTATATAATATGGAGATTACGAAAGATGGGAATGTTATTGTGCTACCTGCGTACGAGTGCATCAAGCTATTAAATTTGCGAGAATTGATCTGTTATAAAATGGTAGAGTTAAGGTGTAGAAACTTTCCAGAATTTTATGAAAAATTTGTTGGTGATATAAAAAAAGTATGTGGAAATACGACGGAGGAAGAAAGGGTTCAAACGTTATTAGAGGAGAGAGCAGTACCATTATTTCTCTGTCTAATGATTGCAGCAATTTAAATTACTTGACAGTGTTGGAAATTATTAAATGTTTCATTCAGTACTTAAAAGATGCAACTGCAAGGCAATCGCTTGAGCAAATGTTTAGAGATTTGGCTATCCCAGATTCGCCAGACTCTGGTTACCACAGCGGTTTATAGATGTTATCAATACATGTATGTATTCTATTAAAACATTATATTTTCTTGATAAAGTTTGTTTTACATATTTGTATCGCCAACATTACCATAAATTATTAATAGACGTATTAAACTATCCTGTTTTTATTTTTAGGTTTAAAGTGGTGTACGCAAATAATAAACACAATTTACCGCATGTTAACAAAAAGTTGTAGGAAATTTAAAGACAAGTTTAACGGTGACTTGGTGTTAGAATTTGTAGGTAGTAAGGCTAAGTCCTACTGTATTGTGCGCGAGAAGGACACGATTAAAAAGATTAAAGGGATCTCACAAAGTGTAGTTAAGTAAAACTGAGGGTCTTACAACCTATAACGAGCATATATCCCCAAAAGGGTGGGCATCCAGCTACGCAACAGTGCGTGGAGAATAAGGATTCTCCAATAAGAAATTAAAGTTTCCATGTACGTAGCACCAGTTATTGGGTAATGGTAGAAATGTTAAACCTATAAAGGCGATTATTAATTGTGGTTTAGTGACCGCGTTTGTGCACTTTTCGAGTGTCTTCTGCAATCTTCGATTGTTTCCAAAGAAAATATTCAAGCATGCCATTTTCGAAAAATATGGTGTAGAAGTTATTTAAAATTAAATTGCTTTATTAGTAAGTATTCTGTATACAACAAGTTTGGTATTCCCTTAGTAATGGTTTAAAGTGTTTTATTAAGTTTTTGGTTATAGTAGCACTGCATCTTCTACAGCACGATTTGCACACAATTTGTGTGCGTGTGCTATCACCCTTTTGGATTTTTAATATGCACGCAATCCGTATAACATGGAAGACGTTTCGATGTTTCTACTAACGGCATTCGCACCATCGACGATGCGAACCGGTGCATGCATTGGCGCTAAATGTATTGGACGAGCAGCAAGGATTATGACGTCATTTAGTTCCCCGCTGAATCCTCAACTTCGTTCGGTGTCTTCGGAAACCTTCGGTTTGCATTCTATAGGGTACATAAAGCAGGTGCGCAAGAGTAAACTCTTTAGTTATGTTAGTTCGCTTACAAGTTTAACCAAAGTGCTATAGTGCGAATTTTGTTTTGTACTAAAATGGTATCTGCAAACGTTTTTAAATGCAACCCTTGCGGTGCTTCCTATATCTGGAAAAATGTCTCAAACGGCACCAGAACAAATGTCGTGGTGTAACATCGCCCAGGGTTGCTTATACATCCGTCCGCAGCAAAGTACTTTAACTGTGGGTCTTGCGGTATCGCTTTACGAGAACGGACAGCTTACAGCGACACAAGGAAAACAGCACGGTATGTCATTAAGCCGTAAACGTTCAGCCCGCTAGCTGTTAAAGAGCCTTGTACGAAACAACCACGAATTATGTGTAAAGTATGCGATTTTGAAATGGAAAAGACTACCTATGCTGCAAACTTAAGGAGCAACAGACATAAAATGCATCAGTTACCGCTACTAACGACGATGGTGTAGAAATGGTTAGTACAGCGTTTAACAACCGTATGGCTAGCTATCGCATAAAGAACGCCAGTGTCGACGATGGAGTGTCCGAGTTTCTTTGGAAGCAGAAAGAGCGATTTATTCGATTAATTAATGAAAAAGAATACAACATACAGCAGTAAAAGTCTATTTGCGAACTCTACGGCGTTTACACCAAAATGGGGAAGAGACTACCGATGTGAAATCCTTTAACACAAAAATATGGATATAACGTCTTCTAGTAATCTGGAAAATATGTACGAGGTCTTAAGCGAAACCATAAGAACAAAATCAGAGGAATTTGAAACATGTGGGTCCGGTTGGTCTTTGGAAAAGGTGCTCTATTTAGAAATAAATATTAATAAGTATAAGCCGATATGAGAAGTTCTAGGTTAAGAATAAAAATTGTAAATATGTATTTAGAAATGTGGTTTACAAAATTTAAACTGTATTAGTAAAAATTATCTGTAATAAAAGTTTTAAGAATAGTTTTAGATTTTCTTTAGGTATGAGCCGCAGGAAATTTATAATTTAGAGAGTGTGTGTAAAATGGTAAGGGTGGCCCTATTTTAAATCTGTTTACAGATTCGGATTCTACATAAAATTCTAGACTAACAAGATGTATTGCATGTATAAAAATTTATAAGGACCGTCAGAAATCGCTACCAGGAAATTTATAATTTAGAGAGTGTGTAAAATGGTAAGGGTGGCCTATTTTAAATCTGTTTACAGATGCGGATTCTACATAAAATTCTAGACTAACAAGATGTATTGCATGTATAAAAAATTTATAAGGACCGTCAGAAATCGCTACCAGCAAAAAAAAAATAATCTTAAAATGGGGGTAGCTCTCTGGGGGGTGATGCAATCTAAAAAATTCTTAGAAATTCGGGTAGCTGAGAAAATTCTAATATTAATTCATACTAAACAAGATAGGTTTATCTCGTGGGTGGAAGTGTGGAAAAAGATTTATCTCGCGGGTGGAAAGAATGCGGGTGTGACGTAATCAAAATGGTTGGGGGTGTCCGAGCAAGGCGGAGTGCAAGGCGGAGAGCAAGGCGGAGCAGGAGGAGATTCTTAAAAAATAAGACTTTATAGTGGGTTTTTACATGTAAAAACCTAGGTTAGATAGCGGCGGCGGTGGCGCGGTGGCGGTGGCGTTGTTCCAAATACATCCAAAATGATCTACTTCAGTACATTTATGTTTTGTGTTCCTTTTCTTTTGCGCTGATATCTTGTTATCTAACATTTATAAAATAAGGTTAATATGCCTTTTAAGTATCTTTTTCTTACAGGGTTTCACAGCGAGAATATTTCAACTTAAGCATTTAAGCTTTTATGTTTAGATCCATTATTTAACATTTAGTTCCTACACTTTCCGGACGGTATTCTTGGTAAACACTTGTTAAGTGTAGTGTCGCTTAAGGGCAATCCGAAAAGAACCCCCTGTTAGTCTCGTCAAACTCCGCCAAAGTTAAAGTTCAGAGGTAGTTCGGAAGTCTCCTTAAAGTTCCTTATTACGGATTAAAAGTTCACCTTTATTGGATTATTGCTTTAGGATAGGGTGCGTTTGTTGAACGCATCTTTAAATGCAATTGTACCCATACAGATTTCATTCAAACCTACGTCTAGCTTGCCGCAAAGAAATCTATAAATACTCCCTGTACGTTTGTTGTGGTTTGTTTTGTATTTTTCTTAATTTTTCTTGGGTATTAAACCACTCAGAGTTTTTAAAATTGTCTTTATTTACGTTTCGATCCATGACCTAGGATCGTTGTCAAAATAATAAAAATTTTAAGTTTGATATTAGGTGAAATTTTTAAAAATTTCACCTAATGTATTCAAATCAAAGATTAGTAAATCAGTCACCTTCAATATGTGTCAAACTTAAAATTTTTTATTATTTTGACAAACTTAGGTCATGGGTCGAAACGTAAATAAAGACAATTTTAAAACTCTGAGTGGGTGTAATACCCAAGAAAAATTAAGAAAAATCTATAAATGGTTTCAATGTGTGAAATAATAATGCCACATGTTTGACTTTGTCTTTAAGATGATTAAAGGTTAATTTAAAAGTGAAAATAACGCGTTTATCCTTCACTTCAAAGTACTCATTCCTTTTAAAATTATAGGAAATTAATCGCGTCTTAAGAAAATCCTGGCTACTTTGTAAGGCTATCAAATCTGAAGTCTCTTGGTTCAGAGTGTAAATTGTAAAACTTGCTTAAGAAAAGCTTTATGATATGAGACCAATTCCTTACGATTATAGTTGAATGTTGTAATGCAATTTGTAAATACTTATATGAAAAATACTTGTTTGAAAAGAAATTTACCTATTCTAAATAATAGAAACATCTTATCGAATTTTTTTTATTATCTTTGGCTATTCCACAGTTACGAACTGTGACATATTTTTATGCTTATTATATTATTATTGGGTCACTCACAGACAGTGATCTCAATATATGTACTAACTGTAATTTCCTTTTCAGGTATTGCACTAGGGTTTCTACATTTCTTCTTGTGCGTAGTTCCACTAGATGTTGAGTTATTAGATGTAGTGGCGCCTTTCCCCTTCCTTTTTTTATAGTTTTTCGAACCGCTTTGACAACAAATCTACGACCACTCTTATGCCTCCTACAGGGTAAAGTCCGAGTTATGCCGCGGTCACGCTTCTTCCATCTTTCTTAAATAAAAAATATATTACACTTCTGACTTTAAGCGTTGGGCTGATGTCCAGATAAAACAATTCTATTTTACTGACGCACAACGTGGGGCGATTTATCCCAAGTATCGCTTTAGTGTTAGATCCCCTAACTAACTTATAAAAAAGTTACTTTATTTCTCTAGCACCCCAATGTGGAGTTAATAAGATTTATTTTATTTCAACTGAAATGAAACACAATAATAACTTATCCTAAATATAACTTTCTGACTAGCTCAGCCCGCGCTTGTTGATTCTACTTTCACCTGGTTAAACCATAAATTTTACTAACTACAAAAAAGCGTGATTCTCTGAATAGCGCTAATTGATTTATTATGAATAAAATCCATAAATTCATTAACAACAAATTGCATTTAAGTATAAAATCTTTCTGTATGTTAAAATGTTAAATACGATTATCAAATTGAGGCTAAATTCTATTCCTTTATCTACAAAGTAGTTACAATGGAATTCGCTAAAAACTCTCCCAACAATTTATTTTCAGGTTATGCACTTCATATATATTGCCGTGGAATCGTGGATTACTCGAGATTTCCCTAATAACCATTCAAGTCCCTCGAATTGGGCGTCATAAAAGTGCCGTGGAATCTTCTGGAACAAGCTTTAACATCGAGCCCCAGCGTTGGGCCGTCATAAAATTTTCAAAAAAATAAATTCTAAATTCAAAAAAAATTCTTACACTACCTTTTTGTAACGCCTGCTTCTTACTGCTCTCACCCTGACTAGCTCAGCAATCGGCTTCTTCTTGAATACCTACCATTTTAAGTACATACCTCTCTCTCACACACACAGTCAAATGAAATTACCAAACAAATAATACAATAACCATACAACCTTTTATTTACACATATTAACAAGTTTCATTATTATAAATAAAATATTTACACTTTGGTACAGACAGTTTGTTACAACAGTTACCAGCTCACTCATTAAATACTCTAAGGTCTTTGGTTTTTAATATATTTTAACAAATTCGATATAATACGAGTAGATGGGCCTCACATGCAACCCTAGTTTGACTTTATTCTGGTCTATTTTGAACTCATTATAACCCAGTTTCTGTAAATGCTTTTTAAACCTTGCATTTTATGGAAAACAAATTTAAAGACCCGTTTACTCCTTACAACAACAATTTATAGCATGAATAAACCTTTATATATCATCAATAAACCTTTTTTTAATAATCAAAATTAATTGTCCTACACATGTACCTCTTTAAACAAGTTTTATGGTAATAAATACGCCACCAATAAGTCAAAACACACAAACACAAAAAATATCAACACAAATGTTTATACAAAAACAGGAATTTAAGTTTCGTTACCTGGAATCGCCTTCGTTTCTCTTCTCCACTGAAGATGGTTACCAGAAACTCTCGTCGTTCTGTCCATCTACTTCCATTGTGCCAGGATCTACGGATCCCCCACCATCCAAATCTCGGCCACCACTACTGTTTTTCTCCACAGATATTAGCTTTGTCTCAAACGTAACATTTCATACCAAATACATTTCATGCATACAAGTTACACTTTAGGCTTTGCTTACCCAAATATCATCCCTTCATTTAATCGCTTCTCTGTAGTAACGGCACCTTTTATCTAAACAAAAGCACCAACTCGTGCAATATCACTTTTACAACATGCGGTACGCTACTACAGCTTTCATAATTTTACAACAAGATGTTATATACAACTTTACTGACTAAACACAATAATTAATACCCGTAAGAGCATTTACTATTATTACGTTGCAGATCTAAGCACGTACTCAGATCTAAATGGAAAGAGAGCTTTACTATTTTTTTCCGTGTATTTATATGATTTTCAAAACTCCCGGTGGAACCTATTTCACTTGAAAAGCTTATTTTTCAATTTACTTCTACTAATTCCGAACGCAACGAACTCTCACTTCTCAAAAATCTCCCTTTCGTCGTGCTGTTACGTAGAATTTTGTTTACTACCTTAACGGACGCGCTCTTCTTGAAAACTGCTAGTCATCCACCAATGATAGAATTTTCCCTTGTCATAGCGCTCCACCTATCCGTTACCTATCTCCGTTCCACGCATGTTTGTTGTCTCCTTTCGAACCTCTCTTAAGTTACAGAAAATCGATATCGTAGTCGTCCTTCACATTTACCCGTATATTTTGTACGTGACTTGCACCCAACGCTTTCTTTACCTGTTTCTCTGTCTGTCTTACATTATCGATCGTTTATTCCACTCACTCTTCAAGGCACTTGTTATTTAAAGCAGTTGGTCAAACCGACCGTTGCAAACAATTTCATAGCAATTCTGTCTTAACGTTTATTTAAGTTCCCTGAACGTGACATTTAATCAACAGGTGTTTCTTGAAACAACCGACCGTTTAAAATAACAATTCTTAGTTTACCCATTCTTAGTATTTGTATAAACGAACGTTGGCTTTTAAAATGGAAACATTTGCGTTTAAAATTATTGAGTTTTTATGTACTCTAAAGCTTTCTTCCTTATGCTATTTTAACATTCTAATATACAAATAGAAAAATATTTTAATAACCGTCCGTTTTCACTATATAAATTAATTAATTTGGCGCGTAAATAATTTGCTCCTGTTTCTATATACACAGTTGCTAAAATTTTATTGTTTACACCTATTTAACCTCTAATTCCCCAACAATATATATATATATATATATATATATATATATATATATATCAACAGATATTTATATTAGATCTTACAAATCTTTAAACTAGAACACATTGTATTCAAAGCTTAAATCAGGACTCGTATCAATGCTTCAGTTAGAAATGACTTCCATTATTCATGTAAGCAATTTATATATATTTTAATTGTTCGAGAACTTGCCAGAAATTAGGTAAATAGTATTCTCAAGATTTCTCATTGTAATCTAAATAACACTTAAATGCAAAACTCTGGTACTTGTCAATCAAAACCATCTATGATGTGGTGCGGCAGGTACCTATCAATCATCTTTTGCGTACAAACGCTTCGTTTACGTTCTGATGTAATGACTCTGGTCAGCGGCAGACCAGTCGACGCTATAGTATCCATCAAAACCAGTAACACCTTAGAAATACTTAAATAATTCACTTTTATGAACACTTATTAAAACTAATAGACTACGCTTAAACTCTACAATATTTATCAATCAGCGGCTTTTTTTTTTAGAAAAAAACGTCCCTAAATTATCTACAAGTATTTATTAACACGAGAAATAATCTTTTTTAAATCAGGTTCAAAAGTCTAATTTGCAAACAGCACGAAATGTATAAGATTTGGTGTATTGTATTCACCGACAGCATGTGTAGATACAGTTAGATAATTAAAAATATGGAAATTGCCATTGATAGGTTCAATGTATTTTAGTACTTGTGCAAAACTGTGCAGTGTGATTGAACAATATGAAAATTTGAGACTTCTCAAATATATTGCAGCACATTCTATTTGTGTAATTGGACCTTTAATATAACGTAAAATGCGAATCAAATGGATGCTCCTTTTATGCTGCTTGCGAGACATTAATAAACGTCGTAGGATTCTATTTTAATTAGTATGAGGCTCGTGACTACATAACACCGCATATCTACTTGCTCGTTTGTACTCATGTCAAACGTTCAATTAAGCATGTAGAATTCAAATAAGTTCCATAAATTTTCTAAATGGTATGCTATGTGGGTTAGACTTGTATTACACATTGCCGAAAGGCAAAATTCAGCAGGTACTATATATTCGTCAAGAGCTCTACACGTCAAAGGCCCTTCAGCATGAGATACAAATTGAAAAGCGGAACTGTTATTTTAAATAACATTTGATCTGTTCAGTATTCGGTATAGTGTAGGTAGGCAAATTGAAATCTTACAGAATTTTTTATTGGATATAAATGTAGATTGCCTCAAGCTTTCAACATAAGTAATATAATGATAGGTTTTTCATACTCAGTTTTGCTACTTTCCTTTTAGGCGCACACTTATATCTTACTGAATACCGTTTCATTTTTTTGGCATAATTTTTCAGTAAACTACGCTTTATTAAACTAACTTTAACAGGTATCCATTGACGTCATATTTGCTTGAATGATTTATAAATCCCAAACCTTTAGACCAGAATTGAAACATAATAGGGTAGAACTGAACAATATATTCCACTTAGAAATACCATTTATTTACATAATTAAAGTGTATTTACTCTTCAATAATTACATCGAAAATCTCAATTAGCGAAACTAGTTAAATGCGAGTTCAAATCAGGTATTGTTGTTGGGTTGTCAGACCGCAGACTGGTCTGATACAGCTCTCCATGTTAACATATTCAAAGCTACTGCATTCTACATCCATTTGAATTTGTTTATCATGTTAAAGCATCAGCTTGCCTCTGCTATTTTTACTCATTATGTTTTCCTCTAATCGGGGGGATGATCACTTCAAAAAATTTTGTACACCACATTTACCAAACATATACAACATTTCTGAATGTTTGCCAAACATTTCCAACATTTGCCACATTTCCCAAACATTTGCAACATTTGCCAAACATTTCCCAAACATTTTCAACATCTGCCAAACAATTTTTTTAAATATATGCGTATTTGATCAATCAATTAATATGATATTATAGAAACCACGGGGTACATTACTTGTCGATGATTCTCATGAATATGTATAATAGAAATACCACTCCACGAGATATTCATTTATTTCTTATAGCTCTACATACACTAATTACATTGAATAATAACTAAGTCACTTAATGTATCGTCAATTATACATACATACGTTTATAAAAAGAACCAACCACATATACAATAAAAACAAAAACGCATAATTTTATTCTTTCACAATAAAGTGCATGATTTATGGAGCAACATTATTTAAATTTTCTTTTAACGTTTTTGTATAAAATATTAATTTTTTATCGTTCGTTTTCATCGATCGACATTGACAGGGTACCGATCATTGAAACAAGTCCGTAGAAAATAAATTCTTTATCTACAACCTGTATGTCATCAATACGAGGCCAAATAAAGTTATTTAGTGAAAACTGAAGAAACTTTATTTGATACCCATCAGTCAATTCTTTAATAACTCTACCTATGTACCAAGTGTTAGAGTAAAATATCGCATAATAAGATTCCAGATGTATATTTATTTCATCATTTGTTTGTGATCGAGATGCTCCAGTTGTAGTGCTTTGTACACCAACCTATCAGCGCTGACTCTAAAACAAATAAAAACTAATCAGAAAATAACCTCCGCAGCAGAGGTAAACATACGCTAAATGCATAAATTAAATATCTTAATTGGTTGGTTTTTACCTAATGATAAATTAAACACGCTGGCTAATGTTCTTTTTACAAAATGATATATCTCCAACGAATATAAACATATTTGGTTTAGATATAGTTATACTAACTTTGCAGTGCGTACGTTAAATAGCCAACAACGTATAGATTTTTTGACTGTCTTATGTGGAAGGGCTCTTGATGCTCACATTACTCTGGTCTGTTGAATAATCTTTAAGTTCTGTAAAGTTTGTTAAGGTTAGATCACATTTTCAGAGACCCGTTCACCGCAGTCGCCTGGACTTATAAATTCATCTAGTCGGGATATGGCACTGTCTGTTAAGGGGTCTTCAGAGAAGTGATCACCTGAAGTGAAATCAAAATCTTCGGCGGGTTCTTCACTAATATCATCATTATCTATATCATTTGCAGGTTCCAAAAAATTTTTAAATTAAAAAGCATCACGTGTTTCCAGAGCTCTTCATTTTTCTTAATTTGCATTCCTAAACTTTCACAGTCAATTTTGGCTTCCTTCAAAGCAGACATGCAGGTTTTCTCGATATTTTCGTCACTAGGAAAATCCCATTCAGGCGAGAATTCTTTCGAGCTCCCAAGTTTTGTGTTTTGCTCTCGTAGAAATACAAATGTTCCTCGGAGGTCCTTGGTTGTTTTTATAATTGCTTCTATTTTGTTTAATCGATTCATCAATTCCTGTAAACTGAATTTTACCATGGTAGAGAAAGTGGAAGTAAGTGATCGTGTTGCACGAAAAATCTGCTCACAGGGTTGAGAGCTGAATAACCAAGTGGAAAAATGTGTTTTTGTACACATTTGTTTGGTCTCTTTGTCACACGTTTGCGTGTTTAATTTTAAGTCTTGTAAATTCGTAGTTGTAAATCAAATAGCAAAGCTGTCATCCATTGTCCCGTTATGTCCGGTCATAAAACCTCCTTTGTTCCTGTGAAAATTAAGTTGGACTAAAGGGGTAGTGACAGACACTTGCTCACAGACATCGAAGAGGAACGGTTGTGTTGGTTCGGTAACATGAGTTAAGTCAATAGTGTCGCCGAATGTGAATTTATCGATAAACCCTTAAAAAACGGTGATAGTGCGTATGTAATACATCCAATGGATAGAATATAGTCCACTTCGTTGAATAGTAGGAACAACACTTAGAACAATAAAATAACGCGGAGATAAGTTGATGCAAAAAATTATAAGATTCCTCGCGCGTCAAACACTTACCCTGTCTTTTTTTAATTTTCTCAAAATTTTCACCAATGCATGTGCATTTAGTTCGATACACAGATATGCGTTCAGTGTTATAAAGTATTTGGTTGTAGATATTCCAGATTCTTGTAACTAATTTCTCCATAACCGACATAGAAGCACTGCATACCACATTAGATGAAGCCGTTCTGCAGGTTTCAATGTTTTATCAAGGAATGCATTCAGAACAGATCTCATCAGTTTAAAAAAATGACAGTTTCTCTGCTGTCTATCACATGTTCCGACAAGAGATCTACAACTTGCGACGTTATAATTTTTTCGACAGCTCTAAAGTTCATTTTGTTATGACTGAATATCCCCCATTGTCAGCATAAGTTGGTTTTTTGATATATTTTCAATTAAAAGAACCAAATGATCAGAAGTCGCTATGTAAATTCCAAATCTTAATGATACCTTGGGATTTGTAAGGCGTGTCTTCAACTTTGTAACGATATGCTATGTATCTTGAGTACCTTTATTGCCCTCCGCTAATGGTAGATGAAACCAGTCCCACTGTTCTGAAATAGGTTTGTTTAACAACTTTGAACAAAGTCGCATAGCTTTTAGTAGCCTATTGTCTCCATCAGATGAAAAACCTATGATTTCGATATCATAAAGTTCCACTTCTTTCCGTATTCTATCTCATCGTTTCATTACATCGTCTTGCGTAAAACAATTTTTAGTTCCAAAGATGTGCAAACAATACGCTGGTGTTTTATCAAGTGGACATTGAGCCATAACAACATAGGCATACTGTGCCCTTGTTTCGTTAATAAAAAATTCTTGAATTTCTCTGGCTGAAACTGCTTCAAAGTAAAATTTTTGTGATAATCCATCTTTCTATGGTATTACAAATCCAACGATGGTATTGTTAGTGGAATTGTATTCGATTCGTCCGTTTATTTTCGTGCTGTCTTCACTAATCCACACCACTCTCGGCAACGAGCGACTATGCAAAAATTTCATAATTCCGCCGTTCTTAAACCACCTTGTTCGATATTGGAACTACTGATTGATCGAAGCACAGTTGTCACAGAAGGTAATGTCATGTTAGGATACAGCGTTTCGTATAACAAGCATCCACCAATTATATGTAGGTTTAAGCTGAATTGTTTTAATTCGTCGTCAAAGCGATTTCCATATTTGGATTTTTTTGAAGAATTTAATGTTGCTTGAACTAACTCTTCTAAAAAGAAGTCATGCAGTTTTTGGTAGATTTCATAGTGTCAATTTTGAGATCTATCGTTTGTTGGTATAATTGTTGTCTAAGATGTGTATTCTCAGCGAGGAGTTTATCAATGTCACTTATGGATTCATAAAAATTGATAAGTAACTGTTGCCTATTGTCTTCAGAAGTTCGTTCCCGAGCACGCTGTCTTCTTGCACTTCGTGAATATTTTGGGAGAGACCATTTACTTCTTTTATACTGTTTAGTTACGGTTAGTGGACATTGTACCGTATATATGTTATCAGCCTCTGTGATTTTTACGACGCGGTTATTTTGAGCATCCCGAATTGAACTTCCAAGATTGCTACTGTTCTGGGTGGTAGTTGCAGTTCACCGTTCACCTGAATCAGACGATGAATCCAAAGGCATCACTCGCTTCTTAGAACGTCTACTCTTTCTAACTATTTCATTCTTTTCACATATGTCTGACTCTGAGTCTACAATTATACCAACTTCTTGATCGGTAGCGTATGTTTGAGAAATGTTGAGAAATGTTTGAGAAATTGTTGGCTGATTTTCAGTTGGAAATTGAACAGTCTTCTCTGTATTTACGTAATGTGACAAAATGCTTTGTTGTTCCAAATGTTGTTTGCTTTTACTTTTGATGGTTTGAAAGTGCTTATTACAGTGCTGCTAAAAATTTGAAAGTGACCATACAGCATGTTAATTCTTGAGGATTTGCCCTCCCTGAAAAAAGAATGCTAAGGGTAATTTTTATCAATTAGTCCCGGAAGATCATTTCGACCAAAATTTTCTATTTCTTCTATATCTTTATCAGTTAAATACTTAAGTGAGACTCGATTATCTAACCCACATACTTTTAGAAGATTTTTTTAGAAATGGAGGTATTTCTAATTTTAAAGGGTTTTCTAAATCATTAAAGAAATCATCTTCAGTATTCATATCTATCGGGATATCCATCCATGTTTTGATCTACAGCACCATAATCAATACACTAAACACTAACACCAAAAATCGACATCTAGTCAATTCTCCGAAACGCCAACCTTAATTGTACCATTTGTTCTATTTTTAAACGAAAAGACGCCGTTGCACCAAGTTATACAATTTAACCCTCAATTAAAATTTTTTCGATAAGCAATACTTTCACTTAACCTATCTTTACCTCTACTTTTAGCAAGAAAACTACAAGGACGATGGACAAGAAATGAAGTACAAGAAGTACCCAACAATACCTGTACAATACCTTTCAACAGTCTAACGGTCGCTTGTATCTCTACCCCACTACTGTCGTAACCTAGACGAGTTAAGGTTCGTGGCTGGGAGCGGCCCTTTTTAAAAAACCATTTCCAAATTCTTAACAATTTGTTTATTTATACAGAAATTAATAATGAAATTTTACAAAACTTGAATTGAGATTATTCTAAGTTCGAAATATATTAATTAATTGTACAAAAATGAGTAATCTAACGAACTGCAAGATTAAAGCTGAACGATGGATTAACTGTCGACGACTGGGGCTCCCGAGCTTTTTATAATATCCCTACCCTCTCACATGGCTGTGGGAACTTGCAGATCTCATGTCTGCTTACACTTAACTCTATTCATTAATACATTGGTGCGATCTTAATTCTAAGTAATCTTAGTACGTGACCGTCTGCGACCGCCTGTGACCTGATATCTGCAGTGTCACTTATCGTCTGTGCTACAAAGTAGCACTTCCGTTCCCATGAACGTTAATAAACTGTATGAATTGTCCTTCATTTACAATGTTGCTCATCACTTAGCGCATTTCTAAATATTTCTAATAATTTCTATTTTTTTACATATATATATATATATATATATATATATCAATTGGGGGATTACATAACTGACGTAGCAACTAAAATTCATAATATCATCTTCCTCAAATAGGCACGTATTTCAAACAAAGCTTTTTTACTCTTTCAGGAATGTTCACATTACCTATTTATTAATGTATAAACTGTAGTCTACAAATTTGTTTCAAACGATTAAATAAAATAGAGTGCCTATTCATTATTAGTTTATATACCTGTAATTACCTAAAATTTAGTGCCTACATTTTTATATTTTTTGTATATAACGATATTTTTGTTGAAGTTTGCTAAAACAGATTAGCGCATTGAATCTTAATATTGAAATGTATCTACAACATTGTATAAAAACATGTTAACTTAGCAGGTCATTTGAGACACGAATTTTTAACGTATATTTGTGAGCGTTTCATTGAGCTTTAAAAACTGTAAATTTCAAACATTTGCTGACATTTTACTAGCATTCTCCACATTTGCCGAACATTTTCAAACATTTTCCAAACATTTACAACATTTGCCGGACATTTTCAAATAATTGCTACATTTGCCAGACATTTTCAAACATGCACAACATTTGCCGGACATTTTCAAACAATTACAACATTTGCTGGACCTTTTTAAACATTTGCCAAACTTTTACAACATTTTCAATATTTGCCGTACATTTTCAAACATTTGCTACATTTGCCAGACATTTCCTAACATTTACAACATTAGCCGGACATTTACAACATTTTCAAACATTTGCCGGACATTTACCAAACATTTACAACATTTTCAAACATTTACAACATTTGCCGGACATTTTCAAACATTCGCTACATTTGCCAGATATTTTCAAATATTTACAACATTTTGCCGGACATTTGCTACATTTTCCAAGCATTTACAACGTTTTCAAACATTTGTTAAAGTCTATACACCCCATTTGCCAAGTGGTTAATCCCCCGCCTCTAATATTAGATTAATCAATCCTGTATCCTCAAGATGTCTAATATCCTATTCCACCTTTTTTAAACATTTCGCCACAGAGCTTTATTCTCACCAATGCACCACGATACCTCCCCTCCTCATGTGTGACCTGATCTAACCAAGAAATTTTTAAAACTTGTCAGTAGCACAATATTCATATTCTCTTCTTTTCAGTGCTGCCTCTCGTCAACATTTTACTTCCATACAAAGCCACGCTCCACAGAAATGTTTTCCTAATACTTAAATCTATTTTTGATATCGTCAAATTTCTGTTTTTCAGAAATGGTTTCCTTTCTTGTACCAGTCTAGACTTTTTGCTTCTACCGCTCCTTGTTATTTTACTATCCATGTGTTATGTCATCATTGAACAATTTAACAGTGGTGACAATAAATACCATTAGTGCGGGTACCCTACAGTTTTTAGTGAAACCTTATGCCGTAGTGCGAGTGCGTGAAGTAACATGATTCGTATTCGGACGGTGACAGAAAACACAGTTGAACGAGAGTCCTGAAAGCGACACCACACCAAGCGTGCGTATTCTTGGGTGTCCGCTACCTTTTGTGTGTGACTTCTCTTGCCCAGTGCGGCACAGCCTTTAAGGTATTTATATTCTTGATTAAGTAGTTTATCGTATTTGCTCTGTTTATTACATAACCGCTATACTGCCATCGGTATTGCTACATAATAGAAATTGATCCTTCCCTATCTTTACCATTTCTAGATTAATCTTATCAACCTTACCAACCACCGAGTGACAGAATTCCTCTACTTCGTTCAACGTCTTATCTCGAAATCTGATGTTTTCTGCCCCATCTAATATTATTATACGACTGCGCCTCTTCACCTTGTTTTACTTTTATTATTGTTAATTATATAATCATTTTTCAAAGTAGATCCCATGCTATTCAACAAATCCGCTAGATCCCTTTCTGACTCTGATAAAATGGCAATGTAATTTGCAAACCTCAATTACTAAATTAATTTTCCTTGTACAGTATTGCCCGAAATAAACAGTACTGAAACTAAGTTGGCGGTGTTTTTATGCGTGCGCTGTCACATTCAAGTTAGCTAGTATAGACCTGTCAAGTAAACCTCAAACAAGTAATTAGTAGGGCCTAATTGTTAAAAATGGTGTTAAGTACAGAGGAGAAAGTGTTTCTGGTAGAGCATTATTTTCGTTCATACGGAATCGGCCGACGTAATGGTGCAAGTTTGCTATACGTGTCTGATCAATTCACACAAAGGTTTAATAAACGTTCTCCAAGTAATGCTGTAATTTTGAAGGTTATTGAAAAGTTTAGAAATACAGGTAGTGTATTGTGCCAACGAAAAGGAAACTCAGGGCGTCCCAGGACAGTTAACAACAACAATAACCATGAACGTGTTTTTGAGCAAATCTTAGAAAATCCGAAAGTCAGCCAGGCAAGGACAGCGTTACAACTTGATTTAAAAGAACTTCCTTTCAAAGAATCCTGAAGGAGCTGGGTACATTTTCGTATGTGATTCAGGTACATCAACAACTACATCCTCGGGATTATCGCAGTAGAGTGGAATATTGCGCCAGAATTCTCGCGTTACAGTATGAAAATCCTGAATTTTTGAAAAATGTTTGGTTTTCAGACGAAGCACATTTTCACTTGTCAGGCTATGTGAATCGTCGCACAAATCGATTTCTGGGCTTTGCCAGACCCGATAAGGTTCAAGAGGTTCCTTTACATAGTGAAAAAGTGAGTGTCTGGTGTGCTGTTTCCAGACACGGAATCATTGGTCCGTACTTTATCGAAGAGAATGGTAGGCAAGTCACACTTAATCAACAGAGGTACAGACAAATTTTAACACGATTTATCCCTGATCTACGTCAATTCTGTCGTGCACGTAACTTGGCATTTCGAAACCAATTTTTTCAGCAGGACGGGGCAACTTGCCATACTGCTGCCGCAATTCGTCAATTTCTTCAAGAACATTTTCCAAGCAAATTCATATCACGATTTACTGACTTCCCTAATCCTTCACATTCTCCAGACCTCACACCTCCAGACGCATACATTTGGGGCATGGCTAAAAATGCCGTTTTCAAACGGGCACCACAAACCATCGATGAATTAAAGGATGCCGTTAGAGTCTTCTTCGCAGCCCTGAGACAACCCTTATTCAATAACATGATCAGAAACTTAGAACATCGTTATGAAGTCTGTCTCGAACGAGGAGGTGCACATTTAGAACATATAATAAAGTGTCAATAATATGCATTTTTTAAATATACAAAACAATTACAATTTCAGTACTGTTTATTTCGGGCAATACTGTACTTTAACGCGTTTCCCAAATTTTTGCTTGATTTTTTTTCATTGCATGTACTACGTTCAAGTTAAACAGCGTGGGATATAGACTATAACCCTGCCTCGCTATCTTCTGATAACTTCGTGTACTTATTTTAAAACAATCTGTATTGAGATGTTTTGAAAACATTTTTATACATAGTTACTAAACATCCCCAGTTTTACATAATGTTCTTTAAAAACACGAACAAATAAGTGCTTCCTTTGAAAACACAAATGAAAAAATTTCTTATACTAACTTTGACGGAAGGGATAATAAAAGAAAATGCTTTAAACAAATATCCTTATTAATTAGCAGTTTTAATTAGTTTACTTTTGGTTTCTCATTGCGATTATATCTATTGCATATACAGGGTGAGTTACGGGAAACGGATGTTTTTCAAATGAGCAGTACAAAATTAATTTGCAAGATAGTATTATTTTAAAGTTACACAAATAAAGATTTTTACACACCATTTCATGAAAATGTTATTTTTTAAAAATTACATTAGTCATGTGTGGCCATCTGATTCAGTACAGGTTTCCAGCGTCTGTAGAAAATCATTCGAAACTCGGGTCAACAAGTCTTGATCAATCGAATTCACCTCTTCTGTATTGCGTCCTTCAAGTCTATTAAATTACGGAGTTTGTGAGCATAAACACATTCTTTCAAATACCCCCACAAGAAGTAATCACAGTAGGACAAGTCCGATGACCTTGGCGGCCACGGTACGTTACCAAAACGTGAAATCAGCTTGCCGGGAAACATGTTTCTCACAACTTCTATCGATGTGCGAGCAGTGTGCGCTGTGGCGCCATCTTGTTGGAAATAAACATCATTCATGTTGAATCCTCGCCTCTGAATGTCTGGTCTGAGAAATGTATTCAACATGTGAACACTGTCACCGTCACGCCATTTTCCTCGAAAAATACGGCCCGATAACTCCAAACTTGGCTACCGCACACCAAACTGTAACTTTAAGAAAGTGGAGAGGTTTTTCATGAATGTTACAGGGATTTTCAGTAGCCCAGTAACGAAAGTTTTGTTTGTTTACCGAACCGTTTAAATGAAAATGGGCTTCGTCGCTCACTAACAGTATTGCATTACGGTTATCATTAAACAATACCTGCATACTCACTGCGAATTCTTTTCTTTGTTCATAATCCACCACGTTGAGTTGCTGGACCACCTGCATCTTATATGGATGAAATTTCAAATCAAGTCGTAAATCCTTCTCACAGAATCATGGCTCATGTTTAGTTCTCGTGCATGTTGGCCTTGGACTCCTGATTATTGCCGCACTCACACTGGCGATGTTTTCAGGCGTCCTTGCTGTTCTTGCAGGACCTGATGGCTTTTTCTTTGATATTTTCCCCGTTGTTCTGAATGCCTCAACCCACCTTAACAAAGTTTTTCGACTTGGAACTGTGCAGTTCCGACCTATATTGAAGTGGCGACGAAAGATCCGTTATGTGGCTATAACAGACTCACCATTTCGAATAAACGTATCGTACGCAAAAACACGATGCTGCGTAGTCCACTGCTCCATTACAACTGAAATGGTACGCCGCACTCGGATGAATGACCTACCCTCTGTCGTCCTACCGCCTACCGAAGGCATGCACTAGCCATTTCAAAAACATCCGTTTCCCGTAAGTCACCCTGTACATTCATTTTGCACCATTTATGTTACCAATTCAAATATATTTAACACCAGTCATCTTGAAGTATGGAATAATAATGTTCAGTGCATTCAACACATTTGTTTTCATATCAGACACCATAGATGGGAGTCAAAGACTAGTTCTTCGCGTACTGCTTGAAAAAATGTTTTAGAAATAATAGGTGAATAAAGATATCTGTGGAAAAAATAGGAGAAATAGAAGGATATGACACGTTCTAAGGGATTTGGGGAAAATAGAGAGGTAGAGTAGACCAAGGTGAGACTATTACTCACAGACAGTGAAACAAAGCTCTGTGGGAATTTCAGGGAAATGTGTAGGTTAGTTCAAAATATGAAACAATGGAGGACCTAATGATGTTAACATATGTGAATTAAAAAGATCTCAATTTAATTTGTTCTGCCAAAATTTTTTAAACACTTTAGTGCATTTTTAGTTCAGCTCAACGCTCAAGGTATATTCTTGAACTATAAATTTTTTTGTGCGAAGCTACTTCCGCATGGAACTCTTAACTGTATATATTTGAAATTGTAATTATTATTTAGAACAAAGACTACAAGTAAATTGTATTTTGAAATTATCGAAATTTATATGAAAACTAATGTTTTATTGCCCCACAAGGGTAAATTAGAACTATTTGAGTAAAGCATGAAACTATACAAGGTGTTCACATAATGCAGAGGTTCTTACAAGATATCTCTAAGTTTAAACTTCAAAATGAACTTAACAAAATATAAAAATATTTGGTGTTTTGGTTTATATGATCCTTTTATTTATGTAAATTATCTCTTGTTATTATAGGTGCAGATGGTAGTAATTTGTGCTCCAGTGTTTAGATCGATCACTAGGTTCCTAACCATAAACCTACTTACTTGCTTATGTTGGGTATATATAGGTAGTTACAATCGCCAATTACCGTTCATGCATGAGTTTTAGCTCTTGAGTTTTTCTGTTCTTTGTTTTTATTTCTTGTTTGATGGTGTCCTCCTCAACCGTCATTCATTCGTTTGCTTCTGTTTATTTCTTTTTCAGGCGAAGTGGCGCCCATTTACTCACTGTTTATACCCACTCCCTTTCATGGCCCACTATATTTGTTCCCCAGCTAGCTCTTCCGCTTAGAGTTTTCTATTTCTCTTAGCCACTATTCCCATTCACTTCTTACCGTGGGCTACTCGTTTCATCAGAATTGCTCGACTTCGATTGGGTGTACCCCCTGTAAGGTGGTATAACCTTGGTGGATATTCAGGAAAGGTTTAGTAAATTTTTTTCTTTTTGTTTCACAGTTTGTTCAGTTTTCTTCTTTATGATATTTGTTTGCTGTTGAGAATTGGTGTTTAGAGAAAAAGTGTTTATTACTTAATGTCTTTAGTTATTTTGGATTGTGTGTTTCTGAACGGTTTCTTGTTTTTCTACATGCGCGTAACTTTTATTTTTTTTATATTAGTTGTTGCATTTTCGGTGGCGCATTTTGGACGTAATAACGCAATAACCAAAATGTTAAGTCACTTAAATTGAAGGGCGCTTGGTCCTTGCTGATCGCAAAGTAGGTACAATTTAAAATAGCCTGTTATTACTTTTTGTTTTTTCATATCTGGTTTAAACAATCGCATAGGTTTTTTTAAAAACCTAATATTCGAATTGGATTGTCGTGTTATATGAAGTTGGCACCACCTAATTTAACTTGTTTTTAGATGTGGGGTATACATTTTTAGATTATTTAATCTAACGACCAATTTTGGTCGTCCAATAAGTCGATTTTAAAATATTTACCCGTCTTGCCTGTCTGGTACCGTGGTATAATATTTCCAGGGTTTGATTCCATTGCTTATTGTAAGAAGAGGTTGGATGCATCGATTTTTCCATCTCAAATATTCCTTTTAAGACCTTTTTCTTCTCTTCTTGGCGGATGCCAACATGAAACTACTATCATACTATGTGCCAGGTAACGCAATACATAGGATTATGGACGTATCATTTAACACCAATGTAGCGCAGAAGAGTAAACCCATTTCGTCAAGATACTTTCCAACTTTCGTAAGCCGCTTTCCTTATCTCATTCCAGTGAAACGCAAAACGTTACTAAACCATATACAGAAAAATGAGCCTGGGAGGGGGAAAATACTCTACAAATTATAACGTTAAGCGTTTGGAACTTTTTAATATGGAAATCACTAGGTTACTACTAGTGTTTGTGCAACTTCGTGACGATAACGGACCAACAGAGCGAGCTTTGTCCAGGAGAATTTATTCATACACTAGGAATCACGCAGTCCTTATATTGAGATGTAGATTTTATTCTAAATCAGAAAACAGTCCGAAATCTTAAACTTGTTCTGCTGGTTAGTAATAGAGATAAGCAGTCAAACACACGAAACCAAGAACTACAACGATACTGTATGATATATCTGATCATAATAATGATGAAATTTGCAAAAGTGTAAGATAAAATTCCAAAGATTGGTCAGAAAACTTGACTAGAATAGGATCTACTAGATATAGGGCTTTAATACAATGGTAGGTCAAAAGAAAAAAGAAAAAATAGTTTGGGGATATTGTTTAGAATAATGAAATGATGGAGGTTGTATAATTCTATTTTGTATGAGAAATATATTAATGTGGCTAATTTAGTGTTTAAATATTTTAAGCACAGGCTATGCAAATGAAAAAGCTTGGCGATGTAACTGGGTTTGCATAAGTTCAAGTTTCCAAAATCGCGCGAAAGATTTTAAAGCCTTCTCAGATGCAGGTGTAGTTAGTGATCATAATTCAATAATAATTAAATGCAATTTGAAATTAAATTAAATTAGTGAGCAAAGGTTACCTAAATTGAATACAAATAAACTTGAAGAATTCAAAGTTATGATAAAAATATAAAAATAGGTTAGATAGGAGAAATTGGCCAAAACCTAGAAGAAAAAGTGACAGAACCAAAAGAATAGATAATCAAGGATTTAGTTTGTTTAATCGAAATATAAAGAGATTTAGAAATCTGGACACTGTGAGGCTTGCAAAAATATACGTAATTGAGTAAAATAAACGGATTGCGTACGAGGACTGTACATAAGCATAGGGAGAGTAATGTGAAGAAATTCAATTTATATTGGATAATGACAAATATACATCTCTTCAAGGAATTAGAGTAATATAAATATACCAAAAAAGATTAAAAGAGTAAAACGGTAGTAGAAAGAGGTAAGAGCGCATAGAAACCATTTACTTCAATAAATATTATTTATTTAGGGTGGAAGACTTAGGTCAAATAAAGGAATAGTGTGCAAAATATTAATATCAGAATTTTAAACTGAAATTATGAAAAACTGTAATCAACAATAGTTACCACCAAAAATATATTGGCAGATGGCTAGATGCTACAAAAGCGGCATCGTGACTTAGTCGGTTTGCGTGGACCTAAAGTCTTGGGTTCGATTCTCGACGTGGATCGCAAATGTTAGACGAGCATTTTTCCACAAAAATACGCCCTTGTTCGGATGAGAGGTAAAATGTATGTCCCGTGTGTGAATGTTTGTCACGCACGTTAAATATTTCTACCTTGCTTGAAATATCAAAAGTTCGACAAAATTCAAAATTTCCATGTAAACTGAAACTCTCTTCCTGGCCAATGTAGCACCTTCGGGTGGAAGATTAGAAAATCATATGTAGGATTAGATATTACAAAACGTATTACATAGAGTTATAAAGAGTATATACGAAGAGGTAGAATAACCGCAATACTTCGCAAATGCTTCCAAAAGAAAGCAAGAGCAGTACGTTGCTAAGCCATTGCTTAAAATTAGCAACCAAATAATATATACAAGATACAATTTGAAATAGGAGAGAAATTGGAAGATTAATATTGGAGCAAAGAGTGAATGAATAAACTTTAATACTACTTCCTATATAAACCGCAAAACAAGCAAGTAATATATTATATATATATATATATATATATATATATATATATATATATATATATAAGTATATACGATGTATAAATAATCACAAACTTTACGAAAAATCGAAAGAAAGGTATTAATTATACAAAGCAAGCTAGTAATTTGCATAGCCATAAATGAAAGAATTTGTTTGTTTCATAAAGGAATAAACATCATCAACTAGTTTCGATCTCAGTGGATCTCATCAGGATGAAGTGGTTTATAACCCTTAAACAAACAAATTCTTTCATTTATGCTATGCAAATCTACTGCTATAATGTCTGCTATTCGATTTTACGTAAAGTTTGTGATTTATACATCGTATATACTGTTTTATTTATTTAAATTGCTATAAGCAATAATTTTCATTTATATATATATATATATATATATATATATATATATATATAGGAAAGAAATATCAGAAACAGTCAGTGTGTAAGATAGGGTCGCTAATTTTATTTAGCTTGTATTTGAAATAAGTAATAAATAAAATGATAAAAGCAGCAATATTACCCGAATTCAAGGAACAAACCTTACATTTTATGGTATGTGAACTACATAGTAGTAGTAGTAATTAGAAATAAAACTGAATTAAATATAAGAATATAGGATTATATTTAGACATCAATATAAACAAAACTAATACAACGGTAATGTAACTTAATAAACACCACTGCAACAAAAATGTGACCATTAATTTAGGACTATAAAGATTAGCAGATGTATAGGAAAGAGTTATTCCAAGAGCAGGTCTCGAGGAATAAACATCTATCTACCTTCGCCTCAGGGAGAAACAAGGTGAGCACCGGAACGGTGACAACTCGAGGGCCTTTTCATGGCGACACAAGCGAAATCGTTGGGGATGCACATCCGTCAGTCCTGTTTTGACTAGCTACCTGACGGTGGAGCGGCCTGTGGCGAATAGTCATCCTGTCGGTCGAAAACCACAGGCCGGTGGACCCTGGATTTGGATATCGTATAGTTGGAGAGCAAGACCCGGGGAGCTACTCACCGCATCAACCACCCGCCAAAACATGGCAAAATCTGTAACAACAGATACCGACGAGACAGCGAAAATCGTTTGATGATTAATACTGTAAGAGGAAGTAGGACCTGAGAGGTCCTGGATCGACCTAGCTGAAAAAAGGAAAGAGTTTAGAGACTTAGAAAGTTGGATTAGCAATGTATGTGTGCAGCAGAGTAGCCTAAAGAAGGAAGCTTCTGCAGCTTACGACAGAGATGTCTGCAGAGGTCAGAAAGGTCACGTTGAAAGTTCTATAATGTTCCATTTAAATTAATTATCATGTTTTAATACATTGTGAGATTTTAAGGTTAATTTGAGACATTTTGAACGTCCATTTGACGCTTATACAAACAACTATAAATTTTGTGGCAATATTTATAGTACAAAATTATGCGAAGGTAAAATGATTAATAATCTACTTGCAAATTATAATATAACCCAGCTTCTGCAAGAAATCTTTAAGGGAGCGTTCGTGGCTACCCGAATCTGCTGCACCTTCTGAAGCAGAGACCGAAGTTCAAGATAAATACATGTAGAGGAAACAAGATTAAGGAAGAGGTTCCCTTCTGCTCAGCTCACACTTCAAGGTACTTGTAAAAAGTGTCTACTTCACGGCCGGGAAAGTTACCACCGCACTCGCGCTAAATGATTTATTTTTATTGGACTATATTAATTCGAATCCCGACACGGTCCGCTTGAAAAATGTTAGGCGAGCATTTTTTTACAAAAATACACCCTCGTTCGGATGAGAGGTAAAATGGAGGTCCCGTGTGAGTGTTATCACGCACGTTAAAGATCCCTACCTTGCTTGGAACAGCAAGGGTTCGGCAAAATTCCAAATTTTCCAGGTACAAAAACTCGCTTCCTGGCCAATGTAGTACCTTCGGGCGTAGCACTGGAAAATCACATGTAAGGACTATAATAATTGGCGACCGTTGACAACCTAACGCACAATTCTCCACAGAAAATCGCGTAAATGTTCAATATTGGACCTTATGATTTAAAAAGTTATATTGAAGTTACATATAAAAATTAAATACTAAATATAATTTGATACACATTAAAATGATAAGTAGCAATAACCGGAAATCGTCAACGTCAAGTAACGAAGAAACATTGTTTGAAACATAATAGATGTTGCGCTATAGAATAATGCTTAAAATGAGCTGGGGAGATAAAGTTATTAAAGATGTAGTTTCAAAAGTGAATTGGGAAAAGGAAGTATTACTAGTGAAATTTAAAAAACGCATAATGGAGCGGTACGTCATATTTTGCGACATGTAGAAATAGTTAGAACCGCAATAGAGGGTAGACTAGAAGTTAAGGCTGAAAGTATACTCAACGGGTCATATGCATCCGATTAAGAAATGCGTAGGTAAAAGTAAACTAAAGAGGTTTACTTAGGATTGGATATGTAGAAAACTGCCTTAATTGTGAGTAAGATAGATCCGTGTTATGATAAAGATATAGTTATTTTTGATGACCTGTTTGATGTTTGATGTAGAATACTTACAAATTGGCGTTATTTTGTTCATTAATGCCTTCAAAGTTTTTCAGGGTATGCTAATTTTCTAATCTAATTATAAGTAGGTTTTCATTTGTATTAATTTATAATAAAGTGCACGCGTGCTGAGTGAGTATCAACTTCAAAGCAATTTCAACAATGCCTACATTTGGAAGGTGGTCAAAGTAAACTATTAGTGGGCGAAAGACATATGTGTATGCTTTAGGTTATTGCTTATAGAAAAAACGTGCTATAAGTGACTTACTTATTTAAATCGGGTAGCATATGGTGATGCTTATATAAGAGACGACGGTTTTAAATTGTTAACCGAGAAAGATTGCATCTGTATCTCTTATACCTTTTAATGGATTTGTAAACTAAACTATGAATAATTAACTCTGTGGAAAGTCGTTTTATCTATGTGGATTATTGAAATTAATGTCACGACTGTGATCGCTCAGCTACTATACATTATTTTGTTTTCGTAAAAGTAGCAATGGCAAAAGTTTGGCGATGAAGAATCAACCTGTTCTGAATTATTGTTTGTTAATTTTATAATCGATGTGAATACTACTTGTCTAGAAGTTTAATCGATGAATTTGTATAACCTTAAAAAATATTGCAGTTTCTATTAAACCCCCACTTCTCGAGTGACATTTTTGTACGTAGGATCTAAAGCTCTAGACCTTGCAAACAATGTTCCTATAAAGTGTTCTTTATTTTTAATTTAATATACACTAGCCGAAATAAAGGAATATAAACAAGTATTAGATAATAAGATCACAGAATAGCCATAGGAGGGAACGTAGAAAATAGATGGAAAGAAATAAAAAGGGCTGTACATGATACAGCAACACAGACTATAGGTAAGAAAAAAGTAGAAGCGATAAAACCCTGAGTAACATAAGAGATACTAGATTTAATAGAGAATAGAAGAAAGCTTAAACCTTTCAGAGAATTGGATAGTGAAATTAAGCAAAAATATAATAAAGTTAGAAATAAGATAGTACATGAGTGTAGTACAGCTAGAAATAAATGGATGGAGGTGAATTGTAAGGGTATACAAGATGATTTGAGAGTAGGTAAGACAGACAGGGCTTACAGGGCAGTTAAAAAGTTTTCGGGGAAGATAGGAAAAAATTTAATGGTATTAAAGATGAGAATAATGAGCTTCTAATAAATAAAGTTGAGGTAGCAGATAGATGGAAAAGATATTTAGAAGACATATAAGGAAGACGATATGGATGAGTTAGAGAACGACCAAGAAGAGTATGTAGAAATAGGGTTCTCAATATAAAGAGAGGAATTTGATAGAGTTTAGAGTTGTTAGGGATCTTAAACTAAATAAAGCGCCAGGGATAGACGATATACCCGCAGAATTAATAAAATACGCAAGTCAGAAAACTTTAGACAGATTATATGAACTAGTAAAAGTAATATATGACACAGGTGATGTCCCAATAGATTTCGAAAAAAATATTATTATTCCAATCCCAAAAAAGTCAGGAGCTGATAGATGTGAGAATTTTAGAACAGTTAGTTTAACTTCCCACGCTTCCAAAATACTAACACAAATAATTAAAAGTAAGTAGACGCTTTGATTGGGAACTATCTAGGCGAAGATCAATGTGGTTTTCGTAAAGACAGAGGGACTAGAGAACCGATACTAATGATTAGGGTAATTATCGAAAAAGACTACAAAAAATAAAAAGACTCATTTCGCGTTTGTAGATTTAGAAAAAGCATTTGATAGCGATAATTGGATTGTTATGTTCAGGATTTTGCGAAAAATAGGAATCCCTCATAGAGATAGAAAAATTATTTACAGTCTATATAAAAACCAAAGCGTAGTAATTAGATTTGATGAAATAGAAAAGGAATCTAAGATTAGAAATGGTGTTGCATAGGGCTGTATACTATCTCTCTTGATTTATATTATTTATATTGTTTATATTGAGGGAGCTTTAAACTTAGCTAGAGAGAGAAAAGAGATAGGTGTTAGTATACAGGGACAAAAAAATAGACATGTTACTAGAAAAGAGTTAGGAGAGTTTTTAAATATTATAGATGAGATACTACAGAGTAACTATAGTATGAGAATTAGCTCAGGAAAGACAAAGATAATGACAAGTGAGTTAAGACCTAGATATAAACCAATATTAAAAATAGGTAATACCGAGTTAGAAGAGGTAGATGAGTTTTGCTATTTAGGTAGTATAATTACAAAGGACAGACGTAGCAGAAGGGATATAGTAGCTAGAATAGCTTCAGCTAGAAAAATGTTTTTAAAAAAGAAAGACTTACTAATAGCTAACAGTATTAGTTCAGATAATAGAAAAAGTTTCTTAAAGTCGTACGTATGGAGCGCTCTATTATACGGTAGTGGGACCTGGACAATTAAAGAGGTAGATAAGAAAAAGGTAGAAGCTTTTGAAACCTGGTGTTATAGGCGAATGTTAAAAATTAGTTGGACAAATAGCGTAACCAATGAGGAAGTTTATAGAAGGATAGATGAGGAACCTTGTATGTGGAAACAATTAAAGGTCGGGAGAGATAGAATGACAGGGTACCAGTTAAGACATGAGGGACTATTTAATATGGTCTTGGATTATAGACTACCAAATAAAAATTGAGTAGGAAGACCTAGACAAAGCTATATTAGTCAAATTATTAGAGATTTAGGTTGTGAAGGGTATGTTGACCTTTTTAGACCAGCTCAGAATAGAAACGAATTTAGAGCTGCATCGAACCGACCTTAAGTAAGTTTGAAAACAAAACAAAAAAAATAAATATCAGTTAACTAAATGTCACCATAACATAACTCACAATTAGCTAGCGGTCTGGCATGTTGGCAGCGATTCGCTGCTTAAGCCTTACTATAACATATAACTTAATAAACGTCTGCGTGACAAACCTCACAATTAGTCAGCGGTCTGGCATGTTGGTAGCGATTCGTTGCTTAAGCTATCACTTTTTCTTTTTTGGAGGGGATAACCAGGTAATATTTCATTTCCTTATAAATGGGAATCATGTAAACATGTTGGAGTTTCTTAACAACCATCAGGTTGCCAATACTTATGTAGAGCCAGGTAGATAAGTATAAGATAGAAGAGTATAGGAAGACCTAGACCAAGCTATATTAGTCAAATTATTAGAAATTTAGGTTGTGCAGGCTATGTAGAACTTTTTAGATTAACACAGAATAGAAAAGAAGTTAGAACTGCGTCAAACCGACCTTAAGTTAGGTCGAAAACAAAATCATGGTGAAAAGCTTTTGAAACTTGGTGTTATAGGAGAATGTTAAAGATTAGGGAAATAATAGGTGAGGAACCCTGCATGTGGAAACAGTTAAAGGTCAGGAGAGACAGAATGATAGGGCACCAGTTAAGACATGAGGGATTATTTAGTAAGGTCTTATATTATAGACTACCAAATAAAAATAGAGTAGGAAGGCCTAGACAAAGCTATATTAGTCAAATTATTAGAGTTTTAGGTTATGAAGGGCATGTAGACCTTTTTAGACTAGCTCAGAAAAGAAAAGAATTTAGAGTTGCATCAAACCGACCTTAAGGAAGTTCGGAAACAAAACAAACAAAAAATAAATAAATAAATAAAAACCAGGTAACTAAATGTCATCATGACATAACTCACAATTATTTAGTGGTCTGGCATGTTGGTAGCGATTCGTTGCTTAAGCCTTACCATAACATATAATTTAATAAACGTCTTCATGACATAACTCATAATTAGTTATCGGTCTGGCATGTTGGCAGCGATTCGTTGCTTAAGCCGACCTTAAGTAAGTTCGAAAACAAAACAAAAAAAAATCAATAAATAAAAATCAGACTAAATGTCACCATGACATAACTCACAATTAGTTAGCGGTCTGATGTTGGCAGCGATTCGTTAAGCCTTTTTTGGAGGGGATAACCAGTTAATATTTCATTTCCTTATAAATGGGAATCATGTAAACATGTTGGAGTTCTTTAACAACCATCAGAACAGAATAGAAAAGAAGTTACACCTGCGTCAAACCGACCTTAAGTATGGTCGAAAACAAAATGATGATGAGCCGAAATAATTCAATAAAGTAGAAAGCAAGTTGGGATTTTTTAAAAGCAGAATCATCGTCTTAAAAAATCAATAGATTTCACCATAAATTGTTCCTTCTTTTGTTACTCTTACGTATAGTATGACAAGGTGAGCAGTGTTATTAGGTACGTAAAAGACTAATTTGAACGGAGTCACACTGCTGCGTGCGATTTTCTGTGGTTCAAAACAGTACTGGAAATCATCTTCTGTGAGTTTGTTCATGATACGTGCTGCTTTTTATTTCACAGCTTCAACTGTCTGAAACTTTGTTTCTTGTAATGCAGATTTGACCTTGGGGAATAGATAAGTCATATGCTGTCGGATCAAGCGAATAAGATGGATAGTTTGATACTCGGATGTTATACTTAGATATAAACATCTTAGCAGACATTGCAGCCTACGCCGGTGAGCTGTCCGGATGAAGATCCCACGACTTGCTTGTACACAGTTCCGTTTTTTTCTGATTTATTCACAAAGTTGAGCAAGAATCTCAAAGGGGTCAATTCTCGACATTATTCCCAGAGAGTAAGCAATTCATATTCTCCACTCGACTCCGTGGAAAATATTGCAATGCCTCGGGTATGAACATATTCCTATGATATTACAGCAGGGGAAAATGCTTTTTCGTTGGAATGTTAGTTTGGCGGCTCTGTGACTTAATTGGTTGGCGTGTGATGAGTAATCCTAGGTTCGATTTCCGACACGATCCGCTTGAAAAATGTTGCACGAGCATTTTTCACAAAAATACGCTCTCGTTCGGATGAGAGGTACAATGTAGCTCCCGTGTGATCCCTACCTAGCTTGAAATTTCCAGGAAAAAAAAACACGGTTCCTGGCCAATGTATTATTTTCGTGTGAAGCATTGAACAGTCAAATGTAGCGAATGTTAGTTGTGATATGACGAATCAGGGTCGAGAAATTTCGATTCAATAGAAAACATAACCTCCCTGGTCGAACTAAACATTACAAAAACGTTTTTTATTTGTAATAACTTTACTACACAAAAATATTACATGGATTTATTGCAGCAATAATTACGTTTCGATTCTATAATTTCAGACATTAATAATTCGTTTTTAAATATACATTCTCTTAAACGTATTGCAGTGGTGCAATATAACAAAATTCCTTGAAATATATCTGTAGTCAACTATTCTAGTTGTAAATGATTTAATTTCTGAAAATACTTTAGAGAATTTGAGCTTTAATTATTATAGATTCGTTGAATAAAGGTAACGCTCGTGCATTATGTAGGTACGTTTTTGGTTATCTGATGTCAAATGAAAGAGACATCTTTCGGATTATTGAGTTTCAGTTCACCATGGATGTAGTATAATAAGGAAACGCTATCACAATGTTTTTTCTAGTTACGAAAAGGTATCAAGAGTTACGGCTAAGTTGTTTTCAATATGGCGATTTGCCAGAATCGTATTCGATTAATTCTATTGAGAAACCCAATTCCAGTTGTTACGTATCAGCTGACTTTAGCTAGCGGTGGCATAATGATGATGGTACAAGTTCCGTAGCTGCGGATCCCTCGGAAATCTAAAAAATATGAACAATAAATAAATTACTCTATTTTCAAGCAACCGGAATTTATGTTATCGTATTAGCAATTGCGTAATATCTGTCCCTGATCAGTGTTCACTTACGAAAATCTATTTCAGTAGTTTCCTTTTTTATCAACGGCATCTCTACGGTTACATGCGCAAACGGCACACGAAACCATACTTATGTCACGATTGGCAACTTCTAATATAATCTACACACACACGCACGCACGAACGCCCGCACGCACGCACGCACACGCGCGCGCACACACACACGCACTAAAGTGTTAAAATGTACTAAAACTCAAACGTGTATACAAGTGACAGATTCGAAGACTCAACATGAATGACATGATGCCGCTTTTATCACGTAATAACGTCTCCCTACTATACTACCCCCATTGATTCCACAGAACGTACCATTAAACCTTGAGGTTGGTTGAATACCTCATACATCTGTTTTGGTGTAGACATACGTACAATTATATTTCCCGAATCCTAATAAATATTTTCAACTGTGGAAAAGGTTCTCGTACACTCCAGAACTGGCCCCTAAGTAGTAATGTTGATTAACAGTTTGACCTTCCGAAACTCATGTATATAGTAAAAATGGCGTCCCGGTCGTGCATCATCTTCAATTAACATTCATTGCCATTTGCTTCTTATATAAGATAAGTTTCAGTAGCGGGTTTTGAAGTTTCATATGAAATTTTACGAAGGCCATGGCTAGGCTAGAATGTCTACAGAGATGAAAGAGAAGGGTTTACAGTTGTCGTTCATATGACTTTGGCGCATGCATAGATCGTCTGTTGAGCATCAGTCTCATCTTTTGATAGCCACCCATTGTAAATAACTTCTGTGATTGTGCAGGTGATTCTCCAGAAGTATTATATATTCTGTTTATTCGATTTACTAATGCTAAAAGGTACACCATACTTCAAAAGTATTAGGCTATTGGATAAGCTACCTTTCCATAATTGCAAAAACAGGTTTTCTTATGTATTTTAAAATGTAAAGCTCAATATATACAATTATTAGAATGGCAAAGCTAACTATTCAATGGAGTCTTTAAAACCTATAATACCACTTAATGCTAGCGGATGAATAATCTACTAGAATTAAAGCATATAGTACAAATAACGAAAGAATACATTCACGTCATATATTCTAAATTAAACAGACATATTTTTAAACGATCGATCGGAGAATACTTAATGCATAAGATTTGAAAGTATGTCTTTTTTAATTCAACAATCTATGACATGAATGCATTCTTTCATGATTTCGACTATATCTCGTGTATATAAAAGCATTCGTATGACGTGAGATGGAAATTACAGGGTCAGTGATATGTGACGTCATAAGAGGTCTATGCTGGAATTAAAATACAAGATGAATCATCTACTGGAATTAGGTGGTTTTGTACGCCTTAAAAGTTCTATTGTAGAGTGAGCTTTAGTATTCATATAAATAATTTAACAGATTGAGCTGGTGGATGAACGGACTTGTATCTACTCGAAATGTTGGACCTTATACTTTTCCATGTTAAATTCATCATCATTAGGTCTTCAGTCCTGGAACTGGTTAGACGCGTACCATCATTGTTTCCTATTCTGAACTAACCTACAGTTTTCCCTGAAATTTGCACAGTCTGCATCTATAACTATCTGATCTAGGTCTACATCTACCTCCTTTTTCCTATCTCTGCTTGTAATATATCCCATACTATTCACCAAAAATGCCTTAGAACGTATTCTGCCCTTCTATTTCTCTTATCTTTTTCTCCAGATATCCTTGTTCCCCTACTACTTCTATAACCTATTTGTTATTATCTTTGTCTGTCCATGCTATCGTCCTCATACATCTGAAGCGCAGCATTTCAAAAGGCTGCTACCGTTTTTCTGTCTGTGTTTCAGACTGCCCGTATTTCATAGGCATATTGTGCTGTGCTCCACACATATGCTTTCAACAATTTTCTTCTTGTTCTATGATTGTTGTCTTTTCTCATAGGCGCTGTTCTTTCTTGTTAGATGCAGTTCGGTCACCTTCTATTGTTTTACAATTATATACCCTATTTCTCCGACCTTCAGTGGTTGTGAAGGGAGGTAAGCAGCCTGTGGCTTCCAAGTTCCCCCAACACTTAACCATTTACCGATTTAATATATTTTCCAATATATCTTTTCGCACCGTTATCATTAGTTGCAGATATTTCGCAACCAATAACTAGTTGTTTATACTAATCATCAGATTTATCTGCGCTTATTTTTCGTCCTTAGGTTTTCCGTCTCAAAACTGGTTGGACACGTACCTGCACTTATTTATATTCTGAGCTAACCTACATAGTTCCCTGAAATTCTTACACAGCATGTGTATACAGCTCGTTCCCCTTCTATTGTTTTCTAATTTTATGCACTATTTCACCGAGATTCAGTGAAGGGAGTTAAGCAACCTGTGGCTACCAAGATCCCCCAACACTTAGACATTTGCCGAAGTAATGGTTTTCCAGTAAATCCTTTCACACGCTTAACATTATTCGAGAATATTGCCCAACCAATTCTTGTAGTTACTTATAATAATCATCATGTTTAAGCACAGTTATTTTTTCGTCATTAGTTTATCCATCTTGGGATTGGTTGGATGCGTACCTCCATTGATTTCTATTCTGGGCTAGCCTACACATCTCTCTGAAACCCCTACAGCCTACATCTTTTACTATCTGTGTGCAGTAGTCTACCTCTTCTTCTCTTTTTTCCTATCTCTGCTTCTAATATATTCCGCACTATTCCCTCTTGGCGTAGTTTGTGGCCTATCATCCTATCTCTCCTATTTTTTACCGTTTTCCACATATTTCTTTCTTCCCCTACCATTTTTAGTACCTCTTCGTTCTTAACTTTGTCTGTCCATGATATCTTCATCATACGTCTGTAGCACCACATTTCAAGGGCTTCTACCTTTTTCTTGTCCGCTTCTCCTACTGTCCAGGCTTTACAGCCGTACAGTGCTGTGCTCCACATATATGTTTTAAACAATCTTTTCCTTGTTTCTACGTTTGTGGTCTTTGAGCACAGTAGTTGCTTTTTCTAGTTAAAATGTAGCACGACCTTGTGCTAATCTTTGTTTTATATCTTTTGTGCTTTTCCCATCTTGCGTTATTTGGCTTCCTAGGTAGTAGAAATTCTTAACCTCTTTTAAGTTCGTGTTACATACGTGTATTCTTGTTTTTGATTTATTTTCCCCACTTTTACATACTAGAACTTTAGTTTTTGTTTTGTTAATTTTCATACCGTATCTCTCTGTTAGAACCGTTTCCATTTCATTAAGAGCAGCTTCTAACTGTTCCTTGCTTGTTAAATTGCAATAAGAAATTTTTGCAGTGATGGAAAGGTAGCTTAGCTACTCAGTTAGATTCGCATTTCTATCTCGCTAATGTGTTGATCTTGTTATTAATTAATTGCTTTAATTAGTCTCAATTATACAATATTGCCTGTAGCAAAAACATTGAAAGGTATTCTTGTTTAGATTTTAAATCATGCTTAAACGGGCACGTCTTTCTCCACCATGGAAAACCATTTTTCCGATGTCATGAATCATGATCACTTTTTGAACAAAAATTGTCATAATTCCTATCAAGAGCTTCTTTCGCCAACACCTTTTCCTCTCCAATTCAACCATTGATTCTATGTCAGGATCTCTGATTATATTTAATTTTAAATTAAAATGGTTTAAGCTAAAACTATAAAGTCTGTAAAAATAAATAGAAACTTGTCGACCAAAAAAGGAAAATGAGCAAACGGTAAGTTATCACCTCTATCACTCCTACAGTTACCAACAATTGCAATTAAAAAGCAAGCTGGTAGAGAAATCACATGGAAACAAGTATACAGCGTGACTAAATTTTTTACGCAGGCGTAATTTGAAGACCAGTAGAATATTCACGCATCCTACGCGAACAATACTGGATTAATCCTATCACCCTCAAATCGGATTTGCTAAAAATTCGGTACAGTTTTAGTGAATTATATTTTTAGAAATGCGAGGTGCAACTTTATAGAAGCGATTATCTTTATAGAAACATTGTTACTTCTTCTAATACTATTTTTAAGTTGACTTTGCTTTAGTCAATTTTTGTACAGACTTACTTACATATTAAGTGGGTGCTTCATAAGTAAAGAGAGAACTTTAGATGTTCTTTATTTAAGAACATGAAAAACAAAATTAAAGTTTATATGGATGGGAAGATTGCATTACTAATAAATATCAAAGTATTTAAGTTTACTGCTGTTACATCTTTATAAGCGACTGTTAGTAACTTCTTGGTACTGTTCATTACTATTTGCTAGATTTTTTGATGGCCTCCTTCGCTATATTTGATCAAAATTGTTTAGATCCTCTTAATCTTTTGACTTATTGGGTAATTCCTTATATTCCCATTTTTCCTGTTCAATAAAATGCATCTCCATTATGATAGCTATCAATAAAGGGTAGTACCGAATATTATTTAAAAATGTTGCTTTGCCTTTTATTTTGATAATAGTCCACATGTTGGTGTTTAGAAGCGTGGAAATACTGTTTTCCGGGGATATCATCTGGATCAACAGGGATATCAATTCATTATCAATGGTAATCATTTTCTACAGGCTTCATTGTAAACTCTTCTACAGCCTTGTTTTGCACGAACTTTCAGGATTTTAAAAACTTCGATGCAGACATTTTAAAGTGCTTTTATGTTTGGAACGCTCTTGTTTCTCGATGCTGTAAATTTTACTAACCTGGGTTTGAATGCCGTCCACTAACTAAAATTGATTGTTTATGCTTATAGAGGGCATTTTATTATTGGTTACAGAAATTGGTTTAAAATTGATAGTATAGTTTTTTCATAGTTGTCTACGATGCGATAAATAGTTGTTCTTCTCATATTTTCCTAGAAAAATGTTTAACTTACCATGTAAACTATAAGAAGTAATACTTTTTGCGATGGCTCCATTTTCCAGCTGTTTTTATTAGAAACTGAATGCCTCTATAATATAGGTTTGGCAACCCACGTTATCCAACTAACATTGGGTATGTAACCAACAATAAATTTCACTGTTAGTTCCTGGAAAAAGGCTACATTATTTTAGAACGACTATAAGTTACCGATTGACAAATTTTGAGGAGTGTACCATATTATAGAGATATTAAAAATGAATTTCTAGCCGAATGGTTGAACTAAAGTTAAATATTTTGTTGGGAAATCTAAGCTACTTTTTAACAGATCTTGAAAATAGAACTATTATATAGGATATTTTAAAAATGTGTGAGAACTATTGTAGACTTCAGAATTGAAATCTGTAAAAACGTATATTATGTCAGAACCTTTTTTTGGCAAATTTCAAGGATCGAGGCTTTGTTGGAAGATTTTAAAAAAATGGAATTTCAAATTTCAGTAATATTGTTGAACTGCAATGTATTATATGGTGCTGGAGGTAATAAATAAATTGTTTGCAATTGATATTGTTTGTTTTATTTAAAAAAATTGTAACATTCAATGCTGTATAGATGACTGTAAGGTTTCGATGATATAGCAGTAACAATAAGTTAGGTGTGATGTACGTAGCGTTAAATTGGCATTTCTTAATAGTTTTCTTAATTGTTTTTAATGGGAAACCAAGGGGTTGCTTTCTTTCAGTTGTCAGCTTCACTAATTTTAAAATTCGTGTATTTTTGCTGTCCTTAGCTGTTCTTTTTGGCGTTTAATCAACTTTTAAAGCTTGTTAATAAAGAGAAATGAACTGTGAAAAACAGAAAGAAAGTTTACAAGAAAGTTGCACCTAATTTTATAGTGAGTTACGAAAGATACCTACAATGTGTCAAACAACAGAAACAGTTTTAAAATCTCCTGCTAGGTTGATAACCAATGATATCTATCGGCTTAAGAACTTTTTATTATTGCTATGGAATTCTAAATCTAAATAGCATAACAGGAAACATTTTTTAATGCTTTGTTTTATTTCAGGTAAGTGTATTTGGTTTGGTTGTAGTATTCCTAACTGGATATCCCTTTTATAAGGTAAGATTATTTTATCTCAGATCCATAAACTTTTTTATGTTGGTATGCTATAACGCGGGCGCGTTACGCTAGATATAAAAGTTAAATCGGGTAAGGAAAAGTAATATAAAACGGACAAAATTCATGTTGATAGACCCTGTGTATTTTTTATTTCAAATAAAGTAGTTGTTGCGGACAAGAAAGAAAGTAGAAAAGTAAGCAAAGAAAATAGCCTGCACCGAATACCGCAACATAAAAGGAATCAAAAGAAATAACGTCGTGCTAGCTAAAACGTCGAAGAGTGGGGTGTGTCATACCGAAAGAAAACGAAACGCATAAAAAAATTATTTACAAGTTCTTAAGAAATCAACATGTTCTAAAGGGAAAACCAACTCGCATAGAAAACAACATTTATCCAGTGTATCCCAGAGGATTTACATAATGCAAAAATCATTGCCAAAAATGATTAATACCGTTCTTTAATTACCATAAGCTAATTTTCTACCTTAACCCTAGTGTTTATATAAAAAAATTAAACAAATATATGTACAGTGGACTGTTTTCAGTCCTTTGGTTGTTCAATATTAAATCTTTGAAATGATAATAGACATATAATCACATACTTACGTATTGTCCACAAATAATTCTGGATAAGCAATTACAAAAAAAAGAAAATAGAAACGGTAAATTACAGTAGCAAAGAAAGCAGCTCGCTACGATTCGCAATGCATTTCCTCGCATCTGATAAAAGTATTAGAAGAACGTCACAATTAACATAGTATACTCTAAATTTTGGATGGATAGAAAATTATATTTTATACTTAAAACCCAAACAAGAAAAGCTGTCTCTATTTGCATATTCCAACGGATTGAATGAAGTAAGTTTAATTTCAACACCGTGCTACTTTCATTTGTGCCATGAGCAACCGGAATAACTTTACAAAAATAACTAGACACAATTTTTCCTAATGTAAGTCTTCAAACCGACGCAGAAAAGCAATAAGAATTTTTACAACTCGACCGGACGTTTCGCTGCGGCCAACAACTGTTTATAGTCGACATCTGCGGGATTACGTAGCACATCATACCAAATTCTTTTCCTGGAAAACCAAGTAAATCAAATTCAGAAGAGGTAAAGATGAACTTTCCTTGACCAATAGCTAATATAAAATCATTATCTGGACATATATGTCTATACATGTTACGTAGGGATGGATTGAATTAGTTGATAGTAAGTTAGCACCAATTGCAATACATAATTTTGTTGGAAAAATTCCATTTATCAAAGTAACAACGTCGTACAAACCAATTTCAGAATCCCATGTTATAAATCCGTTAGCTGTAGGAGCCCACTTATTTATCTTGAGGACTAGAACATACTACTTCTGTCATATCACGAAATTCCTGTTAAATACATAAGTGAATTTTTTAGCAATATCTCGTACTTCTCGCACTAGTAATTAAATTGATCTAAAATGAAAGTTCTACAACGAATAATCCAATCTGCCCCCTTAGAAAACTTAAAGCCAACCTCAACTTATATAACGGGAAACCCATTTGATAATTTCTATTGCATTGCAATGTATGTTATTTTTCAAGAGATATCCATATATAGATAAAGAAACTGACAAATTCGAATTGAATCGCACTCCTAATCACCCATGTAAAATCCCATTTTACAAAACACGTAGCTAAATCATTGCAATATTTCCGAAAACAAATATTTTAACAATCGAAAACCATGTTGTTAACGTATATAATATTTCCGAAGCAAATGCTTTGAAAAATGAATACGATTTAAGGCTATATCCAAAATATTTAAATTTATAACTGAATTCTTAATAAAAATTCTACAGGATGTTAAACAAACCACCATTTAAATTGAAAGGACCTGTACTTGTTAATCAACATGCAAAATGACAGTGAATATAATAAGGTGTATGTTCACGCGCGGGGGGTCTTATAAATTTATACATCGACTTACCTCCGCGGTGTTTTGTGTTTTTCTAAGCTGTAGTTCCTATTCTTTCAACCAAGTGGACTGTATGCGAATTGAGTCTATGTTACGTTACACTTGCACTGAGGTTTTTAGGGTTTAACAACGAAAGTCTGGGGCACTTGACTAACTTACGGTACTGAAGGAAGAAACCGACGACCGTTCTGCTTCAATATCCATAAGAAAGTGTTTGTTCACTACTCTTAGTCCAACTTATTCACAGATGCAGAAGGAATTTTTATGGCAGGATATAAGGGAACAAGGGATGACAGTTTTACTACTAGATTTACGACTACAAATTTAAATAACTTAAAATTAACCACGCGAACGTGCGACAAAGAGACCGAACAGTGTATGAAATTTAATTACACCAGAACTAAAATATGTACACTCAGGGACGGCACGTAACAGTAAGAGTAAGCAAGAAATTCTATTAAAATTTTATTTAAACCATAAACTGAAAAACCACAAAAACATTGTTTCAGCTCTGTTAAATACAAATTAGGACCAAACTTATGGTCGTAAATTAATTTAAACCACAACAGTGTATAAAAAAATATGTATAGCTGCAAACTTTCCCATCGAATCATGTCATTTTTAAAGGTAACTTTGGAATTATGTAATAATAGTGATTTTATTAGTGTGCATTCCAAATATAAGAACTTTTAGTGATTTTAGTTAAATAAATTTCGTGCAATGTTACATTTTTTCAATGTATATAGTTGCAATTACCATGAAACAAACCCTGATGCTGCGTAGGGAAATGCAGGGATATTAGATTGCAGATATAATTAATAATTGCAATACATTACAATGTATCCATTTTATAGTGCAAAGCAGAAGGAACCAAATGTTAACCTAAGTAAATCACATAATAACATTTCCCGAGTTTGATTCAATAAACTCAATAGGAAGATAGGACTATGACAAAAATCTCCGGACTGAACATAAGAGTGTGGCAAAAAATACTGTAGTTAGACACAACCGAAAATGAATAATCAATTATTTGCGAACTGGTAGTAAGCCAACATCGAGATGTAGTTATACGACAACGCAATAAGGCGGGTGGAACCAGGGGGATTGAGAGTTAGTATAATGTTAATTAAAAAGTTGAAAGTACAGAGCTTCAAGATGAATTTGATTGCATTCCGCAGGGAAACAGGCGGCGATCGAGATGTGAAAATGAAATACGCCGATAGAGATGTGAAAATGAAATACGCCGATAGATGCAGGAGAATTTCACAAAGGCGCAGGACGCGGATATAATATCGTGATGATCGTTTAGAAAAATGGGTTAAGACCTGTTGAGTTAATCCTTCTGTTAGATTGGAATTTTGTTGTGTGTTAGAGCAAGGGAGTTTTCGGTTTTTGGATAATTAAGACATAGTTGCAAGAAAAAGCATTGGTGTTATTGCATAACTTTAAACTAAACAATGAGTAGAATAAGCTTTTATGTTTAGAATGACTAATTATGGATTTGTGAACTGAAAATGTGTATTGTTGTTATTTGTGTAATAAAGAATTATAAGTGAAAATAATTATGTGATTGGACTAATTAGTGACGGAATTGTGTATATTGATTTCATAATGAAGATTGTATTGGTGGAAGTTAGTATTAGTTGGAACATCACGAAAAATTTAGTAGTGTGGAATGAACAATGAAATGATACAACGAAAAGCAGAAATTTAACTATATTTAATATTTGTTATTGAAAACGTTTCCAATAATTGGGATTCATAAATCGTATGTGAGTAAATATTGAAAACAGGAAAAATGTAGAGGATGAATAGCGTTGTTGCTGGATAAGATTTAAGATCTCTAGAAATTTTTTTAGAAATATCTGGCCAGCATTGAGGTTAAGAAATTGTTTTTTAAAATATTTTATGTAATTTGGCTTGAAATTATTTTATGTTAATAGAGCGTAAGTTATGCTCAATTTTATTCCAATTTATTTAAAAACTAGGTACATAAACAAATTTGTAAAGAATATCCAGCAATTCCAGAGATGGAATCCTATTTGGAGACATTTTATTTTAAGAAATTTTTTTAATTGTGACAGAATTACAAGCGTTTTTGATGTAGTTTCAAGAAAGGTAAATATAAGATAATAAAATTTAGATCACCGAAGCAGAGGGTGCTTATGCGGAATAGCCGTCTTCCGTATAGGGAATGGTGTCGAAGAAATTGCTCTGACAGACGGTTTGAAGTCCCGCAACTAAATTTATTAACTTCCTGCACATTTTTCCTGTAACAAAACTTTAATAACATGGAAATAGTTTAAACAAAAATTAGCAAATTCGGTATAGCGGTACATTTCGTCAAGCCGAATTCAATAAAGGCAGCTGCAACGGGACCGCGTTTATAGATCTTCTTCCAGAAATAAATTGGAAAATCTTAATTATATCATTACAATAAATTGCTCTTTAGAATGTTGGTATTAGTTAAAATTTTTTTCGTTTTCGAGATTTCATAAACCAGCATTTAAAGAAATACAAACCGGAACGATCAAATTTTTTTGTGAGAAATTGATTTAATTTGTTATAGTTAGAGATTCTGCCAGCGTTACTTGCAGATTTCTGATCTTTATTTTATGAAAATTAATAAAAATTAATGCTATATTCATAGGCAAATTCAAAAGTTTGAGATTGCCTACGTGCTGTAGCCGGACCAGAAGTCAAATGTAGCTGTGGCTAGAGGTAAACAAAGCTGTGGAGAATTGGAGGAAGGGCCACAATGTCAAGCCCCATCTACCACAACCATAAAGCTTTCTTTCGTCTCGACACCATATCCACCACATAACTACTGTTCTAGAATTGGTTCGTCTGTGGCTACAAATAATCTAACAAAATAAAATAAAATTTAGTCTGGAACTATAATCGCTACATTCATTTTCTGCAGAAAAAGTTGAAACAATCGGACCTCAAACTGAATAACGCCTAAACTATGCAGGTAACCACAAAGTTAGCTTGTTGCATTATAAGTCGCTAGATACTCCTACTGAACGGAATGAAGCTAGATGAACCCAAAATTATATCATCATTTATATGGTGTGCATATAAAAGCTGGCAATTTGGAGTTATCAATTTGAGATTTCTCTTCTAACGCAAATCATGTACTTATGCGAGATAAATCTCACTTCAGAAACACCTCTGCAAGTAAATTTAAGAATTCCTTCTGAGTGGGCGACGGTATGCTTAGTGATTGATTGGGGTTTAAGGAGATGATATAAATATGCAAATTATAGGGAAGGACCAATTGCTTTTGTAGCAATAACGATAACGGTGGAGCGGTTATGTAATAACTAAGAACAACTACACCAAACTACTTAATAAAGGGTATAAATACCTTTTATCCTGTGCCGCTGTGGGCAATAAACATTCACACACAAAGAGTTTCCGCGAACAACCAATAACACGCACGACCGGGTGATGGTGTCGCTTCAAAAGCTCTCATACGACCGTCTTCTGCAAGGGTTCGAAGGCGACTCACTTTATGCACTGTTACTGTCGGTATAAATGTTTCACTCAAAACTGCAGGACACCCGCACCACTCGTGTTTATTGTCACAAATTCCAATGAATGTTCGATGATGACGTAACACTTAGGTTCTTTTCTTCATTTCTAAAATATCGTCCTTTTGAAAACATGTTTGACACATTACACCTTCGAACTAATTTTGACGGTGTTACTCCAACTGTCTTTAAGGATTTTTTGCACGTAACTCAAAACTGTTGGTCGTCCACTTTTAATCAAATTGGGAATCATGCCATATTCCTTTATCGTCTTGTAGTTGGTTGATGGAGAAAATTTTGCTTTGCATAAATTGCAGTGTATCACGCTTGGATATTCGTGCAACTAGATTGCAAATGCCTGTAGCAACATTTAGCTTGTAAGACTTTTTACCGAATCAAATTGACCAATTCAACTGTCGATTTAAAACGAGTTCTTTGCGACAATTCATTTCCACGGACAATTGAATAAAACGCTATTTTGTTCCAAATGCCAATCGTCTTAAAAATTTCCGAAAAATGGGGATATACATTGGTTATATATGGATCTGTATTCGGTTTTGTGGCGAAGGGTCAATATACCGAAATAATGTATTTGGCACCATGAGGCGCCAAAGGTAATTGATAGTTTGTAGCGTGACATCTTCAGACGGACTTAATTGACAGTTTACAAGAGGTTACTTTAAGAACTTTATTAAGCTGACAATATGAACTTCTAGATGTTATTTGCAGAATTATAGATTTAAATATATGAATTGCCCGTTAAGGGGTTTTAGTTTAGTTTTAATTCAAGCTTTGATTATAGTAATAGTTTTTATGAGTCTTGAGTTATGAGAAGTCATCATATGAAATGAATTAGTGATAACACGCTGTTAAAATAAATTATTCTATGTGATGTAAATTATTGTAGTGATCATCGATACCAATTAACAATTAGTGCGTTGATAGTAATTATAGTGCTTTGTTAGTAATTAAGAAGATAGTATTGTAGCTTCAAGAAGTCAGTATTTGTACTGTTAGCGATTAGCTGGAAATAAATTGTCCTGAGCGAGCGCACTGTAGCTACAAGTAGTCATTTGATAATAAAGAACTGTTGTTATTGCAAAAAAAATTTTTGAACGCTGGTGTCAAATGTGTTCGGTTGTAGTGAAAAGGACATTTGAAGATTTGCTTCTGCATGCCTGTCACTCGTCAACAATAGAAAATGGACAGTAAAATTCTTTCTTTTTAAAAGACAATGCGGAAAAACAGAACGCGCCTCTGCAAGCTATACAAAAAGTTGCAAGAAAACGCGGCAAGTTTTACAGACAAATTACAGGAACCTATTAGAGTCTCTGAACAATTAGGTCAGAACGTAAAAGAGATTGAACAAAAACTAATAACAAATTACAACCATCTGAGAGAGAATTTTTTCAGGAAAGACAAAATACGCGGAAAACCTGGAAATAAAATATTTCGGCGGTTTACAGAAATTGGAAACGAAGTTTTCAGATGATGTATTAGAAAACTCCCACCAGCTTGAAGCGAGATTTACAGAAACACTTTTAAAGATTTTTCGTAAAATAGAAGAAGAGGTTTTTGCGGATGAAGAAACGGATTAATTCCCTAACAGTGCACCAGAACCTTAAGCTCCAACGATACAACAGCACGTTCCAGAATTCAAGAATGTCGGAGAAAGTGAACCGACCTCAAGGTTTGAAATAAAACCACCAACATTTGATGGGAAGTCACCTTGGCAGACATAGTTTAATCAATTTGAGTCTGCCGCGAGAGTTAGCTGCTGGAACTGCGAGAGTTAGCTGCTGGAACTAAGGGAAAGGACAATCGCATTGATTACCGCATTACGAGGTGAAGGCCAAAATATTTTACAATCTACCCCAGACCATGATCAAAAAAGTTACGGGGGCTTTAACATCAAGCCTGGAAATCAGATTCGGTATCAAACCAAGAAGCTGCAACTGTCGCTGACGTGCTAGTAAAGGAACTGTTCTCCCGTTTTAGAGTTCCTCTGATGTTGCACGTCGATCAGAGCAGAAAATTTGAGTCAACGTTATTCCAAGAAGTTTGCGGGTTACTGGGGATGAGAAAGAGTAGAATATCACCATAGCACCCGCAATCGGAATGTATGGTAAAACGCATGAACCGCATCTTGGGCAAGTTATTACGGATATTTGAAGCATTAAGTTTATAAATTAGGAATTGCCCAAAAGAAACAAAAATTACTTAACAAAATATGGATGCACCGGCTAACTACAGTGGTGCGGGAGTGGCTTCTTATAGTACTAAATGGCGGAAAATTAAATAATTTGTATAATGATTAAAATTTCGCCTAGGTGCCGTTTCAAGCTACGTTATTGCTACCGTTTGCCCTGTTAGGTTTTCAATTCGTCAAATTTAAACGGCACCAACGATGCCTAGGGTAATAGGTAAACCAGGGAATTGTTGATTCTGTTAGTGGAATGGATGTTCTTACACATTGTTACCTATCCGTTTTTACAAATAAAACTACTTTCCACGTACCTGGCTTAAATCTATTCCTATATCTCTTGTATGCCTATAACCAAGTTAAACAAAAAATTGGTAAAATTCAATAGCAGTCGGTTCTTAATGGAGTCAACCTTTATGGTTAAATATCATATAACTTTTTATTAAATTCACAATTTCCGAACCATATATTCAAAAACAGTTCCAGTTACACAGTTATTTTTTTAACTACGTTACCTTATAGGTTCTTAATTCCATTTAACAAAAAGATGATCTCCTCCTTTGGGGCTTTGAATTCCAGAGTATCTACTGGGGAAACAAACCTTCCCAATCTCAATTTGTTTGTTGGGTATGTCGAAAATCCATGTTCCATGACGTGGACCCTCATTTATTGTTTCGTAAATAATAGAGCATTACGACAAACCCAAACCTTTACTTTTCTTTCTAACTCCACATCTATTCGTATTGATGACTTGAAAGAAATGAATTCTTTTGTTCAAGTCACTGTCTCGCGATGTTATTACCCTATTTTTCTGTCTTAGAGGGTACGCTATTAATACAGATACAGACCTAACATGTAGCGTATCCTGTTGTCAGGGTTTATTTTTGTTAACCCCGCGTAACTGATATAAATGAATACATAAATGAATACAATGTCTGGTGCGTAATTTAATTTCTGTGCGGTCCGTCAACTCAATTCTTCCTTTGTGTCTTACTTTGGAAAATTGTTTTTATTGTGTCTTGCATACAATGTAGCTGTCTGAAAGTATGTTATGTAGGTGTATTATTAAATGGAATATTTTCAATGTCAAAAGCTTTCTTAATATGTTATGAGAAAAATATTGAAATTTGTTTTCCTTTTTGGCGGTTTTTAAAATAATTAACGAATTGTAGTTTTATTTCAGATATATTGTACAGAAATAAGAGGCTGTTTTTGTGATTTTTAAATTTATGATTTTTATAGAACTCTTTTTATTGCACTAGCTTATTGATCACTATTACACTGAAATCAAATACACAATAATAAGTTATCCCTTTTAAACTTCTTACCCTCTTTCTCATCTAATTTTTATTTCTTGTAGCGCTCCAAACGTTACAAGATACCTTTTCAAGGTGGTCTTCCAATATCAGAGAAACTAGGACCAATATTTACATCTATTTTTATCGGTCTACCGATCTTCGGTTTATGAGAGCACTGGACAGACACCTGCATATGCTATACTGGGGCGCAAGATCGTCTATCACATGACCTTGAATTTGGATGTAAGCCCGAAGAAGACATCGAGGCGAACGCTACGTCGGGAAAATCAAGTGCAACATGTATGACGTCCCTGGTGGCTAGCAATAGTATCCAGATCGCAAGTGACCAGATGAAAACTAAATATGGCATCAAGGCGCAGGAATTTGGTTTTCAAGAGGGCGACCACGTATGGCTATACAATCTCAAATTGAGGCGTGGAGTGTCGCTAAAGCTACAAAGACATTGGGAGGGTCCATACGAAGTTATAAAGGATTCGTAACCTCCCAAAAGGAAGAACAATAGTGGTGCACGATAACCGGTTGGTATACTACGATAGTGATGAACGCCAGTAAGTGCCTGAAGAAGAACTAGCAGTGAGACGAACAAACTGTTATGTTCACGACGATGAGCAAAAGCGTTGACAGAGCTATGATTGGTTCAAGTCTCTCAGGATAAGCGAAATTTGGAGTCATGGAAGAGATTCAAAATTATCTTTTTTTCTATGTCATCGGAATACTCCGTAGCTGATTGCATAGCATATCTCGAGAACTTGCTCGGGTGCTTTAAAAGTAAATTTGGTGATCTTGATCAACTCCGCCGATCTCAATGGCCAGATGATCAAATGTGGAGACAAAAGTTGGCTACATAGTCTGATCTGCCGTGGGTTCGATGGCTTGTACTGGAGGGTGGTATGAAATATGTTAGAGGTACTGTTCCAAAAAGCCAGGGTCCAGATCTTGGTGTGTGGTTACAATTCAAATGGTACGTCGCCTGCTACAAAGAGTGATGATTGCTACTTTCATTAACATGAGAACTGCAGAAATAGTTTCGACTGTCCTTAATGCCACAGGGACTTCCAACGTCCAAGGCACAGATTGTTCTGGGACAGAACAGCTTAAGAGGTGGTCAGTGTAACGGAGCGTCACGTAAATTACCGAAACAATGCATTCGACACCACGGGACACCAAAGGTAATTGATAGTCACCTTGCTGCGTGACATCTTCAGATGTACTTGATTAACAATTTACAAAAGGTTGCATTTACGGACTTTACTAGGCTTACAAAAGGAATCTACTGTATGTTATTTGCATAATTCTAGTACAGTCCTGAATTATAGAATTAAATATATAAATCGCCCGTTAGGGGCTTTTAGTTCAGTTCTAATTCAAACTTTGATTATAATACTTATTTTTATTTAGTCTTGAGCTATAAAGTTGTGATATGAAATGAATTAGTGGTAACATACTGTTAAAATAAAATGCTCTGTGTGATATAAATTCGATTGATTAAAATTAACAATTAGTGCTTTGTTAGTTAATTACAGTGTTTAGATAGTACGAGGCTTGTTCAATTGAAACCCATCTTTGGTCAGGTTAGCCTTGGAAACAAATGTAATCACTCAACTGACGTTTTGCAACGTTAGTGGTGTTTATAAACTTCCCACTGGTCAGTTTCTCTCGTATATATTTGACAGCGATTTTAAGTATTGTGACGTTGAAATGACGTTTGTTGTTAACAATCCGACCAAATGTGATCAGCGTGCGGTCATTCAATTCTTGTGTGCTGAAGGTTTGCACTATTGGAAATTCATACACAAATGCAAGCAGTGTATGAAAACGCATGTTTTACGTATCCAACTGTCAAGGAATGGTATCGAAAATCAAAGAATGGACGCGAAGGGACGAATGATAAGCCGCGATCATGTGCAATACGTGCAGCGTTAACAGACAGGAATATGGCATGTGTGGAAGGCCTGATTAGAGAAAATCGTCGAGTTTCAATCAGAATAATTTCAGAAAATGTTGGTGTGAGTATCAGATCTGTTCATAGCATCGTACACAAACTAGGCTACAGCAAAGTTTGTGCGCAATGGGTTCCTCGCCTTTTGTCAGAGAACCAAAAAAGCTTGCGCTTGGGCTTATCTTTGCTACACCTCACGGAATACAGACAAAGTGGTAGTGATTTTCTCTCGTCAATAATTGCTGGCGACGAATCTCGGTGTCATTATTTTGAACCATCCAGTAAGCTGTCATCGATGCAATGGAAACACGCAAATTCTCCGCCACCAAAGAAGTTTAAAGTTCAACCTTCTGCTGGTAAGGTTGTTGACATTTTTTCGACCATGAAGGATCCTTGTTGATAGAATTTACAGAACCTCGGGTGCATATCAACGCAAACCTGTATAATAAAACTTTGAACAAGGTCCATCAAGCAATAAGACGAAGACGTCCAGGGAAGTTTTCACGTGGTGTCATTCTGCTTCGCGACAATGCTCGACCTAATGTTGCTAACGTAGTGAAAGAAAATCTACAGCGAAAGAAATGGAGGATATTAGAGTATCCACCCTGTAGTCCCGATTTAACGCCATGCGATTTTCATATCTTTGGACCTCTGAAAAAAGCGTTAAAAGGTTACCGTTTTCAGTCGGACGAAGAAGTACAAAACGCCGTGAAAGAATTCTTCGAGCAGCTGCCACAAGATTTCTTTAGGCAGGGTATACATAGGTTGACGAAACAATGGGATGGGATATGTGCCTTAATCGTAGTGGTAATTATTTGTAAATTTAGTTGTCAATAAATTTTTCCTGAACCAAAGATGGGTTTCAATTGAACAAGCCTCGTAATTAAGAAGATAGCATTGTAGCTTTAAGAAGTTGATGTTTATACTGTTAGCGATTTGCTTGAAAAAAATTGTCATGGGTGCTTTAGAATTTCCTTGTAGCTAGGAGTAGTTGAAAAGGCTTGTGTAATCAGTTGATAATAAACACCTGTTGTTATTACAAAAGAGTTTTCGTCACTGTATGTTTTATTCGTATTTCAGAAGTGCTTGCGCTTCGGATATCGTTTTGTTAAATTTGTTTCAAATTTGAAACTTGTGGCAATCTTAGTTTGTACATTTCGTGACCGATTCAGGACTATCGATACTTTTTTATGTTATTTATTGTTGTTTTTACTTAAATATAATGGTTACAGTTAGCAGATGTAGTTGGAGGCGACTCACAGTTTCATTCAAAAATACTAAAATGAACTAGCTGCAGTTTCCATTGTCTTGTAAAACGAATCCAGTTTAGAGCAGCTTAAAATGAATATTTTCTTATTAAATGGAAATTCCAATAAGAATCTGAAACTCCAAAATAAGAGTAAAGAAAATGTTTTCTAAAACAAAACAGTTTCAGCCTCAAAATTGTAATTAAATTACAAAAGGAAAATCTGTTAGAACACTTCTAACTCGACGGAGTTCAACAGAAAAATGCCAAACTATATCACCTGCAAGTACCTTGAGATAAGAAAACCAGGTTTTGAAAAGGTCAACATCATATCAAACTAATAATAAATTTGAATAAAACTTCAAATTTATTTAATAAACAACAAAATCCTAAACCATGAATAGAAAAGTAACAATCACAAAATGAGATTGTTATAAACTGCAAATGCTTCAACATTTGTATATAACTAAAAATAAAATGTCTTTGTTAGTTTTGTTTACATAATATATATTTTTGATTTTTAAAGAGCATTTACCCGTCATCTGAAGCTGATGATGCTGCTATGGTCTTCTGTAACCTACTTCAGTTTAAACTTCTTTTTTCTTTCCAATGCAAGTCGAATTATTCACAAACTTTACAAAGGATTTTTATATCTACTGAGATACCGCTACAGAGGTCACCGATGATAATTATAACAATATTTACTACCGTAACTCTTTTTTGAAAGAGAGCAAATACACTATACAGCGTGTTTCCAAACTTGGGGTAGAAATTTAAATGGCATAATAGACACAATAAAATTAAGGTAATACATAAGAAGAAATAAATTTTTGACTCAAAAAGTTGATCTTACCTTTCAAGCAACAGTTTGAGAACCGCTAAATGACAGCATACTACAAGAGATGCTCGAAGTTTCCATCACCACATTGAATCACAACCGTGCACTTTTAACAATGATTCACAGCATGCTTTGCGAATCGCACCGTGTTCGTCTAGTTGGTCTGGTATACAGTCAGCCGCATTTTCAGTGTGCAATTTTAACTCTTCAACTTCTTGAACGGGCTCATCACCGGGAGAATACACCCCAGAGTTCATAAAACTCATTAAATTAATGTCGGGTGAACGGAGGCCACGCAACAGGTTCTCCACGTCCGATCCATCTGTGCAGAAATTGTCACTTAAAAATTCTCGCACTTTCGCACGAAAATGATTTGGAGCTCCGTCATGCATAAACAACATGCGCTGGCATACCGCTAAAGACACATCTTTCAAATAATCATCCATAGTGTACCGTAAAAGGTCTTAATACTGCCTTTTATCCATTCTCGATGGTGATTCATGCACCCCAATAAGCCGATGGTTTATAACAGCATTCCATACGTTTGCTGCAAATCGTCGTTGGAAATTCGATTACCTTACCACATGGGGATTATGCACAGCCCAATGGAAATTATTATGGTGGTTAAATGTGGTTTCGTCTGTAAATAAAAGTTCATATACATAATTCGAGTTGGATGCATTTTGTTGAAGTAACCACTGACAAAACCGAAGTCTATTTTCAAATCAGCTGGTCTCAAAGCTTGCACTCGGCGATAGCGAAAAGCTTGCCGTGAATGTTCATGCAATGTTCTCTATACCACCTTGTTGGAAACATTTAATCGACGACTAATGTCACGTGTGTTGGCGGTGGGCCATTATTTTTTGTCACGAGTTACGTATCCCCCAATCTATATATATATATATATATATATATATATATATATATATATAGTCGTGGAAATTATAGGTTAAAAAGGATAGATAGGTCTAGATAATAAATTTTTAACGACCGTGTATATAGGAAATAGAAACAATTTATTTACGCGCCAAATTATTTAGTAGTGACATTGAATACGGACGGATAATAACATATTTTAGTATTTCTAAATCAAAATGTAAAATTTGCATAACATGTAGAAGCTTTAGAGTACATGAAAACTCAAGGATGCGCATAATTAATTTTGATTTTTTAAATTAAGCGCATCGGATAAGAAACGGAGCTTTTGGGTATACAAAATCAATAATTTAAACGCATATTTCTATTTAACTAAACTAAACCTTCGTTTCACAAATCCTAAGTAATGCTAAAACTCGGAATTATTATTTCAAACGGACAGTTTGCTTCATAGAAACACCTGATAGTTAAAATGCCAAGTTCAAAGAACTGAAATGAACGTTGGCACAAAATTCTATAGAATTGTATGTAACGGTCGATGCGACGAGTTACTAAAATAACAGATGTTTTGAAGGCAAAGTGAAATGGAATATCCATAATGTAAAACAGACAGAGAACACTTATAATAAAACGTTGGTTAAAATACTCGTCTAAAGTACGCGGTAGATTTGCCACAATATTGATTTTCTGTTGCTTGAGTGGGATTCTAAAAGAGACAGTAAATATGGGTTAAACGAGGACAGGTAGCTAGGGGTTGAACGTTAAAAACGGGGGAAAGCAATCTAATTGGTTGAAGGCGAGAAGTTTTAAGAAGTTCGCAACGGTTACATGTTGTTGAACGGATTTCAATGTAAAAGTACGGTAGACTGGGAATTTTCGGACGTAGAAGTTCGTTACGTACAAAATTTGTAGAATCTGTTTTGAAAAATAAGCACTTCGATGGAAATAGAGTCCGTGAGGGGTGTATAAAATCATATAAATACACTAGGAGAGGTATTGAAGCTCTCTTACTTACTTGTTCTTACTTGCTCTTACTTTGTATTGATTCTCGTACCGCACTTATTCGTTAACTTATATAAGATCCTAATTTAAAAGTGTGTAAAACGCAGTTAGTAACGTACATCGATAATTTATTAAAAGTGTGATTTGCACAAGTGGGTGCTGGCTTATAGACGGTGCTGTTAGTACATGCAATGAACTAATGAAAGGATGGTACTAGAGTAAGCGCGTTGAGGAGTTTGAAACAAGAATGCGTGAAGTGTAGTGATTACGGAAGGTTAAGCTTAGTCGAGACAATTATCGGAGTAAAAACACTGAAGGCGGTTGCAGAGATTTGGATAGCGAAGTGAAAATGAGTAGGATCGATGTATAACAACGAAGCGTATGGACACAACGACGAGGGTTTTGGAACACATCTTCAGAGGTAACGATGGAAGAAGCTTACTCCAGGTAAAGAAATTAATTTCTTGCTTTTGCTTGAACATTTGTGCTGGTATTTTGTGCTTGAGTGTTTTGACTTATTGGGGGTGTATTTTATTACTTTAGAAACTCATTTGAAGGGATATGAAAGGACAATTGATATTTATTATTTAAAGATGTTAACAAATGACATAAAAATTTTGTTGTAAGAAGTAAACGGGTCTTTTAAGTTTGTTTTAAACAAAAATGCGATGTTTAAAAGCATTTAGAGTAACTGGGTTATACTGAGCTCACCATAAGACCAGAATAAAAATCAATTTAGGGTTGCACGACGGGCACATCTACTCGTCTAAAATAAAATTGTTGAAATAAATAGTAATCATGAAATTTTAAAAGGTTTAAGGATTGAGATGGTAACATTGTATGAAACTGTATATACAAATATGTAAATATTTTATTGCTAATGGAAACTTTTTCATATGTGTAAATAAAAAGGTTGTATGTCTAGTTGCATTATTTGAGTGGTAATTTCATTTGACTGTATTTGTGAGAAAAGAATGAACTTAGGATGGTAGGTATCCAAGAAGAAGCAGATTTTACAGCTAGCCGGGGTGTGCAGAAGTAAGGAGGCGTTCCAGGGGTAATTGTTATTAATTTTTTTGAGAAATCTTATGACGGCCCAATAACGCTGGGACTCGAAGGCGATCCTGATATTTTTAGAGGAATCCACTGTAATATATATAATTATATATACATACAATTAAATATTAGTATTAGGAAATCATTAAGAAACTTAAGTAAAATGCAACATTGTATTTCAAGGATAAACATGAAAAGATTATTGAAAGTTCTCAAGCAAGTTGTGCAGGTCACAGAAGGTTAAGAAACCGCAATTACTTAGAAATTAAGATTGTTACATTGTATAATGAATAGAATAAAGAAATAAGCAGACATGAACTCTGCAATTTCCCACAGACATGTGAGGGACAGGGACAACATAAATACCCCGGGAGCCCCAGATCAGTCAGTCAGTCTTGAGTATTCCAGCTTTAACATTGTTGTTTGCTTAGGCTATTCGCCCTCAATCAAATTCAATTATTATTTAATTTCGACTTTGAATAATTAATCAAGTTTGTCAAAATTCTACATGTAGTATCTGTTTAAGAAATAAAGTTGTTACAAAAAGTTTTGGAAGAAGTTTTTAAAAAGGCCGTTCCCAAGGCCCGAAACGTAACTCACGTAAAAACAAAAAAAAAGTTATAGTTAATAACGAATACAGTGCACTGGAGGATAAAAACTACGACTGGTACTCGACAAAACGTTTACATAACCGAATAACTTGCACTTTTGCAGTAACAATAACTACTATGTTTCAAAAATACGCTGAGTTTTTAAAGACAACTGGCAGCACCTTAAGGTAGACTTATTTCGTTTTAAAACTGTACAATGAGAAATTGCAAGCTAGTCGGTTCAGTTGACGACATCGATACTTGACCTACCTTAAGTTGTAATGATATCGCATAACTACGTTAGGAATTCGTGCCATTGGTTCTTAAACAGTTCGTATGCGAATTTTAAAACATCCTTTATTTCGGTTTAAAATTCCTTTTTTTCTTAAATCTTTCACGTTTGTGGTTTTGTATCACCCGCTTAATTTTCTATCCCAAGTGCGGAAACACGCTGTATTTATTAATAATCTAACTAACGTTGTATGACACTACTAATTTATTTACACGTGCAATAATTGGCATAGTTATAATTTATATAAACACTAAGCGTACTTATTTTAACAACCCGAACAGACCATTTATTTCATATCACTTGTGGAATTAAGACCCAGACTGAAATCCGGACCACCACGAGCGCGGGATATATATATCCGACAAAATGCCGTCGAGTTTGTTCTAGAAAGTGCGACATCATACTCGAATTACCCTTTTTGTCCCCTTTCTATCGGTTCTTTATATTACACCCTTGTAGCTGGCAACTATACCATTGTTTGTTTATCAACTTTATTCCTTTCATTTATAGAAGGCCGGTAAGAAAGTTGCAATGGTGTTTCGGTGAAACCACGTGTGATATTGCAAGTCTTTACAATATCGTAAACAATTAACTATTTTGACACTAACTAGTGAACTTTGTTACGTTTATTTTGAACATTCCGTACTTTTTTTCTGTTAATAAGAAATACGCGGTCTAATAATTTTCAAGTCAAATCCTTTTGGCGTTAAAAACTAAAATTAATTCAGCAAATTAAAATCACCCTTTCACGTGTTAATTCATTTATCTATTTGTATAATTTCGATTCCTATTGTTACATCCTAGAGCCTAATTAATAATAAATACTCCTTCTAAGAATTCCTCAACGTAAAGTTTATGCTAAAATTAAACAGGCCATAACTGGTTCTAGGTATCTGATAATTGATTCTTATGTGTTTTCCATTGAAAGCTTCGTCGAATTAAAGCCGTGTATCATCCCAATAAACCGTGTTTTTCAGTTTTATTTCCTTAACAACAATATTACTTTGAGCTCTGGTCAGTAGTGACACGAAATTAATATTCACTTGCTTTTCAATATACACAGCGAAAACACGTGTAGAATGATTGGTTGTTTCCGTTTTTCTGTATGAAAAGTTTACGCACGCCTTACAGCGTGTTCCTTCCGGTGGCCCTTAAAGCCACAATGAATGGTCGCCCTTGTTGTAATGGGAGGACCACCCTAAGGCGGGATCACGCGCACCTCTGTGTCGCACCGTTTTTACAGACGGTAGAAGCCAACCCGACGGTGGTGACTCGAGGGTGAGTGTTTATACACTAAATTTTCTTATATGGGTATCCGGTAGTTGTTGTAAACAACACATGTACACGGGTCTACGGATGCATCACCTTGTTGGTAGTAAAATGACTGGTTGTTTGTATGTGCGAGGATATTATAATGTTCACTGATTTCTTTATTAAGATAATTTTATGTATAGAATTCCGTACTTACAACGCTAATTTCGAGCTTTGATTTTTAGTGGTGTAATTTTGTTCCTTTTTCTTGTTTGAAGATTAATATAGTGGGTGACCTAAAAACTGCAGCTCGCCATGCTAAAAATAATTATTTTTTTTTATTCGTAAATATGTACATTGTGTACCTACGAATTGTTCATTTTGGTACTATTGTGTTTTGTATATATTTTTGTTTTTTAAATTAGAGATTTTTAGCTTGTAAGTATTTGATTGTGCGTGAGTGAGTATATTTTTATTTCAGGCCTCCCTTAATTTTTTGTAGGTATAATACCCCGCCCACTCGCCGATCGAGCCCGGTCAATTTCTTTTTTTTTCTTCCTCGTTTTTATTTTCTTTTTTTAGACTACGTCGCTGAATGTAGCAACTTTAGCACCTATGGAGTTAAATAGTTCTCTAAAACCGAATATAAAATTACCAGATGTGCTAAAGGGTGATTCAAGTGAGAACGTGATCGCAGCTTCGTATATTTATTAAACTACCAGACACCATACATACTTAAGTACGCTTGTTTTTCTATTTTGTAATTACAGCAAGCTGGACCTAAACTTGAAACTCATATTATCCCTAACATTACTTATTTCAAAATAAAATCTTTTTCGATTGCCATTTTTAGGGTTCCGTACCTTATAAGGTATAACGGAACCTTTATAAGATCACTCTCGTGTCCGTCCGTCCGTCTTGTCACGGAGGTTTTTCTCGAAAACTATGTAACGTAGGAATTTGAAATTTGGCACAATGCTAGGAAAATAGAAAAAAAATATTTTTAGATTAAAATCGCGGGGGCTAATTCGGTCAAAAGAAAAAAAGTTTTAATAAATATATAGTGTGAGGTATCATTTGAAAGAGGATTCTAACAGGCTTCTAAAAATATTGTTTTTATAATTTTCGGTCCAGTAGTCTTCATAATAAAGCTTAAAATGTGTCAAAAATGACCGTCTCCCCGTTCTCCTACATTTCCGAAGCCAAAATTTTGATTTTAATAGGCATAGTACCTATTGATTCATAGATTATAATCGAAAAACTGCAGGTATTTTGACAGTGTAGTAGTTGCTGGGAAAAATTTTTAAACACAGTAATAGACAACATATTTACTAAGGTACCAGTACAATGTGGGACAATCTATTCATTGTTCAGTTATCACAATCAAATTTGGATAAGATTTAAATATACATAAAAAATAAAAACAGCTTAATTTGGTTTATTGATTGCTCACTGTAGTATTGGTACGGAACCCTAATAGTACGAGCTCGACTCGCTCTTGGCTAAGTTTTATTCTTACTGCTTCTTAACTAGTGCTTTTTGTTAGTTCCAGAAGTAGTTGTGCAATTTAACGATGGACTTCGCCTACAAAAGAAAATTAAAGTACAGTTTCACCGCCCAATTATAATAGTTATAATGTAATTTCGAATTCTAAACGTTGTTCAAATTTGTACGTACATGCGTGAGAATGTGGGCTACGTTTGTTTTTCAGTGTCGTTATTTAATAATTATAGTCAACCATGCAACATGCAACCGTCGCTGTGGATGAATTAATGTACCGAACTAGTCTTAGAAATTTATTGATGTTTTTTTTATTTTATATTTAGTCATCCTGGGGTGTTTACTTAAACATATAACGTGTAAACAAGTTTATGAAAAGACCGCATACAAGTATTTTATGGGTTGAGACATGATGTTTCGACTTTATTCGACATTTTGTGGAAACTAGAAATATAGTGATTATATTGGAATTTCTTATATCAACGCAAACCCACCCTATAAAGTGTGATTAAAAATTATTAGTAAATAAAAGTTCCCATAAATTTATTTTCATTGGTCGTAAAACCATATATGGAATGATAGATTTCTGAAAAAACCAAAGGTTATAATGAAAATGAATTATAACCGCTATTTGCTGTTCGTTGTGAGTTGGCGTAGGAGAAATATTTTCTTATATTTTATATAGTGCGATCATATAACACAACTTGTTTTACAACCAATTTATTTATGAGCGTGTTTTATTTAGGCGCAACTGAAGTATTGCTTAGCGTCGACAACCCTTGCTCTTTGCATTTTTTGGCATATATGGCAGTTTAATTCTGAAAGATAAAATAAATTCGTGTTTATGCAAATGATTTGAACACAAAGATAGAATTTGCCAACCATGTTATGAGGATTTACACTTATACTGAAGCTTTATTGCTTCGTTGACGTCTAGTGTCTGCAGCAATTTTGTCGACCATACCATTTACCACAAAATGCGTTTGTATTCGGAGATATTTTAATTTTTTTCGGAACCTGCCGCTCCTGTCTTTCTTCGTTCATTATATAATTCTGAAATCGGTATATTTAATTCCGCAATCTCTGTGTACGAGTACAGACTGCCACTGTATATACAGTGACTTACATCCAGTGAAATACTTGATTTTGGTGTTGATATCGCCTATTATTGCAACATTATAATGTGAATAACGGCCGCTATACTTGCGGCCACGTCCCCAATGCTCCATCCGAAGGTACTAAATTGGGTTTAAACGCGAAATTTAACGTGCTTCAAATGTAATCTAACTTCAAAATTAATCCATTCTAAATAAAAATCAAACAAACTGAAACAAAACTAAAAATAGGGTTTGAATAATGATATCCCTAGCGTTGACTTTGGAGAGTGTCCAATCAACAAGACACCAGCAAAATGAAAGGGGGAGGGATCCGAAATACCGGATAGCAGCTGCCAGCTCTGCTTAACGGTGCGACCTGAAAGATCGTTGTTGTAAATATGTCTTAAGGTTTAACTAAGAATTAAAAATCAAGACTCATAATTAATTAATGTATTTGTAAACCTCATAGTGTGCTATGTATTAATGCTCTCAATAAATGTCAAAAGAAAAGTCATCAAGAATTTGGTGTCTAATCAATACTCTTAGAACTAATAATATATAAAGTTGAACCAGTGATGGAGAATTACCCCAAAATCCCATTTATGAAGGGTCATTAAATTTAAAAATAATTTAGTGCGCTACTGTGGCAGTAGACAGTTTAGTTCTACTACAGTCGTCTTAAAACTATCCAAATCTAGCTAGCTAATTTACAAAATGGATTCAAATTTTCTAATCATTTGCCAAATATTTTAATAGTGAATCCAGCTATTTTGTTTATTCTATAAAATTACAAATTCGTGCTCCCTGGTCTAAGTATTTTATTCTAAGTCAATCCTATATTCGTCCCTAACGTTTCCTATCGTTCCCTAACTTGACATATTATAATTACATTCTTCTTTCCTATAGATACTGCGCCCAAAAAATAAGCGGCAGAACGTCAAACGAATTAAATCAAGCTACAAAACAATACATGCAGGCAAAAATATAAATATTAAAATAAATATAAATATATAAATAAATATATAAATAAATAAATAAATATCTAAATACGCAAAAGCATGTAACAGTGCATAAATTAGCAAAAGCATCACCCAAATTATCAGTTGTACTCGCATAAGCATTATGATGGCTAGCGCCATTACACACAAAAACGTGCTCGTTAAATTATTTCAAACTCTTCTTAGTAATACAAGTCAATGCTTATGCGAGTACAGCCGCCACAATTTTATTCCTACCTCGTATATAAATTTCTCCAGCATCCGAAGACCTGGTCGTCTTCTTACGTCTATTGTTATCTTACTGCTAAGGGGAGATGGATATGCACTATTAAAGTCTTGGTGGGTATGCACTAAGCGTTCTGGGGGGTTCACAATCACTATCACTTTAAAAGTCCTGGGGGGGATGCGCGGTTTCACCTTATTTTATTTCTTTATTTATTTTACTGATATAATTGATGAGGGTTTTCTGATTTATTCCCGGTACTCCGCGCGTTTATGGAAAGACAGTCATTGTTTTCAGTGGTGTGTTGGGTTCGTCGTGCATAATAGATTTTTGGTTTTGTTTTTGCTTTTAAATTTTTTTTAATTTTGTTTTCTTTGTTTTTTTTATTTTTTTTTATTTAACAGGTTTTTAATCGTGCTCATATATCGTGCAAAGTCAAATCCTAGTTTTCTAAGCCTCCCTCCGTCCCTCCCCCCCGAATTTACGCGCGATTATCACTTTCCAATCTCGCGACCCTTCCCGCAAGTTCTTTAAAGGCTGTCCAGAACGCCCTCTGGTTAGCCACTTCCCCGACTTCCTCTGGGCTCTTTGGCCATGCTAGCCCTACTATAGCTAATTTCCCATCAGCTAACCTTCGATTTGCCACTTCGAGCGGGCAGTCGAAGAGCACGTGCTCTGTGCTTTCTGCGCTCTCAACACAATCGCAGAGGTCGTTCTCGGTTAAACCGAATCTTTCCAAATACGCCTTCAAGGCGCCACGCCCTGTTATTATTATGGTCGAGCTTCACCTCGATCTTATCTCTAGCTACTATACTCGGTATGAATTTATGTGTCAACCTGCCCGTGGCAGCGTTGTTCCACCTCTCTTCCCATTATCGTACTGATCTTTCCCGCAGCTTTCTTTTAATCAGAGACCTCGATATCGACGAGTACAATATTCGGAAGTCGCCCGTCACGGCCTGTTTAGCTAATTCATCAGCCCTATCGTTTCCTACGTTACTATTATGCGATCTAACTCAACAGAACTTTAAATGTCGAAACCGGAGCGCCGTATGTGCTACCCTCCACACGTCCGCTTGGAGGTCTGGCGAGGTGTTCATATTTGTTAGGGCCGTCAGCGCTGATTTACTATCGTTGATAATGTAATACACGTTTCTACCCGTGCGATTTAACACATAATCGATAGCTTCCCGTATAGCAATCAATTCGCACTCCAGTTCGCGAGTTTGGTCTAAAACCGAAACACTTCCCTTTATATCTATCCCATTATATACGATAAACGCTGCGCCTGCTTGCCCATCGTCCATACGCGAACCGTTCGTATAAATCCTGATCCCTACCGCGTCCCCATTACCTTCGATAAATTCCATACCTCTAACATGGGCCGGGTGCCCTAACTCTGACACGACGATTTTCCTCTCAGCTTCAATATTTATAAGATTCATACTCTCTATAATTTCCTGTCCTTTCCCTGTATTAATTAATCTCCTATGTCTGATCTCCCTAACAACATATTCGATAGGGAGAATCCTACTGATCGCCTGGACCGCTTCCGTGAAGGTGGTCCTGTACGCCCTCGCTGCTTTGAGCGCGGTTATGCGTTGCACGCTCGTCAGCTGTCGAGTTTCCCTTACTTAACAACCCTCCCCCCGAACGGATGCTGCGTACGGCATCGCCGGCTCTATTGCTCCGGCGTAAACTATCCGAAGCGATTCGCCCTTGAAACCCCAATTTATTTCCGCCACCGCCATCATTTTATTTGATATTTTGCTATCCTTACTTTTTACGTACTGTACGGGCGCTTTCCAATTTAATTTATTGTCCATCTTGACACCGAGGTATGTGATAGCATCTTTAAACGGGATTTTGTCTCCAGGTTTCTTTCCGAGATAAAGCGCCTCTAACTTCGCCGTGTTAAATTTTAATTTTACCGCCTGCCACCATTTATGTAGTTTATTAAGCGCCTCGTTCGGTTTTGTACGCATATCCATTAACAATCGCGATCTGACAATTAAAAGCGTATCATCCGCAAACCCAACGATTGAGCATCCTGTGGGCAACTTGACCCTAAAGATGCTCTCATACAACAACTCTAAAATGTGGGACCAGAGCATGACCCTACGGGTATCCCCTTTCCACCTCGCGCGACAAAACTTCACCCGGAATTTCAACTTGTGCCAATCGCCCCGAGAAATAACTCTTGACCAAAGACATCAAGTTTCGCGGACAACCCCTATTTTCCAACTCGCAAACAATCAATGGCCACCAGGCAGCATCAAATGCTCCTGAAATGTCCAAAGTAACAACGACACAATACTCCTTTGCATTTCTCGCCTGCTTAATTTTCGCGACAACAAACTCTAATGCGTCGATAGTCCACATTCCTTCCATAAAACCGAACTGTCGGTTATTAAAACCGCCGCTGGCTCGCACTAAGTGCTCAACTCGCGAAGTCATAACGCGATCCAAAGCTTACCCCAGCACCGGTAGCAAACTAATTGGACGATAGCTGCCCGGGTCTGACGCATCCGCCTTTTTGGATTTAGGTATAAATTTCACGTTCTGGACTTTCCAGCAACGGGGAAATACGCCTCTTTCTAAACAAAGATTAAATAACCCGGCAAAGACACACGGGGCTAACAGGCATGCCTCCAGAGCTGCATCTAAAGTGATTCCGCCATGCTCCGGTGCCTTCTTAGGGTTCATCCTCTTAAGAGCCCTTACGACCTGGTGAACTAGGATTGCTTTATCGGTACTTGTCCCTTGCGCCCCTGTAGCTTCCCGGCGTACTAAATCGTCGACCCCTCATCCTCCTCGGGATTATCCGATGGGAAGAATTTCTGTAGCAGATATTCTGCCGTGGTTTTAAAACCTTCCGTGTATTCGCCATTTGTTTTCCTTATGTTACGAGCGCGATTTTTTGTTGTTTAACCCTTATTACGCGGTATGCGTGCAAAATTCTTTAAATTTATTCGTTCGCGTTTCTTCTATTTATTTTTATTATTATTTATTTATTCTAACATTACAATTAGTCTGCTACCTAAAAATTACATCAAACCTGTTACTCCTAAGAAATCTAACAGAATTATTTGCTACCTTAAATTATATTAGTTAGTTTTATATTATTTGCGTTTGGAAATACTCGTGTGTGTTTGTGTCTGTGCGCGGTGTGGGTGCGTGAGTGTGTGTGTTTCTGTCTTTGGTAATGTCCTTGGGACTGCTTTCCTTCCCAGCTTCCGACCGTCGGCAGCCGGAAATCAGAAACCGAGAAGTTCGCATTCCTGTACGTGTCCTGGCCGTCGGCAGCCGGAAAACAGGGCAACCACGTACAGTCCCTGGTGTGTGCGCGCGTGTGCGTATATATCTGTGTCGTATGCGTCTGCGTGCAGGTACGTGTACGTGCGTGTTTCTGTGTGTTTTGGTGTGTTTTGTCGTGCCAGTGTGCTATAATGGTGTGTGTGTGTTTATTGTTTTCATGTTTGTGTGTGCGTGTGCTTATGTCTGTGGTGAAGTCCTTGGGACTGTTTCCCTCTCCCGGTTTCCAACCGCCGGTAGCCGGAAATCAGAAACCGAGAAATACGCGTTCCTGTACGTGTCCTGGCTATCGGCAGCCGGAAACCAGGGAGGCCACGTACAGTCTCTGTTGTGTGTGTGTGTGTGTGTGTGCTTGTGCGTGTGCGTGTTTGTGTGTATTTTGTCGTGCTGATGTGTTGTAATTATGTTGTCAGAATATTTCCTCTGTAGTAATTTTTAGTTGCGCTACAACATTGGATATATAAACATTACGTTACTGAAGCTAGGGTTAGATTTCTTTAAAGCAATTACGAATATGGTTAGTATTTTCTCTTGTTTATTTTAGTTAGTTGTATTTTTATTTTAGATGGTTAGTATTGAGACCTTATCCTAGTGTTAGTATTCTAATGCTAATAAGTGTTCTGGGGAAACTTGTGTTTGAGGTACGTTTGCCGCACTTTTGCCGTTTTCACTATTTTCACTTTGTTTTCACTGGTATAACTCCCGGTCGTCAGGATTCACGAGCCTTCTGGTAGATCTTCAGGAGACACGTGCTTCCTGGTATGTCCTTGGGAGAATGCCGCTTGTATGTTGTCGGTTCCCATGTGTGTTGGGTGGATTGTGCTTTTGTAATGCACGTTCGATGCGTTACGTCAAACTTCTGTGTTTCGTGTGATCTGTGTTTGTGGTATTTGTGATGTGTGGGGTTTGTATGGTGTTTGTGTGTGTCCTGTCAGAGTCCGTTTGTGTACCTTTGGTGTAGTATAGTAGTAGTTTGGTGAGTGATTCTGTTTAGGTAAGGAAATATGTTTTCGTTCCAAAGCATGTCCGAGAGGGGTATGTCCAGTAGGATTGTCCTGTCCATTCCTAGGTCCTGTTGCAGTTCGGCGCAGTGGAACACCAGATGTTCCGGTGTCCCCACCTCACCACATGTGCAGTTGGAAGTCGAAGCGGTTCCTGTAGGTTGGATAAGGACCATGCCCCGTGAGAAAATGAATGAGCCCTTGTGAGGGGACCAAGTGGTGACAGTTTAGCCTGTCTCGGATGTTTGGAACCAGTGCGTATACCCTCCTCCCATTTGTGCTCTGGTTCCATCTATCTTGCCACTCGGTTAGTATTGTGTCCTGAATTTCCTTTTTTATCCGAATTTCTGATGTTACTTTTAGGATTTCCCGGACTTTTTCTGGTTGGTTGTTTTTTAACCAGTATGTCGCCGCTCTCTTCCTGATATACAGATCAAGAGGAAGGACTCCTATTATCACATAGAGGGCGTCGTGTGATACGGTCCGGTATGCTCAGTAAGTCTTATTAGTGCCCCTTTGGGCACTGTTGACTTTGTTTGGGTTTTACTAGATGTAATCTGATTGCCCAGGCGCTCGCTGCATGACTTATTATTGCTGCAAGTACGCTAGATAAGTATAATCTTACACAGTTTAGGGGGATATTGTACGTACGTTGTGCAAGAGTTGCTATGCATTGCATAGCTTTACTTGCACCTGCAGTCACTGTGGCAATGTGTTTTTCGTAGTTCAGTTTTTCATCAAGGGTTAGCCCTAGGTATTTGGCCTCCCGTGTTCTTCGTATTCTGACTCTGTTCAGTTTAATGATAGGGTCTCTTTCTAGAGAACCTTTAACTATCATATAAGTTGTTTTGTCATGTGCTATCGTCATCTTATTTGCGTTGCACCATTCTAGGGCTTTGTTCAATGCGGTGTTTGCATTGTACTCTAGTTCATTTCTGGAACCTCCTTTTACCACCAACAAGATGTCGTCCGCATAAGCTACTACGGATCTCACCTCATTTGCGGTTTCCAGCTGCTCCAAAAGCTCCTCAGTCGCAATGTCCCAAAATATGGGACCGCAGACTGACCCCTGTGGGCATCCTTTGGTGATTGATTTTGTGATGTTTTTAGTACCAGATAATGTTACAAATCTATCCTGGCAATAGCTTCTGAAGGTATGATGTAGTTGTTTTGGACATTGTATTTCGATTAGCCTATGGAACAGTGTTGGCCACCATAAGTTGTTGAAGGCTCCTTCTATGTCTATCATGATTAGGGCCACGTATTTTTTATTTGAAGTTGTTGCAGAGTTTATGGCTTTGTTTACGGCGTCTTCGGTTGATCGTCCTTGTCTAAATCCGTACTGCGCCGGGTGCATGCCTTTCGTCTTGCGATGTTCTTGCATTCTCGTACACAGTAGTCGCTCGAAAGTTTTCCCGAGCGAGTCTAGAAGGCAGATGGGGCGATACGAACCCGGATTTTTCGGGTCTTTTTCTCGGTTTTTAGAGTATGATTACGTCTGCTTGCTTCCAGCAGTTTGGAAACTTTGTTTGTCTTAGACATTCGTTGTACAGTATAGTAAGTTTCGGTGTGAGTTTGGTGTCTAGTGCCTTTGTGATTTCTGCCTGGATCCCGTCTGGCCCAGGAGCTTTTTTGTTTTTACTTGAACGAATAGCGTGTCTAATCTCGTCTTCAGTGAAAGGTGTTACGTCGTCCTGTGTTCTATTCCATGGTGTATTTCCATTCGCGTTTTGTTCGGTGACTCTTTGTCGTTTGCGTATTTGTTCTTGTGGGTCCTCTTCCCAGTTGTCATCAGGGAGGAGTGTATGTAGTAGTAATGTCGCGGTTTCAATCCAGTCTTTGGTTTCTGTTCCGTCGGGCTTGGTTAAAGTCGAGTACGTTGTCGGTGGTGCAATTTTTCCTGATACTATCTTGTACGGTACCCCCCAAGCATCCGTCTGCAAATGTCTTTCGACGAAAGTGTCCCAGGATTTTCGTTTCATGTTGTATAGTTCCTGTTCGTATGTCGCCTTGCGTTGTCTGTAGTTGGTCAGCTGGAAGGCCTTTTCTGCCGGTGTTAGGGCGGATTGATAGCGTCTCCTTGCCTTGCGAGCTTTGCTTTTCAGTATCTGGACCTCTGTGGTCCATTTTAGCAGTTTTGTGGCGCAGTTTGTCTTACTGTTTTTAATGTTTGTTTCATAGTGTCTTTAATTGTTCTCGTTAGGGCTTGGGCGTAAGCGTGTACGTTGTCGTTGCGTTGGATATCAGGGGGCGGATTGAAGTTGTCCAGTAGTCTTTGCCAGTTGGCATTTTGTATATTGTATTTTAGTCTTTTTTTGCCCGTTTCCGCATGTAATGGTATGTTATCCTTGTTTATGTCAAAAGTTATGAGGTTGTGATCGCTTATTGTTAAGTTGTCATGTACCTTCCAGTTTTGTACGTGGGAGTACGCTAGTCCGTTTGCTATTGTGACGTCAATGTTACTCTCTGCTCCTGCCCGATGGTTTCTGTGGGTGGGTGGATTGAAGGACAGTTCATCACTTCAAACTGTAGCTCGTTGATCATGTCCTCTACTCTCCCCACGCGCATCAGTGTTGCTACAGTGCCACATTGGGGATTTTCCGTTTACATCAGCCATAAAAGTGCGGGTTGGTTTGAGTATGTACGTGCAATGTTTTTAATGTTGGTGATGTATGGATCGGGGTCCAACCGAAATTGGAAGTATGTGTTGGTCAGTATCCAGTTGTGTATGTTTTGTCCGGATATTTCTAGACAGACGTTGTGTTCGTTCGTGTATCTTTGTATTGTTGTTGCTTGTATGTTAGGGTTGAATATTATAGTGGCTGCCATTGGTCTATCTCCTTTACATATCTGCCTGGCTGTCGTTGGCATTCCCGGTAATTTTCCGTTTTTGCAGTATGGTTCTTGTATACAGATTATATCTAGTCGTTGTGTTTCGGCCAGGTGCCTGATTTCCTGTGTTACCGTGGCGCTACGCATGGCGTTTAGCTGTCCAATTTTTATTGTGGTTTCCCTATGCGTCTCAGTTTTTGTTGTTCCGTTTCTCGTGTTTGCAGTCGGTATTGTTGTTTGGGATTGAGCGTCGATCTCAGCTGTCCGTGTTTCCAGTAGGTATGTCTTAGTTTGGATTCCTCGATAATTGTTGGTTGTGTGTGTGTTATTGTCCATAATCGGTTTTGTGTATAAGTCTGTCTAGTAGCATTTTATATGTCGGACAGTCCTTTGAGTTATCGGTACATTTTCGGTGTCTTTTTTGGCATGGAATACAAGCTGGTTTCATTTCCCTTTTTGGACAGTTTAGCTTTTTGTGTTTGGCATCTTGTTCCCCACAGTGGCTACAGGTGTCCGTCTGAAGTGGGCAGTATTTTGAGATATGCCTAGATCCTGACATCTCATGCATCGTGGGACGACGAGATGATCTTTTACTGTTATGCATCTGTATTCTATGTATAACTTGTTTAGATTTATGAGAATATTACGTAGTTTACTGCTGACGGTTGCCACATGATGTACCGTGGGTTTGTCTTTTGGTCCAGTTTTGAATCTGAGGACGAATTCTTTGTCGAATTCATTCCAAGTTAACTTCTCTTCTAGGTTCTGCTTGTATATTAATGTTTTGACTTCTGATTCCTTTAGATACGTTGGGACATCATACAATATAACCAATGGGTTTCTTTTCCGGGGTTTTTCTACCTTTAATACCTCTGTAAGTTTACCATGTTGAAGTAGTTTCTTTGCTTCGCTTTCATTATCCGTGTCTATTATTAGAGTGTTATTGGTGTTTCGAATGTTTTTGATCTTAATGCCATCTGTTTTGGGGTTGATGGTTTTCATAAAGGTGTCCTGTATTTGTTTAATGGATTCCCCACGTACGGAAGTGATGAAAACTGTACCAGTTTGGTTTGTCATTGCCCGTGTGATTGCGTCTTGTTTCGGTGGTTGAAGCCTTGTTAGTGCCGCAATGTTCGCGTATGTTGTCTTGGGTGTGATAGTTTCGATGTGTTGTGTGTTTTCATGTGTGTGCTGTGATTTTAGGAGATGTTGGTTTTGGTTTTGTAATTGCGTGTTTTGCTCTCGTAATAGTTTATTTTCCCCAATCAGTTCTGCTTGACAAAGTGCCCATTTTGCAATACGTTCCTTCAAGTCCTTCTTCATTCCTACTTTTAGACGGTTGGCGGTGTCCATTTCATTAGTTATGAAAAGGTCCAGCTCCAGGTACATCCTGTAAAGTGGGTGTTCTGTTGTGATGTCGTTGGTTCCTTGCTCTGGTTCCATTATTCTTTTTGTTGTTGCTTCTGTTGGATTTGGTGTTTCGCAGTTGTTTCCTATTTTAGCTGTGATAATGACGGCAGCATTCTCGGTGGTTTTTGCGGTTTTTGTTTCCAGATCCGGTGTTAACTCTGTGGTTAGGTCGCTATCACTACTTCCACGCCTAGGAGAGTGTCCTACTGGCATTTAGTAGTTTTTTGAATTATGCACTACTTAATTTCTAAGCAATAAGTTTTGTTTAGATTTTGTAAATCGTTCTACTTCTATTAATATTTTATATTCGCGGCTGCTTTGATTATAATCCATTCTTCGGTGTTCTCTTATTTCTCCCGAGACGCGTTGATAGCGGCGCCTTAGGTTACGCGTTTCTGCCCGCTTGGTGGTTAATACCCGGGTCCACCAGGGTACGCTGTCTTTAAATGTTTTCTTTCGCGGCATGGAGTACGACAACGCGTCTATTCGTTTAATTATTTTGCGAGTGTTTCTATTTGAACGGCCTCTCGGCAGTTCAATAGCTCGTTCTTGAGCGCGGGGATGCTTTCGCCAAATTTTTCTTTAAACCGCTCCCAATTAGCTTTTTTATTACAAAACCGCGGAAATATAGTTAGCTGTTCGTTTGCGCTTGCTTTGATTTCAATATCCCACGTAATTAATTTATGATCAAAGAGCGTTACCTCGTCCGACTTAATTCCCAATTACAAATCAACTCTAACATTTCGTGCGAGGCTGCAGTAATATCTATAAAACTGCTGCCTCTATGCCCCTCAAACGTAGGTGAATCATTAGTGTTTATCACACTAAGATCCCATTCCATCAAAAGATCGGCAACGTGTGAACTCCTATCGTCTTCGATAGGGCTACCCCATAAAGGCGACTTGGCATTAAAGTCCCCCTATTGTTGTAACAATCATCTTTGTACTTCCAATAGTCAGATTCTTGTAGTCAAATTTTTGGAGGTATTATTGCATTTGCAACAGTACCATCTTCATGGACATGCGCGCGCAACGTGTTCTCATGTGGCATTGTCTTCTCTATGGTAAGAGACAGCAACGAATTTTTAGCCTTTTTTTAAATAGACCAGAAATTTTTTTAGCAATTGAAGCACATCTTTTGGCGCTCTAACTGACTTCCAGTGAACTCCGTCTAATTTCTAAAATAAAGCATCACCCAGGTTGTCGTTCGTTTAGGGTTTCCTGTTCCAGTCCTCTGAACGTCAATAAATTTCTAGACCATTGTCTACGATTTTAGAGATTATAATTTTATATTATTTGATATTGTTTTCCTTTATTTATAGATGAGCTGCTTGAATAATCTCCTGTTTCCTACAGCTGTAGTTAAGAGTTCATCCTGCGATATTTTTTTTCCATGAAGTAAGGTCTTCTAACTCATTTTAGATATTTTGGATTTCTAAGGGTTTGTCGCTGTAATGCAATAAACAATATCAAGTTTAAAGAAAGGTTTATTTAAATATAAATCAAGCTAAACGACTACACATCATGAAATCTTCTTACGTTCTTTTTATATCTCGAAACAACAAGTTACAGTAACCCCTTACTTACTCCCTCTACTACCCTTAGGTCTATCGACGCACGCAGAAGGCCTGAAATATTTTACACAGTCGCAACTACCACATCTGCATCTTTAACTTCTCGTTCAGTTGAATTACTTTGTGATCGCAACGTTGTAACTAATTTTTATTTTAAATATTTCTGTTGACTATAAATGAATTCAATATATCAAAGACGAATGCACGTGTAAAGAGATGTGCTAGACCATAACATTCTTTATCTCTTTTATTTTTTAATTTATACAGAGAGCATTTACTTAGGGAAATTAAAGAACCAATGACTACTGGAATAAACGTACCGATGATTAGTTCCGCGGAAGCCATGGTACTCTTAGCTAATAACACAGTTGATCTAGAAAACATGATAATTAATATAGCCGTTCCAAGCTAACATTAACCCTGGTGAGATGTAGTCTGGTGGATTGATGCTAGTAAAATACATTTGGTATAAGAATTTTTGAGACATCCTGTTAGAAACGTTAGGAACTACATTACCTATATCAAAATTATATAGGAGGCTTTACTGAAGCATCAACCTTGCAATTATCTCATTTTTATTTTACTGCTATATGTTTTTTTGTTCAAAATTGAGCGAAACAGATTGATCGGTGTATAATTCAAAAGTATTGCGACCAATTCCTCAAGGTCTCCGTAGTAGCATAGGCATCCTTTTCGACCGAGTAAGGTTGTGCTCGCCTTTAAATAGCGTACGAGAAAAATACGTCACAGATCTTTCTTCTTGGCTCAGAGTTGCAACGATTCAGTACTCTGAGGCATCAGTCTCTACAACGAACTACACATCGTTACGGATCCCTGTAACAGCACTTTTCAATTTCTTGTTTTAAACTTTCAAAAATTAGTTGGCACAAGTTGATGAATTTTTGTAAAAAAATTCGGCACCTATCTAGAGTAATGTGTTAGCATTCTTATGCACCTTTTTAAAGAATTACGGTTTACAGGCTCTGGAAAATTTAAAAGGGCTTCAATTTTGAGGGATCCGGCCTAAGGACATTGACTTTAATGTAATAGTCTAGTAATTTAATCAACTAACAGAAAAAGCGTATTGCTTTCTTTCAACGTAAGCTTGTATTTTGAGAAAACCGCAAGAAGGCTTTTGAGATTCTCGTTGTGCTTGCATTAACTCTTACCACAAACTGGAACATCGTCAAGGTGGGCATACACGTCAGTTAGTTTTCTTTAGAAATTATATCGCCTAAAACTTTTTGGAAACAAGCTGATAAGTATGGTTGATTTCTTATTTAAATTACCTCTTCTGAAAGGTTAGCAATAGATGAAGATTTATCCGATTTAAGGGATTTTTCGAGGACTTCTGGCTAGTTAGGAAATTCTCACGTGGAGTTTGGTGAGACACAGGGGGTTTTAAAGTAACGGCTATCCCTTTTAAAACATGCCAAAGATATTATTCAAAATACCAAATTTTAATGGCATTTCGTATAAGAAAAATAAACGTAGTTATCTATGAAAAAAAAACATTACAATATTACTGATTATTCAAAAAGATAGACAAACCATAAATTGAGATGCCGCTACAAGCATCACTGATGATAGTCACAAATAATGGTTACTGCACTAATTTAGTTCTCAACGCGACGATTACTATGTATAACTATGTAATTTATCTACACAAGCATTTGGTTTATACCGGGTGAGCTCTTAAAGTGTTACAGGGGGATATCTTGAAAACGGCATACAATTTTTTTGTGAAATTTTCGTGAAGTAATTGGAAACTGGCGGGCATGTTTAAATAAATATTTGACATTTCTACACAATCCTATTTTAAGGGGCGGCAGCCCATGTGATTGGTTACCCATTGGGTACGTCTCCAGGTGGCGGATAGGAGAAATCCTAGGATATATGGACAAGGGATTGGCTATCTACTCTGGGAAGGATCGTGATAAGCTTATTTCTTTCAGTGACCCAGTGACCTGAGTGGCATAAGACCAACAACATGGTGGAGAGCAAGAGACTGTGCTGGTGCGGGATAAAATCCACTCCCTAGCCAAGTGAAAATGATCCCGTGGACCAAACCCCTCAACCCAAGCTGTAGTTTCGTGGCTAATGGGCCTGCACTGAGGTAAACGAAACCGGTGGGGCAATTCTGCAACACCGTCATACCGTGCATTTCCTGCCGTCGTGGTCATGTCCCACGGGCAAGAGGGTGTGGGGTCTTGGCTTAACCTCCCGGACCAAGAGGAGACAACCTCATTAAAAATTCCTAAATCCCGTGATGTAGGACCGAGCGCGGCTCCGTGGCTTAGTGGTATGTGTGTGACTACTACGCCCAAGGTCCCGGGTTCGAATCCCGACACGGTCCGCTTGAAAAATGTTAAGCGAGCATTTTTCACAAAAATACACCCTCGTTCGGATGAGAGGTAAAATGGAGGTCCCGTGTGTGAGTGTTGTCACGCACGTTAAAGATCCCTACCTTGCTTGGAACAGCATGGGTTCGGCAAAATTCCAAATTTTCTAGGTAAAAAAAGACTCGCTTCCTGACCAATGCAGTACCTACGGGTGGAGCATTGGAAAAATCACATGTAAGGTGTAGGACCGAGTCCAAAGGGGATGCGTGGCTGGATAATTGACCAGTCTCAATCAGTCAAAAACTCGGGGAACAGGGCGGCACCCCGTTTTATTCACGCCTTCCATGCCAACAGGGGGCACCTGGCATGGCGACCATTTACATCCCCCATACTCGTGGGAACAATAATGAATAATAATATTGGTACCACTAGTAAAACTGAACCTGAAGAGGTGGAACCAGCAATGGGGGACTCCTCAGGTAACCAAAATGTATCCATGGAGGTAGAGCAGACCCGGGATGCAAGTGCGCTTGCAAGACCGGTGTCTGAAACACCAGACATGGAGAATACTATAAGAAACTTGCAGGCACTGGACTGCAAGCAAAGAGGCTTTTGGGAGCTCAGTGTAGAAAGCTGAGGAAAGCCAAGAAAGCCGAACCTCGTTAGAAAGTTTTTGAGTAATGGAAAGCTGAATGATGAAATACAAAGGAGGGCTAATGCAGGAAGAAAAGTGTCTGGAAGTATGTGGGCAGTAAACAGGAATGAAGGATTGAGTATAAATGCAAAGTTGGCCATTTACAACAGTATATTTGTGCCAACTGTTCTGTATGGAAGTGAAACTTGGGTCTGGCAGAAGAATCATGTTCGTCGTATAAATGCTGCAGGAATGAGGTTCCTAAGAAGTGTGTGGGGAAAAACGTTGAGGACAAAGTGCCAAACGAATGAATCAGAGCAGAGTGTGGGGTGCAAGTGACCCTTAACGAGTTAAGCAGCGAGCGAAGTACTCTTAAATGGGTTGGACATATGGAAAGAATGAGCGAGGATAGACTTATCAAACGTATATATGCAAGTAATATGACTGGTAGAGCTGCAAGGGGCAGACCGCGTAAAAGATGGTTGGATGTAGTAGAGGAGGTTCTGAAAGAACGACAGGTGAGAAGTATGAGGAATAAAACATCATGCCAAAAGCTATGTATGAATGTTACAGAGGCAAAGAATGCGTGTAGGAACAGAGGGATGTGAAGAAAGATTGTGAATGCTGCTGAAAGTAAAGGTAATGTAGTAGTCTAGAGTTATACCGCGCATATCCTCCCGGAAAGAGGTGCTAGGTTTGGTTATCCCGAATGGGAATATCGTGATTGGTGTTGTTGTTGTTGTTGTTGTTGTAAAAGACAAAGCCAGAGCGATTACACCTACAACTTTGATATGAAAAACAGAAGCCTTTATGCATGCTTATTAGTGACACCTGAAGGTTGCAGAATGTACGGAATTCATTTAGAAAAATAGTGAGAAAGCGTATCGACGTTGAAGGGAGACATTTGGAATAATTTTTCGAGCATGACAGACGATAGATAAGTTAAAATTTATTTGCCAATATTTTTTGTGTATTTGAACCTAATAAATCATAATTACGTAACTGAAAGAGCAAATCAATATCTTTTTTACACACATACTTAATTTTTATCTAGTTTCAAATTTTATAAAAAAATCCATCGCTCTATTTGAAAAGCCGAAGTTGACCCCTGCCCCTCAGAATAGGATAGAGGAGAAATGTCAGAAATTTATTTAAATATGCCCCCGTCTCCCATTTACTTCACGAAAATTTTACAATAAATTTATATTACAATGCAAATTGATTTTTTGATTGCTAGTGCAATGTTAAGTGTTTTCTTGGCCCCAAATAAAATTTTAAGTATATCTAAACACACTCGGAGTGTTCCTATATGAACGAGTCGCTTAGGGTAAAATTGGTTCGATAACGGCTAATAGAAAAGAAACCAGCCAGCTTTAGAGGATAAAGCTATGGATAGATCAAAAGACGTGTAGTGGGTTCTTCTGACAACTAAACAAAAGATAAATTGCGCCACCGTATTTTTGAATACAACCACTAGTTGCATCGAGGAAATGAGAAACCTAAATCATACCTCGCTGAAACAAACTTAAAATACTTACTTAGCGGCACCTGAATGGAACACTAGGAACATCCACGTTCAATCTGTAAATATATAAATACTAACTGTTAGACACTGTTTTTGTGCCTGACATATAAATGACCAATAATGTCTTGAATAGCAATAGACCTTATTTTGTGTACATTGTTTTGTTTTATTCACAACCTTTAAAATCATTAATAAAAAATCTAAGTCTCAAAATAAGTTATATTCTATTTGTCGTTTGTTATAAATTTGAAACAATCCACAATATCTATATTTATGTACACACTTACATTTCAGCATTTTAAGAACAATTGAATTTATTAATTATAGTCTCTGATCATATTCACATAACTCTACTTTTTATTTATTTTCAGACATAAATTGTATTTCTGAATATTTTGGCTTATAAAATTGATTACTTATTTATAATATTTGTAATCACTCACAGTACTGTAAAAGACCTAACACGAATTTATTACAAATCTCTTTTTTATAATGCAATATACCGTTTTCAATATATCTCTTTGTAACACTTTAAAAACCTCATGCTGTATGTACATTAAGTATTTATTTTAACGATTTATGCAATGATTTGTTTTATAGTACCTGCACATTCATACTTTGACTGAAACTGGCCGCTCTACGGAGCTCTACGGTTTTATATACATCTAAGTACAATGATTTTTGAATCTTCTAGATGTATACTTTCGAATGCTTTCGTCCCTTAAGTGCATCCTTGTTGCTGTCAATCAATCCATTATTGATTTAATGGCTTCTGTCTCTTTCGATTTTATTTTTCAGCCATTTTGTTACAATACAACTATATTACGCATCATCCTGTATATGTACACTGATACTTAATTGCTGTACTAAAAGATTTGTACTAATCACAATTTTTTACGGAAGTGAGCACACTAATTACTAGGCGTAGAAACATGATATTTCATAAATTAGGTTTTTCAGAACATCATCATATACTGAAAATAATGTACAATATCGCTCAAAGGTGTTTATGGCGACGCTGTGGGAAAGTTTGTCTCACTACGAAGAAAATAACGCAGGAACAACAACGTTTTTTTTCATTTATACGGGTTTAACTATAAAATTGAAAGCCATTTACTAGCAAAATGGTTGACTGAAAGGTTGAATTGTATGTGTACCTAAAATAGTCTGGGATTTAACTTCCAGTGTTTTGAGGTGGGTGTCCTAAATGAAACATTCCAAACACACATTGTAAAAGCTCTTTGTGCTTAATGCGTTTCATAACTCCAGTTAGAAATGTGGGCCGAATTACCTGCAATTACAACGCCGAGGAATTTCCTTTTAAGCTTCCCTCTTTGCCTGAGTTCACTCTTGAAACTGACAAGTCACAAGATTGTAATGGCGGGTGCTTTCATGAATTAGTCGAACTTTCTAGGTGATGTGCCGGGTGTCTAAAATTAGGTTCGCTTAATAAAAGTAAAAGTGACAACCGTTATACATTATTGCACGCTCTTTCAAAGGACTCCTTTTCTAAAAGTTCTTTACAAACTTGTGAGTTTATAAATTTCTTTTAAACCATTTTGAGTTAAAAGCAATGACAAAACCGTATAAATTTAAGTAATTACTATCTAAATAAGACTGACTGTTAGTTGTGTTAGGAACGTGATAATTTATATTTATTTTGTAACACTCTAGAAAGAGACAACTTTATTGTTATGGATGAGGAGTGTATAGGAAACTTTTGTAATCCGTTAATTTGCTCGTGCAAACTGATTTGCAACAAATTCGTCCATCTAGTTTTGGTACACCAAATACGAGGGCTATTGTTAAAATTTCGGGATAAAAGTAGATAGAAATAGGAATTTTAATTTTTCAAAATATTTCCTTTATAATTCTAACTATTTTCATGCGAATAAATCAATCCTCAAACCATTTCTCCATTCGGAAGATGGTACACTGAAAGTTCAATTTTTAAACGCTTTTACGAACACTTGAGGCTTTGAATATCGTTACCACGAAGTTGATTTTTGGGACCGTAAAGATGTCATTTTGGACTTTACATGTATTAGACATTAATTCCACCGCTTGACTGGTTAAATAATTCGTTGTTTGCTATATCGTGTGAGATGCAGAATGATACGAGGTTTCCTATTTTTTTATCGAATTTCACAATACAATAGCTGCAAACAGGTGGATATATACCATTATGCATTCAAATCTGTACAACGTTCTGAAAGGATAGTAGTCCATGCGCAGCGGTTGGGGTAAAACAACCAACCACTCTCTTGGAAATACTGGGATAGCTGTAACTTTTGTTGGCTTTATTGCACCTTGGAATATCCAAACAATTCAGTGTTGTTTCATTTCAGCTTTATATGCATATCCTCGATTTTCATCAACACTAATGGAGTCATAAACCAACACATGCATCTTTGATATCATCTAATACAAACATCTTTTTGACCTTCAGTTAAATTGTGAGGAATCTAACGTGAACATAATGTTCTAGCACCTAAGTGATCATGTAAAATTTAATTAATTTGTTTCACTTCGATGTCCAAGTGTGGCTCACTTTCCCAATTTATTACGTGCCTCTTTCCGAATGGCTTCAATGTTATTCGATTTTTTCGATATTGTTGCTCTATCTTCCTTCACCTTTGTTTTTAATGCCACTATGGCCAAATTTAAATTCTTGGGAACACCGAAACAGAGTTGTGTAACGTTTGGGCGTTATGGCAAATAAAAATTAGATGAGGAAGGGGGCAAAAAGTAATTTAAACGGACAACTTATTATTAAAGCACGCTATATAATTTTAATTTCAAAAATAAGACTTTGTAGTAAAATCAATAATTTTATTCAAATCATAAACTTAAAACCACAAATATAGTCGTTTTATCTCTGTTAAATATATATTGGAACTCAACTCAGAGTTGTAAATTATTTTAAATCACCAAATATGTAAACAAAACATTTTTAGCTATAAAATTTCATAGTCAATACATGTTATTTTTTTTAAAAGGTTCTAAAGTCAAGTAAATAATAGTATAGTTATTAATATACGCATCCCAAATATAAGCGTTTAGAAATTTTAGTTAAATAAATTAGATATAATGTTATTTAGTTTCAATATTATAGTTTCAATTACAAAGGAAAACCACAGACATAGTTAACCACAATGTAAAGACTCAGACACCGATAAAGTGAAATTGAAGCATATTAGATTACTTGTATGAGTTAGTTATTTCATACAATACATTACAATGTATTCATTTATGTTGCTTCAGGCAAAACACACAAATGTGAACTTAAGTAAATCACATCATAACACGTACTTTCCCGGGTTGATTGTTAAACTCAATAGCAAGAATGTGCAATGATATGAAAAACCACTGACAACATACGAAGTAGAAGAAAAATTGAAGGGCAAGAATTACATCCGAGTGAGATTTGATTTTAATTAACCTTGAGCTGGCCATAAATCAATTTTAAAATGTAAAGATACGCGCGAATAGGTCGGAGATTTGAGGGTTGATATAATGTTAGTTTTTAAATTGTAAATTTAAAACTGAGGTTGAAGTACAGAAGATTCAAGAAAATTGTGATTACATTCCCGAAGGGAGGAAATAGGCGGTGATCGACATGTAAAAGTGAAATGCACCTACAAGTGGTTGAACAGTTTGATAAACGCATGCGCGCGGATATAATGTCGTGAGAACCGTTTGAAAATAAAGGCATTATGACCGGGTGGTTCGTCCCTCAATTAAATTGGAACTTTATGATCTATTTAAGCGAGGGATTTTTCTGTTTTTGGATAATTTAAGGATGAGTGCAAGCAAACATTGGTGTTGTTGGATAACTTGAAATTACATAGTGGGTAGATAGGTTTTATGTTCAAGAATTTTAAATTATGCATCTATGAACTAAAATATCCAATGGTTGTTATTTATGTAATAAGGTATTAATAAGTGAAAATAATTATTAGATTAGACTAATTAATGATGGAATTGTATATATTAATTTTAGAATACAATTTTAGTGAAAACATTTAGAATTAGTTGAAGAACAAAGAAGATTTAGTATTTTCGAACGGACAAAGGAAGGATACAGCAAAAAGTTGATATTTAACTGTTTTTTGTATATTATGAACGACACTTCCAATAATTGTGATTTATGTATGTCTTATAGTTGAACATGAAAGCAGGAATAATTTGGAATGGCGAATAATTTTGTCAATGACTTATATTTAATATCTTTTAGGATAATTTTTTAGGAATACCTGGCCAGATTGTAAGGCGATTGTTACGCTTTTTTCATAAAGTTTTAACATTTATTATATTAATTAGGTTTAGGAGACTTTTTAAAACCCTGTATTGGGAAATTACTGGCAGAGTAACATTGTATTGCCAACCTACCCGAAAACCACATAAACATTGAACTTTTTCGCGGTTTATACACGCTTGTACCTACTAGCGTGCGTCAAAAAACTTTAACCTCCTCTGGAGGAAATAGACAATTTCGTAGCAGCAAATGTATTGTAACTTGGGACTTGGTTTCCGACATCCTTCGTGTTAATGCTTTAACTTATCGACTAGTGATTTCTCTCTTGTTTATCTATCCTTATCGTTTATCGGTACGTCGTCAACGAGGGCTACCTAGGAGCATACAGCGGGAAAACGGAAAGCCACAACGGAACCACACTTGAGAACAAGGAAATCGCTGCAACCGGGGCAGAATACCGGGGTAAGTGATATCTCTAATAACTTGCGACGCATTTTGTCGCCTCGAGGAATTTAACACCCGAGTAAATTTGACGTCATTTATGTGGAGTATTTACTATTCTATTTTACTCTAGATGCGGTAAGGGTTAACAATTTGAGCTTAAGAATTGGTAACTTTATATTGAATTTATTATATGTAAATAGAGTTTAAGTTTAGGTTAAATTTTATTTCAATGTAGAAAATGAACAAAATCGGCTAATTGTAAAACATACCCAGATACCTTACATTTGATTTTCCAAATGCTCCACCCGAAGGTACTACATTGGCCAGGAAGCAAGTTTTTGTTACCTGGCAAATTTAGAATTTTGCCGAACCTTTGCTGTTCCAAGTAACGTAGGGATCTTTAACGTCCGTGACGACACTTACACACGGGACCTCCATTTTACCTCTCATCCGAACGAGGGTGTGTTTTTGTGAAAAATGCTCGCCTAACATTTTTCAAGCGGACCGTGTCAGGATTCGAACCCAGGACCGTGGGTGTAGTAGTCACATACATACCAACCAACTACGCTACGGAGCCGCCTGATATTCATATACCCCACTGATGAAATATTATTTGGAAAGCTTGTTATTTTACAAGCTTATTTAATTATGACAGAATTAATATATTTTAAGGTACTTTTGAGCAAAGTAAGTATAGAATAAAAAATGTAGAATACCGAAGCAAGGGAGATTTATGCGGAAAACAGTCTTCGGTATAGGAATATTATCATGAGGAATTGCTGCGGCGCTCCTCGATTTTGACAAAAGTGGAAAAATCTTTCGTGGTAAGTGCGAATGTAACGTAGAATTTTTGTATTTAAGCCATGTTATTTATTATTATCGTATTTCTTTATTTTATTTTCTTGTTTATTCATAGAAATCCTTTCCCGTACCACGACAGCGAGTTAACGCACCCTTATATTGTTAGAGGGCCCCTGTCCCTTAAGGGCAAATCAAAATTTATTAACTGCACGCTCATTTCATCCGTAATATTTGTTTCTAATGGTGTCTCACTACCGAAAGCAATTTTTAAATCACTTTTTCTCTATTTATTAGTCGAAAAATACCAAAATACTTATGATTTAAATCCATATTTCTTCAAACATTAACTTTAATATTATCACATATTTAAACTGTTCAACATTTTCAATTTTGCCACCTTTGTTTGAGAACACCAACGTTAGAATTTTAATATGTTAAGAATCTGATAACTACGCTGGTGCCGCATCTTCAGATCACCAGACATAACCTCACTACTTCTTGTGAAGTTATTTAAAACAAAAAGTGTATGCTAGCCGACCACATTCAAGAAACGAGTTGATAGAACGAATATTTCATGAATATCAGAATATGCCACCACAAATGATGAAAAACGCTACCCAGGAAATGCGTAAGAGAACTGAAAAGTGTATCTAGGCAGCTGGGGGATCTATGGAAGCATAATTTTTCATATATTATTAAATTTCTGTTTGCAATTAGAAAAATCGATTTATTTTAGAAAAGTTTTAAATACTTCAACAGCAAATGTAACACAATTACAACTTAAAACTTTAAAATCACTTCTTTATCCTAAAGGGATGTTTGGATTTATGTGTACTTATTAAATGTTTTTACCCCACCAAGTTTCTTTAAGATTCTAAAATCAAAATATTAAGATTCAAAAAATGTGCGAATGACTGAAGAGACAGACAGAAAAATTTCAGTAACGAGTTAAAGTACGTTGAAAATATACATGCTGCTATTAATTTAAGATCAAGCAGAACTTTTTTTGCCCAACAACTTTTTTCCTCTCTGTTACCTATTATTTTGATTACGCTGTATATATATATATATATATATATATATATATATATATATATATATATATATAGCCCCATTCTGATTGCACCTGCACCTTGACGACGTTCTGAAATACTAGAACAGGTGGAATGGCCTGCGCGTTTCAATGAGCTAAAGAGCCGAACTATAGGTTTAACCAAATTAGTGGGGTCTTTAGTGAGGAACCAGACTAAGACAGGTCCCCGAAAAAGGGCAGCAGCTTTTTCGGTACTTAGAGTGACAGAGACCATAGGGGTCGGTATGACATTCTAAGACACACTACTGCCATGTGAAAGGCAACGGGAAACCACCACATTACCTCCCAAGTACACTGCTTACAGAAATTATTAGTAAACATGATGGCATCCTCTGGGGTAAAAAATTCCTGAGGTAAAATATTCCCACATTCGGATCTTCGAGAGGGGACTACTTCGGGGGATGTGATCCGGAAAGTATAGAAAAAGATCCGTGAACATTCTGCTAATCGGAGCGTGGAATGTCAGAAGTATGAAACAAGTAGGTAAGCTAGAGAACCTGAAACTCGAAATGGATAGGTTAGCACTAGACATAGTAGGAATCAGCGAAGTCCGCTGGTCAGAAGCGGAGATTTTTGGAGTGGAGACTTTAAGTTAATTCATACAGGATCAGAGGAAGGAAATTCGGGTGTGGGGATAGTTATGCGAAAAAAGATAGGACGACGTGTAGAAAACTACTTAGAAAAGAACGAAAGACTGACTACTCATGGTTATATTTGAATCTAAACCAGTAAATACAGTAATAATACAAGAATACGTGCCCACCTCTAGCTACAGTGAGGAAGAGGTAGAGGCGATCTACAAAGATATCGAAGACATACTAAGATACGTAAAAGGACATGAAAATTTAATAATTATGGGGAATTTTAATGCAGTGGTAGGTGAGGGTAGGGAAGGAGCGATAGTAGGTTTATTTGGTGTAGGCACGAGAAATGACAGGGGAAATAGGCTGGTAGAATTTTGCGACAAGAACAACTTAACCATAACAAATACATTATTTCAACATCATGCTAGAAGACGATACACGTGGAAGATGCTAGGAGATATAGGAAGATATCAAATAGGTTACATTGTTGTTAGACAACGGTTTAGAAATCAAGTAAAAGACTGTAGAAGCCATCCGGAAGCAGATATAGACACTGACCACAACATCGTAATTATGAAGACCGCACTTAAAATTAAATATCTGAAAAAGAGGAACGGAAAAAGGCACTTTGACTGAAAGATAAAGATATCCACGAAATATTTGAAAAAAAGTCAAATGAATTGCTGAAAGATATCGGGAAAATTTCTAGTACTAAGGAAGTAGAAACAGAATGGAATAACATTAAATCCAGCCTGACATGGCGGCCAAAGATATTCTGGGGTCTGGGGTATACACAAAAAGAAAATAAGAAACCATGGATAACGAAGGATATCCTGAATTTAATAGAAGAAAGACGAAAATACAAAAATAGATCAGATGAAACAGGAAAACAGATACAAAGTCATAAAATGGGAAATTATTTGCAAATGCAGGAAAGCTAAAGAACAATGGATTGCTGAAAAGTGCAAAGAGGTACAAACTAAGATGGAAATAGGAAAGACAGACGGAAGCATACAAATTAATTAGAATGAATTTTAGGGATATAAAACGATATAGCAAAAATATAAGGGACGCTGAAGGAAATGTCATTATAGAAAATGTAGAGAAAGTAACTAGATGGCAGGAATATATAGGGAATTTCTATTCAGGAGAGGAACTAACAGCATTAGAACAGGAATCAGACATTGAAAATGATGACCTATGATATCCTATATTTAGAGAGGAGTTTGAATTAGCATTAAAGGGTCTGAAAAATGGTAAGGCGCTAGGTACAGATAAGGTGCAAGGAGAAACTCTAAAAGCCGCTGGACAAGCAGTATCAGAACGTCTCTTCAGACTTGTAAGCTATATGTATGAGACAGGCGAGATATCCAAACATTTCAAACGTAACATCATAGTAACTATACAAAAAAAAAGAAGCGCGGATAGATGTGAAAATATTCAAACAATAACTTTGACAGCACACGTTTCAAAAATATTAATTAGAATTGTACAAAGACGAATGGAAAAACGAGCTGAAGAAATACTGCGAAAAGATCAATTTGGGTTTAGGCGAAACAGTGGAACACGGGAGGCTATTTTAGCTCTGAGGGTGATAATGGAGAAAACAATAGAGAAGAGGGAAAGCGTATATGTAAGGTTTGTAGATCTGGAAAAAGCATTTGACAATGCAAAAAGGAAAAAAATGTTCGAAATACTCAAAAAGATTGGAATGAGTTTTAAGGACAGACGGATAGTACATAGCTTATACAAAGAGCAAACGGCGGTAATAGAATTAGAGCAAGAAAGTAGAGAAGTAAACATTAGGAAAGGAGTGAGACAGGGATGTGCCTTATCCCCATTAATTTTTAACTTGTGCATGGAAGAGGCAATGAATACTGTAAAATGCCGAAGACATTTGGAATTAATATGCAGGGACAAAAGATTGATATGCTTAGATTTGCAGATGATATAGCGGTATTAGCATCTAGCAAAGAAGAGTTAGAAGCTGCTTTTAAATGGAAACAGTTCTAACGGAGAGATATGGCATGCAAATTAACAAAAATAAAACTAAAGTTCTAGTATGTAAAAGAGGGGGAAATAAATCTAAAACAAGAATACAAATAGGTAACGAGAACTTACAAGAGGTTAAGTATTTCTGCTACCTAGGAAGTCAAATAACGCAAGATGGGAAGAGCACAAAAGATATAAAACAAAGATTAGCACAAGGTCGTGCTACATTTAACAAGAAAAAGCAACTACTGTGCTCAAAGACCACAAACATAGAAACAAGGAAAAGATTGCTTAAAACATATGTGTGCAGCAAAGCACTGTATGGCTGTGAAGCCTGGACAATAGGAGAAGCAGATAAGAAAAAGGTAGAAGCCTTTGAAGTGTGGTGCTACAGACATATGATGAAGAAATCATGGACAGGCAGAGTTAAAAGCATAGAGGTACTAGAAATGGTAGGGGAAGAAAGAAGTATGTGGAAAACAGTAAAAAATAGGAGAGATAGGATGATACGCCACAAACTACGGCATGAGGGAATAGTGCGGAATATATTAGAAGCAGAAATAGGAAAAAGGAGAAGTAGAGGTAGACCTAGGTTAGACTACTGCACACAGATAGTGAAAAATGTAGGCTGTGAGAATTTCAGGGAAATATGTAGGCTAGCTCAAAATAGAAATCAATGAAGGTACGCTTCCAACCAGTCGCAAGATGGAAAAACTAATGACAAAAATAATTACTGTACTTAAACATGGTGATTACAATAAACAACTGCAGATATTGGTTTTGCAATACTCTCAACTAATGTTAATTGTGCTAAAAGATTTACTGGAAAACTATAAATACGGCAAATGTCTAAGTGTTGAGGGATCCTTGGCAACCGCAGGCTGCTTAACCCCCTCACATACCACTGAATCTCGGTGAAATACGGCATATAATTAGAAAACAATAGAAGGGAATCGAGCTGTATATAGGCTGTAGTGAGAATTGCAGGGAACTGGGTAGGCTAGCTCAGAACATAAATAAGCTGAGGTACAAGTCCAACCAGTTTCAAGACGTAGAACCCAATGACGAAAAAATAAGTGCTCTTAAATCTGATGATTATTATAAGCAACTACAGGTGTTGGTTGTGAAATATTTTCAACTAACACCGATTGTGTGAAAGGATAAATTGGAAAAACTATTAATTAGACTAAGGTTCAAGTGCTGGGGGAACGTTGCAGCCAAAGGCTGCTTACCCCTCTTCACATGCCACTGAATATCAGGTAAATAGGGTATAAACTGTAAAACAATAGAAGGTGACCGAACTGCATCAAACAAGAAAGAACTGCAGCTATGTTCAAAGACATTAAACATAGATACAAGAAGAAAACTGTTCAAAGCATAGTGTGGAGAACAGCACAATACATCTATGAAATAGGGGCAGTAGGAAAAGCAGATAGAAAGAGATACAAGCAATTTGGAATGTTGTGTTTTAGATGTATGAGGATGACATGGATAGACAAAGTTAATAACAAATTGGTTGTAGAAATAGTAGAGGAATAAATATATCTGTAGGAAACGAAAAAATAGGAGAAATAGAAGGACAGGATACGTTCTAAGGCATTTCTGGGGAATAGTACGGGATATATTACAAGCTGAGATAGGAAAATACAGGTAGGAGTAGAACGAGATCAGAGTTTCGCACACAGATAGGGATAGATGCAGACTGAGCAAATTTCAGCGAAATGTGTAGGTTGGTTCAGACTAGAAAACAATGAGGGTACGCGTCCCACCAGTTCTAGAACTGAAGACCTAATGATGATGATGATATATATTTATTAGAGTGGAAAGCATTCAAACTAGATAGTTTGGAAAACAGCTGAAGATATATTTGAACCTGATAGAAGCTGACAAGAGAAACATTATTGCCGTTTCCTCAATTTTTCAAAAGGAACATAAAGTTTTATTTTGATTATACCTGTAAATATTTGTTATTGATGTTGTTTAGTTTAGTTTAAGGGTTCTTCAAAATTATAGTATACGTTTCATGAATTTTATGAAAGCAAAAATATTTCAAAACACTAAGAAGTTAAATTATCGGCCAGATTGTTTTTGATATTTAAATTTTATTTTACGTCAAACTAAAGCTCTCAGATATTACAGGTACATTCAAGCCGGTCACTGTTGTACATCAATCTCGAATTGGATATGCGGATTTCTAACAGGAACTACTTGCTGTGTACGGTGGTAAATGCAGCGGTTGGTTATTTAGTTATTTTTGCGACAAAAGTATATAATTTTGACATTTCGAGTTTGGCACGTTGAAAGATTGATTCATTACGTTATTTGATGTTTATGTAAAAGAATGCATAGGATAACATATTATTCAAAATAGGCGTTAACATTATCATTTGTAGTATTGAATGAAACCACCTTGACAGAGTTTTATAGAGCTGGGAGAAAAGTTAATTTGAACTAACCAAAAAAAAATAGGGCAGATCAATTAAAGAGTAAGGGAGAGTAGTAAGAAATAACAGAGTATGTCGGGGTAGCGTGGTAGTACATTGCGTGGTGCTAGTACAGCAATACATAAATGTAAGATAAACTTATACTTTAAATGCATATGTGCTAGCTGTCAACCGATAGCTTCAAAAACTTTTTTCTGGAACTTCCAGATTGAAACCAAATGCGTTTGACATAAAGTTTTTAATGATAGTCAAATATATACAATAATATGAAATATTGGGTTTGTTTAAACAAGTTTGTAGCTTTGCCTACAGGACATAAAAAAGGGACGGAGTGCGCCACTTATGACTTTGTCCCCGTAATACTATACGATGCAAGCTAACAAAACCCTGGTGAGTCAACTGAATCTGGCTTCAGCTAGGTCACTCACACCAGTATTAAAAATTTTAGAGAACCTGAATAATTGGTTATAATTTTTGCTTATTGAAGTGTCAATCAGTTTACCAAATAAAACGATTGCTGTCGGTTAACCAAGCTATATTAAATCACCATCAAATTTTAATAAACGTACAAAAATTTACGATTCCCTAAAGGGAAAATATTTACAATAGCTATTCACAAAATATTTACATAAAAGAATTGATTGAACACAAGCAGTAGCAATTAAATGTTACAAAATAATAACAGGTGATAGTAAGGAGCTCTGTACCAAAACACGGTGTACAAATGTACTAATAAACTTAATTCCAGCAGTGCTTGGGTTTGACTTGAAATAGGAATACTGCAATCATGCAAGAATTCTTAACAAATGTAAGATCTAAACAGAATCTACTTATTATAAAAACTTTAATTAATTGTGTTAATTTAGGGTTAGAATATATAATTATGTTTACTAATGAAGAAACTAAAGGATGAGCATTAAATGTTGATTATTTAAAATGACTACTAAAAGATTAGTTTCTAACAATTTTTAGGTAAAACTACAATTATGAATAACCTCGAAGACTAAAAAAATGACTTGACACTATAGTAGTAACGTCATTGAACTCGATAAGCGTTATCAATAAATACCTGCAGTTTACGTCTCAACGAAAACAAACATCTGGCGGCCACATCTACACATCATTTGACTGGATCCTTGGAGGCCCCGCTGTGGGAGTTCATAAACCTGCCTGTTTATGAAATTCAGTCAAAATTGCAGACGTCCTGAAATGTGGTAGATCCGCTGCAGATAATGTCTTCCTAGATAAGTGGAGATTCGCCGGACTCCGTGGGTTTAACCATAGGTATGTCAGAACATCAGTGTTAAATCTGGAATAAAACAATAATTCTTGCTATTAACAGAGATCGTCTTCTTGCTAGAGATCCTGCGTGTAGTTTTACATGCGGTTCGTTCAATCCTTTTCTTATAATCCAGCGATCAATTAATCAAGTAATAATTGGATCCCTAGCCTGCATCAAAAATCAATCTGATTTCCTATTAGAATTTGAGTCGCACACTTTTTCATCCAAAAATTAACTTCGCTTAAAGGTACTTGCAGTCAACCGTATTGCTTTACGGTTTATTTCAAAAAGAAAGGTTCGGGATCCGATCGAATAGTGGAGCATCAAATTGCCACTCCCGACTCTCTTCTACTATTGATTCGTTCCGTAACGAATACCTTTAGATTATAACCACAATCGATTCACCGAAAGAGTGAACCAGGTTTAATTTAAATCATATCTAATATAGGTACGCGAGCAGAGTACATTGGGTTGCCTAGCGTTATGATTTGTATCAGGAATTTATCGTGTTACAAGTTATCAATGATTAAATTTTAATGGGCACCAAAGTAGAAAAGAACGAATTGTTATCTAAGTTATTACACAGTTTAAACAATCTGGTTTTATACAATTGTATAACTGGCACTCCTTACATCGTGGTTTAAAAAACTTTATGTACTTGTACACTTTATTTAACGTATTAAAATTGTCTGTGCACAAAGCAATCTCTAGTAATAATATCAATAGTTTTAAAATCTATTCAGTGTAAAAATCACCATACATAAGACAACTGAAATTCAAAATTCAACAATGTGTGTCAGTCACACAATAAAATAAAAATATTCATTAAATATTAAAAATAGAATAAATCTCTGACATTGTATGTAATGTGTTGCAATCAACTGTCGTTCTCGATCAACAATAAAGAAGGTTTGCCTTGGAAATTGTTCTGTAATGTACCTGTATCGATACCTTTCTCCTAAACGTAGTACTAAAAATATTTCGTACGACCAAAAATTATACTCAAAAATATTGGAACGAGTTTTAATTCAGTGTTTGAGTCACGAATTAAACAATTAAAGAAAAACTCCGCCTTTGGCGAAAAAGCAAGTATTGTTTATTAAGAGAAAGCACCAATTCATTATGTTATCGCAATGACCAAAATAATGGATTAAAGTTCGGATTGCTTTCTTGCGCACTTTGTTTGCCATATTGAGCCCCTCGAATTATTGTTCTGTTCTGCGCTAGATGGCTATATATATATATATATATATATATATATATATATATATATGATATATATATATTAGTACCATCGAGTAGAGCATTGGAAAAAATCAAATGTAAGCTAGATGGCTATATTTGGTGGCTCCGTGACGTAGTTGGTATGCGTGTGACTACTCTGCCCAAGGGCGCCTGGTTCAAACCACGACACGGTCACTTGAAAAATGTTAGGCGAGCATTTTTCACAAAAATACGTTTTCCTTCGACTGAAGGGTAAAATGGAGGTCCCGTGTGTATGTTGTCACGCACGTTAAAGATTCCTACCTTACTTGGAAAAGCAAGGGTTCGGAAAAATTCTAAATTTTCCAGGTAAAAGACTCGCTTTCTGGCCAATGTAGTACCTTCGGGTGGAGCATTGGAAAATCTAATGGAAGGAAGATGGCTATTTTGAGGAGCTCGGTGATTCTCATTATATACAAGGTGTCGAAGCTATTGAACATCTATGGGAAACGTGTGTCGAGTAAAACGGGAATATGTAAAGAAGTTAAGGAATTTTTTACCAAATTTTTTTGTTTTCATTGTTAGATCGGGTACTTCTGAGACTGCCGTACAATACAGTTCACGTAACTTCATTTTTTTATTATTACTTTTCTGATCTCGTAATTCTTTGTTTTTTGCATGCAAGTTTCAATCTGCAAGGTAAAACAAAAACTTGGTACTGTCAGAAATTTTTAGTAATGTCGACCGTATTTCAAAAATAAAATATACAAGGTTTCATACAAAAGTACGGGGCAGGGATATAATTTTAAAACTGAGTTTTAAAGTGTAACGTATTTTTTTCTAGTTACATTTCGTTCAATAAAATAAAAATAAAACAGCTATAATTTAAAATATTTAATTTGTGAATTACCGTCCAATAGAAATTAATTTATAAAATTTATAAAATTGTCAATTGGCATTTCATTATCAGCGTTCGAAAGGGCAGGCTGCTTTGCAGGACAAGTGAAGTCGAGATGGCCGTGTGTAAGCACGTGGCTTCTAACAAAGTTAGAAAAAAGTAAAGAATTGATAAATTCTTGGTGTCTGGAGGTCGAGCCTAACAGCGGTTGCGTGAGCATGATTTTCGATAAGCTTCGCTCCGAGCAGTTCAGTTGATCCCTACAGGCCTAAGAAGATGGAAGCCCCTTTGGACATCATTTAGACAGTTGGTATATATTAATTAAATAGATTATACTAATATTTTTCATCTTAGTGCAATATCTTAAGGACATATCTTGTATAATATCTCCGATAGTAACTTAAAACAATTTCTTAAGGCAATATTTTAAAGCAAGGATATATGGTTTCGTCCTATTTAATATAACATGCAGTTACGTAGAAGGTGATTTCACATGTGTTCCGTATATTTCAACCTTACCGATGAATAACATCAAACAAGAATATTATGGTTGGTTTTGTAATATAGTAGTTGTATTCGAAACAACTTTGATGCTTATGGAAATTTCTGACAGCTGTGGTCAAGGTCCAGTATTTTTAGTTCAGAGCAGTTTCGTAGCACGTGAGTGTTCTTTAGGATTTAATAACTTTGAAAATACAGTAAATTACTATAAATTGTCTAACATTGAATATTTGAGTAACGTAAAAAGAAAATAGTTTTTGAGGAATCAGCGAATTGAATAATATGTCGATTGCTTGTCAGAATGTTTGCACATGTACGCAAATAGTATATTTAATAAAGTTGTGAATGACATCCTATGTCAGATATAAAAAAAAAACATAGATTCAGTTTTCCTATCTAGACGCCATATGCTGTTGAAAAATACGGTGGCGCTCATTAAATATATTTTTGGTCTTTTATCAATCCATGACCCATCTACCCAGAGCTAACACTCGACTAGCCGTTTATGTCTTAAGAGTTTTTCTTTATCTCAAGCCATTCTCCATCCAACATTACCTTGGGCTTACATTAATAAGAAGAAATTCTCGACCTTGTGATATCAGGTTAGGGTTTAGGAAATTTGGGGGAGTAATTTTTTTTGCTGATAGTCACGAGGATAAAGTTAATAATAAATAATAAAGATAAAATCACAAATTTTAATATTTATTACAAAAGTTCCAAATCCTTTTGTAGCGCTAATGAGCTAGCTACTCTTTACATTGTGGCGTCAAAGCTTTAGAGTGGAGTAGTGTCAAGAAAAGAAGAGGAAAGAGGAAGATGTGAACTTCTGAATCTGTTTATGAACTTGCGTATTTTTCATACGCCCTTTAAACTAGAAAGACATATTTAAAGCGTTTGAAATATGATAATAAATGCCTCTCTATCACATATATCGAACAAGCACTTTTGAATTTACCACTATTTTTTCTATCGTTAAAATGTATTTTAAATCCGCTACTTTGCAAATATGTTTAGTGTTATCTAAAAAAAGTTACGTTTTCAAATGGACCTTACTCTCCTGTATAAATTTGAAGCTGTTAAAATGCGGCAGCAGCACGTTCAATGGACAGACATCTTATGTGAATATAAAGCGCGGACGAAAAGGGCTAGTGGTAGCCATTATTTCAAGAACCGCTTGACATGTGTCTGTGAAATTCGCAATGTAAGCTTGAAATGGTGCAAGATGTAAATGAAATGGCGGTATTTGTAATTTAGAACCTGAGTTTTCTTAACAGTATGGCCTTTTCTAATCGGCTAGAGAACATAATCACTGTATACCAGGATTGCTGATTTTCCTATCTTTGAAAATAGTTTTACGCCTAGTTGGCGTTATCAAATTTGCATGTGTTAATAGCTTCACGCTTAGAGTATATATTATACTGACTGAAATAACCGCTAACTTCAGCTTTGCGAAATTGTTCAAACGCTTTGATTTGAGAATGAGATTGCGTGTTTCGGCAATTGACAAAACCATAGTTGGTGATTTTAGATCAAAATATGAATACGCTATATCAGCTTCAGACAACTCACCGGTTCAGATGAAGCCGGTCGCAATAATATACTCATATTTATTGGTTGATTAAAAGATTGATTTGATATGTAGTATGGAGCAGTGTATGCTGGTTTTCTCATTTATTAGTTTAAACACACAGACCGTATTTTTTGAGATGTTCGCGATTCATAACATCCAACCAATTTTATCATTTTAAATTGCAAGCGTGAACGTGACGTGAGTAATTGCAATTTCCTATCGTTACATAAACGCTTGTTGTGGTTGTTGTTAATCAGAATTCACAGCATATTCAATTAAGGGCAATTTGAGGAAGTTGGGGAAGAATAATGATTTGTGGGGCAGCGTATCAATTTATATAATAGGTACGGAGTAATTGTAGGAATATAGGATGTGCATCATTGGAAGTACTTGATTTAAATTTCAGCTTGTAGTTCGGAAAAGGAAGTAACAAGATACATATTTTCGATGAGGTTAAGAAATTGACACACATATTTGAAATGGGTGTTTTATTTGATGTTGGGACTTTCGAAATAAAAACGAATGCTTTATTTTAATTTTCAATCTATTTGTATATTATTTTCACGTGTAGTGCGGACTGACAAGTCATGGTAACTTAGTGACAAAAAATTATTTAAATGTCCTGGGTTATCTACCAATCTTACTTAATAAATTATTACCAGTGAACCTTGACAGGCTAAGCCTCAAATTGAAAGTGTGTCTTATGTAATCATAGTATAAGGCAGACAGATTGCTATCACGCTAGTTAAATTTATAAAAGAAGTAATTAAAAATTGTATTCTTGGAATACGATTAAAAATAAATTGTTATTATGTATGAATACATAGAAATTGAGGAGAGACCACTGGTGTTAAATGTTGTGCATGTAATGTTTGTCAAAAAAGTGTTATGTGAAAAACGTTTAATCGGGAAATTTATTACTTCAGAGATGCGTGTATTCCAGTTAAAAAAGATAAGAATATTCACATTTGATTGCACTTCATGTTTAAATATTTTAGATTTTATTAAAATTATCAAGTTCATAATAGAGCATGCGAGCCAATAAGAGCACGTGGATTAAGGAATGAATTTGTTTATAAAACCAACCGGAGGAGATAAAGAAGAGGCATTCCATAATCGACGCACTGATTGTAATAGTTGAGACCAAATTATTACGTAGATGAAATTTAGTGAAAGTGATAAGTAATAGAAAATGAAATATTATAGAGATTAAAATTTACAAGTGAAGTATATACTAAAAGTACGCGTTGAAATATGAGTGTATAAAACTCTGCCGTTGATATAAAACAGCTCTAAGTACGGACACAATAAATGGGAAATTAAATCAAGACTAACTAAAACACGACTTTAACACTAAACTAACTAAACCACGACGTTAAAACTAAACTACTGGGTTAAAACTCTACATAATAAATGGTATAATACTCGAAGTAGGGTTAGTACTTCAAAAACGACTCAAGTTGCTGGTAAACATTTCGAAGTACCGAGGAACACGCCAAACTGCAGGTTAACGACTCGAAATCACTGAACAAACAACCGATTTGGGTCAGGAAGATCTACTGAGAAACTATAGGAGGAGCATAAGGTTGGGATTATCATTTCAATTTATAGTATGTTACATTTATTATTTTAAATATTTGATGAGATTAAAAATTGCATGTACTTTAAATATTTTGTGTAAAAGGTCAACAAAATTTTGATTGGTACGCAAAAGTACGATTTAAAAGGGAATCTTGTTTTGAGCTTAAGAATGTTTTTAATTGTTTTAGCTGATTGGATTGCTTCTACAATTATTTATTTTAATGAATGTAGCGAAATTATTACGGAATGAACTTCCTTTAATTAATTGTTGTTGATTTTATACAGGGTAATTTGTATTTGCTTTTCTGTAATGAATGAATTATGTACATTTGTGGATTTTAATGTTTGGTTTTTGTGGTTTTATAAAATTTACATGAGGTATTCCTCCTTTGTGACCTTATATGACTTAAATAACCATATAATCTTAGCAATATATATATATATATATATATATATATATATATATATATTGCTGTGACAAGCCCCGCGTTGAAGCGTCACTAAAAGAGTGCTGCAGTAACGCCGCGATGCCTCGTCCTTAAAGAGTGCGGTGATGCAGATACAGCAATTTGTGGAACTTGAAAATGTTCACTTACCTTTCTTTCTAACTTTGCCTAGTTAGCTCAACGGAATTGCTGGAGTACTCAAAATGAAATCAAACACAGCAATATTATAAAACATTTATACAGTATGAAATATTTTCTCTCATACAAAAGCATATAGAACATTTACAACATCGTTTCTTTCAAACATAAATAATTTCTAAGAAGTACTTATTATAAAAAAATGTTTCTTACCTTATTTTAAATTTACAGAACTAAATTTCTTCTTTTATAGAAATTTTACCTTATTTTGTTTATTCCCACGCTTGTAAGGTTTGTTTGGCCAAACAGTCTTTGACAGATAATCTATTAAAAGGTTAGAGTGTTTCGAACCCTGAACACAAATTTCTGGTAAAAATCTTTTACAAAAAAATTATTAGGACTATCTTAAACTATCTTAAGCTAAATGACAAAATTCAAATATCAGATACAAAAAAATTATACTTGCAAAATCAACGAAGCGTTTTTTATCCAGCTTGTAATTCAATATCTTCCTATTTTAAAATGATGTCCAAATCAGCTTACAAGATTTTCCATATTTAAAATCCTCGTGTTAAACAGCGTTACCAATATACATTTTGCTTAAATTTTCCTCTCTATTATATAATAAAATTTTTGAAATAGTGTTGTATTCAAGATTTTTCCTTCTTTATTGTATTTAATTATTTCCATTTTTATGTAATTTGTATTTAAAACATCACTTCTATATTCATTGTAACAATGTAATTATTAAATTACAGTATGCGTACTGCATACTTTAAATATTATCTTCGCAAAACAACAGTTCGCGACTTAAATCAGTAGGTAAATAAGGCCGGTCTAATTCAAAACGCGACAGACGTATTTTCCATGTGTAAAATACGTCTGTCACGTTTTGAATTAGGATCGGCCCTATGTAATTTCAATGTAAAATAGTTGTGAAAACATTTGAATGTAAAATAGTTGTGAAAACATGAATTCTTATATACTTTCAATGTAAAATACTTGTGGGCGCGTTTTGAATTAGGATCGGCTTTATATTACTTTCAATGAAACACACACGTATGTTGAAAAAAAAAATGTAAGTGCAGAGAAGAATGTGTGTAGCTGTTTTGAATTCGGTTTTCTAGCGAGAAGTTACACGTGCACCGTTTTGAATTAGGATCGGCGTTATATACTTTTAATGTAAAATGTGAAAACCTGAATTCTTTTCAAATGTAAAATACTTGTGGGCACGTTTTGAATTAGGATCGGCTTTATATTACTTTCAATGTAACACACGTATGTTGAAAAATGTAAGTGCAGAGAAAATGTGTGTAGATGTTTTGAATTTGGTTTTCTAGCGAGACAGTATGACAGATGCAAAAAATATCGCATTCAAGTCAATTGTGTTTTAATTAAAGTGGATTCTGATTTATGTTTAGAGGCTGCAAATACACATGGGCCGGTTTTAATTCAAAATGAGTTCACTCTTGTGATAGGTTGAAAAGTGGGTTGGCAAAGTACGCAGATGGTGGTAATCTGCTATATAAGGAGATTGCTCCTAATATTAATTTAATTAGTCAAAGAAAAGCAATATGGATTTTAATACTCTTAATAAAACCACATATCGCAAACCTTATGTAAATTCAAAAGATCTTGTAGTGAATAAGAGGTTTGAAGTTTTAAAAGTGGAAACAATCAAGACAAAATATGGAGAAAGAGTATTAGTGGAAACAGAAGAGTTCAAGAGTATATTGCCATTGAGATATTTTGAATACCTTCAAGCACATGGAGTGAAACAATTAAATGAAAGTATTGGCTCGAACAAACACGTATACATAACTAGTAAGGGATCGATCGGTCTAACTGTCAACATAGAATTTTTATAATAATATGTCACTAATTTAAGAAATTAGTTTTTATTATAACACATCTAAGTCGATTGTATAAAGAATGATGTATCAAATTAAAGTGGGTTCTGATTTATGTGCGTTTTACTTTGAGTTTACTACCTTGTTTAGAGAAAGTCTTGTTTCAAAAGAGAACTTTTATAAAATACTTTTTATTTTACAAATTGTTGAATATTTTGATCTAACTATTTATAAATGAAAAGTATTTATTAACTCCCGTTCTTGAAGTATCTGCTGCTCCTCGCTGTTAGTTCCTCTCTTTTTGCTTTATTATTTCTAGTTCCAAATCTATACGACGCAGTAGCTTCTCTCCACGCTTTTAAATGCGTTAAGCAACTCTACTGTGTCATCTTCGTAGGATTTGTCATCTTCACAGCAAACAGCCATATAAGATTCTGTACATAACTTTTCATAGTCGACATGTTTTTGCCTGATCTGTGAGCATAACATAAAAGATTATTGTAGGTTCACCTTTTCTTTTGTATACTACCTGATGTTTCTGAGAGGATCAGAGTGTGTCAACGATCCTACGATAGCCTCAGAATTTCCAGAATGGTTTTGATCTAATGTAACTTATAAATTAGTACTGTTTTAAAACACATGTATAAATGTGAAAAACACTTACCGTGATATTTCTATTACGTCACTATAAAAAATAGCAGCAGTGTTGAATTGAGGCGAAGAACAGCCAAAAACTTCTTTAATCACGTCTTCGTCAGAATGTAATATAAATTGCTCTAGAACTTTTACGTTGGTATTATTACAATTTTTGATTGATGACAAGTTACTCATTTTTTTAAAAGTTGCTAGTAATAGTAACTAATAATTATACAAAGATCTGATTGAATACTGTTGGTAAAATCTACGTGAAGTATTTATATTAAATAATAAACTGATCTGTTAGAAAAAATTAAAAATTTGCATCGTTTTCTGAAAAAAATTCAGCTCTGTAATCTATTCTAATGAACAAAACAGTATGTAAGCGAATATAATGATACCTCAGCAGAAATAATGAATTAGATTCATTGTCTGAAAAAGAAATTGCAATGAATGCACATAATAAAAAACCTAAATTAGATTAATTTCGTTTAGATTACCGCTGACATAATTTATATGCTGTATAAGAAATTTTTTTAAAGGTACTGCTCAGCAGAAATAATGAATTAGATTCATTGTCTGAAAAAGAAATTGCAATGAATGCACATAATAAAAACCTAAATTAGATTAATTTCGTTTAGATTACCGCTGACATAATTTATATGCTGTATAAGAAATTTTTAAAGGTACTGCTCAGCAGAAATAATGAATTACATTCATTGACTGAAAACAGAAAATTGCAAGAAGGCGCATAATAAAAACCTAAATTAGATTAATTTCGTTTTATATTACTGCTAGCATAATTTATTTTCCATAATAAATTAACAAAAATTCACACACTGGAAAATGTTTTTTCTTAATAACGGGTTTTAAAAAAAAACCATGAGTGCGTGTAAATTATGGTATTTTTCTTCAGATTAATTTTTCGTTTAAAAATAATGCAATTCAAATAAATCCCTTTAAGTAGTAATATTTATAGAATAAGTTTTTAGATTACCCTAACACAATTTACATGCATATATATGGGTAAATTGTGTGAAAATTCTTTAAAGGTACTGTTATATAATAAAACTGCAGAATGTTTTTTTAATACTGGGTTTTTTAAAAACCATGAGTGCGTGTACATTATTAAACAAGACGGTTTAATCTGAGACATTTTTTTTTCAAATTTGCTTTGTTTTTTATTTAAAAATATTTCAATGTAATCATAAAAAATAGCGCTGTAATGATAATGTATTTTCTGTACACATAATAAATCAAAGGTCGTATAAAAACATTTTTGTAGTAAACGCATACGGAAATGAAAAATGATGTTGAATGCATTCCTTTTGCAGTTGTTTTGCTGAGAGTTGCATTCAGTACGTAATATTGGAAACGCTTGCATAGCGAATTATTTCTTATAGACACGTACTGAAGGCAACTCTGCAATTTTTAGACCGCATGCACAACTCAAGCATGGGTAAATTGTGTGAAAATTCTTTAAAGGTACTGTTATATAATAAAACTGCAGAATGTTTTTTTAATACTGGGTTTTTTAAAAACCATGAGTGCGTGTACATTATTGAACAAGACTGTTTAATCTGAGACATTTTTTTTTTCAAATTTGCTTTGTTTTTATTTAAAAATATTTCAATGTAATCATAAAAAATAGCGCTGTAATGATAATGTATTTTCTGTACACATAATAAATCAAAGGTCGTATAAAAACATTTTTGTAGTAAACGCATACGGAAATGAAAAATGATGTTGAATGCATTCCTTTTGCAGTTGTTTTGCTGAGAGTCGCATTCAGTATGTAAATATTGGAAACGCTTGCATAGCGAATTATTTGTTATAGACACGTACTGAAGGCAACTCTGCAATTTTAGACCGCATGCACAACTCAAGCTTGAAAATCGTCTTGAATAAAAAACGTAAATAAAGGCGATTTTTAACAATTGCATTCAAGCAATTCGTTATGCAATTATTTCGATTTGTATGCTATTTTCTTTTACAGTTGTTTTGCTTACGCGTTTTCCGTAAACTCAGATGAATGAACCTTTTGCAGTTGTTTTGCTTACGTCAGATGATATTTTATATAAATAATAAATAGAAAATACTTGTATTATTAAGTAGTGTATTTTGATTTTATATAGAATCATGAATGCTGAAACCGTATCCGAGATTAGTAGCTCAATTTTGAGATTAACTGTAAAATGCGTGAATCTAATTAAATCAGTGAATGAAATAACGAAACACATTTTAATTATCAAAGCAAATATTAGTATATTGAAGCTTGCTATTAAAAATAAGGTATACGAAGACAATCAACAAGAAAATCCTAGTAGGCTGGAATCTAATTTAGCAAATCTTAAAAGCTACCTTGTACGATTGAGGCACTTGAAACGTACTTTGGAATATCGTGGTAAAGGTGTTGATGCAACGCTTACTAGAGGTCATACTCGAAAAAATTTGATTTGGCATGATGTACAATCATGTTTTGGAAGTCGAATAATTACGGGACTTATTACCAATTTAAATTATAGAGATCCTCTAGTGTTCTTAGACAAGGCGTTCGCTAGTTTTAAACGCAAGATTGTTGCTTGCTTAAAAAAGTCAATGTTGAAAGTTAATGTAATATTTGCCGCTAACTTTGTTAAGCCTACAACTGGTGAAATAGATTTGAAAACGTTTCCTACTGCAAATCGTCACATCGATATAAATACCAATCTCAAGCTGTGGTATAAGGAGAACGTATTGAACAAGATTTCGAAGCGATTAGAAGAATTTTGCGAGAAAGATTCTGGTTGGGCAATCCAAGAAGTTTTACACTTGAAGGTAAATATAAACAATCATGATCCACTTAAAGGAGGGTGTTCAACGTTAGTACCGGTTCCGGACTTTATAAAAAAGAAAAAAGCTGTGGTAAATGTAATAAATAACGATCAACATTGCATTCTTTGGAGCTTGGTTTCCGCTTTATATCCTGCTAAACAAAATAGTCAGAGAATATCTAGCTATCCACATTTTGATACAGTATTACGCTACAATTCAATTCAGTTTCCAATCGCATTAAAAGACATAAAAAAAATTGAGAAGCTTAACAATCTCGCAATTAACCTATATTGTATAGAAAATACTAAAATACTACCATTTTGTTTAAGTGAAAATTTTAAAAAAATTTAACCTATTAATCTGTTAGTTTTAAATAATGATTCCTTACAATATTCTCGTCCGACAAATGCTGATGAGAATCACTTTCATTTTACTTGGATTAAGGATATGTCAAAATTATTTGCAAAACAGTTGTCTTCACATGAACATAGAAAATTTTTTTGTTATAGATGTTTAAATAATTTTAGTACAGCAGCATTACTTAAGCGTCATTCGAATTATTGCGAAAAACAGAATACTTGCTCAATAAGATTACCCGAAGAATCCGAAAAGTATCTAACGTTTAAACATTTCCACTATCAAGAAAAAGTATCATTTGTAGTTTATGCAGATCTCGAATGTATATTAGAGCCATGCAATGAGTCGGAGGTAATACTAAACACAGTCTCTTACCAAAGGCATATACCCTTTAGTGTAGCGTATTATTTGAAATGCTCGTATGATAATAAATATTCCAAATTTCAATTGTATCGCGGAAAGGATTGTATAGAATGGTTTGTTGCTCAATTGAAACTGATTTCAGAAACGACTAATAAAATTTTCTGTAACCCAAAACCTATGAATCCTTTAACAGAAGAACAAAAGTTAGCATTTAAATTTGCCCTTCACTGTCACATTTGCAATAAACCTTTTAGTATAGATGATATTAGAGTTCGCGATCACTGCCACTTTACAGGTGAATTTCGAGGAGCGGCTCATCAAGATTGCAACATCAATTATCATAATTTTATATGATACCGGTAGTTTTTCATAACTTATCAGGCTACGATTCGCATTTCATTATTAAAAAAATTGCGTTAGGGTTTTCAGGTTTGTTAAGTATTCTACCAATAAATAAGGAAAAATACATATCTTTTACAAAATATGTAAATGGTACGAAAATTACTTTTAGATTTATCGATTCATTCAGGTTTATGGCATCTAGTATCGAAAAATTAGCTTCATACTTAGATGATAATAAAAAATCCATCACCAGGGAAAATTGTAACACCGATAATGAGTTTCAGTTACTTACGCGTAAAGGTATATTTCCCTATGATTACATTAACTCTTGGGATAGGCTCAATGAAACCGATTTACCCTGTAAAACAGCATTCTTTAATCGTTTGCGCAATGAAGAAATCTCAGATGAAGACTACAATCATGCTAAACACGTTTGGCAAACATTTAATATAAAAACACTAGGGGACTATTCAGACCTATATTTAAAAACAGATGTACTGCTCTTGACTGATATATTTGAAAACTTTAGAAAAACTTGTATGTTCACGTATAAGTTAGATCCGCTTCACTACTTTACGGCTCCTGGTTTAGCTCTAGATGCGATGTTAAAAACGACGAACGTTAAACTCGAGCTGCTTACTGATATTGAAAAATAATGTTTTTAGAACGGGGAATTCGTGGCGGTGTTTCTCAATGTTCGAATAGATATGCTAAAGCAAATAACAAATATATGAATGCAGATTATGATCCAAATTTCGATTCTAAATATTTAATGTATTTTGATGTTAATAATTTATATGGGGCTGCAATGTCTGAATATCTTCCATATGGAGAATTTGAATTTTTAGATGGTACCAGTCCAGATATAGTACGTTTAGACATACTTAATATTCCCGATGATTCTGATGTAGGATATATTTTTGAATGCGATTTACACTATCCAGTATCTTTACATGAAATTCACAGTGACTTACCTTTAGCGCCTGAACATATGATACCACCAGTACCTTCTAATAAATCAAACTTAAAGAAATTACTTACAACTTTATATCCAAAACTCAACTATATTATTCACTACAAGAATTTAAAATGTATTTAAACTACGGTTTAGAACTGAAAAGATTCATAAGGTTCTTCGGTTTAAACAAGCTCCTTGGTTAAAAGAATACATTGATTTGAATACGAAATTAAGACAACAGTCAAAAACAGTTTCGATATATGCTTTTATAAAAATATGATAAATTCGGTTTATGGAAAGATGATGGAAAACGTACGGAAAAGGAAAGATGTGAAATTAGTGACCAAATGGGAAGGACGGTTTGGAGCTCGTAGTTACATAGCGAAGCCTAATTTTCATAGTTGCACTGTGTTAGACAAAGATCTAGTCTTAATAGAAATGAATAAATTAGAGGTTTACTTAAACAAACCCATTTATGTAGGTTTCTCTATTCTAGATATTTCAAAACCTATTTATATGAATTTCACTATAGTTATATAAAATCGCAATTTGCTAACAAAGCAAAGCTGCTGTACACAGATACGGATAGTTTGATATACGAGTTTAGCGTTGAAGATATTTACTCTTATATCAAACAAGATATTCATAGATTTGATACTTCCGATTACGACCCTCATAACAAATATCATATTCCATTATCAAATAAAAAAGTTCCTGGTATTATGAAAGATGAAAACAATGGTGACATCATGCTAGAGTTTGTAGGACTTAGATCTAAAATGTACACTTATAGAGTTCAGGATAGGATAATAAAAAAGTCAAAGGGATCTTCCTTAGCAAGTATTAAGCAAATTTCTTTTGATGATTATAAGAATGCTTTGTTTTATAAACAGACTGTACAGAAACAGCAATGTTTAATTAGATCAGTCAAACATGATGTCTGTACTATTAAACAAAACAAAATTGTTCTTAATCCAAGTGATGATAAAAGAATTCTTAGTACTTTAACCACTGATACTAAACCTTGGGGTATAACTATACATACAGAGATGACTTGTAAAGCTTCAACCACTGGCTCAAATAAAGAATGCAATTTATTTTATCTAGATTAACATATAATATTTTTTAGTTATAAAACTTCAGTGTTATGTTTATACCTGCACAAGTACACCGATTTTCGTTTTTGGATGTATCTAAAAATAGGATACCTTTCAATCTGCCCGAGTTTTGAACTATATATAGTAGTAGTAGTAACCGTTCTGTTTAAAAAAATCCAGTTTGTTACTAACATACCAGTTAGTTTATTTGAGAAATGTATAACAAAACTTTTATTTAAAATTGTCAATGTTTATGGCTGTTTACTAAATCACTTAATAATTCAAACATGTAAAAGATATTGTAAAACATGTAAAAATATTAATAAATAGACTGTGATTGCTAAATGATTTATTGTTTTTTCATAATTTGTAAAGGTACAGTAATAATAATAATAAAGTAATTATAATATTCTTATGCTGTTTGAGAGTGGATTGTATTTGACTATCTTATCATGAAGTATAAGGCAATGACAAGATGTATTTGGCAAAACGTTTCTGCTAGTTTCAAATTCTAATCTAATATCGACAGTACCAGATTTTAACGCTTCGTTTTGTCTAGAACAATCTATGACTACTAATGGTGCAATACTTCGTAAATCTTCAGGATTAAAAGTGGCTCATTTTCCTTTTCGTAGTATGATTGCTGAAACTGAGCATACATCTCATATAACAACGCAGTCTGTTTATTCTCGAACCTCAAATTTAAGTTATCGTACGGGAAAATTTCTGAATTTAAATATAGTTTCATGTTGGTTAAATAGCAATGATCAAAACGACTGTAGTTGCTCATGTATCTATTTTTCGGTTGGTTTGAAACCAACAATCACAAATCTTGGTTTTTCTAATTGTGTTGTTGTTTTAATGTTCCATGTATGACGTTGCGTTTCTTGTAGAAGTTGATATTCATGCAACTCCCATCCTCTAAACGGAATATGCAAATCCTGATTTTGTGCAACGCATTCTATTAAATTAATTCGTTGAGTATCATCAACGGCTACATGCGGAATTTTCCATAAAACTTTGTTTAAAACAACTTTTATTTCTTCATCGGGTGTAGGATTAATTATAGCATTAGTATCAAAACTAGAACGTAGTAAGACTAACTCATGACGGAGGTTTAAAATAATTTTTTTAAAATCTTCGCATAATCCGAGAACCATTGAAAGGTTTATTGCAACATTAAAATTCCCATTAGCATCAACTATTTGTGAATCATCCATAGGAAACCACCCAGCGTTTTGTAAATGTTTACTTTGATTGCTATTATATGAAACATATCCCTTCATTATAGACGTTAATCCAGGATTCCGAACACGATCTACAATGATACCACCAATCTCATATCTAATTTCATCAAAAGCAGCAAAATTCCATTATTTACAAACTTTGCTGTCTGAGACGGTGTTCCATCTGTTTTAATTAATTTGCCTTCTATGTACAGCATGCTCTTTGATGGTAAGGTGTATACATCTTGTTGTTGTATAGGATTCGAATTTCATCATTATTGTTTAAAGATGTGTTAGCATAAGGTTGATGAGTATGTTTTCAATATTAACAATTGCATTGTCGAAGTAAACTTTTCACGCACGTTCAGTATTTCACTATTCATTCTACTTTTTAATTAAATGCAGTCCTAACGATTGTAGAAACTGCCGGTTTTGTGTTGTTAGCGGTCTTGAAACAATCAATCGAGTGTCGATTGCTTTGAAATTTCCAGCATTTATATCAATTCTTGACATGTTGCGTGCATTATACTTAATACCCATGGCTATTGCAGATTTTTTTAAATGCAACCTTACAGTTAGCAGTTCTCCTCTGAAATTAACTAAATTTCCATCTTGATCTAACACTTTAACTATTATTTCATTTATTATACGTGACCTGATTGGTAGATATATAATCGTAGGTGGACACTCGACAATTTTAAAACCTGCAGGTACTTGAGGAAAAAATTCGTGTATTACATGGGCTGGTTTACTATTTAAATAGGATCCACTTGCAATATTACAATCGATTAAAACTGCATTCACTTTACAAATGTTGATCGCGTAGTCTGCTTGATGCGTGACAAATGCTAGCAATTTTCGCGGATTGAAACCAAGTAGAGAACCAATTGAATCCTTTTTGGTAAAATCCACATCTAGACTACATTTAATACTACATTTAAGTGTATTATTGTCAGCTGTAATTTCTATATACACTGGCGTCTTTCTAGCGCTTCGTGATTGATCCATACGACCACGCCATCTTTTATCACCTAAAGCTTTTTGAAGATATTTATTAATTTCTCTAATCTCATAAGCACCTTCAGGTATTTCTATGAATTCTCCGTTAGATCCATAATAAAATTTATTATTTATTCCTTTTTCTATGCACTACTTAGAAATTGTAAGCATAAATGACCGCAAAACACAGTACCGTACGATTGTTCTTGGTTAATGTTATAAAGAATTTTACATTTACCCCGCTATTCAAATAACTTATCAACTCTGTTGGCGGTCGCAGGTTTCCGTAGCTGTCATAGTAAATAGCGCTACTACCGTACTTTTTGTAAGAGGTCCAATGCGTGCCTAAACCTTCTATTCCATCTAAATTAATTATACCACATTCTTTTAAATTAACTTTCTTGGGAAGATTGTTTCTCATGAACACTCCACGGAAATATGGTACTTCTAATTGCTTAACAAACTTTATTAATTCTACATTGCTTAGTGCTCGATTAGGTAAAATCAAGTTGCGTTCCTTTGAGGTTTTGCAGGCTAAAAAACACCAAAACCTTTTTATAAGGTTTGATGTACATGCCGTTTCCGACTGCAATGTCCTCCATTGCCTTGTTATGACGTTGTTTTTCCGCTAGTTGTTCCTTAGCTATTTTAGTATCTGAAACTGCTTTTGCAACAGCAGCTGCACCTCCAGTAAGAGTACCAAGAGCGCTTAGGCCTGCAAAATTGGTATTAGTGGTAGAAAACCTCCTGTTTTAGGAATTGATATAATACGAGCTGATTTAATATGCTTCTTTTGTTTTGCTGTATTGGCGGCCTTAATTGCTATGTTGATTGCATCCATAATATTAGATCCTTTAGTCTTTTTAAAGCTGTACGTGCTTGTTTGATAATACTTTTAATACCTAGCGTACTTCTTATTTTACGTTTCTTTATCAGTTTTCTTATTTTATTGATATTTTTGTTCTCAGTGATGCACAGGCACCCATACCAAGTTTTACTTTAGCTTTCATTTCGGTAGCTACTCCAAATGCTGCTACTTTTTCACCTAAAGACGAGTCACCAGAATTTAGTCTTTCTGTAGCTAACTGAGCTAACTTCGAATCTGCTTGATGACGTTTAGATAGATCCTTTTCTTTGGTGTATGCAATATCGTGCTCCTTACAAGCCTCGTCTAACTTGTTTATTCCCTTGTCTCCCGAGCTAACCGTTCGATTAGTTTTGTACCCGGACCGCAAAATTTGTACCCCGGAATATGCGCTTCAAATGGTAAATTGTTAATTACAGTATTTAATAATCCGTTCCCAGTAGTTTTAGAATTATTATTATATGTAATCATTAGCGGACAACTATCCTCTCAAGCTGTGCAGTAAATAAATAAAATAAAATATTATGAATTAATGATTCTTTATATACTCGCCGTTTCTTATATATATATATATATATATATATATATATATAATTCCACTTTTTTTACAAATCGAATTTAGTAGTTGCAAACATGCGTGTTGTGAAACAATCAACACCTTTAACCATAAACAATAATGACATTGGCGTGCAATCCTTAGCTAAAAGAAAAACATAGTGTTCTTCTGCCTTCATCTATTTGATGTCTAGTTGTTGGTCCATCAAATTGCGGTAAAACCAACGTTAGATTGGGCTGATAGAACATCCTAATGGTTTAAAGTTTGAAAACGTATATGTTTATTCTAAATCACTTTATCAACCAAAGTATCAATACCTTGAAAGTCTACTGCAACCAATAAAGGGTATCAAATATTATACATTTTCCAGTTCTGATAATATTATATCACCATCTGATGCTCGAAATAATTCTATATTTGTTTTGATGATGTAGCTTGCGATAAACAAGGTATCATTAGGGAATACTTTAGTATGGGACGTCATAAACAAGTAGACAGTTTTTACCTTTGTCAAAGTTATACTCGTATACCTAAGCACTTACTACGTGATAATGCTAATCTTTTAGTTTTATTTAAACAAGATGATTTAAACTTAAAACACATATATGACGATCACGTCAATACTGACATGAAGTATGATAAATTCCGTGAAATATGTGCTGCTTGTTGGCAAGACAAATACGGTTTCTTAGTTGTAGACAAAGATAGTGATCCAGATCAAGGAAGGTACCGAATAGGTTTTGATCACTTCATACATATTTAAACCTTGAGAGACGCAAGTATCGTTAGTATCGAAGAATTTTTTTACTACAATAAACTTTTACGCAATGAACAAGGAGGCGATAAAACTTAAAAGAATTTTAATTAAGAAAAGAAACATTGTAAAAAACAAATTGCGTCAGTTAAAAGATAATGAAGTCGTCCAAGTGGAATCAATCTTACCCATAACATCACGATTAGAAACTATTGCTAATAAACTGGATGGGGAAAGTGCGGTAAAGAAAGAAAAATTTAAAGAAGAAGAAGAACTGCCTCATAGCAGTGTAAAAAATTAAACCTAAATTGCTAGAAAGGAACGTTGACTATATTGATTCCCCGGTTATTGCTCAGCATATACCAAATATAAAAATGATGCCATAGAGGTAGATGATGATGATGACGATGTTGAGAATGAATATGAAGCAGAAATTAATCGAAATGCACAAGAAGCCCAGGAATATATTCAAAGCTTTGCCGATTCACCTGGTATGACACATTATCTCGAACAGCTACATCCGCTACCTCGAGAATATATTTACAATATGTTTAAAGATGTTAAGAACGAATTTGATCATAAATATGGTATTAGGTTTAACCCTGATTCAAATGGTCTTATGATAGGCAATTCGAATTTCGCGTTGGATGATGAAAATGTTCTAATAAATGATTTGAAATATAAAGGTACTCCTGGATTATACGAACTACTGTTTAAAAATATCCTGTCCGGGTACAGTCATCAAGATCTAAAGTCGTACCTTGATATTGTAAAAAGAACAAATGCTAATAGAAGATATTATTCTGAAACAGAACAAATTCAGGGTAATACTTCATATAAGTACAAAATATAATATCTACATTAAACATACTTCCCAAACACCCCGTAGACCTAGAACATTACCCTATAGAAAGCGTCTTGGAGACGGTATGACAATGGAAGTATCAAATAACGCTATAGATTATTTATATTGGAATGATCCCAATGAACTTGTTGATAGATTACGACTTTTAGTTTCATCTCAGACTGCTGGACACACAGGTCACGGCAACGAAATAAATTCGATAATTGAAGAATTGCGTGAGGCGAAAGTAATTAGATGATATGACAATTGACAAATTTGGAAGGCACTTACATAACCGTAAAATAGATATAACTGAACAGGAATATGAAAATAAAAGTGAAGGTTTTGAAACCTTGATTGAGTACAAGTTACATATGCTACATTACACGGTAGTAGCAACGTTTTACTCTAGTACATTCCTCGATGGTGACAAGACATTCCTTATTTTCAACATTAAACATAATTATGAATTTCCTTATGAGGAAGCAGTCATTGAGAATATTAAAGGATACCCGCAAGACATTGAAATTTTATAAACGAAAAAGTTATGTAATTGCACAGTTACAAGGATTTTTGCTTAAACGTTAATGAAATTTCAAGCGGTGCTATCATAAACAATACACAATGTTTCTTGATTTTATATTAAAAGTTCCTTTCAAAGCAAGTGGAGCCCACGACATTCAAACATAGAAGTATTTCATTAATTGTATTTAATAAATCCTGATTATAAAAAGTATTATGATAGTTGCTCAATCAAAAGTGAAAGAGGATATAGTAAATGAACTTCATAAACCAGCAAGAATAAATTTCAAGAGACGCAAAGTGATAGTAAAAGGTTTAAATGACCTTCTTCAGACCGATTTGATTGAAATGCTACCATATTCGCAAACAAACAAAGGATTTAAATACATTTTAGTAGTTATTGATTGTTTCTCCAAATACGTATGGGCTGTACCACTTAAAAGTAAAACGGGTATTGATGTTACTGCTGCAATGAAAACAATTTTAAATAAATTTAAAAATCCCCAAGAAATTTGCAGTCTGATTTTGGTAAAGAATATTATAACAAACACTTTCAATCCTTAATGCAGACATATGGCATAAACCATTATAGTGTTTTTCTACAAAGAAAGCATGCATTGTAGAACGTGTAATTAGAACTTTAAAGGAAAAATGTGGCGCTTGTTTAACCTGAACGGTTCTTACAATTGGATAAAAATTTAAGCGATATTGTGAAACAATACAACAATACAGTTCACAATACTATCGAGTCAAACCTGTAAAAGTTGATAAATCAAATGAAAAACTATTTTAAATCATCATTTACCCACATCAAACTTGCAACCAAAATACCAAAATATTCAATAAAAGACAGTGTGAGGATTAGTAAACACAGGGAAGCATTTACGAAAGGTTACACGCCAAACTGGTCAAATGAAATTTTAAGATTAAAAAGGTAAACGTAACCAATCCTACAACATATATATTAGAAGATCAAGATGAGAAAGAAATCAAAGGTGCATTTTATGAAACGGAGTTGCAAAAGGTTAAACATCCAGGAATTTACCTGGTAGAAAAGTACTAAGAAAGAGTGGAAATAAAGTATTTGTAAAATGGTTAGGCTTCTCTAACGTACACAATAGCTGGATCGATAAAAATAATGTTTGCTAGAAGTTGTTATAATAATAGTTAATAAGGCTAACATTGTAAAATTATATTAAAATAAATAATACAGACAAAATCTTTCTATTGTTTTTTATTATTATCAAGCCATTCTTTTAATAAAAAGATATTTTGTTTTGCGCATTGCAAATTATTATTGCTGTGTCTACAACAATGGATGTTATATTTTAAACGATTGTTGATTTTAACTCCGATAGCTTAGGACAACCTAGTGCAAGCATATCAGTTACAAAGTTTTGCATTATATATGTTTCAATCAATTTCTTCTTTTCTAGACCCTTCACAAATACTTCTTCACCGGGTCGGATAATTTGCTTCAAATAAAGCGCTATATATGATGACACCATTCCAGCCGTTGAAGATTCATCCCAAGAAATACCATGAATATTCCTTGTCACCCAGTCGTTATGTTTTATATGATCTTGACTCAAACAACTGGACTGCATTGGCAGTTTAAAATTTGATGCCAAACATCACCTTTCAACAAGTCCAAAACCGCAATTTCTTTACACACAAACTCGTTTTTCTTGTATTTAAATCCCTGAATATCAATTATATACATGTTTGTATGTAATATATGCAGTAAACTTCGACTAATTAAATTAATATTAGGAGCAATCTCCTTATATAGCAGATTACCACCATCTGCGTACTTTGCCAACCCACTTTTCAACCTATCACAAGAGTGAACTCATTTTGAATTAAAACCGGCCCATGTGTATTTGCAGCCTCTAAACATAAATCAGAATCCACTTTAATTAAAACACAATTGACTTGAATGCGATATTTTTGCATCTGTCATACTGTCTCGCTAGAAAACCAAATTCAAAACATCTACACACATTTTCTCTGCACTTACATTTTTCAACATACGTGTGTTACATTGAAAGTAATATAAAGCCGATCCTAATTCAAAACGTGCCCACAAGTATTTTACATTTGAAAAGAATTCAGGTTTTCACATTTTACATTAAAAGTATATAACGCCGATCCTAATTCAAAACGGTGCACGTGTAACTTCTCGCTAGAAAACCGAATTCAAAACAGCTACACACATTCTTCTCTGCACTTACATTTTTTTTTCAACATACGTGTGTGTTTCATTGAAAGTAATATAAAGCCGATCCTAATTCAAAACGTGCCCACAAGTATTTTACATTGAAAGTATATAAGAATTCATGTTTTCACAACTATTTTACATTCAAATGTTTTCACAACTATTTTACATTGAACATTAGGTTGATCCTAATTCAAAACGTGACAGACGTATTTTACACATGGAAAATACGTCTGTCGCGTTTTGAATTAGGACCGGCCTTATTTACCTACTTAAATCAAAACAACATTTTGCTATCGAATTTTAGAATAGAATCAATCGCCGTTTTTAATCCATGCTTCCAAATTTATATATATATATATATATATACAAGCTATCTATTTCCAGAATGTAGTAGAATTTGCGCGATTCTATTCTAAATAATAAACGCCTATCTTACGTAATTATTTTTGGAAATCTTCATTAGCGTTCAAAATTGTTGAATTTTATTACCTCGTGATCTCGTTCACATATTAGTGACGTGCGCTACCTCGTTCTACTCTAACACATATACGATTATTGTGACGTCGCATACCAATGCGAATGATAATCAATTTTTATCGGCTATTTTATGTTCGAGCCGCTTCTTGGAATAAACGTTTATTTATTAATGAGTTCATACAAAATTGAGGTATTCTCCCGAAACTTCCGTCTTAATATCGTATATTCCAGAAAATTTCTTATTTAAAATACATTTATGTAATTCATAGGGTAATTAATTTAAACTTTAATTGCTTTTTAATGCAAAATGGGTTGCATTTTATAGAAAATATTTCCTTTCGCGTTTTAGTACACAAAATTAATATTGAAATTGGGTTTTTTTTAAACAAAATTGTAGTTTCTTAGGCAAACTGCATAAAGCTAGTGCTATTGACCGCAAATGAAAAGCATTATTTCAAAAATGTATCAATAATTAATAAGTGAAAATAAACAAGTTTGGATTTATCTTAAAATGATGGATTTGCGTTCGCATTGAATGCGTTTTTAAGGTATCTTAACGATTAATTATTTTTACTGTTGCTTACATTATTTGTTATGTATTCACAATACACCTATATCATACAGTGTGATTATTTATACACGCGCAATTGCATTTTTTGCTGTACATTAATGAATAAAAGTACGCTTGTATTATACAGGGCGTAACCATGAATTCAGGGAAATTTTTATTTTAACAAATTCTTTTATGTTTTGGTGGGATTTATTTGTAGAATTTGGGTTTCAATGACCTCTCAATTGAAACTCAATTTCTAAAAATAAATCCCACTATAATATAATAGAATAATGAAAAATAAAAATTTTCGTAAGTTTATGGTTACATCCTCTATAATACAAACGTACTTTTATTCATTAAAGTGGCAAGTAAAAAATGCAATTGCGCGTGTATAAATAATCATCCTGTATGATATAAGCGATTAGTTCTAGTCTATATAAAAACCAAAGCGTAGTAATTACATTTGATGAAATAGAAAAAGAAGCTAAGATTAGAAATGGTGTTAGACAGGGCTGTATACTATCTCCCTTGATTTTTAATGTTTATATTGAGGAAGCTTTAAACTTAGCTAGAGAGAGTAAAGAGATAGGTATTAGTGTACAGGGACTGAAAATAGACATGCTACGTTTTGCAGATGATATAGCCATTATAGCAGAGTCTAAAAAAGAGTTAAGAGAGTTTTTAAATATTTTAGATGAGATACTACAGAGCAACTATAGTATGAGAATTACCTCAGGAAGGACAAAGATAATGACAAGTGAGTTACAGCCTAGTTCTAAAGCAAAATTAAAAATAGGTAAAACCCAGTTGTTAGAGGAGGTAGATGAATTTTGCTATTTAGGTAGTATAATTATAAAGGACGGACGTAGCAGAAGGGATATAGTAGCTAGAATAGCTCAAGCTAGAAAAATGTTTTTAAATAAGAAAGACTTACTAATAGCTAGTATTAGTTTAGATAATAGAAAAAGTTCCTTAAAGTCGTACGAATGGAGCGTTCTATTATACGGTAGTGAGACCTGGACAATTAAAGAGGTAGATAAGAAAAAGATAGAAGCTTTTGAAACTTGGTGTTATAGGAGAATGTTAAAGATTAGTTGGGCTGATAGAGTAACAAATGAGGAAGTTTATAGAAGGATAGGCGAGGAGCCCTGTATGTGGAAACAATTAAAGGTCAGGAGAGATAGAATGATAGGGCACCAGTTAAGACATGAGGGACTATTTAGCAAGGTCTTAGATTATAGACTACCAAATAAAAATTGAGTAGGAAGACCTAGACAAAGCTATATTAGTCAAATTATTAGAGATTTAGGTTGTGAATGGTATGTAGACTTTTTAGACTTGCTGAGAATAGAAAAAAATTTAGAGCTGCGTCAAACCGATCTTAAGTTCGAAAACAAAACAAAAAAAAATAAATAAAAATTAGTTAATTAAATGTCATTACACATAATTTAACACTTTTTCCTGTTTTGGAGGTGATAACCAGGTAATATTTCATTTCCTTTTAAATGGGAATCATATAAACATGTTGGAGTTCTTTAACAACCATCATGTTGCTAATATCTATGTAGAGCCAGGTAGATAAGAAAAAGATAGAAGAGTATAGGAAGACCTAGACCCAGCTATATTAGTCAGACTATTAGAAATTTAGGTTGTGAAGGGTATGTAGAACTTTTTAGATTAGCACAGAATAGAAAATAAGTTAGAGCTGCGTCAAACCGACCTTAAAGAAGGTCGAAAACAAAATGATGATGAGAGCTATATTACAAAAATATTGGACAACCCGTGCCTAGATGGGATATAACTATTTGTAATTCTAATGGTCGAGACATAAGAGACGCTTTATCTATGTGTGAAAGATTTACTTTTAAAATAATAGGCAACAGTTCTGCTAATGATTACTTATTTCTATTCAGTTGCAAATCCATACACGAATTATTGCGATATGCTGTATAAGTATACTAATCGCCAAGCTATTCTTGCGACAATCGTATTTGGTTTTTGGAAATAATGTCACGTAATGATGTGTTTATGTTGATAATTGATATATTCCTGTGAATTTTCGTAACTTTGACATTTTAATGCTTTTTAAAATCCAATTTTGGCATTTTGCATCCTATTTCCTGATCTACTATCTCATTCAATCTTCCATATTAGCTAAATTTGGTTTAGGAAATAAAATGTTTGTGCATACCTTTTTCAACTAGCCGCTACATATTTTGTCTCTACAAATGCTACATTTGCTTTATCTTTTATTTTCGTTTTCTATTACTAGCGCTCATTCAGAAGCTCTAAGTTTTTTATAAGCTATGTCGGATCTGCCATTATTTAGTGTTCATACTATTTCCTCACAATGAACTCTGATCTCATTAAACAATAGAAACGGGGTTCAGATTGTCTGTCTTGAATACCAAACCAAATTTTACAGGTTGTTTACTTTAAAAGAGGCGTATGCCGGGTTTTTCAACAAGAGGTATCATTTCAAATCAACAGAAAAACGCAATATTTTCTTGAAAAGTGGGGATATTCCTATTACAATTCCTAGTATAAACTGTCCGCTTTGACTGATCTGCTCATACCTTTAATAAAATTCTTCATCACGTTTTTACATAATAGTGGCTGTATTTCGCCAATGACAAGTCAAATATTGTTTTTGAGTAATTGAATTGTTGTTGGACCATTTGTGTAGACCTTATCCTTAACATAGTCCCAAATAGAATAGTCTAATCGTGTTAAATCGTACGGTCTCGGCCAATTAAAATCTCCATTTTGAGAAATCACATGTCCTGAATTTTTTTCACCCAATAAAGTCATTGTTTCACGAGTTGCATCGCAGCTGTTACCGTCTTGCTGAAAATTAACGTCGTCAATATCTAGGGCATCAATCTCAGGCCAAAAAATATTAGCCAACATAGTTCGGCAGCGCAATTCATTCACTGGAACGGTCGAGCTAGCAGCATTTTCAATAATGTATGGTCCCATTATACCCCCAATCCAAAAACCGCACCAAATTGTCACTCGTTGTAGTTGGATAGGTTGTTGCTTTTACGTTTTTGGAGCCCCGTTTACTCGTAAGACAAGTGAGCCAGGAAGAAAAGAATGAAATCAGTAGTTAGGAGGAAACTTGTCGGAATTACGGTAACAGAGGAAGGAAAAGAAAGAAAACGAATGCCACGCTAACAAGTCGAAAATGGATGGGGTAAAGAACGGAAAGACAGTACACACCAACTAATTCATCTTTTTTTAGAACATCTATAGCTGAAATGTTAATTAAACAAAAAAACACACGTAAAATATAACTCTAATACGCAACTTTTATTAATTTGGATGATAAGCAATATTATAATTGCTGATTTAATGACGAACATCTGAATTCTTTACTCTTCATGTACTAATATTAAATATTAATTATATCTAAATAACGATCAAACTTAAAGGTGTTTTGTAATTAAAAGAACTACTCTATTATACGCCCCTAAATACTTTAGAATAACAAACTCTAAGTGGCATTTAACCACTGTAATTAATAACATCCTGCATTGGAATAGCAAACAACTAAGTAATCACATTTACATAACGGCATCAACTCACGTATAAATATCCTCAGAATTTTTCCTAATCACTTATTATATTGACGTGGATGTGTTTGCCACTGATAGAAGCTACTGAAACATAAAAGCACCAAACAATACATATTTATAATAGTACACATAGCATAAAATAGCCCATACTGATACTCATCAAAACTTTTACATTATTATAATATAGACATTCTACGTGCCATCGAGGAGTCAAGTAAACAGCTGTTGGTCACCATGGTGTGATATTCCTTCACGCAGGTTGTGAGGGGTTTTGGTAACTTTTCAAAGGGCAACGAACAGTTACACCTAAAGTAAACACGGGGTATTAATATTAAAACCTAAAAAATATTTTTGAAATTGGTTCACAACTGTATCTCGATTTTGTAACAGTATATTTTATAGCCTTTTTAGACATTATATTAAAACGAAACTGATAACAAACCGCGTGTACATTTGAATGGTATCGTAACACAACTTATTCATTCATATGTCAATGGCATAAACATTTTGCTTTCTAATTGCCTTGTTTGGTTCACAGTCAATAAACCGCACATCCGTGAAGAAACAACAGTCACAATTTATCATTTAAACCACGCGCTCCATGTATGACAAACGCGAAATACACTTTATAAAGATAACGTGTAATAATGTATTAGTAGGAAACCAGATTGCAAACCAGTATCTGTACAGCATCAGAACAACAGAACCAAAAGCGATTTTCAGTTGTATTTAAATAGCAGTATTTAAGGAATTGTTGAGCATCCAACGTATGTCTAGATAAGAAACCAGAAAGTATGATATATCAAATGCTGATTTGTAAGTTAAATAAAAGGACTAGCATAGGTGGTTGCCTAACCGCTATTCCAAACTTACTATAATGAAATTAGAGCGAACCCGTATATTGAATTACGTAAAAACTGAAACGTTCTTTAAATCAAGGAGGCGGTAAAATTTACAAGTATGAAATGGAACTTAACACCCAGATATGACAGTTTTTCCTGTCTACGTAACCAGATAGATGAAAATGAGTCTCATCACTCGGAATAATCTTGTTTAAAAAATCATTTCTTGTTCATTCATTTCCAGAATCCAATCAGTAAATGTATGGCTTTGTGAGGGTTCTGCTGGCTTCAATTCTTGTTAACTGCAACTTATAATCATATGGGCGACGTTCTTTATTCAAAGTGCGGTGCAAACTAGCTTTCTATATCCCCAATTCCTGTAATCGTCTCGATATTGCCGCACCTCAATCTTCGGCAGCTACAGTGGCGATATTTTTAACTGACTTGGCCGAACGAGCACGAGTTGAAGTCTTCGCATCACTAGCTTGTTCGAGACGTTTGAATTTATTCATTAAATTCACTATACCTGTTCGAAAAAGTGCTAGATTATAACCAAAAGCAGTACGAATTTTACGTACGATCTCCGCGATATTTTCACCATCTTTATAGTAAATTTTCACTATTTGAATGTGTTGTGACAGTGTGTATCGATTTATATTTGAAAAATATAAAACCTTTACTTGTCAAATTTCTTCGAAATGACGGTTATATTCAGACAGTTGTAAATGACGCTAAGTTTGAAATGACAGCTCTTGTCGAAAGACCCATTCATCATTATTAGGTCTTTAATCCTAGAACTGGTTGGAAGCGTACCCTCATTGTTTCTTATTCTTAACTAACCTTCACATTTCCCTGAAATTTGCACAGTCTGCATCTATCACTATCTGCAAGCGAAAGTCTGATCTCGGTCTACCTCTACATCTTTCTCCTATTTCTGCTTGTAATATATTCCGTAACTATTCTCCAGAAATGCCTTAGAACGTATCCTGTCCTTCTATTTTTAATATTTTTTCGTTTTCCACAGATATATTTATTTCTCTACTATTTCTACAACCTATTTGTTATTAACTTTCTCTGTCCATTCTACCATTCTTATACATCTGAAGCACAACATTCCAGAAGGCTTCTATCTCTTTCTGTCTGCTTAGGTTCTACGTCTTGAAACTGGTTGGACGTGTACCTCAGCTTATTTATGTTCTGAGCTAGCCTACACAGTTCCCTGAAATTTTTACAACAGCCTAGATACAGCTCGAGTCCCCTTCTATTATTTTCTCATTATATGCCCTATTTAAGTAAGCGTAAGACTACGGATCCCAAGGTCCTGGGTTCGAATCCAGACACAGCCGACTATTTGAAAAATGGCAGGTGAGCATTTTTCACAAAAATTACGCCCTGGTTCAGATGAGAGGTTAAATTGAGGTCCCGTGTGTGAGTGTTGTCACGCACGTTAAAGATCCGTACCTTGTCTGGAACGGCAAGGGTTCGGCAAAATTGTAAATTTCCATCATTATTGGGTCTTCAGTCCTGAAACTGGATAGACGCGTACCATCACTGTTTCCTATTCTGAACTAACCTACAGATTTCCCCGAAATTTGCACAGTCTGCATCTATCACTATCTGATCTAGGTCTACATCCGCCTCTTTTTTCCTATCTCTGTTTGTCATATATCACATACTATTCCCCAAAAATGCCTTAGAACGGATTATGCCCTTCTACTTCTCATATTTTTTCCCAAAGATATCCTTGTTCCCTTACTGTTTCTATAACCTATTTGTTATTAACTTTGTCTGTCCATCCTCGAACATCTTATAACCTTTTCGGTATATTATGGGATTTTTCCTATTAGGTTTTTTCTATGTGACCAGCTGAAAGGCACAAGAAAATTTTACGAGGATTTCCAGTAAGCGGATAGAGCCCACGGCAAGTTCCGATGGAAAATGGCTCGTAGTTGAGGAAATCTCAAAAGGCTAAGCGGCTAGTCGAACTATTTGCTCTGGGTAGAAGATGAGCTGTGGGTCGGGGTTGGACTGCGACCAAAAATATAAAGAATATGGCGCCACCGAATTTTTCTATACAAAGAAGACCTTACTTAAGTCCCTTGTACAAGGCGAATGCGGAAACCTTTATTCAATTATCGCTATACACTTTATTAAAAACAACTCAATCCCCAAAGTTTCTTACTTTATGGCTCGACTTTGACCTTTATACTTCACTGCTACACCTGTGAACAGATTAAACAAAGAATAGCACTGTTTGTGCGTTTATACCCAAAATTTAAAAACTTAATTCGAATCAACTTTCATTCATTCCAATTAAAAAGAATAGTCTTGACCAAAATAAAAATCTATTCCTTCAGTATTCAGTTATTGTGCTATTTACAAAACATCTTTTCAGTTTTAATTTAATTTTGATTAATTTAATTCATGAAAATTATTTACAAAGGTACTGGGTATAATAAGTACCTTCCAGTTTAAAATATGGTCATTTCTATAAGAAATATCTAGCCAAATTTTGTTTAAAAATGATTGAGCTTGAAGTTGCTTTCTGAACAATTACTTATAAATAACAATTTCGGTTGGTTTGAGTAGATCTACTATAACCTCACAAAAAATTATTCCACTCAGCTATTAGTGAAATAGGAAACGTAGAAGTTTAATTTCTAATGATTCGAGTAAACCATGTTTCAAATAATAATATCTACTTTCATAAATGGTAGAATTTAACTTTCCCTATCTCATAATGACATCTTCCGTAATTTCAATGTATTAATAAAAAATTTAGAAATGAAAAATTTACAGGTTCCTGTTGCTTAATATGAAAAATATATAAAAATGAAAATTTACAGGTTCCTGTTGCTTAATATGAAAAATATATATAGTCTGTCCTTGACCTACCTTGAAGTTCAAATGACTTGAATAAACAAAAATTATCTATCTACTATATCCATAATACAGCGGACATACGAAAGCAAATTTACGTGCCAGATGTTCATCTGACGGAAAAATACCTGCTAGGCGTCTTGCTTCAGCATTTAAATAAAGGAAATCTCCAATTCAGTACAAGCAAATTTGCTGCTTATTGAAGCTCCATACCACATCACGGCGTCCATTTTAAGTAATTGATACTCGTCAAATCCACATTCGAACAAAGGTTATATTCTAAATTTTCTTAAATTTTCTACTTGTATGTTGATTAAATTTACGTTAAACAAAAGTTCTGTTAACTAAAGGTTGCATGTTATTTCAAAGCTAAACATTATTTCCAATTTACATATTATTTACAAGTTGCGTATAAATTAAAGTTGCACTGAAAAATCTTTATTTAATATGATTACAGAATCAATACTACTTTCTGTTAACCACCGGCCCTTCATAATTCCTCGTTATCTGCGAGCTATTTTCCAGCAAGTGGACAACAAAAGTGATCTTCGGAGACGACGTTATCTCACGAAAACAACTTTAAATCTTACATGCTTCCAACACGTACATGCCTCAAACGTCATCGTCCTTGTGTTCAAGGAACAATTCGACTTCTTCTGACGACAGCTGTATTGGAAGTGATCATATCACGCGGGTGACCGCTTGGCAACAAGATTAACCTTACAATTGTCTAACAGAGGGAGCTCTAAGAATGACACTAATTGAAAAGTATCTTTTGTCACCGCATAAATTACAATTTGAATTGAAAGCTAATATTTTATTGGACAATATGTAATATTTATTTAGTGGATTGTGTAGCATTATTATGCATTAAATTGGTTTTTATTAAATAAATAGATTAATTATCTGTACACACAATGATAGGAAACAAAATCGTTACAATCTGATGCACGGCATTTCAAAGGCCGCTACTGTTCTTCTGTCTGCTTTTCAGACTGCTCGTATTTCATAGGCATATTGTCTGTGGTGTTCTCCACATATACGCTTTCAACAACTTTTTGTTCTATGTTTGTTGTCTTTCATCTTAGGTGCCGTTCTTTCTTGTTAGATGCAGTTGGGTCACCTTCTATTGTTTTACAATTATATACCCTATTTTTCAGACATTCAGTGGTTGCGAAGGGGGGTAAGCAGCCTGTGGCTGCCAAGTTCCCCCAGCACTTGAACATTTACTGATTTAATATTTTTTCCAATATGTCTTTTCGCACAGTCAACATTAGTTGCAGATATTTCACAACAAACAACTAGTTGTTTCTAATAATCATCAGATTTGTCTGCGCTTATTTTTTCGTCATTGGGTTTCCCGTCTCAAAACTGGTTGGACATGTACTTGCACTTATTTCTTTTCTAAACTAACCTACATGGTTCCCTGAAATTCTCACACAGTAATACAGCTCGGTTCCCCTTATATTGTTTTTTAATATTATGCCCTATTTCACAGAGATTTATTGAAGGGGGTTAAGCAACCTGTGGCTGCCAAGATCCCCCAACACTTAGACATTTGCCGAAATAATAGTTTTCCAGTAAATGCGTTCACGCAATTACCATTATTCGAGAATATTGCCCCTCCAATGCTTGTAGTTGCTTATAATAAATATCATGTTTAAGTGCAGCTACTTTCTTCGTCATTAATTTATCCATCTTGGGACTGGTTGGATGCGTACCTACATTGATTTTTCTTCTGAGCTAGCCTACATTTCCTGAAACTCCTACAGCCTACATCTTTCACTATCTGTGTGCAGTAGTCTAACCTAGGTCTACCTCTTCTTCTCTTTTTCCTATCTCTGCTTCTAGTATATTCCGCACTATTCCTTCATGCCGTAGTATGTGGCCTATCATCCTATCTCTCTATTTTTTATCGTTTTCCACATATTTCTTTCTTCCCTACCATTTTAGTACCTCTTCGTTCTTAACTTTGTCTGTCCATTATATCTTCATCATACGTCTGTAGCACGACATTTCAAAGGCTTCTACCTTTTTCTTGTCCGCTTCTCCCACTGTCCAGGCTTCACAGTCATACAGTGCTGTGCTCCACACATATGTTTTGAGCAATCTTTTCCTTGTTTCTATGTTTGTGGTCTTTGAGCACAGTAGTTGCTTTTTCTTGTTAAATGTAGCACGACCTTGTGCTAATCTTTGTTTTATATCTTTTGTGCTTTCCCCATCTTGCGTTATTTGGCTTCCTAGTTAGCAGAAATCCTTAACCTCTTGTAAGTTCGTGTTACATATTTGTATTCTTGTTTTTGATTTATTTTTCCCCTTTGCATACTAGTACTTTAGTTTTACTTTTGTTATTTTTCATACCGTATCTCTCTGTTAGAATCGTTTCCATTTCATTGAGAGCAGCTTCTAACTCTTCCTTGCTAGATGCTAATACCGCTATATCATCTGCAAATCTAAGCATATCTATTTTTTGTCCCTGCATAGTAATTCCAAATGTCTTCCTGCATTTGACAGTATTCATTGCCTCCTCAATGTACAAGTTAAAAATTAGTGGGGATAGGGAACATTCCTGTCTTACCCCTTTCCTGATGTTTACTTCTCTACGTTCCTGCTTTAATTCTATTACTCCTGCTTGCTATTTGTATAAGCTATGTACTATCCGTCTATCGCTATAACTCATTCCAATCTTTTTGAGTATTTCGAACATTTTTTTCCATTTTACATTGTCAAATGCTTTTTCCAGATCTACAAACCCTATATACACGCTTTCCCCTTTTTCTATTGTTTTCTCCATTATCACCCTCGGAGCTAAGATAGACTCCCGTGTTCCCCTGTTTTGCCTAAACCCAAATTGGTCTTCTCCTAGTATTTCTTCAACTCGTTTTTCCATTCGTCTTTGTACAATTCTAGTTATTATTTTTGATACGTGTGCTGTCAAGCTTATTGTTCGAAAATTTTCACATCTATCTGCGCCTTTCTTTTTTGGTATAGTTACTATGATGTTATGTTTGAAATCTTTGGGTATCTCGCCTGTCTCATACATATAGCTTACAAGTTGGAAGAGACGTTCTGTTACTGCTTGACCAGCGGCTTTTAGAGTCTCCGCTTGCACCTTATCTGTACCCGGCGCCTTACCATTTTTCAGACCCTTTAATGCTATTTCAAATTCATCTCTAAGTATAGGATATCCCAAGTCATCATTTTCAATGTCTGATTCCTTTTCTAATGCAGTTAGTTCTTCTCCTGCATATAAATCCCTTTATATACATTCTTGCCATCTACCCACTTTCTCTACATTTTCTATAATGACATTTCCTCCCGCATCCCTTATATTTTTGCTATACGGTTCTATATCCCTAAAATTGATTCTAATTAGTTTGTATGCTTCATCTGTCTTTCCTACTTCCATCTTAGTTTGTACCTCTTTGCACTTTTCATCAATCCATTGTTCTTTAGCTTTCCTGCATTTTCGAATAATTTCCCATTTTATGGCTTTGTATCTCTGTTTTCCTGTTTCGTCTGATTTATTTTTGTATTTTCGTCTTTCTTCTATTAAATTCAGGATATCTTTTGTTATCCATGGTTTCTTATTTACTTTTTGTGTATACCCCAGAATATCTCTGGCCGCCATGTCGAGGCTGGATTTAATGTTATTCCATTCTGTTTCTACTTCCTTAGTATCAGATATTTTTCCGATATCTTTGAGCAATTAATTTGACCGTTTTTCGAATCTTTCTTGAATATCTTTCTCTTTTAGTTTCTGTAGGTCCAAGTGCCTTTTTCCGTTTCTTTTTTTCAAATTTTTAAATTTAAGTGCGGCCTTCATAATTACGATGTTGTGGTCAGTGTCTATATCTGCTTCTGGGTAGCTTCTACAGTCTTTTACTTGATTTCTAAACCGTTGTCTAACAAGAATGTAATCTATTTGATATCTTCCTATATCTCCTGGCATCTTCCACGTATATCGTCTTCTAGCATGATGTTGAAATAATGTGTTTGTAATGATTAAATTGTTCTTGTCGCAAAATTCTACAGCCTATTTCCTCTGTCGTTTCTAGTGCCTAAACCAAATAAACCTACTATCGCTCCTTCCCTACCCTCACCTACCACTGCATTAAAATCCCCCGTAATTATTAAATTTTCATATCCTTTTACGTGTCTTAATATGTCTTCGATATCTTTGTAGATTGCTTCTACCTCTTCGTCACTGTAGCTAGAGGTGGGCATGTATACTTGTATTATTACTGTGTTTACCGGTTTAGAATCTAATCTAACCATGAGTACTCTTTCATTCTTTTGTAAGTAATTTTCTACACAGTATCCTATCTTTTTCCGCATAACTATCCCCACACCCAAATTTCCTTCCTCGGCTCCAGTATGAATTACTCTGAAGTCTCCACTCCAAAAATCCCCCGCCTCTGGCCACCGAACTTCGCTGATCCCTACTATGTCTAATGATAACCTATTCATTTCGATTTTTAGGTTCTCTAGCTTACCCACTTGCTTCATAGTTGTAACATTCCACGCTCCGACTCGCAAAATGTTCCCGACTCTTATTCTTAACTTTCCGATCGCATCCTCCGAAGTAGTCCCCTCCCGGAGATCCGAATGGGGGACTATTTTAACTCCGGAATCTTTTACCCCAGAGAATGCCATCATTTTATTATAATTTAGGTACGCTGTGTACTTGGGAGGTAATGTTGTGGTTTCCCGTTGCCTTCCACATCGCGGTAGTGTGTCTTAGACTGCCATACCGACCCCTATGGTCTCTGCCAATCTAAGTACCGAAAGAGCCGCTGCCCTCTTTCGGGGACCTGTCTTAGTCTGGTTCCTCACTAACGACCGTACTACTTTGGTTGGACCTGTAGTTTGGCTCTTTAGCTCATTAGAACACGCAAGCCATTTCACCTGTTCTAGTAATCTAGAACTTCGGCAAGGTGCAGGTCCATTCGAAATGGTGTAAATTTCCAGGCAACAAAAAACTTTCCTCCTGGGCAATGTAGTACTTTCGGGTGGAGCATTGGAAAATCACATGTAAGGTATGTGAAGGGGCTTAAGCAGCCTGTGGCTGCCAAGGGTCCCCCAACACTTAGACATATGCGAATTAATGCCTTAGACATTCTTTATTACTAGCAAATTTAAAGTTGTAATAAAAATTAAAAGAATTAGTTTGTTATTTTAGTCACTTATTGAACGTGGGGGGGTGCAGGATAGTTTGAAAACATCTCACATACGAAACAACTAAGACTCTTTTAAACACGAACCTTCAATCTTTTCTAGTCTTTTACGCATGAGGCCCACAGAGATCACCTCAACCAACCAAACATACAGTTTCTTTAAGAAGAGAGCGTAAGTCAGCGAGTTTCCTGTACGTAAAATAACTCTCCAAACTATGAAAGAATAATCTGCAACTGCTGGAAGCAATCGAACGTGACTATCAAATGAGCTTTAAATACAAATAGCCATTCGCAGCCTGCCTAATACTGACGATCATTTCAATTGAAAATAAATTTCTAAAAATGTCTGTATAAGCGATAAAATTATTAAACAAACATTTGCAAAAGTCATAAACAGGCAAATGGAGTATTTATGGAAAGTATTCAAAAATAAATATCGAATTCTTGATGGTTTACCAATTTATCCGAAACTAGTTGCTTAACTGAAAAGTGCTAGAAATTAAACTACCCGAAAAAGTGTTTCTTGAACACATATTTTAACCTACTTTATAGGGGTTGTTGTTAATCATGAAAATCGTAAATTTTTAGAGCAGTGTAAGTTTAAATTAGAGACTCGCAAGTCATTATACTTAATATAAGGGTATTAAAGATGCCATCACATAATAAAGTTGTTTATTACTTATATTTCATATTTGCTGTAGTAATAAACGTAGAAATCAATCGTTGAAATGTACTTTCGTACTTGCGTTAATAATTCGCAACCGTAAGTTCAAACAAGTTAGTCGATAAATCGCTAGAAACTGGAAAGTTTCCTTTTATCACTCTTGTTTCACCTCCAATGTGGTTTCGCTTGTTGGCGTTGTTGAAACTTAGTTTAACTTGAACGCTATTATACTTTTTTAATATTTATTTTTGAATGGTGCGAAGTTTAAAAGATGATTGAAACTAAGTTGTAGAACCTAGTAGCCTTATAAAATAGGTTCTTTTATTTGTACTTTGCGTACCGCTTATACGATTTTGAAAATCACGCAGAAGTTTTCTTATTAGATAGGGTGTCGAGAAAGCAAATCCCATTCTATAGTAGTTGTTTCTATATATTTAAGATAAATTAACGATATCCAAGCAAAAGGTCTTGGAAGGTTAGAGTTTTCATGAACGATTTTTGTCTGAAATATTTTGAAAGAAGGAAATACAAAGTGTTTAAGGTTTGTTTTACTGACCCTGTTACAGTTACTGGCTTATTGCAAGTAGCTTCAGCAATATAAATTCTAAATTTGAAGCGTCACCTTGCATTTGTGATTCCTATTTTAAAAAATACTGATAAACGTGATATAATCACTAATTATAGACCAATCACTATTCAATAACAAATCCTAAAAATTCTAGATAAACTGATTACACGCATTTTGTCAATGCACTTCAAGCATAGTGTTGTGAAGGGTCAGCATGGTTTTATAAAAGATCGTTCAATATCACCAACTTACTGCGTCAAGAATATATTGTGAATGTATTGGGGAATGGATTCTGTGTAGACGCTATCTATCCGGACTTTGCCAAAGCATTTGATTCAGTGGAAGTAGAGTAATGGCAGGTCTTCTGGACCCACATTTCCTCCAGAATCCCACATTTCCTCACACATCTGGACCAAAAAGTTTTCTTCGACTAACCATTTTTCATCTTTCGAGATAAATATATCTTAAATTTTTTATGTTTCGAGATAAATTAGCATCCACATTTCCTCACACATTTACATGTAAATTCCCATAAGGCGGAAATGAGGAGAATCCCTCATTTGCTCCCACATCTGAACCGAATAGTTTTCTTCGTCTAACCAATGCATCTTTTGAGATAAACCCATCTTGTTTGGTATCAATCAATATTAGAATTTTCTCAGCTACCCGAATTTCTAAGAATTTTTTAGATAGCGCCATCCCCCAGGGAGCTACCCCCATTTTAAGATTTTGTACCTGTAGCGACTTTTGACCGTTCTTATAAACTTTTTTAGTCATGCGATACATCTCGTTAGTCTAGAATTTTATGCACAACCCGAATCTGCAAACAGATTTAAAATCGGACTACTCCTTACAAAGTTACCCCTTTAAAGCTTCCAAACCTCTAAATTTTGCTCTTTGCTCCCAAATCTGAACCAAATAGTTTTCTTCGTCTAACCAATGCATCTTTTGAGATAAACCTACCTTGTTTGGTATCAATTAATATTAGAATTTTCTCAGCTACCCAAATCTCTTTAAATTTTTAGATTGCATCACCCCAAGGAGCTACCCTCATTTTAATATTTTGTACCAGTAGCGACTTTTGAGCGTTCTTATAAACTTTTTTAGTCATGCGATACATCTTGTTAGTCTAGAATTTTATGCAGAATTCGAATCTGTAAACAGATTTGAAATCGGACCACGCCCTGCAGAGTTACATATATACCCTCTTCGAGATAAATCTTTCTCCACATTTCCACCCACGAGATAAACCTACCTTGTTTGGTATCAATTAATATTAGAATTTTCTCAGCTACCCAAATCTCTTTAAATTTTCAGATTGCACCATCCCCAAGGAGCTACCCCAATTTTAGATTTTGTACCAAGATCAATTTCTAATCACCTCTCCTTTTTTTAATATCTACAATCCTTTAACCAAACACGTAGCAGTATTAACATAAATTAAGCATGCGAAAATTTATTTTATCCAATTTACAGTTTAATAAACTAATTACAATTTTTACAAAGTATAACATTATTTCCGGTGTGTACCCGAATCCAAGTAGTTTAACCTGTAACAAAAAGATTAATGTGTTGTTTAAATAGACCTGTAATAAAAGAGATTAATGTAAAAAGAGAAACGTGTTTTCGGTTAATAAGACATATTATCGTTAACCTAACAATATGTTTTACCGTCCAGCGACACCACGTGGAGGTAAACACATTCCAATGTAATGGGTTTTAAATAGGAAAGTACGCTAAATGCAAGTCAATTAACAGCAATTAAATAGTGTTTACTGACCTACCTTAATTGTTTGTACAAGGAAACACAATAAAATATATACAAATGTAGTAAGTACCTTATATATTTATGCCCCATATGTAGGTTGCTGTGCTATTAGGACCAGGGTATGCAGACTTTAACACCTCCATCTCGCATACTTTACACATAATTCGTGGTTGTTTCGTACAAGACCCTTTAACAGCTAGCGGCGTTGAACGTTTACGGCTTAATAACATACCGTGCTGTTTTTCCTTGTGTCGCTGTAAGCTGTCCTTTCTCGTAAAAGCGATACCGCAAGTCCCAGAGTTTAAGTACTTTGCTGCCGACGGCTTAACCGTGGACGATGTTACACCGCGACATTTGTTCTGGTGCCGTTTGAGAACATTTCTCCAGGTATAGGAAGCACCGCAAGAGTTGCACTTAAAAACGTTTGCAGTTACCATTTTAGTACAAAACAAAACCCGCACTATAGCACTTTGGTTAAACTTGTAAGCGAACTAACTAAAAAGCTTACTCGAGCGTACCTGATTTATGTTCCTTATAGAATGCATACCGAAGGTTTCCGAAGACGACCGAACGATGTTGAGAATTCAGCGGGGAACTAAATGACGTCATAATCCCCGCTGCTCGTCCAATACATTTAGCGCCAATGCATGCACCTGGTTCGCTTCGTCGATGGTGCGAATGCCGTTAGTAAAAACACCGGAAAACGTCTTCCATGTTATACGGATCGCGTGCATATTAAAAATCCAAAAGAGCGGTAGCACACGCACACAAATTGTGTGCAAGTCGTGCTGTAGAAGATGCAGTGCTACTATAACCAAAAACACTTTAAACCTTTACTAAGGGAATACCAAACTTGTTGTCTACAGAATACTTACTAATAAGCAATTTAATTTTAAACCACTTCTACGTCATATTTTCGGAAATGGCAGATTGAATATTTTCTTTGTAAACAATCGAAGATTGCCGAAGACACTCGAAGAGTGCACGAGCGCGGTTACTAAACCAATTAGCATTAATATCAAGTATTCCGTACTTTCGTAGGTTGCTCATTTCCTAGAAACAAATCTTCCACATAGCGGTCGGTAGCACGTAATGATTTCTAGAACCGGTAAGTACTCGATATCGCCCAAATAGAGAATTAGATGCTCGATGTCTGTCAACTTCCAATTCCCTCGTAAAAGGTAGCAAAAGCTCGGTCAATAATCCATTATACTTCGACTCGCTCCTGTTCTGATAATTTACAAACATTTTTCAAACGACAATGGGGCGAGAATTTTTAAACCTCCGAGAGATCTATAAGTCGTGATCAATTACACGTTCGAGCTACCCGTAAACTAACATATTTTGCAGCAACTGTATAATACATGCATACCCCTCCTCTGCGCTACTGCTATTCTTGTAGTTGCTTAAAAAAGTCAGTCGCCCTTTTTACTGCTAGTGCCGCTAAAAAGCGCCATTCCATACTTTCTTTATAAGTGTAGCACATCGCGCACTTTATTGTCGGATAATTAAATTTTTGTTTATGTAGGCCTTTACACTTTCGCTTATTTAAACATCTAATACGACCGATTAACCACTTTCGATTATTCTAACGGGAACCACCATACATCCCACCGCACCGTTCTTTTGAATCCAACGATCCTATGGGCCTCCGCACTAACACCTGACGTATCTTTCCTACTATTTGTTAAACAAAACTACCGGTATCGCCAGTGTGGACGTAAACAGATGTTTGTGGATGTGTACGAGAATATATAACCATATACATTAACCAGTCTAAGCTATTTTATTTAGTCCACGAAAACTACTATTTTTCTAAACCATAATTAATAATCGCCTTTATAGGTTCCACATTTCGACCATTTCTCAATGACTGGTGCTGCGTACATGGAAACTTTAATTTCTTATTAGAGAATTCTTATTCTCCACGCACTGCTACGTAGTTGCATGTCCATTCCTTTTGAGGTATATGCTCGTTATAGGTTGTAAGACCCTCGGTTTTACTTAACTACAATTCGTGAGACCCCTTTAATCTTTTTAATCGTATCTTTCTCGCCTGCAATACAGTAGGACTTAACATTACTACCACCAAATTCTAATACTGGACCCCATTAAATACGTCTTTAATTTTCCTACAACTTTTTGTTGACAAGTGTTATATTGTATTTATTATACGCAGGGTAGTCACTCTTTTAAGATAAATATATTTTGCTAGGTATCAACTAATATTAAATTTTCTAGGGACCCCAAATCTGTAAATAGATTTTAAATAGGACCACCCATACAAAGTTATGCGTTTTAAAGACCCAAATCACTAATTTTGCTCATCTTTATTTAACACCATTTTAAAACCTTTTTCGCTACCCAAGACATATGCCTTAGCCAACCATCTCCCGAAATCTAAAACCGCCGTGTCCCGCAAATACCACGTGGAGATAACACGTATACTCTGTCAACCAGGATAGAAGCCGGAAGGATTTGGAAGGTGGGAGAAGAACTTAAAAATTATGGAATCTTAAAACTAATATATACAATAGATTTACAAAATCCATACAAATATAAACAACTATCTTATATCTTTACACCCCCATGCGTAGATTGTTGTACTATTAGGAATGATGTACCTTTTGTCATCTTCCCTCGATAAACTAATTTTATTAATAAACTGCGTATGCAAATCGTATTCTTTTACTCCGGGTACATACGCAGGCAAGTACACGATACCATCCAAATAAAGAATTGGATGCTTGGCGACTGTTAACATCCGCTTCCCTCGTGTACGCCCAGACACATCCCAGCCCATGAGTACCCCTGCGCATGCACACCCCTGCCCATGCACACCCCTGCGCGTGCGCACCCCTGCCCATGCGCACCCCTCTCTGTACGACTGCTATTTCGGGGTAACGTCACAACCTTTTATAAATAAAGACAATGTATATACTATTCTAAAATTTTATTCTGACATTATACATAACAAAATTTAAAAAATGTAATGCCAAGCATGGAGTCATTTAAACTTAATTTTAATACAAAGTTATACACAGAAGACAGTCCTTTCTTTATGTTTGTTTGGAGTGGCTTTAATTTTATCTAATTTTATTCGCAGCTTAAAATTTAAATCGATACCCAAGTCCTCTATCTCCTTTTCTAGCCAATAGTTTGATACATAAAGACCGTCTAGGTTTTCGAATTGTAAAATGTACCGAAGCTTGCCTCTATATTTAAAGTCTTTGATTCCATCGACAACCAGATCCATTCCTTCGTGTAATTCTTGCAGCTTGTGACAATCTTTTAATCGCAGCTTTCCACTATATCCTGCATACGTATCTTGTTAGCTTGATCGACTTCTTCTTGTCGGTATTGGAGAAATCCTTTTTCTCCCACACACTGTTGCGTAGTTGCATGTCCACCACTTTTGGGAATATATGGTTGTTATAGGTTGTAAGACCCTCGGTTTTAAATGATCCAAAGGTTCTTTACTAGGTAAATATACAATGTTTAGCGCAACCTCTTTGCGTGTCGTGTACGCAAAGATTACGAAACCCGCATTCCTTAGTTCGTCTTTGTTATCTGCCATTTCGATAAATACGTTTTAGAATAACCTTTTAAAAATATACGGATTTAGTGCCATCCTTTTCCGCAAGGACGCCTACATAACTAAAGAGTCTTTTTACTAACCACAAATGCATACAACTTGTAGAAACCAGATGTATCTAAGTCAGTCCATCGGCACATAAAATAATCTTTTAATTCTTCCTCATTTTCTCTAATAAGATGTTCTTTGTCTAACACATCTTTGTATTGATCGCGTATTGTCGCAGTGTTTTCCATGTAGTCCAATTTTCGCCTTTTTGCATCCATTTCCTCTAATTCCAGTTGTCTTTTCCTTCCACTTACAGCGTATGGTATACATAATGGGGCAATTTCCTTTAGCGTAAACGGATAGAGTTTACTACCAATATTTACGCGTTGTCGTACAACCTCTGGACGAATGTTAGGCGTATCTATCAATCCCAAGTCCGAAATTACTATTTCTTTTGGAATTGTAGAATATGGTGTGCAGATTGTGTAAAATATGTACTACCTGCTTTAATGTAGCACTTGTGAAAGATTTTTATTTTATCTTGGACATCTTCCTCTACTATCTCCAAATAATTTACAGGTAAATAGTTAAAACTAAAAGCCAAAAGCACATACTTTATCAATTTTTCCTTTTCCTCTGGTTTTTTGGACAACTTAATTTGCAAGCCCGTCAATTTCTTTGTATTGCCATTCCCCCAATACACGTACTGTAGCAGGTTATTATACACTAAACAGCAGCTATTTTGTAGCTTGTCCGATAGCTTACTCCACATTTTGGTAAGTGGTACCGAGTACATTGGCGCCTTTAGGAAGTATAACTTACTATCTTCCAATAAGGTTAAACAGTCTTTTAAGGGTTTATACACCCGTTCCGCACTGACATAGCTTCCAATTGCACAGTTGTATATTGTCGCTTCCAATCGCGTAATACCATGTTCTTTGGCCAAAGTAGACGCAAATGTTTCCCTTAAACGTACATCTGGACAACGTAAAAATCTAGTATATGATTGCCAAGTTGTTTATTAACACCAGGACTTGTTATCTGGCACACAAATTTGTTGTAAATCTTAATTCTTGCATTGGTTGTTAGCCATGTTAAACAATCAATCCCCGCAGTTTTATCGTTGTCAACTATAATATTACACTTTTCTTCGTATTCGCCCTTATAGCAAAAGTTATGGTTTGTAGTTAAATAATTACACATCTCCATCTTGCTAAATATGCCTGCAAAATCTTGGGTTACATCCATGTCAAAAGATAGAAATAATCTTTTCGACTTCGTCTAATATATCTGGTAGTTCCTCCAATAAAGTTTCCAACTTAACATCTGCTAGTTCCACTTTGTATGGAACACATATAGGATTTTGGAATTTTTATTAATGCATTCGATGTCTTCTTTTCCGATAATTTCTTTTACTCTCTGGCCTATCTTGTTACTGCTTTCCAGAGAAAACGGAAGCTTAGCTTTAACACCATGCCTAGCGAAACAAATCGGTTGAACTTTCTTCGTAGATAGCTGTTAAATGCACCACAAATTTCTTTTTAGGATAAACATCCGTTTGTTTGCAGATGCTTGTTCGGTGTCAGAAAGGTCGCAAATTTTAACCAACATTATATTGTCACAAAATGGTTCTGTAATTGTGTTCCCAGTCAGCATCAAAGAAATTAAAGAAATTAGTCGCCTGTAAATGCAACCTATCTAAATTTTCCTTTTCTAGGATAAATCCTTTGGTTTCAATCTTGTTTGTTCAAAGGTGGAAATTTTAACAACATTAATTGCCAAAAGGTCTAATTGGTGTTATCGCCGTTCTTTTGCCTATCGACATAACTATTACAATATTGACAATTGTTCCATATTTGCAGTCATATGTCAATGGTCATTGTGGTTCATTGTGAAAAATAGTCTAATATGGTCTCGTGGTCATATGTCAATAATTGGTCATTGGATCATGTGGTCATGTGGTCATCTAAGGTGGGCATATGGTCATGGGTCATGTGTGTCATATGGTCATATCGGTCATGTTGGTTATGTGACAGGGAGCATTGACAATTTGGTAATAGGAACCACATGACTCCGGACATGTGTTGATGCGCAACCCTGTCACAGACCTAGGTCGGATAACAAAACAGTTCCTAAACCAGATGACATGTAACCATATGGCAGGTGTCCGACATATTCGACTATTTTCGAAATACATATCGCCCCACTTGTAGGATACATAGGAACATGACTTATTCGTATTCAATTTAGTATTTGACGGTAGCTAGAACGGTAAACATGAGCGTCTCAAAGGTGTATTAACGTTTCTCAACTCTTGGGAACTAAAGTGAAACCGACAAATGAGCGATTTGGATTATGGCTGTTGGCAGAAAATATGTGCAACAATAATCTGGTGACAGATATTGGTATATTTGTTATGTCGAAGGCGAAAAGATGCTTACTGGCGGACTACACACCAATTACAGAACCATTTTGTGACAATATAATGTTGGTTAAAATTTGCGACCTTTCTGACACCGAACAAGCATCTGCAAACAAACGGATGTTTATCCTAAAAAAGAAATTTGTGGTGCATTTAACAGCTATCTACGAAGAAAGTTCAACCGATTTGTTTCCGCTGGCATGTGTTAAAGCTAACTTCCGTTTTCTCTGGAAAGCAGTAACAAGATGGCCAGAGGTAAAAGAAATTATCGGAAAAGAAGACATCGAATGCATTAATAAAAATTCAAAATCTTATGTGTTCCTAAAGTGGAACTAGCAGATGTTAAGTTGGAAACTTATTGGAGGAACTCCGATATATTAGACGAAGTCGAAAAGATTATTTCTATCTTTTGACATGGATGTAACCCAAGATTTTGCGGCAATTTAGCAAGATGGAGATGTGTAATTTACTACAAACCATAACTTTTGCTATAAGGGCGAATACGAAGAAAAGTGTAATTTATAGTTGACAACGATAAAACTGCGGGATGATTGTTTAACATGGCTAACAACCAATGCAAGATTAGATTTACAACAAATTTGTGTGCATAACAAGTCCTGGTGTAATAAACACTGGCAATCATATCTAGATTTTTACGTTGTCCAGATGTACGTTTAGGAAACGATTTGCGTCTCTGCCAAAGAACATGGTATTACGCGATTGAAGCGAACAACTGTGCATTGAAGCTATGTCAGTGCGGAACGGTGTATAACCTAAAAGCTGTTTAACCTTTTGGAAGATAGTGTTATACTTCTAAAGGCGCCAATGACTCGGTACCACTACAAAATGTGGTAGCTATCGGACAAGCTACAAAATGCTGCTGTTTAGTGTATAATAACCTGCTACGTCGTATGGGGAATGGAATAGAAATTGACGGCTTGCAAATTAGTTGTCCAAAACCAGAGGAAAGGAAAAATTGATAAAGTAGTGCTTGGCTTAACTTTTACCTATAATTATTTGGAGATGTAGAGGAAGATGTCCAAGATAAAATAAAATCTTACACAGTGCTACATTAAAGCAGGTGTACATATTTTACACATCTGCACCATATTCTACAATTCAAAAGAAATATAATTTCGGACTTGGGATTGATAGATACGCCTAACATTCGTCCAGAGGTTGACGACAACGCGTAAATATTGGTAACTATCCGTTTACGCTAAAGGAATTGCCCCATTATGTCCATACGCTGTAAGTGGAAGGAAAAGACAACTGGAATGGGAAATGGATGCAGGCGAAAATTGGACTACATGGAAAACCTGCGACAATACGCGATCAATAAGATGTGTTAGACAAAGAACATCTTTTGAGAAAATGAGGAAGAATTAAAAGATTATTTTATGTGCCGATGGACTGACTTAGATACATCTGGTTTCAAAGTTGTATGCATTTGTGGTTAGTAAAAAGACTTTTAGTTATGTAGGCGTCCTTGCGGAAAGGATGGCACTAAATCCGTATATTTTTAAAAGGTTATTCTAAAACGTATTTATCGAAATGGCAGATAACAAAGACGAACTAAGGAATGCGGGTTTCGTAATCTTTGCGTACACGACACGCAAAGAGGTTGCGCTAAACATTGTATATTTACCTAGTAAAGAACCTTTGGATCATTTAAAACCGAGGGTCTTACAACCTATAACAACCATATATTCCCAAAAGTGGTGGACATGCAACTACGCAACAGTGTGTGGAGAAAAGGATTTCTCAATACCGACAAGAAGAAGTCGATCAAGCTAACAAGATACGTATGCAGGATATAGTGGGAAAGCTGCGATTAAAAGATTGTCACAAGCTGCAAGAATTACACGAAGGAATGGATCTGGTTGTCGATGGAATCAAAGACTTTAAATATAGAGGCAAGCTTCGGTACATTTTACAATTCGAAAACCTAGACGGTCTTTATGTATCAAACTATTGGCTAGAAAAGGAGATAGAGGACTTGGGTATCGATTTAAATTTTAAGCTGCGAATAAAATTAGATAAAATTAAAGCCACTCCAAACAAACATAAAGAAAGGACTGTCTTCTGTGTATAACTTTGTATTAAAATTAAGTTTAAATGACTCCATGCTTGGCATTACATTTTTTAAATTTTGTTATGTATAATGTCAGAATAAAATTTTAGAATAGTATTACATTGCTCTTTATTTATAAAAGGTTGTGACGTTACCCCGAAATAGCAGTCGTACAGAGAGGGGTGCGCATGGGCAGGGGTGCGCACGCGCAGGGGTGTGCATGGGCAGGGGTGTGCATGCGCAGGGGTACTCATGGGCTGGGATGTGTCTGGGCGTACACGAGGGAAGCGGATGTTAACAGTCGCCAAGCATCCAATTCTTTATTTGGATGGTATCGTGTACTTGCCTGCGTATGTACCCGGAGTAAAAGAATACGATTTGCATACGCAGTTTATTAATAAAATTAGTTTATCGAGGAAGATGACAAAGGTACATCATTCCTAATAGTACAACAATCTACGCATGGGGTGTAAAGATATAAGATAGTTGTTTATATTTGTATGGATTTTGTAAATCTATTGTATATATTAGTTTTAAGATTCCATAATTTTTAAGTTCTTTTCCCACCTTCCAAATCCTTCCGGCTTCTATCCTGGTTGACAGAGTATACGTGTTATCTCCACGTGGTATTCGCGGGACACGGCGGTTTTAGATTTCTCGGGAGATGGTTGGCTAAGGCATATGTCTTGGGTAGCGAAAAAGGTTTTAAAATGGTGTTAAATAAAGATGAGCAAAATTAGTGATTTGGGTCTTTAAAACGCATAACTTTGTATGGGTGGTCCTATTTAAAATCTATTTACAGATTTGGGGTCCCTAGAAAATTTAATATTAGTTGATACCTAGCAAAATATATTTATCTTAAAAGAGTGACTACCCTGCGTATAATAAATACAATATAACACTTGTCAACAAAAAGTTGTAGGAAAATTAAAGACGTATTTAATGGGGTCCAGTATTAGAATTTGGTGGTAGTAATGTTAAGTCCTACTGTATTGCAGGCGAGAAAGATACGATTAAAAGATTAAAGGGGTCTCACGAATTGTAGTTATAAAACCGAGGGTCTTACAACCTATAACGAGCATATACCTCAAAAGGAATGGACATGCAACTACGTAGCAGTGCGTGGAGAATAAGAATTCTCTAATAAGAAATTAAAGTTTCCATGTACGCAGCACCAGTCATTGAGAAATGGTCGAAATGTGGAACCTATAAAGGCGATTATTAATTATGGTTTAGAAAATAGTAGTTTTCGTGGACTAAATAAAATAGCTTAGACTGGTTAATGTATATGGTTATATATTCTCGTACACATCCACAAACATCTGTTTACGTCCACACTGGCGATACCGGTAGTTTTTGTTTAACAAATAGTAGGAAAGATACGTCAGGTGTTAGTGTGCGGAGGCCCATAGGATCGTTGGATTCAAAAAGAACGGTGCGGTGGGATGTATGGTGGTTCCCCGTTAGAATAATCGAAAGTGGTTAATCGGTCGTATTAGATGTTTAAATAAGCGAAAGTGTAAAGGCCTACATAAACAAAAATTTAATTATCCGACAAAAAGTGCGCGATGTGCTACACTTATAAAGAAAGTATGGAATGGCGCTTTTTAGCGGCACTAGCAGTAAAAAGGGCGACTGACTTTTTTAAGCAACTACAAGAATAGCAGTAGCGCAGAGGAGGGGTATGCATGTATTATACAGTTGCTGCAAAATATGTTAGTTTACGGGTAGCTCGAACGTGTAATTGATCACGACTTATAGATCTCTCGGAGGTTTAAAAATTCTCGCCCCATTGTCGTTTGAAAAATGTTTGTAAATTATCAGAACAGGAGCGAGTCGAAGTATAATGGATTATTGACCGAGCTTTTGCTACCTTTTACGAGGTAATTGGAAGTTGACAGACATCGAGCATCTAATTCTCTATTTGGGCGATATCGAGTACTTACCGGTTCTAGAAATCATTACGTGCTACCGACCGCTATGTGGAAGATTTGTTTCTAGGAAATGAGCAACCTACGAAAGTACGGAATACTTGATATTAATGCTAATTGGTTTAGTAACCGCGCTCGTGCACTCTTCGAGTGTCTTCGGCAATCTTCGATTGTTTACAAAGAAAATATTCAATCTGCCATTTCCGAAAATATGACGTAGAAGTGGTTTAAAATTAAATTGCTTATTAGTAAGTATTCTGTAGACAACAAGTTTGGTATTCCTTAGTAAAGGTTTAAAGTGTTTTTGGTTATAGTAGCACTGCATTTTCTACAGCACGACTTGCACACAATTTGTGTGCGTGTGCTACCGCTCTTTGGATTTTTAATATGCACGCGATCCGTATAACATGGAAGACGTTTTCCGGTGTTTTACTAACGGCATTCGCACCATCGACGAAGCGAACCAGGTGCATGCATTGGCGCTAAATGTATTGGACGAGCAGCGGGATTATGACGTCATTTAGTTCCCCGCTGAATTCTCAACATCGTTCGGTCGTCTTCGGAAACCTTCGGTATGCATTCTATAAGGAACATAAATCAGGTACGCTCGAGTAAGCTTTTTAGTTAGTTCGCTTACAAGTTTAACCAAAGTGCTATAGTGCGGGTTTTGTTTTGTACTAAAATGGTAACTGCAAACGTTTTAAGTGCAACTCTTGCGGTGCTTCCTATACCTGGAGAAATGTTCTCAAACGGCACCAGAACAAATGTCGCGGTGTAACATCGTCCACGGTTGCCGTCGGCAGCAAAGTACTTAAACTCTGGGACTTGCGGTATCGCTTTTACGAGAAAGGACAGCTTACAGCGACACAAGGAAAACAGCACGGTATGTTATTAAGCCGTAAACGTTCAACGCCGCTAGCTGTTAAAGGGTCTTGTACGAAACAACCACGAATTATGTGTAAAGTATGCGAGATGGAGGTGTTAAAGTCTGCATACCCTGGTCCTAATAGCACAGCAACCTACATATGGGGCATAAATATATAAGGTACTTACTACATTTGTATATATTTTATTGTGTTTCCTTGTACAAACAATTAAGGTAGGTCAGTAAACACTATTTAATTGCTGTTAATTGACTTGCATTTAGCGTACTTTCCTATTTAAAACCCATTACATTGAATGTGTTTACCTCCACGTGGTGTCGCTGGACGGTAAAACATATTGTTAGGTTAACGATAATATGTCTTATTAACCGAAAACACGTTTCCTCTTTTTTACATTAATCTCTTTTTATTACAGGTCTATTTAAACAACACATTAATCTTTTTTGTTACAGGTTAAACTACTTGGATTCGGGTACACACCGGAAATAATGTTATACTTTGTAAAATTGTAATTAGTTTATTAAACTGTAATTGGATAAAATAAATTTTCGCATGCTTAATTTATGTTAATACTGCTACGTGTTTGGTTAAAGGATTGTAGATATTAAAAAAAGGAGAGGTGATTAGAAATTGATCTTGGTACAAAATCTTAAAATTGGGGTAGCTCCCTTGGGGATGGTGCAATCTGAAAAATTTAAAGAGATTTGGGTAGCTGAGAAAATTCTAATATTAATTGATACCAAACAAGGTAGGTTTATCTCGTGGGTGGAAATGTGGAGAAAGATTTATCTCGAAGAGGGTATATATGTAACTCTGCAGGGCGTGGTCCGATTTCAAATCTGTTTACAGATTCGAATTCTGCATAAAATTCTAGACTAACAAGATGTATCGCATGACTAAAAAAGTTTATAAGAACGCTCAAAAGTCGCTACAGGTACAAAATCTTAAAATGAGGGTAGCTCCCTTGGGGGTGATGCAATCTAAAAAATTTAAAGAGATTTGGGTAGCTGAGAAAATTCTAATATTAATTGATACCAAACAAGGTAGGTTTATCTCAAAAGATGCATTGGTTAGACGAAGAAAACTATTTGGTTCAGATTTGGGAGCAAAGAGCAAAATTTAGAGGTTTGGAAGCTTTAAAGGGGTAACTTTGTAAGGAGTAGTCCGATTTTAAATCTGTTTGCAGATTCGGGTTGTGCATAAAATTCTAGACTAACGAGATGTATCGCATGACTAAAAAAGTTTATAAGAACGGTCAAAAGTCGCTACAGGTACAAAATCTTAAAATGGGGGTAGCTCCCTGGGGGATGGCGCTATCTAAAAAATTCTTAGAAATTCGGGTAGCTGAGAAAATTCTAATATTGATTGATACCAAACAAGATGGGTTTATCTCAAAAGATGCATTGGTTAGACGAAGAAAACTATTCGGTTCAGATGTGGGAGCAAATGAGGGATTCTCCTCATTTCCGCCTTATGGGAATTTACATGTAAATGTGTGAGGAAATGTGGATGTTAATTTATCTCGAAACATAAAAAATTTAAGATATATTTATCTCGAAAGATGAAAAATGGTTAGTCGAAGAAAACTTTTTGGTCCAGATGTGTGAGGAAATGTGGGATTCTGGAGGAAATGTGGGTCCAGAAGACCTGCCATTACTCTACTAGTGGAACATGGCTTAATGATCAATGCACTTTGTGCAACTGGTATCGAAGGCTTTATATTAAAACGGATAGGCTCTTTCATACAAAACAGGAAACAAATTGTATCTGTTAGCTTCTCACAGTCATCACTTTGTACTATACACTGTTTTACCAGAACTTATGAATGCGAAACAACGCAAAACATTGGACACTGAATATGATATTAAGTGGTTGCAAACACTTGACTTCATTTTTCTACGTCTACAACCAAATATACTAAGCCACATGGTCCAATGATTACTTCATCATTCTTAGCTTTATAGAGCCACCACTGCGATAGTGCACACCTTTTATAAGAAGCAAGAAGCACAAGAGCACATATTTCATCTTCAAAAAACTTATTTCCTTTTTTATAAACGCCCATTCCTTATATATATGGATACATCTTTCTTGCGACTACACACTATAGTCGAGCAGTATTTCCTTGTTTTTAAACTATTGTTTTGGAACTAATTGGAACTATTATCTTGGAACAAAATCGCGTACTAGTGCTTTCACCTAAACAATATGGAACCAATTATATACTAAACCAACCAGCAATCAATTTTTTCTCAACCTATGTGAACACAGACATCCTTTCATCAATACCAAGCAATACATACTGCTTGCATTCAACAGCTGCAATCATCCTGAGACTTCTTTAGTCACTAGCAAGCCAATTGCCACTTGTCACCAACGTGCCCTCATCAAGCACCACCGACTTTTAGTATGAACTTCTTATCTGTTAACCTTTAAGACATCATGCATTGACATTTTAAATTATTTTTTTTGTGTGGCGCCTTCATACGCTCGCTCTGATTTACCACTTGTCTACTTTTTTATTTTTGTATTATATTGTATATTGTATTGAATTGTTTTTTATCTTAAGTATTTTGTATTTGTACTCATTTACATATTCTTACTTCATATATATTTCTATAGGTTTTACTTTTTTACTTTTACATTTACGTGTTTAGTTATTTTAACTAAGTTTTTAAACAGTGTTTAATTCCTTTACGTTTAAATCAATTTAAAATTACTTTCGATTAATACTTTAACTTGTATTAACATTGACAGCACCTTTAAGTCATATAATTATTTTATATTTAATATTTTTAAACTTTTTACAATTTTATATCTTTTTTCGTTTTTTTGCAGTGACCATTTGCTTTGAATTGATTTGATTTATTTTGATGTAAATGCCTTCTTATATCACAATCAACATTAGTTGAAAATATTTCACGACCAACACCTGTAGTTGTTTATAATAATCACCACGTTTAAGTACAGTTATTATTTTTGTTATTAATTTTTCCATCTCGCGACTCGTTGGAAGCGCACCTCCATTGATTTCTATTCTGAGCTAGCCTACACATTTCCCTGAAATTCCTACAGCCTGCATCTTTCACTATCTGTGTGCAGTAGTCTAACCTAGGTCTACCTCTACTTCTTTTTTTTCCTATCTCTGCTTCTAATATATTCCTCACTATTCCCTCATGTCTTAGTATGTGGCTTATCATTATATCTCTCCTATTTTTTTACTGTTTTCCACATACTTCTTTCTTCTCCTACCATTTCTAGTACCTCTTTGTTCTTAACTTTGTCTGTCCATGACATCTTCATCATACGTCTGTAGCACCACATTTCAAAGGCTTCTACCTTTTTTTTTTGTCTGCTTCTCCTACTGTCCAGGCTTCACAGCCATACAGTGCTGTGCTCCACACATATGTTTTAAGCAATCCTTTCCTTGTTTCTATGCTTGTGGTCTTTGAGCACAGTAGTTGCTTTTTCTTGTTAAATGTAGAACGACCTTGTGCTAATCTTTGTTTTTTTATCTTTTGTGCTTTTCCCATCTTGTATTATTTGACTTCCTAGGTAACAAAAAACCTTAACCTCTTGTAAGTTCTCGTTACTTATTTGTATTCTTGTTTTTGATTATTTTTTCCCTCTTTTACATACTAGAACTTTAGTTTTATTTTTGTTAATTTTCATACCATATCTCTCCGTTAGAACTGCTTCCATTTCATTAAGAGCAACTTCTAACTCTTCTTTGCTAGATGCTAATACCGCTATATCATCTGCAAATCTAAGCATATCAATCTTTTGTCCCTGCATATTAATTCCAAATGTCTTCCTGCAGTTGACAGTATTCATTGCCTCTTCTATGTACAAGTTAATAATTGACGGGGATAAGGCACATCCCTGTCTCACCCCTTTCCCAATATTTACTCCTCTACTTTCTTGCTCTAATTCTATTACCGCTGTTTGCTCTTTGTATAAGCAATGTACTATCCGTCTATCCCTAAAACTCATTCCAATTGTTTTCTCCATTATCACCCTCAGAGCTAAAATAGCCTCCCGTGTTCCCCTGTTTCACCTAAACCCAAATTGATCTTCTTCCAGTATTTCTTCAGCTCGTTTTTCCATTCGTCTTTGTACAATTCTAGTTAATATTTTTGAAACGTGTGCTGTCAAACTTATTGTTCGAAAATTTTCACATATATCCGCGCCTCTTTTTTTTTGGTATAGTTACTATGATGTTACGTTTGAAATCTTTGGGTATCTCGCCTGTCTCATACATATAGCTTACAAGTTGGAAGAGACGTTCTGTTACTATTTGTTCAGCGGCTTTTAAAGTTTCTGCTTACACCTTATCTGTACCCGGCGCCTTACCATTTTTCAGACCTTTTAATGCTAATTCAAACTCATCTCTAAGTATAGGATATCCCAGGTGTTCCTTTTCAATATCTTATTCCTGTTCTAATGCTATTAGTTCTTCTCCTGAATATAAATTCCCTATATATTCCTGCCATGTAGCTACTTTCTCTACATTTTCTATAATGACGTTTCCTTCCGCATCCGTTATATTTTTGCTATATGGTTTTATATCCCTAAAATTCATTCTAAATAATTTGTATGCTTCGTCAGTCTTTCCTATTTCCATCTTAGTTTGTACCTCTTTGCACTTTTCATCAATCCATTGTTCTTTAGTTTTCCTGCATTTGCGAATTATTCCCATTTTATAGCTTTGTATCTCTGTTTTCCTGTTTCGTCTGATCTATTTTTGTATTTTCGTCTTTCATCTATTAAATTCAGGATATCCTTTGTTATCCATGGTATCTTATTTTCTTTTTGTGCATAGCCCAGAGTATCTCTGGCCGCCATGTCTAAGATAGATTTAATGTTATTCCATTTTGTTTCTACTTCCTTAGTATCAGAAAATTTCCCGATATCTTTCAGCAATTCATTTGGCTTTTTTTCATATCTTTCATGGATATCTTTATCTTTTAGCTTCTTTAAGTGAAAGTGCCTTTTTCCGTTCCTCTTTTTCAGATTTTTAAATTTAAGTGCGGCCTCCATAATTACGATGTTGTGGTCAGTGTCTATATCTGCTTCCGGGTAGCTTTTACAGTCTTTTACTTGATTTCTAAACCGTTGTCTAACAATAATGTAATGTATTTGATATCTTTCTATATCTCCTGGCATCTTCCACGTGTATCGACTTCTAGCATGATGTTGAAATAATGTATTTGTGATGGTTAAGTTGTTCTTGTCGCAAAATTCTACCAGCCTTTTCCCCTGTCATTTCTCGTGCCTAACCCAAATAAACCTACTATCGCTCCTTCGCTACCCTCACCTATCACTGCATTAAAATCCCTCGTAATTATTAAATTTTCATGTCCTTTTACGTATCTTAGTATGTCTTCGATATCTTTGTAGATCGCCTCTACCTCTTCCTCACTGTAGCTAGAAGTGGGCATGTATACTTGTATTATTACTGTATATACTGGTTTAGATTCAAATCTAACCATGAGTACTTTTTCGTCCTATCTTTTTTCGCATAACTATCTCCACTCCAGAATTTCCATCCTCTGATCCTGTATGAATTATCCTGAAGTCTCCATTCCAAAAATCCCCCGCCTCTGGCCAGTGGAATTCGCTGATTCCTACTATGTCTAGTGCTAACCTATCCATTTCGAGTTTCAGGTTCTTTAACTTACTTACTTGTTTCATACTTCTGACATTCTACGCTCCGACTCGCAGAATGTTCACTGATCTTTTTCTATGCTTTCGGATCACATCCCCGAAGTAGTCCCCTTTCGGAGATCCGATTTTAATGTAAGTAATATAAGATTATGTTCTGGGAATATGATATCGTTTTGAGTTCTTAAACAATCTATAATCTCTTCTCGATTTAAAGTCTCACTGTCGTTGACAACTATTTTTATACGAGGTCTTCTTAGTTGAGACAAACAAACATATTTTATCGAAAACTACTTTTGCTCCACCTCACTTTTGAGATTTTGAGCTTCTTTTTCAGTGCTACATTTAATTGATACGCCCCCATTATTGATATCTTTAACAGAACCTATGGACACATTTACTACATTAGGAACTATATTTTTCTGAATCTCATCTCTAGGTTTCAGCGAGCTCCGCTGTCCAATTGGTTTAATTATAATTGCAGGTACATTTTCTACTTGTAAAATATTTACTGTGAGCCTTCCGGTATTTTACTCAAAGCATTTGCATGTGTTTGGTTTTAATTTATTTCCATTCATTTTAACTTGTCTTGCAGTATGGTGATAATTTTATTTTTATCGCTAATGATTGCTTCTTTATCTTGAATAGTATTTTGAAATAATTCCATCAGATCATAATTTCGACATTTTTTACAATTTCTGTCGCATAAAGCCTGCAGCGTTCAACACAAAATAAATGTCTGCACGAATCATACGAAAAACACGGGTTCTTTGTCTCTTTAGTAGACTGAAATGTACGTAAACATTTGCAGCAGTTCATTTTGTTTTACATCACTGTTACTATACACTGGACTGTTCTTACACCGGTTATATGTTATAAATAAGTGACAACTACAGGTTAGCTACTTTAAAAAAAAAAAGGTAAATTTCAGGAGTAAATTGCTCTAGGAAATATAAAGCAACATTGAAAAAGTATTTTTATGATATATAATAAACACTAATTACCACTTAAAAACCAAGTCTTAAGGAGCAACTAACAATCATGTGTTTATGTACTTACCTCAAAATGATTAGATTTATTTGCCTATTGCAGATGCTACAATACTGAAATGAGTTTTGCTTAATTTTTCAAAACAAGTGCTTGCCGTTTAAACCTTGTTTTATTCTAACAGTTAGATAAATTCACGACCACCATCCGAGTCTATTAATTGTTGTAAGAACAGCAACAAGCCTTACCTTAAAATATAAGAGTCCGTTAATATTTACCTAGAAAAATAAACTGAAGGGTTTACAAATTGATTTGAGAAGCATGTAATCATGCATCTAGAATAAAAATGACTACATCTGCCAATGCATTGTGTAATTACTGTACAAACCTTAACTTTAAAAACCAGCACATGGGGCACACTAGATGCAATATAATGCGAATATCCTCCATGACGAATGTTGATTGGCGTATGCAAATATGTTACACACAATCAAAGGGGTATATTTCAATATACTACCGCATCCCACTGAAAATATACATTGGACTAAAAGCATTACAACAAACGAGGCACCGAAGCGTTGGCGTTAAATTTATGTAAATGGATATAATACAGCATCTCAAGGATTAGTTCTGTAGTAGTGCCTAATTAATATTCTTTTTTATTGAAGTGGTATTGGAAGTAGACAATATTGCATCTAAAATGTAAACGATATAGATTATAATGCCTAATTAAAGGCATACATAAAGAATATTAGTACATTTTTTAAATTAAACTGAAAGGTTAGGTGCTATATATTTCTAATGGTATTAATTTACATTATATATTTTACCACCTTCCTTGTAAGGAACGTCAGTATGCAAAGCAGAACGCATTGGCTCTATATTATTTTTATTATTTTACTTCTTTGTTAATTTAATATGATATGCGTTTTATAAACTGAAAGTTTAGTTAAGAATTAGATCGAGAGGGCCTTTTTTCTGACCATTTAAAACAACAGACAAATCCATTAAGGTTGATTTTTTACAATCTTTCCTAATTTTATTGATTTTATTATTTACAATTCAAAGGAGTTAATGCAAATAAGCAGCTGAACCCAATTAATTATAAATTTTGTAATTTGTTAAGTAAAACGTGGGCTTCACCACCTACCAGTGTTACGGGAAACCTGCTGCGTCTCCTGCAGATAATGTGCTAATTCCAATAGACAAGAGTTCTGGTAAGTTATTAGTGCAGCGATTGTTGAACTTTTTAACAGTATTCCTACCGTTAGGATATACAAGATATTGATGCACAATTCCTCCTCTCAATTGGCGAAAGTACACACAAAGCAAGTGACATTTAGATCCATTCCAACCGTTTTTAACTTTTGCAAGTAGCCACATAAAGCAGCACAAATAAACGATTAACAATAAAAATTAATTTCAACATTTCCTAAATTTTCACGCAATGGTTATTAACAACTTTTAAAGGTTACCTCACGAACAATATTTTGCTGAATTGATTTCTGTTGATAGCGATTATACTCCACATAATTTTTCCTTAGAATTGCAAATCTTATGCGAACTTGCTGATATCAAAAACAAACCATAAACGTGCTCACCTAGAAAAATAGTTACTAGAAAGAGACTTCAATTGTGTGTACTAACTGATCGTGGAAGATTGACTTGTATCATATTGTCAAGTAGATAGATATTATGAAATATTTTAAAGTCTATTTCAAAACACCCCGCATGGTCATTATATTATTCCAAGTGAAGAGTTTTCTTCGTAAATCTATTTCACAAAATTGATTTCCTAATAACCTTATCTACGATATAAATACACAAAAATTATCCATAAAACTTGCTACGTTCAGCGACGTAGTCTAAAAGAAAAGAAAATAAAAACGAGGCAGGAAAAGAAGAAAATGACCGGGCTCAATCGGCGAGTGGGCGGGGTATTACACCTACAAAAAAATTTAAGGGAGGCTTGAAATAAAAATATATTTACTCACTGACGCACAATCAAACATTTACAAACTAAAAACCACTAATAAAAAAAAATTATATACATAACAGACTAGTACCAAAAATGAACAATTCGTAGGTACACAATATACATATTTACGAATAAAAAAGAATCATTTTTAACGTGGCGATCTGCAGTTTTTAAGCCACTCTCTATATTGATCTTCAAACAAGAAAAAGGAACAAAATTACCCCACTAAAAATCACAGCTCGAAATCAGCATTTTAAGTACGGAATTCTATATATAAAACTATCCTAATAAAGAAATCAGTAAACAATATAATATTCTCGCATATACAAACAACCAGTCATTTTACCACCAACAAGGTGATGCATCCGTAGACCCGTGTACATATGTTGTTTCCAACAACTACCGGGTACCCTTGAGTCACCACCGTCGGGTTGGCTCCTACCGTCGGTAAAAACGGTGCAAAACAGAAGTGCACGTGATCCCGCCTTGGGGTGGTCCTCCCATCACAACAGGGGGCGACCATTCATTGTGGCTTTAAGGGCCACCGGAAGGAACTATAGTAATTATAAATAAAATTAATTTATTGTTGTCGAAAGTACAATTTTAAAAAACCCATAAATACGCACCACGCTGTAAGGCATGCGCGAACTTTTCATACAGAAAAACGGAAACAACCAACCATTCTACACGTGTTTTCACTGTGTAGATTGAAGAGCAAGTGAATATTAATTTCGTTTCACTAATGACCGGAGCTCAAAATAATATTGTTGTTAAGGAAATAAAACTGGAAAAACGCGGTTTATTGGGATAATACGCAGCTTTAATTCGACGAAGCTTTCAATGGAAAACACATAAAAATCAATTATCAGATACCTAGAACCAGTTATCGCCTGTTTAATTTTAGCATAAACTTTACGTTGTGGAATTCTTAGAAGGAGTATTTATTATTAATTAGACTCTAGGATGTAACAATAGGAATCGAATTTATACAAATAGATAAATGAATTAACACGTGAAAGGTTATTTTAATTTACTGAATTAATTTTCGTTTTTAACGCCAAAGGGATTTGAGTTGAAAATTATTAGACCGCGTATTTCTTATTAAGAGAAAAAAGTACGGGATGTTCAAAATAAACGTAACAAACTATTATTATGCAACTAATATTAATGAAAAATTGATAAACTAGACTTGACTAATTTAAAGATGTAGTTTCCGTAACCCTTTACATATCGTACTTATTTTTCAAACAATGGAAAACACATAAAAATCAATTAACAGGTACCTAGAACCAGTTATCGCCTGTTTAATTTTAGCATAAACTTTACGTTAAGGAATTCTTAGAAGGAGTATTTATTATTAATTAGACTCTAGGATGTAACAATAGGAATCGAATTTATACAAATAGATAAATGAATTAACACGTGAAAGGTTATTTTAATTTACTGAATTAATTTTCGTTTTTAACGCCAAAGGGATTTGAGTTGAAAATTATTAGACCGCGTATTTCTTATTAACAGAAAAAAGTACGGGATGTTCAAAATAAACGTAACAAACTATTATTATGCAACTAATATTAATGAAAAATTGATAAACTAGACTAGACTAGACTAGACTAATTTAAAGATGTAGTTTCCGTAACCCTTTACATATCGTACTTATTTTTCAAACAACATTATAAATTATAATTTTCATATATGCGTTGTTTTTTTCGGATTGTCTATGCCATATTGTCTAACTTGAAGCAATTGCAATAACGCAAATAGTCTCTGATTTAGATTCATTATATGTATAATAGTATCGTACAAAACGGAATTTCTACACAACTTTTCTGAATTAAACATAAAAGTGCACAAATCAAATCAGCCTGCTAAAAAAATGACACCAAAGGCTCTAGAATTAAAGGAGCAATGAATTGATTGACACTGTTTTTGATTTTTTTCCAATGCTCTACCTGAAGGTACTACTTTGCCAAGGAATTGAGTTTCTTTAACTGGAAATTTTGAATTTTGCCGAATCCTTGCTGTTCTAAGCAAGGTAGGGATTTTTAACGTGCGTGACAACACATACGCGGTACATACATTTCTACTTTTCATCCGAACGAGGGCGTATTTTTGTGAAATATGCCTGCCTAATATTTTTCAAGCGGACCGTGTCGGGATTAGGACCCGGAACCATTGACTCAGTAGTTGCACGCATACCAACCGAGCCACGGAGTTGCCGAATGGATTGATAGCTCCAAGGATTTATTTAAATACGGGAGTGGTTTGAAAAGTTCGCGAAACGAAGGGGAAAATGAAAAAATTTGTTTTTAAAATATAGTTTATTTTTTAACATAATCTCCGTCAAGTTGAATACACTTCATCCAGCGATGTTCCAAACCCATTATGCTATCACGAAAGTGCGATTCTTCAAGGCCTCCAAAATAGTCGTCGACAGCTGCTTTTACTTCTTCGTCCGTAGAAAATCGTTTTCCCCCAAGGAAAGCTTTTAGTCGTGGAAATAGGTGGAAGTCAGAGGAAGCCAAATCAGGCGAATAAGGTGGATGTTGCAACAGTTTGTACTTGAGATCATTCAATTTTTGCATTGCTACTGCACTTGTGTGTGGACGTGCATTATCCTGATGGAAAATGATCTTCTTACACAATGCATGTCTTTTATCACGAATATTTTTATCCAGTTGGCCTAGAAGTTTAGCGTAATATTCACTGTTTATTGTTTGACCCTTGGGAAGATAGTCAATTAGTAGGACACCTTTAGCATCCCACAAAACTGATGCCACAACTTTTCCAGCCGACTTCACGGACATTGCTTTCTTTGGTGGTGGAGAACCCCTATGTCTTCATTGTTTAGATGATTGCTTGGTTTCAGGAGTATAATAGTGAACCCAAGTTTCATCTGTCGTAACAAATCGTCGGACGAAATCGGTTTTATTAGAGTTAAGGCGGTCTAAACTCTGTTGGCAAATTCTCTTCCTCTCATGGTTTTGATCAATTGTCAATATGCGCGGCACCAATCTTGTCGAAAGCTTTTTCATACCTAATTCCGCAGTTAAGATATGAAATGCTCTTTCATCTGAGATACCTGCATCCTTAGCAATTTCGGTGACTTTTAATCGTCTATCCTGCGTAACCATATCATTAACTTTTGGACGATTTCAGGCGTGGTAGCAGTTTTTGGTCGTCCGCTGCGCGGGTAATTTTTTAGGCTTTCACGACCACGTTTAAATTCCGTCACCCACTTGTGCACAGTTGTAAATGATAGAGCGGAGTCTCCTAATGTATCTTGCATATCTTTATGTATTCCTGTTGCTTTCCAAATCTTTTTTACAAAATATTTGATAACAGCGCGCGTTTCAGTTTTATCCATTTTGAAAACTCACAAAACTAACTTTACTTCAAATAGCACCAAATTAATACTACTTGACAGAATAATGTCAAGTTAAATATCTGCGCACTAGATAGTTGGATCCATCAATTGTATATATTTCATTCGAACTGATGCTGCATGTGGGCTCCATTTCGCGACCTTTTCAAACCACCCGTAACTGATATAAATGTAATAAAGCAGGTGATATATATATATATATATATAAACTTTACGATCCAACGATTAGACCAGTTTGAGTACGAATCTTCATTAATTTATTGGATTGATTGTTGAAACAAATAAACTTACTATGTTCATAAAATAAAATATGGCCATGTGTTTGTATAGTATTAAATTAAGGGTAGATTAACGTACACAGATAGATTAGTTATAAATAAAGTATAATCGTCGTGTTACGAGAGATTTTAGCATATTGAATGTTGTTGTACTTATCATCAGTGATCTTTGTAGTGGCATGGATTCTCCGTGTATAATTAAACCTGTATTTTACTTAATAAAGAGCAGGAAAACGAAGTTCGTTACGGTATGTAACAAACTTATGCGTTAAATGGCTGTTTTGAAGCTATGGATCTGGATTTCTAGATTATATTTTCCTGATTATTCGATAATATTAATTACACGTTGACACTATTAAAGGTTGCTCTTTCTTGTTTTAATACTATAAATTTAGTTTATAAAATGTTAATTACTTGGCCTATGTTACAAGATTGTTGTGCATTTAAAATAATATACTAAAATTGTGAAACATGCCTCCGTTTGAAAATGCAGTTAATTTTAGTTTTAAGTCCATAGTGTACATGGACTTTTTTAATATAACTCAGCATTTTTAATCAGTTCGTTTAAAAATACATAGAATATTCGTTTAAAAATGACTCAGGTCTTTCATTTTCACTGAATTAATTAAGCAACAATAGACCTAATTATTACTTTTACATACATACCGATAATAACGAAGTTGGCAATGCTACTCATTTATATTAGAAGAATGTTTTTATTTATGAATATTTAAAAATATTACATTCACGAAAATTTATGTGAGGGTCAACAAAAATCGTTTTGGAATTCGTTATAATTTACGTAAAAATGTATGGAAGACTGATGAACGTTCATAGGGCTTCAAGTAATAATAAAAGGGTGATCAATTAAAGGGAATTATAATTTTTGGGAGAAATTAATTCAATTATATAAAAGAGGTTCTATTCAACAACATTATAGACGCTTTGTACATTGTATATATTGAGAACATTATATAAATTATGGTTAATTGTGTTTAGCTCAAATACATAGGAAGTAGAGATAAAAAAGGGAGATTGAGAATTCTTTGTTGTCGGTTAAAACTGATCCAGCCGAGGCATTACAATTAAAATTAATTTTTTAACATACAAAGAGGGGCACCGGGTCATTGCAACGGTGCCCTCCTATTTTTATCTCAAAAAACTTAATCTTAATTGTACTGCCTCGACTAGTTTAGTATTAACCACGCACGGAGCTGGCGACGATACGACAACAAAGAATTCTTAATCTCTCTTTTTATCTCTACTGCCCATGTATTTGAGCTAAACACAATTAACCACAATTTATATAATGTTTTCAATATATACAATGTATGAAGCGTGCATAATGTTGTTGAATAGAACCTTTTTTATAAAATTGAATTAATTTCTCCCAAAAGCTATAATTCCCTTTAATTGATCTAAAATCCAGCAAAAATCACCCTTTTTATTATTACCTGAAGCCGTATGAACGTTCTTCACTCTTCCTAAAAATTTTACGTAAATTATAACGCATGCTGAAACGATTTTTATTGACCCTTACATAAATTTTCGTGAATGTAATATTTTTAAATAATCATAAATAAAATCATCAATTCAACAAATTATTTATAATGGCTAACCTGTTGTCCCTTTTTAGAGTGTCTCGTTCCCTCAATTCAGATCAGTTTCTGCTCCAATTATTCGCTGGTTCAGTTTCAGTTTATAGTTACTCCTTGAGTTACCCAAATAGGATTTAGGAATTCTACGCGAGGTGGATTCTTTAGGTATTTATTTAAATACTCCAATTTGGATCCAGAAATTATTTGGAGTCTTTTGTTCAATTTCTCCAGCTCTAATTCAGAAATTACTTGGATATACTTATTGAACTTCTCCCGGTTAGAGCCTGAAATTGTTTGGAGTCGTTTTTGAGGATTAATCGACGAAACTTGTTTAATTATTCACTATCACCACATTTAAATTATTAATTATAAAATCACTTGCAATTATTTCACGTAAATATTTTATATCAGATGATGTGGATCGTGCCTTCATTAGAGTAAAACTGATTTGTTTATGTAATCCTGTGGTATTTAAAGAAAACACCTTTCTGTTTGTAATTCGTCGGTCCAGCGCATAGTTCGTTGATTATCGCCTTGTACCTTGATTTTCACATGCAGGCTTGGGTATTTCTATGAAATTTCCATATACAATGAAGTCGAGATGCTCTTCATTGCACGTAGGATTTCAGATTATTTGTATAAATTCGTTGGATTTTAAAATCTTCCACGATCTTTTAGATCACGTACGCTTTGTTTGTACAGCAATTTTGTTGAACTTTGCTTTCTCCTCATGCTGTTATTATTTCCAAATTATCAAGGAGTTGGATTTTTATACTTTATGGTCACGTAGCTTTATATTTATTGATGTACGAAATTATTGCGTTTATCTGTTTTACGCATTCACAAACCTGCTCGTTTAAATGGAATTCCGTGTACAATAATGATGCACTACTCACGCGTATTGTTTTATGGCTTCTGCCCATGTGGTTTTATGACTTGCAACGTTGTTTACTTGGTTGAATCTTTACGAATACTTTTCTTCTCTTTGAATATAATTATAATTATAGTTTATGGTGTTTGCCTTTTTGCCTAATCGTCGAAATTTGCATTTTTCTTGGTAAAATGTCTAGTTTTCTGGATTCTCACGATGTCTATATAAAGCGCACTATCTTAGTGACCCTACATATACTAAATGACCCTATTATCATCGCAATATATATATATATATATATACACAATTATAAAGATGAAATAATAACTTAGACTTTTATGCAAAGCCCAAATGATCATTTCAAATCGAGCTAGTAATTGAAAGAAGGAAAATATAAGGTCTTGGACAGGAGTTGAACCTGCATCTCAGTTTTGCCGGAACTGTGCGTTAACCAATTACGCCACCGAGACCGATGACATAATTGAGAAATTTACAAATCTAAATCGTGTACAGAACTATATATAAACCTAACTTTCAATTACGTTTAGCATTTTTGTCAATCATATCTGTTGTTGTTATTTTTTTCAAAGCCTGCCTGATTTCCTGTTTGAACATTTTTATAAAATGCTTATTGTTGATCTGGCAGAATTCTGTTGATAGCGTATTATTGTAGGTTGTTATATCTTTAGTGAAAATTGTTATTGGATAAGTGTAGTTAATTGTTAATCAATATGTATTAATTGTTTTATAATATTCTCCAATAGTAAGTTATTGTTAGTTATGTAAATTAAAAACATTCATAAAATTTGAAGAAAATCAAAAATATCTCAGAAAGTAATGGATTTAGGTATAGGGAATGCTTAACAAAAATGAAAGGACACTTAATGAACTATCCATTGTAGCAATAAAATTGGTAGGGTGCCATTTAAAAAAAATTTAAAAATTGCATTTTGCGAAACCTGACACACCCTGTATACTGTGAAGAAATTTCAAAAAAGTGATAATTACAAATATACTATGGTATATAGTAAAATTTTCTGCATCTTGAAAATTAACATAAGTTGTGTATTAATGCAGTGGCAATGTATCTAATCAGGGTCATTTTTTCTAAAAACAGTTGAATATCTCAAAAACTAAAAGGAATAGACAGATACAATTTGATATCAAATTAAAGCTCTTTTTATGGCCTTTTCAAAAAGTAATAATATATAGGTGTTTCTTTAAAAAAAATATAAGTTTATTATGCCCTGGAATTATGAAACACCCTGTATACTTCCAAATATTTTTAAAATGTGCAGTTTAGGCATGCCTAATATGCCTCCAAATTTGGTTTACGTAGCTTTTATAGTAACGGAGTTATCGACCGTTGCCACACTAAAAACTCACCCTGTATATGTATAGCTGTGAATATTCGGGAAAAATAAAATGAGGATTCTTATCTGAATATGCCCGTTTTTTCTTGCCTGCTCAGCGATAAATTTGCTGTGGACTTTACGAAAATGAAATGAAACAAAGCTATCTCAACAATACAGATGTAATTATAAGCAACATTTTCTTATGAACAAATTCTCGATATATTCAAAAATATCTTTCCTTTATACACATTATCTAAGAATTCTACTTACACACGCAGATATAAAGAAAGCTTATAAATGCAATTTACAGCTTAAGTTTATGTTGATAATTAGAAAATGCCAAAGCATTTTATATGTAAGTCACAAGATGGAGAATTTAAATACTCTCGTATTCACCCGTTTCGGTGTGGTTTATCAGCAACTTTCAGCATATTTTTGTAAGGGCCAAACCACCTCGAGATCTGACCTCACAATCACTAAACAAAGACACTCTATTCACAAATAATTTTCTATACGCAAAAAAACTTATGCTAGCCTAATCTACATAATAATACAAACATTGTCTATCTAGGTTTAAAACAAAGTTATACTTGCGTTTTGGATCGTCAAATTCTTGATGGTATTCATGTATCAATGACCAACTGTCTATGATTACAATTGCTATCTAAAAATCATTTCCATTTTGAATTAACCACACCGTAAAATTCCTTGTTCCATTTTTTAGATATCCATATTAATTAATCTTTATATGTCGAACTTTACTTCATCAGTTTTTGAAAATACTTTTATCCTTAATAGATTAAAATAACAACTATCCTTGCACCGAGTTCAATTACCGTTTATATTGGAGCAATAAATATGTTGTCGTTGCACTCCATAAAAAGCTATTCGGTAAATATCTATCAATTTCCAGCTTTAATATAACACAATCTCAATACGTCATCGTTCTCGAATTTTTGTTTACATTCTAGGAAGTGTGAGTCATCCCATGATGTAACTATTAACCACAATTTTGAGTGTTCTTATGTTTAATGGCCTGTGAGTTTAAAATTTATTGCAATCATTTTATTAATGAATGTAACTAATAATTGGTTACCTCTCTCCCTATTATAACTTTACGAGCTTCTGTAATAATTTATTACCATTAAAACTTGTTATCTAATCTGGTTTATAGTGTTTCCCGATGCTATCGCATTCCGCGAATTTCCTAATGGATGTACCGTTATTCATATTGTTTGTTAACGTAAAGATAATGGATTTTCAATTTCATAATAATCCAGGGAACCGGTTTGTCTTTAACTTTTACGGTTTTGATAGGTGCGTTTATGTCAAAAGTTGCATAAAGTAAATTTGTGAACCAGTTCTACCTTAAATCAATTGTATCAAGTAGTAGCATATTGTCCCATTGAATTGAAAAGAAATCAGATTTGTACTGGTTGATATTCACAGTTTTGATATTTCGAAATGTAATGAATTTAGTTCGGCGAGGACTAGATTTAACTTTAAAAGCTACATAGAAACGATCGTGCTTAGAGAAATTATAGTTACTAGTTTGGCTATATTGCTACGATCAGAACAAATGGTTAGATCTAGGAGGGAGCCTGAGTGTTTGCTGTAGTAATGTGTTGGGTTAGAGGATTGTATAAATAGGTTAAATAAAACATCATTCTTAGGTTTAACAACGCGGTTGTCATTTCTTATACCGCAAGTATTAAAATTACTCGTGATAATCAGTTTGAATATTGTTATAATTACAGGTACAATAATATATCGCATGCTCGTCCAGATGGCGCAACATTATTGCACAATCGATTCGCTTTACAAAATGAGCATGCAACTTAATTGATATAGTCTTATCTTTTATCTATCTAAGTTAAGGTAAAGCCAAGTAAGGAATCCTTTGTAAGACATCATTCGGCAAGGCCGAAATACTAATGATGTTTTTGTTTGTCTACATAAACCACGTCGTGATTATACCAAACCCGATCTATATACAAATTGTTTTAGCGGTGTCCGTTGTGTGCCTACAACATTTAACAGTGGACGCTGATAAGATAATTGAAGGTGGAGGTAGAAAATCGACAGCTGAACTTCACTACTTTAAATTATAAAGCACTACTCAACATTTCTTCAAGTTAAGATAGTTACGTGTGTAATGACATGATGACCACCGTTGTTTTCAACTTGTAAATCCTTCCTCGAGCTCGGCGCGTTCTCATTTCTCGAAACCATGACACATATCTCTTTCAAGCGTGGGAGACGTCTACATTGCAAAATCCATAACAATAAAGCTATTTCTAAAAATTTTGAGGATAATTCAAATGATGTTTTCTAGTTAATTTACAATGGTATCCTTAAATTAATCTTTAGAAATCCTCTAGCATAATTATTGACTAGAATCTTTGTCAAACCATTTGAAGCGAAACAGTATTCAGCACTCAGCTCTTTGGTAGTATTTCAAAACATCAAATTAGTCTGTTTCAGGCGGACAATAATTGACGCTCACCAGCAACTTGTGAACTTTAGAAGCTCAACAAATAAAAATTCAAATGAATGTTTGTTATTTGGATTTGACAGCGATAACTTGAGAATTTTGTTAACTCAGAAAGAGGCCCAAAACTAACGCGGGGTATAAGTTCATTATCGAACTACCAAATTACCAAACTAGATTTTTCATGTTCATTATGCCTTGTTGGGATGTTTACAGGAAAATTGGATATGGAAGTAGGGCAAAGAAGGGTTGTGACTAAACTACAGACGACACTATGAGCAGCATAGGATTATATTAGTATAATTTGTAGCTAAGATATAGTAAGTAAATTCCTTATAAATACAAAGATCTTAAAACTAAATTTAAATTCAAATAATAACCCCGGCAGAGTCTCAGCCAAATCAATAGTGTTTCGAGATATTGGATAAATCGATTTAACTATTGGATTTTAGATGATGACTAATAATAGACTCTTTGGTGGGTGTATTTTCTGATCCGCATAGATGCCATCAATATCTACAGCATTGTAGATGTAAAATCTTTTATGTTTGGAGTTAGGCGAAAATTTTACCATTACATGATCGGCCACTTTTAGTGTGAATTTTAGCCGTGTCTGCCTTACACAGTTTATTTGAACAATTTATTAGTGATTCGGTAATTAAATTTTTTCTTTTTCCTTTTCTTAGCGTTTCATGTTACATTACGGTACGAATAAGAAATGAACCTTATTACTGTACGTTTACGTGCAGCAGAATTCGGATATTTTTCTACCAAAACGATGACATCGGTCAACCATTTTCATCGAAAATTCAGCAGATTGTTTTAAATTATTTTTAATAAATTGAGATTAGTACATAATTAATGTCAATATCCTCTTTATTTTCCTTCAGAACTCCGTAGAGAACCAAACAAGTGCTTCAACTATATGCCTCCAGTGCTTCAACCCTGTCGAATAAGTTATTAATATGAAACTTTAAATGAGAATGAAGTTTTATTTCAGTTTTAAATTAATAAAAATTACCGGAAAGCTCTTTAAGTATGTTTATTCTCTTGCCACTATTACGCTTACCACTAGCAACTCCATGCAGAAATTTTTCAAGCATCGCCATTCATTTCAGGAACCCCTGTTTCAACGAACTGATAGTCGAACCGATTTAACATAAATAATAAAGAAGTGATTGCAAGACTATAGATACACGTAATAACTCAGAGTAACACGAGTTACATATCCCCCAAATCAATTTATGTATAATTAAATAGAAATTATTCAGAAACTTAAATTAGATGCAACAGTGTAATTCATAGATAAATAAATAAAAGGTTAAAGAAGGTTTACAAGCAAGTTGTGAGAACGAATGTGAATACATGTATTCCAGACGCAACCTAATACTGCAGGTGCAGGTCATAGTCAGTCATAAAACCGCATTTATTAAAATTAAGATTGTTACTTTGTATTGTATAAATTAATAAAGAAATAAGCAGATATGAGCTCTACAGTTCCCACAGTAATGTGAGGGGCAGGGACAGCATCCCCAAGATGGTCAGTCAGTCTTGAGCCTCACAGCTTTTGCATTGTTGGTTGTTCAGGCTACTCGCCCTAATTTAAATTCATTTAACAATAATTTTGACTTAGAGTAATTTTATATAGTATTGTAAAATTCCAGTTGTAATTTCTGATTAAATAAAAATTACTACAAGAGTTTTTGGAAGAAGACTTTCTAAAAAGGCAGCTCCCCAGGCCCAAAACGTAACTGGCGTCAATGTGTAGAGAATCCGATAAGTAACCAGAATAGTTTAGTTCAATTGTAGTCTTTTGTAAGCACAATTACAATTGTAACAAAGTTTGATATATGTGCATAAAACTAATACTTGTTACGTACCTTTTATTTAATTGGCATCATAACATTCACTAACACTATTGTATGTGGTTTAATTAATTAATAATCAATACTGTTCTTCGGAAATAAAATAGTTTGCAAGAACGATGCAACTACCTTGTTTAACCCGCCATGTTTTCTAGAATTGTAAAAGACAAAAAAATTAAACCAACAATGAATTGATTGATAGCTACAAAAGTGAATCTAAAGAACTAATATAAAACAAACAAAAGAGAAGAATCGATAATCACATTGTAATTTCTAGAATCCTCTGGAAGCTGTTAGATACATACATAAACCGTACGACCCGAAGGTTAATTAAGTCAGTCAAAGTATGAATTCGCAAGTATTATGAAATGTATTATTCGATACATTGTTAAAATAAATACGTTTAATGTCTGTCTAAATTATGTGCTTGTGTCGATAAATTTAGTAATAAGTATAGTGTAATCGTTGTGTTAAGGCATAAATTAGTGTTAGTAAACATCGTAGCAATTATCATCAGCTATTTCTGTAGTACATTCTGAGTGCATTAATGGCTCTGTAAACAGTTATGAATAATCAGGCTTGTATTGGACCAAAAAGAAAGCTGTTACAACACAAGTATGGTGGAATACATTTTTGTAAATGAAAACTAATTCAATTTCAATGACTTGAAAAAATGTTGTCGTTGAATATGAAACTAAGTAGACAAATGCAGTTACAAATAATGTCCTTTTAGAAACTCATATTGTGATAATATTGAACTATTTTTGCAACCTTCGCTAGTTCAATGGTTATAATGTTTAATAAATGCTTTAAAAATATTAAAATAACGATAGTGCAAGAACAATGTATACTTGTACTTATCTTAAACGGTCAAATAGATTTACTTAGTAATTGTTATAAAGAGTAAATGATACCCGATTTGTACAGTAATTTCTGCATTTATGCTGTGCACACTCCTGCTGGACCACTTCCTTGGACTCTAAACGCTGTATCGTTTCTGTTTAGAACTAATAGTATCTAAGATGCTTATGGGTCTAAGCCTCGTACTAAAACAACTTTCGTTCTACCGCTGCAGATGGAGGGTTATCGGATAAGGAATTTGTATTTTTGTTTTAATATGATAATGAAATGAGGAACTTTGCTAAGTATAAGCTTACTATAAATTCTTATCACAGAATCTTTAGCATTGACTAATGGATGCTATTAAATAGTAATTTTCAACACCTAATATACAGAATATCTAATTATGGAAATGCCTCGTCCTACGCATTTACATGCATGTTGACTACTCCCAAACGCCCTAGTTTCTAATGGTAATTAGGAATTCGTTTGAACCCACCCTAACCACATACAGCACTTGGGAATTTATTTTCTACGCGTATTAAAATTTCATAAACTAGACTTCTGCCAGTTGTAATTGTTCCCGGGATTAAATTATTTGCCTTCTTGTATGTATCTGATCCCGTTTTTGAAAAATTTATTAATTGGTATTATTTCATGGTATAAACCAATCAATAAAGAAAATTCTGAAGATTTCTCTGTTGAAAGGTTTTACTTTATAGGTACGTTATAATACATTTGATATAGAATTAGTTTAAATTGACTGAATTTCGCACCCAATGTAGGTAGGCGATGTACAGCGAAAACTAAATTACGCAACTATATATGAAGTATGCCTTGTATACCAAATTCTGTAATCTATAGAGACTATAGATCGCCATTTACATTAAATAGTGCGTTAAGTTGACACCATTACATAGGGTGTGTATTTTTAAACAGTATGTATTTTGTTGCGACCAAAATTCACCTCAATCGCACTACAACTAAACTTCCTAATGTTAAGAACGAAGAAGTTACAAACAAATTAAGTTATTTGATACCAAATTCACGTTCAAAACCAAGATAATTGTAATATTAAGTTTTGCAATATTTGTTCTTCTTGTTCCTAAAAATGTGCTCGAAGTATAGAAAGTACAATATTATAATCAATCAAACTTGGGCGAGTCCAATTTTACACTTAGCATTAAACACATTAAGATACTGCGATATTATCGAAGAAAGTCACATTATAAAATTTATATTTCGGGACACTAATTGTGCTCCTTTAAAAATAACAAGTTATAAATTATACACTTTCTGTAACACAAAGCATAGAATGCAATGTTTAATATCTTATTACTGTTGCTTTAATTATGTAATCAGCTTCTCAAAATATTTCAGATATAAATAAAAGATGAATCCAGTTAAACATTATAGTAATCAAGTCAGAGTTCTTATTTACAAATTAACAATTTAATTAATCAAGTTCACTTCTTGGTTCTCAGATCAAAGTTTATTAATGATTTACTTTCACTTAAAAACAATTTTAAAGATATTGTTGGATCAAAGGATGTATCATGCATTTCTTAACATAAACACTTACTTTGAACTCATCTAATGATAATGTGGACTGTAATTTGTTAACTGTATAGCGAGCTTAACGGCACTATATTATTGTCAATGAGCACTCACGACACGAAACTGGTCTGTCACTTCCAGTGGTTCAAACATGACAACACAACACCCTCGTCGGCTGCTGGTTTTAAGTCTTTTCATGATTGTTAAAGGAAGGGGTTAACAATGATCAAGAAGAGAGGGACAGGAGCCCGAACATCCCGCCCACCAAAATAAATATAACTTTATTTTTTAAACAAAGTAAACAACTAATATGAACGATACTAACTAACTTATACGGAACTAGACTAAATAGCTATATAATATCTAACCCTATGAGCTTGTTGCACAAATACACCAACAATTATTGTTCCAAGGGCAAAGGGCAAAGCTTTAGCACAGGTCTTTTAAGAGTCCCATGTGCCGTTCTCACAGTTGCAACGCGAACAACGTTATCTTTGCCGGTATGTAGTTGAATGATTCTACCCAATCTCCATTGAAGAGGCGGGGAATTGGGTTCTTGAATCAACACTAAGCTATTAAGCTTTAGTGATTCCCCTGAAGCAAACCATTTTGATTTTTGCTGAAGCGTATGAAGGTACTCTGATTGCCATCGCTTCCAGAAACTTTGCTGTAACCGCTGAACTAGTTGCCAACGATTTAAACGATTAATCGGTACCTCAGTAACGTCCGTATCTGGAATGACAGAAATAGGTTCGATGGTTAAAAAATGACTTGGGGTCAAACAAGATAAATCGTTAGGATCCGAATTAAGCGGACCTAATGGACGGGAGTTTAAAAGTGCTTCAATTTGCACTATAACCGTATTAAATTCTTCATAAGTCAATTTTTGCTCACCAACTACCCGAAATAGGTGAGTTTTGACAGATTTAATTCCCGCCTCCCATAGCCCACCGAAGTGCGGAGCAGAAGGGGGGGTTGAACGACCACTCAATGTTTTTGTGTTCTAACAGTTCGCGAATTTTGGCTTCAGCACCTACAAAGTTGGTACCACAGTCGCTGTACATGTGGATACACCTTCCGCGTCTAGAAATAAATCGACGGAAAGCGGCTAAAAATGCTTCTGACGACAAATCTGAAACCAATTCTAAATGCACTGCCTTAATGCTGAAACAAACAAAGAGATAAATATATGCTTTTAAGGTTTTGGCTCCTCGAACCCGACCCATTGATATGGAAAAAGGGCTCCCAAAATCTACGCCAGTATGACGAAATGCCTTTCCAGGAGTCACTCGCGCAGTAGGTAAATCTCCCATAGAAAGCGCAATAGAAGTAGGATTGACCTTAAAACAAGGAATACATGCACGTAGACACTGTCTTATGGCTCTCCTAGCAGACAAAATCCAAAAATGCTGTTGCAATAATGACTGGGTTGTACGATTACCACAATGTAAATTTTTAATATGGCAGTCCTGCATAATAATAGTTGTTAGACGATGGAGCCGAGGGAGAAGTAAAGGATATTTTGCATCATGTGAGATGGTCGAATGTTTTAACTGACCGCCCACCCTGAGGAGTCCCCGGTAATCTACGAATGGAGTAAGAGAACGGAGTTGTTTGCTAACTAATGCAAATGCACCGTTTTGAACATGTTTAACTAATAATTCTAACGCTGATGTTCTTTCTCGAAGTGTAATCGCACCAGTTAATTTCCCATTAGGTGATCTGAGGTTGAAGACAAAACGGCGGCAGTGAATAATTATTTTTAGAATTTTTTGCAAATCGGAGAATGTATCTAACAAAGAAGTCAAAACGTGATCCGAGGGTTCGATGGCAATCAACACGACTTTTGCTTCGGCAGAACTTTGTGACAATTCTGATGCTGAATTATCAAGAAATGGTTGTTTAGGCCATTCTTTCAAAGGTAATTTTAACCACACAGGACCCGCCCACCATAGCGGGTGATCGATAAGTTCAGTTGCAGAAAGGCCTCTAGACGCACAATCGGCAGGGTTGTCTTGTGATTTGACATGCTTTCAATTAGAGGGTGCAACCAGCGATTGAACATGTGCAATTCTATTTGCCACAAAAGTTTTCCATTTATTAGATGGCGATTTTAACCATGAAAGTGTTATTGTAGAATCCGACCAAGCAAAGATGCTAGTAAATTCTAACTTGAAATATGTTTTTTTCACATAGTCTACGAGATTTGCGAGTAGAACTGCTGCGCACAACTCTAACCGTGGCAACGAAACCTTGTTTATGGGCGCAACTTTACTTTTTGCACAAACAAAATACACGAAAATATTATCATTTTTGTCAAAACAACGAAAATAAACAACAGATGCATAACCTGCTTCTGAGGCATCGCAAAAGGCGTGTAACTCGATGCTCTTTAAGTCTTTACAAATCAAGTGACGAGAAATTTTCAACTCGGATAAGAATGGAAGTTGCAACAAATACTTGTCCCATTGACGAATAAGTTTTTCGGGAGGCTGGACGTCCCAATTGATTCTCAAAGTCCATAAACGCTGAACGAAATGTTTAATAAAAATGTAACAGGAGTTAAGAAACCTAGGGATCGAAAATTCTCGCTAATGTCGAGAGAACGTTCCTTTTGTACAAGGACGCTCACTAATTTGTATATCGTATGAAAAATGTCTAAATCGGAACACCATTTGAGTCCTAACACCTTTACTAGCGGAATTTGTTCTTGACTAAACGTCAGCGGTGGTTGTTCGATTTGTGAACTGGGTATATTTGACAAGACAAGGGTGGAATTACTATTCCATTTTCTAAGTTCAAAACCACCAAGCTTACATAATTCAGTCAGTTCTTGAACTAGCAAGTTGGCTTCTTCAACAGTTTCACAACCACTGATGATGTCATCTACATATGAGTTGGACGATAAAACAAGTGAAGCGCGTTGGTAACGAATCGCTTCCAATCTGACTAATTCTTGGATTGTACGAAGAGCAAGAAAAGAAGAAGCCTTTATCCCATAAGTAACGGTGTTCAATCGGTAATCAACAAGAGGATCAGATGAATCAAATCTTCACAAAATACGTTGGAAATCTCGATGTTCTGGTATAATCTCGATCTGGCGATACATTTGTTTGATATCCGCCGTGAAAGCAATGTTGTGAATTCGAAACTGCAATAGAAGTTTAAAAATATCCTTTTGTAGTGATTTTCCCTGTAACAACGTGTCATTTAGTGAAATGCCGTCTGAGGTTTTTGCACTTGCATCGAACACAACTCTTAATTTAGTTGTTGTGCTCTCTGGCTTTATTACCGCATGATGCGGAATGTAATAAACAGGACTACTATCCAACGAAAGAAGAGGTACAGGACTCATGTGCCCTGTGTTTATGTAATCTTGCATGAAAAGATTGTATGACGCTCGTAAATGCGAGTCATTCTGCAAACGTCTTTCCTACCCCAAAAAACGACGTAAAGCGATTGCACGAGAATCAGTAAAATTTGGTTCTGGTCCTTTAAAAGGCAATGAAACCATAAACCGACCTGCATCGTTTCTAGAATAAGTTTCGACAAAAGTCTTTTCACACAATACCTTTTCTGCATTTTCTTGTACCTGAGCAGGAACATTTTCCAGCTCCCAAAAACGAAGTAGCGTGTCTTCTATTGGTTCCACATAAGCACACAACGAAGTAGAAATAGTTTCTGAACAACCTACTTTTCCAATCACAATCCAACCAAATTTGGTGCGAATGGCCACCGGTTCGTCTTGTTGGCCGATCCGAGATTCATTTAACAAAATTTGTGCGAAAATGTCTGCTCCTAACAACAAATCAATTTTCGCAGGTTCAAAAAACTTTTTATCAGCTAATTGTAATCCATCGATATGATCCCAATGGCGTTTTGATAAAGGTGTGGCCGGTAGTTGACCACATATTTCCTGTAAAACAAAAAATTCTAAATTGAAATTGGATTGAGTTTCAGCCTGATTACAAGACTGAATACGACACGATAAACTACCACTGATAGTAGACGCATTCAAGCCCAAACCTTGTACTTTTGCTAAGCTTTTATGCTTCTGCAAAAAAAGCCTTTGACGACACTTTTCTGTCATGAAATTTGACATACTCCCATTATCTAAAAGTGCCCTAACGGTTTGTAGTTTTCCAAAACCATCGATAATCGCTACCTGAGCAGTAGCTAACAAAGTTGTTGCATTAGCAACTGAACGAGAAAAGAATGAACTAACTTCAGCCCTCTGCATCGACAACGAAGAAGCTTTACTTGTTTCATTCCCTTCAACCATTTTTTTGTATGATCAATGATCTGCTGATGTAGTAGGAGAAGTATTTGTTGCATTCTCAAAATGCAACAATGTGTGGTGTGGTTTGCGACATTTTTTACAAACAACCTTTGACTGGCAATTTTTGACACGATGCGAACTACACAAACAATTTAAACAGAGATTATTCTTTTTAACGAAATCAAATCGTTCCTGACTGGATTTACCAAGGAACTTTTTGCAACCATAAATCAAGTGCGTGTATTTGTTAGGTGACGTCGTAGATACAAACGTCGCACGAGTTGAATTTTGTCTATTCCAAGTTGAAGGCTCACTTTTACTTTTAGTCGCAAAGTTGACGGTTTTCGGTGTTTTTTGAGACATCAAATCATTTATCTCTAAAGCCTTACACGATTGATCTAAGAACGCTCTTAATCCTTCAAAACGTGGTATTTCACTAGTATGCTGCATTTCGAAACGTTTGGCGGTGTCTGAGTCTAACCTTTGTAATAACCAATTGAAAAGAACAAAATCAAACAGATCGACATTTTCAAAAGTTTTTAAAGCGCTGTAGCTTTCAACGAATACATTTAATAAAGACCTCAAACTATCGGACGTAGCACAATTCAATTTGGGAGCCTTTTCCATGCAATTTAAATAATTTGTAACAATTAATCTTTTATTTTCATAGCGATCGATAATAATTTTTAGGGCAATTCCGTAATTTGCGACACAGACCGATAAATGTTTAACGAGTTGTTTAGATTTGTCATCTAAACTATTTAACAAAAAATAGAACTTTTCAGTAGGAGAAAGTTTTGATTTGAATCAATTAAACTCCGAAATGCATTGTAATATGATTCAAAATCTTCAATTTTCCCATTAAAATTTATTAATGGAATTGCCGGCTGGTCGTATGTTGTTTGTGGCCGAGTGTGAATTATCTACCAATGATGCTAGAGGCACTTTAGTTTCAAACTGCCTTTGACATTCAGTGAACCGTGCTCTAATCTGCAAGAAATATTTATCTAAGCTAATTCGAATACCCGAAATTTCTTCAATACATTCATCGTCTAAGATGCATTCTGTATACAATTTGTCAAAATCTGATATAATCTGCAGAGTTAATTGCATACTAGCTTCAATTTGCGCAAAAGTATCACCGGTCCCATCTAAATTAGACAATGCGCTTTGCAAAGCTATCAATCTACTTAACGCCGATTTACCTTGAAAAATCAACCTTTCTGTGGTAACTACCATTGTGAAAGGGTTCGATACCACCTGAAGCAACAAAGCGGCAACTACAAGCTTTTAAATTCTATAAAAAAAAGGCTGCTTTTACGACCACCCAAGGAAGTGATGTTTGAGCAATAAATGACAAGTACCGTTTCTACAAACAATACAATGCCACTGTAAAATGCATGTGCACGAAATTGAAATTGAACGAGGCCTAAATCTTCTAAAAGGAATTACAGCAACAAGGCTTGTAAAAATACTGCACGGCAAAGATAACAAAAGAATAACTACGCTGCAACCATAAACCACGTGTTTTTAACCCGAAACGTTAAGAATTTGCTACCCCGATGGTATGTCTGTTTCACAAGCTCACAAAAATGCTATTTAGTACCGTTATTATTTATTTTAACTAAATTCTCGAATAGAACTTGAACATAAAATAAATAGTATTCAAAACAAAAATTTACTTAGATTGCAAGTCAAATCAAACAAATTGTTCTAAGAACTTCTAAGCAAATGTCTATACAGTTTAACGCAGTAATGAATTTATATCACCCTCCCAATCAAAAAACAAACGAAATCAAGGAATTGGGGCGTGAAATTCAATTTAACAAAAGGAATTCAATCCGGACGAAGGCTCAAAATGTTGGATCAAAGGATGTATCATGCATTTCTTAACATAAACACTTACTTTGAACTCCTCTAATGATAATGTGGACTGTAATTTGTTAACTGTATAGCGAGCTTAACGGCACTATATTATTGTCAATGAGCACTCACGACACGAAACTGGTCTGTCACTTCCGGTGGTTCAAACATGACAACACAACACCCTCGTCGGCTGCTGGTTTTAAGTTTTCATGATTGTTAAAGGAAGGGGTTAACAATGATCAAGAAGAGAGGAACAGGAGCCCGAACAGATCTAATCATATTGATTTGAATAAAAGTTCAAACATGAGTACTGGTATTTGTTCACATGTGTTGACTTTCCAAAATTGTGTTAACCAAGAAACAAATCTTTATTCTAATAAAGATTTATGATAAACAATTTATGGTAAAAAAAGTAACATACGTGGAAATTATAACTTGGAATCCAAGTGTGTTTTTGAACAAATAACATATGTATTTTCACTAATAACAATCGGAAATAAATCATGTGTTTGCATAATCTCTTAAGTACAAAAGGATTTTTATTAAAATCAAGACTAAAGTTTTAACTTTGCCGTTAACTTGCTAGAATAACAATTATTAAACAATTCATTATATTTAAATTACAAAATCTTTTATCATCCCTAGGCGATCAAAATTTAAAATATGCTATTAGATTTTAGTTTTATGACTCATCTTGAAAGTTCACTTCATAACCCACATAAGCTTAGATACCTGACAGAAGAATATCGAAGACGATTCAGCACATCTTCCACTATTCATTCAAGGCCAACAGTAAACAATATTCAACTTTTAATAAATAATATCTTTAAATGAAATACACCACGAAATTTTATAAAACCTCTTGCATTCTACGACTTGTTCTATCTTTACATATTGAACTGACCCCGTTTTCAATTTTATCATTAACCATGTTAAATCCAAATCTCCAAGACTAAGTTAATTTTGCTTCATAACTAAAAGAATCGTAGTGTTCTCCAAATAAGAAGCCACATTGTTCTCTCCTAATAATAATCCATTTGTTTCTATTAGCAATAAGTCTCATTGTTTTCTCCTTGTAATAATTCTCCTTGTTTGCACTGAAAAGAAGCTTATCAAGAATGAATAAAACTGTATTTTCTTCTAACGACTAACGAAAGCAGACGTCTCTACATATTTGCCAGCATCTCTATTATTTATTTAATGTGAATCGTTGTGCCCATGCTGTAGTTCTACCTACCACTTTTAGCTGAATAATATAGCACGTGTTCAACAAAAATGGCAACAAATATCGGTATACCTTATAACGTCGCTTCTTTGACCAGTGCACGCGCGTTTTCTCTATGCGCATAACTACTATTCCTATAACTATTTCAACGGTATGTATCTAACGACGTTTAATTAGTCATTACCAGCCAACGGCATTACGAAAATTTTACAAAAGACATTTCGCGGAGTTATCTTACAACAATGTCAGCATTTCTCGGTACGAACCAGATGTGAGTGCTAATTGCAAGCATAGCGCGGGGTTTTTAACAAGTTTCATTCTAAATGGAATTCGAAAATTCTAACTAGGAACTATGCACGCTTCAATACAGACTAACATCACACACACGCTCACACATTCGTATGCATATACATACACACACACTTATACACTGACACGCGCACGCACGCACGCAATCACGCGCTCACGCACGCACGCACGCACCACAAACGCACATCCACACGCGCGCGCCTGCGTGCGAGCACTAAGACACACACACACACGCACGCACGCACGCACTCACGCACGCACGTGCGCACACACACACACGCACACACTCTTATGATCTTAGCCAGCATTCTTTTTCTTTTGCTTTTATTTAGAAACAATTACATTTCAATTTGTCAAGCTATTATTATAACCTACCTTTTTAATTTATCTATATAGTTGCGATTTGCCCTTTTGGTTGCTTTCCATAATTTGTGCTTTGCTAACCTTAATCAACCTTGCTGTAAGTATTTTATAACTAATAATTATCTTGATTTCTACCGGATTTGTACTATTGTAGTTGTGTCTATGATCAATCATTGAATTAAATGTGAAACTTTTGGGCATAAAAAAAAGTTTACTTCCTAATATAGCAGACCTTTAATCTCCAATAATATTTAGATTTATATTAATTAATAATCGTTATCAAATATTTATTATATATACACATTAGAGGTTTGTGGCATAAAAGAATTTTAAACTTTTGCAACGTGCCGTATATATCTTTTGTATACACGTTGTGTATAGAGGATGGAGGAGAAGGTGGGACAAAAATGTCAAAGTGATAGTTCTGTCAAAATTAGCATCAGTGACGTCAGAGGTAAGCTATGTAGAAAAATGCATAACTTTACAACACCTTACTCTGTACATGACTTTAGTGACGTTGGAAGTTAGGTGTGGTGTTAGAGAGAGTGAGACGCCATTGGTTAGGACGACGTCAGAGAAGAAAAGGAGGAGGCGCGGTTCCACAACCATCGTCCTTCGTCTGCTTCGAAAAACTGTCTAAAGTTCTATACTCAGGTCCTTGTTTGCCTTATGCTAATTATTTTGCTAATGCCACAAGACTTTTTCGTTCTTCAGTTGACCGCTTTACGCACAATAGACTTCGTCATCCCTTATGTCGCTAATGTCGTAAAATTTCATAAAAATGAACGATGTTCTGATTTCGTCTCGATTACCAACCAACCATGAAATTAGAAATAGCAATTTGTCCGACTTGTTTACGATGAAATAAATTCGCTCAGAATTAATATTTCCCTTGAATGCCCTTTTTCCTATTCAGTTTCATGGGTGAAAACGGAATTTTTCAATCTCATAAAACTTTTTTCCCCACATCCGATGAACTTTAGAATAGCCGTTTTGAGGAAAGATTCATTTTCATTTTCTTATTAAGATCGCTGACACATTTGCATGGTTCTTAGGGTAGGATAAGAACAATCGCATAAAACATTTTTTTAACATTTGGCAACCGAATATTTTCTGTCTGCTTCTGCATAAAGAAGTCATCATTGAAATGTTTGAAGCGCGGGTAAATCTATTTTTTATAAACTTGTTTAATAAACAATATTTATACTCTTAGAGTTGATATAAATCTAGGAGGCACATTACACTGATCAACAAATTGTAAATCTCTTTTTTGTTTCCTAAAGTGCGTTGGATGTATTTTATACGAATTTCCACGCTAATTATGAATTTTTAACAGAATTTTCCTATTGCCCTCCAGTCAAAGATTATTCATATTGTATAGTGGTACGTTTTATTATGTAATGCTTACATTTGCTATAATACAAATTAACCATACTACGTCACTGCCGAATCTCATACTTATTTTGCATGTGACTTTCATTTGCAGGGTTCTCTGGATAATCTCTGACTAGGTTCCCACGATACTCTGCCAGCATTGTAGTGCTCCACCTCCCTTGATATCGGTTTTCACAATACATAATGTCTTTGTGAAACTCATCACCATTTTCGTCACTCACAGACCAGAGTTTTGCTGGAAAAAGATCCTAGTGTCAGTGGAGAAAATCAGTTTTCAAAGACATGTTGCAACCCACACCTCTATAGGACGAAATTAAGAAATTCACAATTTGTTCGTGATTTTTTGCCTTGGTATTTCCTAAGAAATTGGAACACGCCCATTTAAATGATACCATGCAGCAGCTTCAATCCCGGTCAGTTTTGAATCGAATATACTGTCCTTTATGATGTGACGAATTTGCGGCCCAATAAAACTTCCTCCTTTTATTTTTGCATCGCTGGTCTGGGAAACACCTCTCTCATATATTGGAATCCTTTACCATCTTTATTTAAAGCTTTGACAAAGTTTTTCATCAGTCTGAGTTCCATGTGCAGAAGTGATAGTAAAACTTTCTTTGTATCGACGAGAGAAAAATTTGTAATATTTTTTTCTAGTAACAAGGTTTTCCCGCATTTTCCAGTTTTTTACAAAGTGTTTGTCTTTTGCTTTGCCGTCGCATTCGCAGAGAAAACAGCAGTACTCGATGTATCCCAACTACATTTTTAACAAAATGTGCCATTACTTTTAAATCACCATACATCCTCCACCTATGTTCTGTAAACTTAAAAGTTTGAAGTAAAATTTTCATATAGACATAGTTTTTCTTCATATGTACTGCGTGGGCAAAGGAACAGAGGGATACTGATTTTTATTGTGGAGGAGAACTTCCTCAAGCTTAGAGTAGATAGTCTCCTCCCATTGGTTTTGTATTTACATCCTAATACTGTTACAAGTTTTTCTCCCAAGGCGTCAAACACTATTACAGATATTTGGGGTTCCTAACAATTAGAGATGAGCCTAAGTATGAAAAGTTAAAGGGTAGCTACAAAATTGTAGGAACACTTGTTACTTGCAGGCGAAGTTTAAGAATTACCTTATGCGGAGAGGCACGAGCTAGGGTCATGGGCGATTTTGTTGACCAAAAACAATTTTTTTAGGCGCCACTGCGTTTATGAAAATACTAACAAAGGAGAAACCACAAGGGAAACGCAGAAACCTTCTAGTATGACAAAAAATATTTATTAGTAATCTACCTCATATTGGACCAACAGCTAGAGCATCTAAAAACACATAAGTCAAACCTGAAAAAATCAAACAAAGCTATTAAATCATTAAAGAGAGAACACCATTTGTAGCACCCTAAAGAAATGTATATGTGCACTTCCAAAAATATGTTAAGCTGATGGATAAAAAAAATATGTTTTTGAAATCAAAGATATAATGTTCGCTATTATATACACAATTTTAAAGATCAAAAGTACTTTAAGGTATTTAAAAAAAATTATTTTGGGCGCCAATCGGACAGATCTGGCGTGTTTGGATCACAATGAAATTACTTATCATCAATACATGTTGTTTGCATATACGGTGCTAAATAATACAAAAGCTTTCATATGTTGGATATGCATTAAAATTTAATACTTCAATATATTTTGTTACGTATTATATTGACTTAAAAAGAATGTGGTCATCTGTTTTATTGTGTGCAGATTATAAAACAAGTAAATTAAAAAATATGAATTTTCTTGACTGTAGCATGAAAATGTCATTTAAATAAAAAAATCTTTTTTGCGATTTCCTTTAAAAAAATAATAATTATCAAAATATTAGTCGGTCATTTAGTTACTTTTACCAATTAAATATAGACACTAATATAATAACCACGCCTAACTGTGTAATAATTGAGTAGATCACTCGAATTAATATGAAATGTTGTCTATTATTCAACATAATGTGATTTTTTTTAAATCACATGATTGGAAATTTTACGTATCACAACACATAAGACAATAATCGGAATCATCAGAATATTTCAATAGTAGGAAAGATTTGTTGATACAGACATCGTTAATTTAATTATTTATTTAATTAACTACTTATATACTTTTCACCGAGTGATGCAACTGAAATCAGATTTATCAGGCATAGCTTTACAGGACAAATATAAATTTGCTTAACGGATTTGTAAATAATTTCCTACACATTTTTTCGAAAGCATAAATGTTTCAGGCATATCCAACACGATATCTTACTAAAGATTACCAAAGGGAAAGAGAGTTTCTTCTGGTCGCTTTCGCGTTTTATTGGACCCCTTCCCCGAGTCTCTGCGCTGACGTTAACCTTATCAGACCTATAACTCGAAAGTAACAACTTCCACGCAATGTTTCAAATCCACCTGACTTGAGACGCAATAGAAATAAGAGCCAATAGCGAAATACGAATTGCTAATGACAAAATACACAATAACGAAGGATATTACAATGATGTAAGTATCTATATCAAGCGTCTAATATATAATACGAAATGTGAAACTAATTCTGTATGATAATTAGATATAAAATTTACGCAGGAATTTTAATGTGTTGCATTACATCCATTAGTCGAGGAACATCAACACAGTACACCAACTGATCACCCAATGTAAAAACTTTAAAGAATTTTGTTCACGTTTCCGATATGTGGAAATATATGTACCATTCTGTGACAGATTTCAACCTTACAACCTGGATCCCAACAGTTCGCCTCGAACTTTTGACAAATTTAAAACCTGTACTATGTCGTTCAGCTCATCTTATGAAAGTAAATGTGAAATACCTATATTAAATGGTTGAAAATCAGGATTTGTGCTTCTTCCGTAGGTTCAACAATATTATCTTCGGCAGCATTCATATCATCGTCAGGTATATATAATTCTGTTAGTTTGGGAAAAGGTAAATTCTGGCTGTGAAGAACTGGTGTGAGAGCTGATTGCAGGTTTGGGTACTGTACAGTATGCTAAGACTTCAGTGAAATTCTAGAGATTCGTCAAGCAAAATAGCTATCTGTAACATGATCTTTAGGTTTTCGTCCCACCATAGGCGCTGCAAAAGGCATTGACTTACGGTTACCGTTGAGTCATCCTCTTAAATTCACACCACACATTGCGCAAAAGATATGCAGCGCCCAAGACTTGCCCTAATCTCTTAGTTTGCATTCAAAATAAAACTCAAACTTTTTGATTAAGGCAGTCATTGCCCTTTTGTGAGATATAATCATAAACTCGACGCATACATAACAAAACGTATTCGTTTGATAGGCACACTTTTGCGACTTTTTATTAAGTCTATCAGCAACACATACTGTTCACTAAACTATTTTTTATTGATATTTTATATCTATTTATAGACGCGTTTAGGATATTAACTGCTGCTCATCCTGTCCACGGCGCTTATATATCTTCAACCGGACTTTCAAGCGACTTCTAGAACCTTCGCCAGACATTATGACACTGTTTACATTTAATCAAGAAGTCATGCGCCAGATTAAGTTCATTACAATATTTTATACAGTGTAAACCGTTTTTATGAAATATCTTGATACCTGAGAATACTACGCAAATTATGAGTGCAGATTCGGTTTCAGCGACCAAAAATACATAAAAGGCATCCATTAGACATCAAAAACAAAAATCGTGCAGGTCTGTGTTATTTTGCAACTTTAATTGTGCTGTCGTAATTTACGGGATAGGCTATTACCTGCATTGTGTAGATATTAATATAATTAAAATACCTGTAAACATAGAAGATACTGTTATTTAAATTCATAAGGAGCATAGTTAATAAATTAATTTGTAGATTAAAGACTTGTAGCAGTAAAGGTTATTCAGCACGGCGTAAGTACTTTTTAACACTATTTCCTTGGTGCCGAATAAATCAGGGATCCCAAGAGTCTCTGATATAATATAATGTAAATAGTAATGTTTATTTATGAGATTTGATATGATTTAGGTACTCCATTAATTTTAAATAAACTGTACATAGAATTAATTGCGATACCACGTCTATACGTACATTCTTATAAAACATAATTTCTTAACTCGATTAACTTACTTGCATGTAATGAAAATGCGGCAGCAATTGTTTTCATACGCAGTCCTTTATCCTTTATAAGTTAGGATTTGGAACATTGACGCTGACTAAATGAAGTTATTAAAAACAATTTCGTTCTTGTCTGTAAGGATTTAAAGTTGAAGTGCATTACGAACGATTTTGTTGCTTATAGAAAGTTACACATAAATTTTGAAAAACTTTCAACATGCGTCTTGCTAGACATCAATTTATTTATACTGTTCATATAGTCCATTCGCTTTAACCTTAGGATGACGTCACAACTGGATGAAATGCTACATTGCCATTGTTAGTATATATTATAATATATTTAGTGAAAGATATAGGAATATTCCCACTGGCAAGAAGAATTGGTGGCAACACCGTACAGAACTGCCAACCTTTATTATCTTAAATGACAGTATCCTTCATGCACAATTCTAGGTATTTATTTGTATACAGTTGCCAACACTTTATTACTATATTTGACGTCATCCTAAAGTGATTTTGAATGTACTATAGCTTTTGTATTCTTATTGCAATTGATGGATTTTAGAATTTAATAATGTGTATTCTAGGCGCAATAACACATTAAAAATGGTTTTGAGCTACTTAGTGTTTCAATGTACCTAAAGATTATTACCAGACAAAATCCCTCAAACTTAATTCTTTTATTTCTATGAGCACCATGTGTAAAGGTTGCTCAAAGCTTTAATACTTTTGTTTCTATTACGATAGCCCCACCTGAAATCAAAACGGGATAATGCATATAAGCAACATCACTACTACGACTCCCTGTGATTGTTATCCAAGAACCAGTAATTAACTACTGAGACTCTTGTGATTGTTATCTAACAGTCGTCTGGTGTTACGGTTTGTAGAAGCTGCTGTATTTAAACCAAGCATTACACGGGCAAGGACTGAGATAATTATTCCATCATTACACAGAGAAACCAAGTACAAAACGAATGGCTCAGAACAGAGTGTGAAGTGCAAGTGACCCTTAAGGAGTTGAGCAACCGAAGCACGCTGAGGTGGTTTGAATATGTCGAAACAATGAATGAGGATAGACTTACCAAGCGTACATATGCAAGTAAGATGACTGGTGGAGCTGCAAGAGGCAGACCGCGTAAAAAATGGCTGGGTGTAGTAAAGGAGGTTCTGAAAGAACGGCAGATGAGAAGTTTGAGGAATAAAAGAGCATGCCAAAAGCAATGTATGAATATTTCAGAGCCAAAGGAAGTGTGTATGGATCGAAGGATACGGAGAAAGAGTTTGAATGATGATGGGAGTAGAAGTAGTGTAGTAGTCTAGAGTTACACCTACACATTTCCCCAGAAAGAGGTGCTAGATTTAGTTACCCCGACAGGGAATACCGTGGTGTGTTGTTGTTTCACAGTCATTGAGTATTTTCCTGACTAACTTTCACTACTCGACACACCTGGAGATACCAGAACACCAACTCTACGATGTCGTTCAACCCAGTCAGGTTATGCCAGAGGATCGACGTCCTCCACCAGCGTAGGAGAAGCGGTGTTAATCCTGTAAATAGATTATTTGTATTCTAGTTGGCATTAACTAACTTATAACTTAATACGTTGATTATAGATGTTTGCGCTTATTAACACGCATTCGTATTGATTCTGTGAAAATCTATGAAATATTCTTTATGAAACGGAAAACAAAATAGAGTGAAGTTGGACGTCACTGTATCTAGCAAGTATAAAAAGATATGATTTTGCGGTTGTATACCCCAAAATCATATCGAAGAAGATAGTTTTAAAATTTTTAATTTACCCTATTTAGAAAATTGAACATATTAAAATCAGAAGGTATAGTTCATTCGTTTTAACTTTAGGATGACATCAAATGTAGTAATAAAGCTATAGGAACTGTATACAAATGAATACCTAGAATTCCGCTTGAAGATACTGTCATTTAACACATAAAGGTTGGCAGTTCTATACGGTGTTGCCACCAATTTCTCTTGCCAATGTGAATATTCGTATATCTTTCATTAAATATACTAGAATTTAAACTAACATTGGCAATGTAGCATTTTATCCAGTAGTGACGCCATCCTAAAGTTAAAGTTAATGGGCTATATGTACTATATAAAAAATAATTTTTATCCATTTATGATTATAAGAAAAATTAAATAATTTCACGTGTGTTAGTGATATCAAAATTATTAGTTAAACAAAATTTTATTTCTTAGGATCTGTACGAGCATCAGATCTAATAATCACGTACAAATTAATCACAGAACTGTAATTCAAATAATCTTACAATTGTTATGAGTGAATATTTCAAACATACTAGATAATACTTTCAAGAAAATGTATATTCTAAGTAAAAAACGATTATTAAATAACCAACAAAAAAATGTAATTTCTACTCAGTTGGGTGCCGAGTCTTACAGACTAGAATGATGGAAGTTTTTGCGGTTCAAAACTTAACCGTGGCGGAAGGGGTTGAAAAAAAAAAGAGATCATGCAAAAATTACTCACCCTTAAACACTGGTCGCTGGCTGCTTACAGTGAGCAACGTGATGGCACCAAACTGATGTCTTACGTGATGGATGAAATCAAAGATGTTTAACCGTATTGTTTAGTTAGAGAATACGTGTGGGCTAGTAGATGGTTCTGATTCTACTGCATTTTCTCTGTTCCTTGTGTTTTTATTGGCCCTACAGGGCTTTTGTTGTTGGCCTTACTGGATGTTTGCGCTATAATAAAAATACATTAAGGTACTTAAATTTTTGATCATAATATCTCATCATCCACGACTTTTAGACCTGCTTGGCTCGAAGATGATGTGAAAGTGAGCGGATTCAGAAAATTACTTGCAAAGACAGTTCAACTAGAGAGAATCTTATCAGAACAAATGTTTAATGCCCATGTGCGTTGTATATGAAACAAGTTGAAAACGTTGAGGTATTTCGTGAACAACAAGGTGTTTACACGGACTTTTAAAAGAGTAAATTGCTATTTATGAACTTTACAAACCAGGTTTTAAAACAACTGAATGCTTTTCTACATGATTGTGGGAAGAAAATGTTGAGCTTAGCCTTATAATTGAAACAAACTAGAAAATAACAAATCGCATGTTGTTTTCCATATAGGACTAAGGACTTATTAAAAATTCGAAAATCTACCAAAATTTGCAAATAAATATCCTCGGCGAATTGTTTCTTTTTTCTTGCCTTCATTCTACCAAGTTGTTTCGGAAAGAAATTTTCTTACAGAGCTAAAAAAATTGATACAGAGTAGTGATATGGATGATATTCTGCAGCAATTTTTAATCAGTTTTCTCTTCAGTTGTAGAGGGCACTGTAGTGCGATTTCTTCCAGTAGAATTATGATTATGGCGTCAGTTTGTAAGATGTCGTTTTATAGGGTTGGGCGACATTGTGTAGCGTGTATCGTTACCATAAGCTGTTTGACTGTAATTATTATAATTTTTAACTAAGCTGGACTAAAAATTAAAAGTCGGAACACTGAATCTGGGGTAGTTATTAAAGAGAATACAACTCACCTATATATTCACAAAGGCCACGAAAATGCTGTAATTTAATTCGTTTAAAGTAACGACCTTTGGAATCTTCCGGACTAACTTGGAACGCTAACTTCCGCGGTTGTTTGAAAAGACTATCAGGTGGGGTATGTATTAATGGATAATATCAAGGCGCCATTATTTTGTTAATTTTTGTTCTAACGAGAAAGCACTAATTGGAAAAAGTAGAAACCATAAGTGTACCAACGCTTCTGAACACAAAGGCTCTGTTGTCACACACCTAACCTTGTACCTGCAAGACAATGTTATATTTATTTAAATTATAAGGGACCATTATTTGTGCCCCTAGATTACTCAACAGAAATATGAAAGATATACCATTGTACGCAGCTGCACTGGACCTAAATTTTATACACCTACTTGATCTGTAAATACGGTTAAAATTGGATTGATATTTTCATGTTAGGTTCAATTCCTTCTAGATAAAATTTTATGACTGATAATTCTTCAATCATGAATACCTTGTGTCATTTAAGATATTAATAATAAATGTTAATACAAGAATATTTACATTTATGATAACTGAAATATTATCGTAACAATTTCTAGTTGATATTTACTAAGTTCAAACTTGGTTCTATTTCAATTAAATCTTATAAGCTGACCTTTAAATTTCAAAATCGCCTCTAATTAATTTTTGGGCATTTTATAAATTTTATTTACATTATTCCACAATATCGCAGAGAGCAGATCTGATATCTTCGATTTACACTAGTACAACATTTTATACTAATATGGTACATAAAATTTACGTACGCAATAGTTAGTCAAGTTAACTATTTATTTAACTTCTACTTAGAATTTTTTTAACACAGCAAGTTCTAGTAATTTAAAACCCTATCTAGACTATTCTTTTATTTTAATGAAATTTTTATAATTAAATAACCTTCAAATTTAAAATCGCTGGAATTGGACATCAGGAAAGAATTTAACTACTAACACTCACCATCTGTTGTTCTGCGTCAAGGAATGTCATAACACTTAAAGTACGAACACACCATATAACAGCCGAAACCCATTAAAGTCTTTTAGCATCAATCTCGGATTTAAACGAAAGGGGTGAAACGAGTTTTCAGACCAATGCTACCCAGTGACATTGACGACCAGTTTGCAAAATATACGAACTATTGATTACTATCACCCAAGTTTTTTCCACATAATTATAATTATGCAAACCACTAACTCAAAACGATTCTCCAGTCGCTGGGGCTAGAAGTCGAGAAAGACATCCTTGCTCTACGACAGGTAAGAAGCGACTGACTAGTTTTTGAAGGTTGTAGATGGGTGTCGCATAGCGCAACAAACAACATCAGATGGGAGCTTGTATCGAAAGCTGCACGATTTCTGGTATAACCTTATTTGAACTTGAACAAAACTTATCGTAAATTGAAAATTTTACGAAAGCGAAACTTTGCCTATGGGGAACAAAAATATACCGGATACTTTATAATTATATAACATGAAATATTTTATCAAAACGAATATTTATGACACTAAAAATAATTCCGAATCAAAAGTATTCATTTATAGGGGTCCTGGAAATTGAACATGTTTCAAGTTTTCTAATAACTAAAAATATTCCAAAGTTAAAACAGTTATATTATCATTTGAATACATTACTTACACAATTTAGAAAAAAAATTAAGTGAAGGGTATACATTTTTTTCAATGCGTTCTTATATTGATTTTTTAATTGCTTAAAGTGACAAATTAAAGTATTGGCGTTCACATCGACAGCACGTTTATCATATAATTTGTTTGTCTCAATTTTCATAAAATTTGTCCGTTATATGGTAGAAATTCTTTCTAGAATGAGCACTGAAAAGTTCCCAACGTAATAAAAGGTAATTTACTAAACACTTTTTATGTAATGTTAACAAAAAAGACCTTTTTAGACATCATAGTAAGTTTATTTTATTGCCAGCTAGTCGGTAATCATCCCGCGCACGTACATAGCAATTTTCGCCTGCTCTATTAAAGATAAAAGTCGAAGGGCTCATTGGAGATGAAAAGAAGAGTATTTTTAGTTTGTAGTATTATTTTAAAATTCAGGTAAGCACATAAAAGAAAGTGAGTTCCATGTGGCCATAGAAGACTGTCAATTCTTTCTTGCTGCTATTATAAGTTTGTCTTGCGGAAGATGCATTGAATCGCTTTTAAATAGTAATCGCTTTTCGCTTAAGCGGAAGTAATAAAATTTTAATATTTTAGGAACCACACGTTAAGGAGGAGTAAACTTCCTTTCTGTCTTTTTTACTACCCCATTCATATTTAAGTAGTTTTATGGATGACTAGGTTTAATTAAATACAAACACACAATCCCGAAGCAGGAGATTAATTCCATGTTGTTCAGTGATCTTCTTAAAGCCAGAATAAGCTTGTGAAATATAGAATACCTAATGCCAATGGGATTGAAAACCACTCAATCCGGTAGAAAATTGAACGTATTTGTCTACTAAATCCGTTAGTATTTCTATATAAAAAGTTGGTAGTAAACGCTTTTGGCCTAACTAATAAAATTGCGGATTCGAACTGAATTTTAAAAAAGATCTGATTGCAATAACCTGTTTCTTGCAAACATGCATTGGTACGGATTATAGTGAACATCAATACAGTGTTGTGTGACTTGTTACTAAAAACTGCTTTAAAGTAAAAGCTAGCTACTTAAAATTGAACTGTCGAAACTAAACGAGACTTATGTTGCCTTTTAGATGTACTTCTACTGACTGTAGTTTTACAGTTTTTAGTAATAAGTCACGTACTTCTTTATGTGATCCTGAATATATTAATATTTTTACTGCAGTTTGTTGTAACATTTATTGAATATAATAAAGGTACTATGTAACACAGTGTCTTCACATCCTGTTTTCAAACGGTTTAGTAATGTGTTTTAATAGATATGCTATAAAACCTTTAGATCAAAGTAAGTTAAGATTTGGAGCGAAATTTAAAGAGCCACGTAAACCCTACAGCACTTTAAGATCAAAGCAGGTCAAATTTAGATACGGCATTTAAAAAATCACGCGAGCACTATAGACTTCAAAATCAAAATAGATAACGCATTGGCGGGAAGATTAAGAAGCAGGTCGGTAGGTATAAACTACCAATCCCACAACACATACTTATACCCATAAGAAATACACTCATAATGAATACAAAAGCAAATCTTTCCACAGTATTCGCATATACACATTTTGCAATGAAGCAAATCCTTTCACAATATTACCACATATAAACTTTGCAAATAACCTTTTCGCCATTCAACCACATGACCGCTAATGTTATTAATCCTTTCGCTATACCTGTTTGCCAAATTTTAGCACATCTAGTATTGCTGTTGTATATTTCGTAATTTATGCCTGATGCCACACTATTTGCAAACCATACGACTTTAACCATTTCTCTGGACCTGTTTAAATTACGCACAAGTTTCTCTCTTAAGAAATACATGGAGATTGTCTCACTCAAGCATGTGACCGCTAATGTTATTAACCCTTTCACTAGACCTGCTTGCCAAATTTGAGCATATCTAGTATCATTGGTGTTATATATTACACAATTTATAGGTGACGTCACACGATTTGCAATCATAGCACATCGATATTTTTTTAGTAACCCTAGAGTAAGCAATGTTAGACAATATTTGCAAAATGTAAATCTTTAAGATCCTCTGAATGACATACCGACACCCCTATGCAGTATTTTGCAAATTAACCTTATTGGATCTGCATTACTTATATTGGTCACTTAACCATGCTGGACAATATTTGCACAAAGTAATTTTCGACTACTTTATTAACTCTTCATCACTATTCAGTATTTCGCAAATTAACCTGTGATTGGTTTTGCTGTCCTTGTATTGGTTACATAACCAAGTTGCACAATATTTACACAAATTTATTTTCGATTACATTATTAACCCTTCCACAATGTTATAGAATATTTGCATATACAAATTTTGCAATTAATCCCAGACTGGTTTCGCACTTCTTGTATTGATCATGTGACACAATTTACGTGAAGGCACAACTTTTATGGTTATTCTCATATCGCTCGATCGTTTCCTTTTAAAACCCATGTTGCTGCTATCGCAACGAAAACCCGAAAGCGAATGAATCCGAATTTACGAACTAACAAAACGACCAAATATCGCATGTAAAATAGTTCAAGTAACCATTATTTAAAGCATTAGTCTTTATTATTTGTGTTAAATAGTAATCATCTCGTGTTTGGATAATAAGGTAAATAACTGAATAGTAATTAATATAAGAGAATTAATTACTAGTTTGAATAAGTGTTGCAATAAATATAGTGACCAAAGAATATACGCATTTAGGAACGTCAAAAAAATGTTACAAACTATCAGAAGCTAATTGCAATAATCGATTTCCTATAAAAGCCATTCGAAGTTTATAACAACACGTGGTTTTACATAAGATAAATTATATTCAGGTTACGTACCTTTATTACGTTTTGAAAATATTCTGATAGAAAAATTCCATAGTACTATTTGGTACGCTCTCGTTTATCAAACTTTTATTAAAAATTAAAACTTACGTAAGGTGTTACAAATTACGACAGAAGTATCCTCTGAAAACGGTTTTGAAAACTCTCTAGGATGGTCCTGTCTTTTGAGCAATTAAAAAACCTTTAATGTAAGCCGTTTTCAATGTTATACTTCTGCTAAAATATTTAACTAGTTGAGGTTAATCTTAAGGTAAAAATTCTCTCTGGGGTTACTTGTCGTTTGTCTAGATTAAATCTATACCTTAACTTTCAAGTAATTTTTGGGCCTTAAGGATTGTAACTCGCTATGGGTTGGTCGGAATTGACAGATTTGGAAATATTTTAATTCTTTAAAAATTCTGGAACCGGTACATGTTTTAGGTGTAAAGAATAATTATGGAGAACCGTTATATTGAGGAAAGAGCAAAAAATTGCAACACTTCAAACAATGAAAGGGCTGTAACTTTATAGAAGTTGGTTCGGTTTCAAAAATTCAAGAAATTCGAATTTTCCAGGAAATTGGCGATTTAATACACGTTTTAAACTTCAGGGAAATCTCCGGGCACCGGAAAGAATTTCAATGTGCGAAAGTGAGCCAGTTTCCCCTTTCTGCATCTACTTGGAAAATAAAAAGACTTTTCGAAAGAATTATCGCTTGACCCACACGTCTTTTTAAAAAATCGTGAATGATTTAGGTGTAGAAAATATTTCACGGAACGAACGTGCCACGGTAAAAATTCGATATCTAATCGATATAATGGGTTCCTTAACGTTACGATGACAAATAGTGCTCCGGAATAGCTCAGAAAAGACTCATCAGGGCGGTGGGTAAAGAATCGCATTCATGGACCATAAGGAACCACTAGAAAGGTCCAATAAGTCAAAACTAACTATTTTATTAATGGGCGCCAGGAACAGGAGCAAGCAGAATCAACGAGAAATGTTCCACTATTCTCGGGCGAAACCCAAGGTAACTCACTATATCAATAAATTAACAGGGCACAGAATTAAACCTGAATTTATTGAAGTAACTACAATGCCAAATATGAAATCAAACACATAAATATAAATTTCACTAGAACAAATAATTCTACAAATAACCATACATACAAGATTCAAACCTAAATGATTCAAGAGAAAATTAACCAAGCTAAGTGCTTACAATAAGCGAATATATGTTTACTCCAGGTGATTGTATAAATAATATTTAACAGTACTAACGCAATGGTGTTAAGAATATCCGGGCACGAGCCCGTACGCAAAAATAATTCGTACTAAGTAATAATTGGGTACACGCAGACTTGGTGGCCACTAAGTAAGCTGTAACAGCACAACTCAAGTGAGTAATAATTTAACCAAGGGTCTAAGCTCGTGACTAGATTTACAATCAATATGTATAAATCACTGGAACGCATTAACGAGTTGTTAGCAACAATCATAAGAACATAGCACTTGCTACGGAAGCATTCAATCATTAATACCTAAATAATTTTATCATAAATACAGATTTTACGTTAATTATCGCAACCCACCTTACACACAGGTGTAAGTATGGTTGCATGCAAAGCAAAATAATAAAAAGGTGAATATAAGGTTGCATACACAAAAATATTAATGCAATAATCTCAACGGAACATACACAGCACACTTAAATAAGAAAGTATACGACCTCAAGAAGTAATTCCAATGCACCAGTAGCAGTCAAGGATTCCAAATCCAACTTAACAGGATTACAGCAATTACAGATAGTCACATAACATCGCTTCAGGTGTAATATTCATCCACGGATAACTCCAACAGGTTTCGATTAATATTTCGGTAGTCCAGCAGATGGAACTTGTTGTATTAATAATTAGTTCTTCGTCGGGAGCTTCAATACCATCTATTTCAGTAAGTTGTCGAGGTTGGGTAATCGTAATACCACCAGAACGATTACTTAAACGAATCTTCACAAATGTGCATCTACTTAAATTGGAACTGCTAAACCTAAAATATGCAATTACTCTTGGACTCGCACGCAGACGTAGACATAGACTTAAATTTGAACTAAACTCTGGAGTTAAGTTTGAAGTTAAATCTGGGGTTAAATTTGAACCCTAAAATTCATGTAATACATAGAACAAGAAGTGCTACAACGCTATTACTTACCACATAACCATGTGGGTAGCATATAACAAATATCACAAAAATGTGCTTCTCTAACTGAGCGAAGGTATTAATCAAAACGACGTGAAATCCGCCAAAGGCGTAATAATTAACTTTCTTACTCACAAACACCAGAAAGATTAATTTTATCCAAGGTAGTAAGCTAGAATCCGCTAAAATAAGCGATATAAATTTTGCTAACATACCATGTTCGTCGTTTCGGTTCGAAGGCTGGATCAAGAAGAAGGAAGAGCCACCACATGGGCTCGTTATCGCCCTTAGGTTAGATAACATTTTCCCACAATTAAACCACTTTTTATGAACAAAAACAAATTAATGTGCATCAATTAATACAGTTTTACAATAACAACTTGACAAATGTCAATTCAGTGAAATATCTAACCAAAGGAGAGATTCAAAGGCTTCTAACCACAGAGCATTATGTTAAAAAGATACTAAAAATTGCAATGAATTATAAAACTTAGAACGGGACGTTCCAAACGTTTAAAAATAAAAATATGACGGTTTCAGGATTTTCCTCCAAAGTCATGGATTTATGAAGCAATGAACTTATTCCTTTTATGCACACCATACTGCGTATGTGTTTATTTATGTATTAGTGTATGAATACATAATTGTTGTCATTGTTGCACAATGGAATAACTTTACGGCTAAATGGTAACTCGTTTAGTTCGGCAACCTACGTTCAAATCTAGTCGAAGTTCAATTCTTCAATTCAAATTTCTGGTTATATGGTTAAATAAAAGTTTAATTCCGCAACGGAATTTCCACTGTATAGAAAAAGATAGAACACAGGGTGTTTTTTTTATGGTTATCCAAACCCGGTGGAGTGGAAAGCTTTTTTAGCCAAAGTGTGGGACTGTCCTTACGGCATACCTACTAAAACCACTCCCCCTGGCGGGTGCGTCTGCTAAACGGCTTCGCCGCACTGCAGCCTAAAACTCTTATTGTGCTGACCCTGGTTAAGTTGATTAGTATACAAGTCCTGGGTCTATTAATGGATCTACTATATACAAGTGCCCCACCGATTGAACTCAATCCTAGCACCTTTCCCTTGCAAATCCAAGGTTCCTGGATAAGGGCTATATCGCAGTCCCCCATCAGCTTACATAGTGGACGGGTTTGACTCCGTCCAAGTCCCAGATTCGACTTTCTTAGCTTTCCTCAGCTTTCTACGCTGAGCTCCTGAAAGCCTCTTTGCTTGCAGTCCAGTGTCTGCAAGTTTCTTATAGTATTCTCTATGTCTGGTGTTTCATACCCCGTCTTGCAAGCGGACTTACATCCTAGGTCAGCTACACCTTTATGGATACAATTTGGTTACCTGAGGAGTCCCCCATTGCTGGTTCCACCTTTTCAGGTTCAGTTTTACTAGTGGTACCAATATTATTCATGACTGTTCCCACGAGTATAGGGGATGTAAATGATCGTCATGCTAGTTGCCCCCTGTTGGCATGGAAGGTGTGAATAAAACGGGGTGCCGCCCTGTTCCCCGAGTTTTGGACCGATTGGGGCTGGTCAACTATGCAGCCACGCATCCCCTGGGCTCGGTCCTACATCACGGGATTTAGGAATTTTTAACGCGGTTGACTCCTCTTGGTCCGGGCGGTTAAGCCAAGACCCCACACGGTATGACGGTATTGCAAAATTGCCCCACCGGCTTCGTTTACCTCAGTGCAGACCCATTAGTCATGAAACTACAGCTTGGGTTGAGGGGTTTGGTCCGCGGAATCGTTTTCACTTGGCTAGGGAGCGGATTTTATCCCGCATCAGCACAGTCTCTTGCACTCTACATGTTGTGAGTCTTATGCCACTCAGGTCACTGGGTCACTGAAAGAGATAAGTTTATCACGATCCTTCCCAGAGTAGATAGCTAATCCCTTGACCATATATCCTGGGATTTCTCCTATCCGCCACCTGGAGACGCGCCCAATGGGTGACCAACCACATGGGGAATACAGGGTGTAATGCAAATTTTGAGTTGTGACGTAATTGATAATGGCATTCTATTATGATTTTAAAACTGACAGGAACCAGGACAATTTATTCTGGCCTCGTTTTTATAATAAGGAATATTACCATATAAAATGTTTTAAGATCATAATATATTAAAAGAAATAGGGTGGTGTCGTCAAAAGTGAGTATATTGTATAGTAAAAATGAACTTTTAGTAAAAAGTATTAATAGTTTTGAACCAAGCATACTTGCACCGTCCAAAAACATGTTCCTATGTGTGGTGTTCGATTGTTCCAAATAAAATATCCAAAAGTTTTCTTGGTAAAAATTAGAAACGTTACAATTTAATAAAAACTCATATTCTCGCAACTGAGTACCTTCAATTTATCATACAAACTTTTCTGAAAGTTTCAGTTACATTGCAATTTGGCATTCTATATTTCACAATACTCAGGATTTAACCAAATCATTGAGCAACGTGGAACTATGCTTCTGCTACGGAATTGTAAACCTTCTTGTACTTAAAACCTTCTAGATAAAAATGGAATACTTATACAGAAGGGAAGTTTCTTGTTTTGTTACGTGTAGTTCCTGAAATATTAAAATTTGATCACTTTTGTTTAGTAAATGCCATTGTTATTTAAAGGGGTTCAGCTCATCTTCTATGAAGGCAAATTTAAAATTACCCAAGTATGAAGGGATTCACTCTTTCAGAAAGTTCCCTAAAGGCACGTGGCACTTATTTAGTAGTTAAGTATAAAAGTGGGACGGTTGTGCTTTCTTTTATTATGCAACCCTTACATTCATGTGTAACATAATAATTGTGCTGAAATTGTTGTCATGTACTTGTGGCTATTGGTTATTTCCGGTAAACCTAAAAACTATTTAACTCAGAGGGAATGTTATTAATAAATATACATACAGTGTTCAATCAAAACTCAAGAGAAACCTTTCCGAAACACGCTTTGACACACACGTAAGTTTTATTTTAAACTTAGCATCTTGTACATTAAGTTGATATATACAGGATGGCTTATGTATGAAATGCAACACCACCGAAGATTTTCTTGTTAAATAAAGTGCCCCCTTTTTAAATTCTATTGAGGAATCTGAAATATACTCGATATCTAATTTCAGATAGTTTCGAAATAATTACATTTGAATTTTTAAGAACGTATTTGTATTACATTTTATAATTAAATGTAATCACAAATAAAAATATTTAATTAAATGCTCCAAATGACACGCACGAAGTTCTTCACTACAAACAAACCTGTTTTCAAATCGTGTACTTTATGGATGATACCTTCAGAAAGTTTTCTAATATGAAATCAAATTCTATTTTCAAATTATCTACATATGCGGCCTTGTAACATGGACGATATTCTTTAAATGTTGTCATAATATATAATCTAATGATGTCAAAATTGGTAACCTGGCAGGCTTTTCAGTGAACCTCTTATAACGTTACGTTTGTTGATCGTTTATTATAAAACAATAGTTTAGCAAAAATAGGACTAGGGCTTGTCGGTTTACGATGACCCTTTCAGCGTCTAATCTTGGGATGGCTTAGTTACCGCAAGGATAGGCTAGTAGGCAATGTAGTTTTATTTTTTTTAGGGAGGCTGGGAACTGACAGTAAGCGAGACGTCGAAAGAGAATTTGTTGTTGTAGAACTGCCACGTCATGTTCAGCGCTCTGGGGCGTTTAATCAATCTGTTATCGGTCCGCATTCAATTTCATCACTTATCGTTGTCTATTCATACACATAGAATACCAATCCATATTAGGAACTTATAATTTAGATGAAAAGAAAGGATTACAAATTACATAAGTCATACACCGTAATTATCCAATTTATTTGGGAATATAGATGGCTTAACACACACCCTGGCGACGTTGGTTGAATGGTTAAATTTCGATCGCCCTCACCTTGTCAAGTGATATGATTCACCCCACGAGGTAAACGTTGTACTGTTGGTAGTTAGCGAGTGACCAAACTAATTCCGTACATTGGCATTGAAATATGTTCGACCCCAGAACTCTATGTAGTGGTCATACACGTACGTCGGTGGGACCGAGCTAGAAACGCATGCTCCCACTAGCCCTCGTGGTGATTAACGTGGGTGGGATAAAGACCCTTTCGTATGTACTATATTCGTAATAATACTGACCCCGGGAATAAAATATCATGCCAAAGTTAATGTCAAGTTTATTCAAGTAGACCTACGCCTGTCTGTTGTCACAACTGTTCAGTAGGATTTTCATGCACTCGATTCATCACGCGTGATATAAGGTGACATAATTTACACTCCGTATTGTGAGACCCAGGTGCATCCAACCCCACTCTGTTTAATAATATATTTGTATATAGGAATTTGGTTACTGGCCATAACGAACTTTCACTTAGTAAGAAGAACGCTTCCATTCTTCTGTTGATGAGGTTAATTACTGTTTAGTTTTATTTTGCCGAAAAAGTACAAGCCATATGTTTGTTTTGCATATATAAGTACTTTGTAAACTGGTGTAACTCTTACGTGTGAATAAAACAAAGAATTGAAGTTCAGGTACATCATTTCCATTAAGTGTAAGTGTGTGATTGAGGCGAATCAGAGTACTCTACGTCGTGGATTCTGCTTATCCCTTTACTATTACTAAGTGCCGAAAGATTTCCTCGACCAGTGTCGAGATCCCATCAAGAATACTAAGCACAGTGACATTACTGCTATTGCACACCCAATTTTGTCATTCGAGTTGAGCTTTATTTTTTTGTCTTGGTCGAGCACCACTATTCATGGTTCAGGACGTACGCCATGCAAACTACGATTTGTATCAGACCCACCCTCGTTGACTTGAGCTACTCTCTTTAAGGATTTCAATCTTTTGTCCTCGACGTCGTAATGCCAGACGGGTCTGTAACACCCGTATACCAATTCATCTCTATAAATCAGCGTTTCTGAATACTCTTTTGCAGGTTGGCAAAACCAGGCTCTACATCAACTTGTAGAAACTTTTGGGACGAGGCTCGGTGCATTACTGGGATCCGCATGTTACTGCTGATCCCAAGGTTTCGGGTTCAATTCCTGAAAAATGTTATGCGCACATTTTTCACACAAATATGCCCCTCGTCAATATGAGAGGTCAAATGTAGGTACCACGCGTGTGTATATTGTTGTACACGTTAAAAATCCCTATCATATAAGTAAAAAAATTCACCTGTAATGCGTGGGCGTTACGGTAAATAAAAACCGGATTTAAAAAGAGGTAAATTATTCTTCAAAGGACAACTTAATATTGAAATAACCTGTATAATTGATTTCATGAACAGTAATGTTCAGTAAGCAAGACATTCCAATAAATTCACAGTTCTATTAAAATACAAACTTAAAAGCAACTAAGCATCGTTTAATTTCTGTAGAATACATATTGAAACGGAACGTAATTCATAAATTATTTTAAACCACAAACAGGATAAATATAATATTTATTTTAATAAATGTTCATAGCGGAATCATGCCATTTTAAAGTTTTAGAGTTGTGAAGTAAATAAAAGTGAATTTATTAATATACAGCTCAAAACTAGGATAGCTTTTAGTTAAATAAATTACAATAAATGTTAAACAGTAGCAGTACAATATAGAAAACCCACGCTGAATAGCGAAAATTTACGAATATCAGATTGCAGATGATTTAATCATTTCATGCAATATGTTACACTGTATTAATTTGATAATATTGAAAAGAAAGAAGTGCGAACGCTAATCTGATTAAATCACATGACACCATAAGTACTTTCCTGGGATTAATTCCATGAATCCAATAAGAAGACTGTAGCATGACAAAAACCCTCGACTGAACATACGAATGAGGGGGAGGAACTAAATGGCAGTAATTACATCAGACGGAAAAACGAATTAATTATTTGCGAACTAATAATAAGAACAGGTTCAAATGTATTCATTTGAGCTTGTAATACTGGCGGTAACCCGAACTGTATAGGATTTGGTATGATGTTAAGTTAAAAGTAACGTTGAACGAAATTAGTTTTAAGTATGTAGTAAATTTATACGGTACTTGAGCTTTTGTATGACTTGGTTTGCAGATTTGGCAAGGAGGTTAACCGTGTGTGCCTTAGTAAAGGGACTACCTGCTAGGATTGCTCAAATAAGTGGATTGTATATGTTGAGGACTGTGTTTGTTTGGAAAACAAGTTTCTGGAAATCTTCACAATAAAGATATATTTGAAATTAAAACAGTGAGTAACAGTGGTCTTGTATGTCTTGTGATACTGTGTATGTGAATTTTAAATGTAAATTGATTGATATTCAAGTAGTAGGAAGTGCAGCGAATGCGAAAGTTTACTTATTTTGTTGACCGATGAATTCGCAACGGAATTATCGTTGATTACATTTAAGCATGATATTATCGGGTAAGGAAGTTTGAGTAGTTTGGAACATTCTAAAATATTAAGAAGTATATGCGTATGGGAATTTAAATATAATTTTTATTGAGAGAATTTAGTGATAATTTAGAACATAAAAAAGTTAGTATTTGGGAATGGAGAATGAAATGATTTAACGAAAAGCTGGTGTTTAACCATTTTCTGTGTAGGTTATTAAAGACATTTTCAGAACTTGGAATTTATAAATGTCATGTAATTTAATATAGGAAACAGGAAACTTTGTAGGGTTATTGATGAATTAGATTTAAGGTCTGTTTAAGATTTTTTTGACAATATCTGGCCAGGTCAATTCTAGAAATTTAGGCTTTCTTTTTTGGAAAGTATATTTGTATTTACATTGATACTATGTAATGTTAATAGAGTTTAGGTTGAATTTTATTTAAATTTATTTAAAAACTAGGTTAACAGACACATTTGTAAAGGATAGCCAGTGATAGAATCGTATTTGGAAGGCATATTATTTTTCAATTGTATTTAATCTGACCAAAAATTTTATAAGTGTTTTAAGATATTTTAGAGAACGGATACGTATGCTGGGAAAAGTTTAGGAAACCAAAGCATGGAAAACCTATGCGGAATAACAGCCTTCAGTGTAGAAATAATATCAAGGGAATTGCTCTGACAGACATTTTGGCGCCATTTAATTTTGACAAGAGAAAAAGCCTTTCAGAGTTAGTGATTATTGTAACATAGTTATTGCATTTCAACCATGTTTATTATTTTTTATTCTTTTACTTTTGCTATTTTTATAATTTCTTGCATGAGAACCCACTCCCGGACCACTGCAGTTGGCCAACGCACCTTTATATTGTTACGGAGTTCCCCCCCTTTTAGGGCAAATCAAAATATATTAACGCAAACCTCATTTTATCCGTAACAGGCTTCCTGGCCTATATAGAATGTTTGGGTGGAGAATTAAGAAATTCAAATTCTGCTGACATCATAGTAAATGTTTGGTACATCACACCCGGCAACACGATGAAATCATTTCAACAAGAGCAGCAGTATGCTTGAATTGAAGAAACTGTCTTTGACCAGTAAGGTTGTCGTCAAAGGAGAATCGTCTTATTTACTCCGTTGTTTATTTTGGTCACAACGTTAAGTTTTAATAGGTGGTGTAATAACGCTTGTTCCTAATCTTATTTATTTGTTTTTGAAGTCTCGAAAACCTCTTCTTATTTAAATCAACATTTTATGCAGCGGGTATTAGGATTCTTAGTAGCAGTGGAAATTGGACGTGCACTTAGAATTCTGAGCAGTAATTGGAACTGTAAACCAAAAACCAGACCCAAGAAAACGTCTAGCATCCAAAGCTCTAAAATCAGTTATTAAATATTTTGTGTTGTTTAATGTCGTGAAACTTACGTTGAATACGTTGAGTTTCTAAAATTTGTTTAAAACAGCTTAATTTGCAGATCTATAACTTATTTTCAATTCGTCACTTTCGTATTCAATTATTAATTTACAATGTAAAAATGAAGCTTTGTAATTAGTTCACCGAAATTAAAAGTTTTTACTCTGTACTATCATAGTTCATATTATTTTCACAAATTGAAGAAAATTCATTGCTAAACCGAATATTTTCTAAGGGATGAAAATATAAAGACACTACCTTTCAAGATCTAAAAGTTGAACACATTTTCACGTTTAAATATCATGTAACATTAAAATATTGCACTTCCTGTTTTGTCAGAAGACGCAAAATGAGCAGTCGAGCTGTCCTCTTTTATCCAGGATTTTCAACCCGGCTAAATCTCGATTTTTGTTTTTAAAGATTTTTCTCTTGTATAAGATTAAAGTTCCAACTGTAATTTTATGGAGATTTTATTTTTTGTAAATTTTTACCCCGCACCATCGAAAACTTGGATTTGGCTTACCTGTTCTAACGTTTTTATTTTCTACAGTTTTTTTGCGTTAAAATCCCATTTTTCACAAAACGGATTAAAGATTTTAATGTTGTAATTTAATACAGCGACTTATCGCATCGATGATGTAACATTTCTTTTGTCATCACGTTATAGTGATAATACAGAGCAAGGATTTTTGTTTCCACCAATTCTAAAATATTGCATTTAAACGTCCAAGTCAACCAACTACTTTATAACATCATTCGGTTGGAAAGAAGAATTTTAAATGTTTCGTTGCAAACATGCTTTGATTAAAATACGAATCAACTGCTACGTATGAAATTAACGCTAAGACCTTTGTAGTTTACTTCACCATGGAGACGTAACAACAAAAAATGCACCAGCTAACAACTTACAGTGTTGAGAGGTGCGTTCTATAAAACCAACTGCAAAGACTTTTAGGGATATAAAAACTTTTAACACTTTCACTTACCAGAAAACGTCTCTGAATTTCCGGTCCAATAAAACTGCAGGGCGCCAACCCACCTGGAATTAGGTAGTATCTCGCTAGATTGGTGGTCTACAAGAGATCTAAAGGATTATTTCTTTTCACGACAGGTTGATGAAAACCTATGTACACTTTATTTCACCTACTAATTTAAACTAACCACAAATGAAAAATTGATAAATTTTCAAGTAACCTTAGCAAACACAAAAATCATAGTATTTAACAATCACAAATAACTTCTGTTGCTGCTAGGTATTCACTGCAGAAAACTTTCGCATTTAACGGTACTTGAGTCCGCAAGTACTTATGCGTTTGTGGTTTGTTTCTGCAAACTCAATTTCAATATACCGCTTTTCGAATTACTGATGAACCTATTCATCCGCTTGACGATCGCGCTTGTCACTCGACTGAAGCTAAAAGCTTGTCTTCAAATATTCAAAAAAGTATAAATAAATGAATGAATTGTCTTTTCCATTATACGATGGCGGTATGTATAATCTATATTGTTTTAGGGCATTTCCCAATTTCTGTTCACACGGTTAGAACGATTTGAACTAAACTTGTGGTTGAGGCCAAGGGTTTTCGATGCATGGGAATATTATGTACTGGTATTTGTAGACTGTCCATTTAATACCACATCTGCGCCATGGGTTAGTCCTTACGCATTAACTTTTATGACCTTTTAAGGTATTTGTCTATTTAAGTAATTTATGGTGGTTTTGGTGTATTTGCAATGCATGAGAATGTTTTCAAACCCACGTTCGTAAGATGACTAGTCATGAAAAATATGTTGGAGTTTTTCCAATTTGATATGTCTATTGTAAAGTTCCGGTTTTTAATTGCTGATTGTAGAAGAATGTACTAGATATTTTTCCAATTTATTCCAGTATTCTACTTTAATAATATAATTAAATAGTCCGATCATAAACTGTAAACTATTTAAAATCTATAAAATCCTAAGGGTATTTTTGCGCTGAAGCTCCTGAACTAGCTAAAATTAATAAATGCATTTCTATTTACAAATGTACTAAAAGTATATTTTAATTAATATACATACACTCGGTGGGCTTTGGTATTGTGCGCTATTGAAACATGCTGTACGTCAGGGGCATCAGTAAAACAAAATTAGGCGCATATGCTATAATAGCTGTCCGCCTACTGTACCAACGACTAGCTTTCCGTTAAATTCACAAGAAAGCAAGAGTTTTAGCATAGGTGGAATATGGTAACTAAAAATTTCAGAAGAAAACATGGCGCTACTACATCTATAAGCATAAATGAAATAGTTTTGACTGAGAGGAAACGCAGAAACCCACAATCAATTAACCCAAGATCTATAAATAAATAAACAAATTTTCTAAATCAGTCTAATTACAAACCACAACAACTTGTTGTCAGCGTTGACTCTGGAAAGAAAGTCATAATTAAATTCATCATTTGAGATACTATTTGTGCTTTTTCAAAAATATCAAAAGTTATAAATTATAAATACACTTTATATAACACAAAATATAGAAGGTAACCTTTAACCTTGTTACTTTTACTCTTTTAATAATGTTATGAGCTTCTTGAAATATTTCATATATCATTTTCAGATATAAATAATATATCAGTAAAATTAAATATTTTAATAATAAAGTCAGAGCTCTTATTTACAAATTAACAATTTAATTAATCAAGTTCGCTTTTCGATTTTTAATATAATATAATATAATATAATATAATATAATATAATATAATATAAAATAAATATATAATAAATAAATAAATAATAAATAAATAAATAAAAATAAAATAAATAAAATAAATGATGATAATCCAATTCTAAGTTTGGGGAAATTGATAAGAAGTAATTCTAAGTCTGAAATGAGACGACAATAAATTGGGGTGCATAAGTATAAGTTAATAATGGTAATCCAGAGGGTAATGGCAATAATTTAAATGCAATGGTTCAAGCGTGTGGATAGACAATATTTCGAATGGGCATGTAATAATCCTGAATTGGGGGAAGATAATTTTTATTCAAATGGATGCGTCGATGCGATTACCTAGAGATCCAACCTTTACCACTCAAAAAAAAGTCAATGATCATTTAAAGCTACTAAAAAATAAAAACCACCTAACCAAAATAGAAAAACAAAATCTCACTATTAATAATTCCATCCCTGGAAAATACTATGGTTTACCTAAAATCCATAAACCAACTTTATCTTTACGTCCTATAATCTCTTCTATCAACACTCCTACTTATAAATTGTCACTACACATATCTAAAATTTTATCACTTTCATTCCCTCTAGAAGGATACAACACAAAAGACACTTTCTCCTTCACTGATAAATATAGAAATTTTCGTTTACCTAAAAATCATATATTAATATCATTGGATGTTACATCCCTTTTCACTAATATACCATTACAATTAGTTCTAGATCTAATAACAGAAAAATGGAATATGATTGAACCACACTGCAAATTTTCTAAAGATTCTTTCATCACAACAATAAGGTTAATTTTCAATAACACATTTTTTATTTTTGAAAATCAATACTATATACAACTCTCAGTTACACCAATGGGCTCACCACTGTCTCCCATAGTTGCCCAAATAGTGATGGATAACTTATTGGACAATGTTATTCAATCCCTTAGCTTTCATACACCTTTTTTAATTAAATACGTAGATGACATTTTATGCTCTATACCATATGATAAAATTAATGAAACTTTAATTTGTTTTAATCAATTCAATCCTCATCTGCAATTCACTTTAGAATTAGAAAAAAATAAAAGCATCCCTTTTTTAGATACGCTTGTGATAAGAAGCGATGATAATCATATTATATTCAACTATTACAAAAAACCAACAAACTCTGGTCGCTATATAAATTATTTTCTAATCATTCTTACCAACACAAAATAAACACTGTACTGGCCCTAAAAATAGAATAATAAAAATATGTGATATTCAGTTTGTAGCTGAAAATCTTAAATTATTACAAAACATTTTAGAAAATAATGCATATCCTAAAATACTTTTAAAAAACTTATTTTTCAAACACAAAACCGACACAAATAGAACCGACACAGACAGAACCTCCTAACATCGTTATTTACAAAAATACCTTATATTAACAATCTTACACCGGCAATACATAAAATAATAATTAACAATAATATCAAAATTGTTTATCAATACAATAAATCTATTAACAATCTTTTACAAAAATTAAAATGCAACTATCAAACCAATATGTAGTAACTTAATATACAGCATCAAGTGTTCTTGTAACATGACGTACATAGGACAAACAAATCAGTGGCTAAGATCTCGACTCACACAACACAAAAGTGACGCCAAAATTGGTAAAAAATCATGTGCTCTTGCATCACACATACATGATACTAAACACATAGTCAACTGGGATGACACTAAGATTTTAGATATAGAATGTAACTATGTTAACAGATTGTTTTTAGAATCATACTATATACAAAAAGACAATAATAGTTTAAACTTTAAAACAGACACACACAATCTCACAAATATTTACACTCTACTATATAATTTCAATCAATAGTCTATAGCTTTGTTGATAAACACAATCCTACCTACAACCTTGCTTCTAATAACCTTTTTTAAAAAAAAACGTTTACATATTAAATACATTTAAATAAGTAGTCTACTTCAATTTGACGTTCATACTCTATAATTTTCTCAAATGTCAAAATGTTTGTCAATTTAATTCTTTAAGAAATCAAGTTTTTGTAAGTACTTAACCATTATTCTAGCTATTAATGTATTATACTTTTAGAATCAAGATTAAGGTCTAAATAAAGTCCGAAACGTTGATTATCAACAAATGATTTTCATTTAAATATTATAAATAAAAAACCATCCGAACGAAATTCATCCCAAAAATTATTTAACATTCTCTATTATTCCAATTGTATTATACGTTCGAAAAAAGAAAAAGAAACTTATATATATATATATATATATATATATATATATATATATCAATTAGGGGATTACATAACTCGCACTATTCGTGCCTTAGTGTGTATCCGATCATTCTATCTCTCCTATTTCTTTACTGTTTTCCGTCCTCTATCATTTCGAGAACCTCTTTGTTCGCAACTTTGTTTGTCCATGATATCTTCATAATACATCTGTAGCAGTACATTTCAAAGGCGTCTACTTTTTTCCTGTTCCCTTCTCTCACTGTCTACGTTTTACAGGGTACAGCGCTGTGCTCCAACCATATGTTTTCAGCAATCTTTTCCTTGCCTCTATGTTTGTTGTCTTTGAACATAGCAGTTGCTTTCTTTTGTCAAATGCTGCACGGCTATGCGCTAATCTTTGTTTCATATCTTTTGTACTCTTCCTATTTTGTGTTATTTAACTTCCTAGGTAGCAGAAATTTTTAAGCTCTTGTAAGTTCTCGTTTCTTATTTGAATTCTGATTTTTGACTTATTTACCCCTCCTTTACATACTAGTAATTTAATTTAATTTTTGTCAATTTTTAAACAGTATCTCTTTGTTAGAACTGTTTTCATTTGGTTTAAAGCTGCTTCTAACTCTTACTTACTACATGCTAATATCGCTATATCATCTGCAAATCTAAGCATATTAATCGTTTGTCTCTCCATACTAATAACAAAGGTTTTTCTACAATTGACAGTATTCATTGCCTCTTCGATATATAAGTGAAAAATTAACAGGGATAGGACACATCTTTGTCTCGCCTCTTTCCTAATATTTGCTTCTCTACGTTCTTGCTCTAATTCTATTACCGCTGTTTGCTCCTTGTATAAGCTATGTACTATTCGTCTATCCCTATAACTCATTCTAATATTTTTTAGCATTTTGAACATTTTCTCCCATTTTGCATTGTCGAATGCTTTTTCCAAATCTACAAACCCTATATACACGCTTTCTCTTTTTTCTATTGTTTTCTCTATTAACATGCTTAAAGCTGAAATGGCCTCCCGTGCTCCCTTGTTTCACCTAAACCCAAATTGATCTTCGTCTAGTATTTCTTCAGCCCGTTTTTCCATCCGCCTTTGTACAATTCTGGTTAATATTTTTGACACATGTGCTGTCAAACTTATTTTTCGAAAGTTGTCACATCTATACGCGCTTTTCATTTTTGGTATAGTGACTATGCTGTTATGTTTTGAAATCTTTGGGTATATGGTTTGTCTCATACATATAACTTACAATTTGGTAGAGGCGCCCTGTTACGGCTTGTCCACCAGCTTTTAGAGTTTCTGCTTGCACGTTATCTTACTCGGTACCTTATTTTTATTCAGACCCTTTAATGCTAATTCAAACTGATCTCTAAGTATAGGGTATCCCACGTCGTTGTTTTCAATGTCTGATTCGTGTTCTAGCGCTTCTAGTTCCTGTCCTGCATATAAATTCCCTATATATTCTTGACATCTAACCAATTTTTCTACATTTTCTATATCGACGTTTCCTCCCGCGCCCCTTATATCTTTTCTGTTTTATATCCCTAAAATTCATTTTAATTAGTTTGTACGCTTTTCTTCTGTCTTTCCTATTTCCATTTTTGTTTGTACCTCTTTACAAGACATCTACGCCCAAGGTCCCGGGTTCGAATCCTGACACGGTCCGCTTGAAAAATGTTAGGCGAGCATTTTTCACAAAAATACACCCTCGTTTGGATGAGAGGTAAAATGGAGGTCCCGTGTGTGAGTGTTGTCACGTACGTTAAAGATCCCTACCTTTCTTGGAACAGCAAGGGTTCAGCAAAATTCAAAATTTTCCGGGTAAAAAAAAACTCGCTTCCTGGCCAATGTAGTACCTTCGGGTGGAGCATTGGAAAATCACATGTGATGTACACTTTTCATCAATCCATTGCTCTTGAGTTTTCTTGCATTTGCGAATAATTTTCCATTTTATGGCTTTGTATCTCTATTTCTTGCTTCGTCTGGTCTGTTTTTGTATTTTCGCTTTTCCCCATTAAATTTAGAATATTCTTTGTTGCCCTTGGCTTCTTATTTTCTCTTTGTTTATACCTCAGAATATCTTTGGCCGCCATATCTAAGCTGGATTTAATGTTATTCTATTCTGTTTCTACTTTCTTAGTATCAAAAATTTTCCCGATGTCTTTCAGTAATTCGTTTGACTTTTCTCAAATCTTTCGTGGATATCTTTATTTTTTTTGTTTCTCAAAGTCAAAATACCTTTTTTTGTTCTCTTTATTTAAATTTTTAAATTTAAGCACGATTTTCATAATTACTATATTGTGGTCAGTGTCCATATCTGCTTCTGAATAGCTTCTATAGTCTTTTACTTGATTTCTAAACCGTTGTCGAACACGAATGTAATTAAATGGCATCTTCCATGTGTATCGTCTTATAGCATAATGCTGAAATAATGTGTTTGTGATGGTTAAATTGTTTTGTCGCAAAATTCTACCAGCCTATTTCCCCCGTCATTTCTCGTGCTTAAAGCAAATAAACCTACTACCGCTCCTTCCTTACCCTCGCCTACTACTGCATTAAAATCTTCTGTAATTATTAAATTTTCATATCTTTTTACGAATATTAGTATGTCTTCGATATCTTTGTAGATCACTTCTACCTCCTCATCACTGTGGGCATGTACAATTGAATTATTGCTGTATTTATCGGTTTAGATTTTAATCTAGTCATGAGCACCCTTTCATTCTTTGTAAGGGATTTTCTACACAGTGTCCTATCTTTTTCCGCAAGCCTACCCCACACTTGAATTTCCTTCCACTAATCCTACATGAATTGCCCTATAGTCTCCGCTCAAAAAATCCTCCGCTTCTGGCCACCGAGCTTCGCTAATCCCTGCTACATCTAATGGTAACCTTTTCATTTCAATTTTTAGATTTACTAGCTTACCTACTTGATTCATGCTTCTGACATTCTACTTTCCGACTCGCAAAATGTCCCCTGCTCCTCTTTTAAACTTGTCGGTAACATCTTCCGAAGCAGTCCCTTCCCGGAGATCCTAATGGGGGACTATTGTAAATGCTTATTCTTTTGCCCCATCATGTTGAAACATTTTTAGTACGCTGAGTACTTGGGAGGTAATGTGGTAGTTTCCCGTTGCCTTCCGCATCGCAGTAGCGTGTCTTAGATTGTCATACCGACGTCCAAAGTGTCTGGCCTTTTTCGGGTTCTGGTTCCTCACTAAAGACCCCACTAATTTGGTTAAACCTATAGTTCGACTCTCTAGCTCACTGAAGCACGCAAGTCATTTTACCCGTTCTAGTATTTTAGAACTTCTTCAAGCTGCAGGTCCGCTCAGAATGAATTGGTTGAATATTTATTATATAATAGTTCAGCTTTGACTGTCCTATAAATTTGTTTATATAAATTTAAGGATACACCATTGTTCGGGGTGTGACGGTTTTTTCGTAATAATATTTTTTCAGCGGCAGAAATATATGCATTTCAGCCTGTCGCCTGTTCTCATTGATTGCCGTTTAGTAGGTGATTAACTATTTTTTGTTCTATTAATTTTTGAAGAAAAAGACGTTGTCAACCTAGCGGCTGAGCACAACTCATAATGTTGTTGCTAATCTTATTTTAGGTTGAAAATTAAATTGAAGTAGTTGAGTGTACCAATTGTTTTACATAGATTTTATGTACTGTGTAAATCCTCTGGAATGTTGTAGATAAATATTTTTTGCGAGTTGGTTTTTTTTTATAACATGTTTTCTTATGGTTTTGTAAATAAAAATATTCTGTTTGGAGATTTCCTTTTCGTTCTGTGTGACCCACCCCACTCTACGATGTGTTTAGCTAACACGGCATTAATTCCCCGATTCATTCCCCTTGTTTTTGTTGCGGTACTCGGTCGCGCTTACTGTTACTTACTATACTCTACTTTTTTCTTGTCCGCACGGATTACCGTAACGTATATATCAACCAAACTTTCAATGATGTTTGTCATTATTTTGTCAATATCTTAAAAATAAATTGGAATCGCGTTGACGAAGCGTTTTATATTCAACGTGTTAAGAATTTTTCATATCTTACATTGATTGTTTTCAATAAAATTGATTACTACGATTATGTTCTAAGTATTGGGAAAGCTTCAGTCAAGAGCAAAGAACTGAAAGCTAATCTTAGGTGTAAAAAGATGTGCCATCGACTACTAATTGGTCAACTTCTTTGAACTCTGTATTATTAACATCTATAGACACGTTTAAAGTATATCCATTTATCTCGATTGAATTGCAATTGTCAAGATGACACTGTATAATTCCTGTTAACGATATAACATGGTGATTTCCTATTAATAACACCTAATATGAAACGACATGCTAATGTTAATTTGAACCTGTCTTGTATGGTTTGATCAATCTGCTTTGTTACAAAGTGCACGTGTGTATCACGAAAAAACATTCATCAGTTGACATGCAACAAACTGGTATTTCTATGTAACGAGATCTGTTGGTTATCCTGCATTAATAAATTTAACCCTACAAGCAAAGCTGGGGGTATTTTATTACGACTTTGTTGCAGATTTGAATTGCAAACATTTAAGGCGTATTAAAGCTTGTTATTCCAAAGTTCACGTTAACGATTTTTTAAAACGCCTTGCTTTCGTTGTGCAACGTTTAAATTCTTTACCGTACTTGTCAATCACTTGGAAAAGTGTAGAATTGTTTTCCCTAAAAAATGCCGTAATAAAATTTTCCGGCTTTTTAACTTGTTCGAAAGTTAAGCTGATGAAAATTTCCTGAAACTTTATTAATTAATCAATTTTGTTTTAAAATTACCTCGTAGATCCTTTGTTTACACATATCTGCATTTGATTATTCTATCGTCTTAGATTAAAAGACCTCAACTTCTCCAAATGTGGAGGTTATTTGCTCGCGTTTAAAAAGTTTTAAGTTATAACTTCTTTGTTTTTCTAATTTCCTAAAATAAAACTTTGCGCTGAACTTGGTGCAACAAGAAAATGGACTTTTATTATTAAATACAGAAAAAGAGGTAGGGTAGCTTTGCCTAATGCTGTGTGTTATTAACACACCGTATATTGCACAAGACATAAGAATCTGCAGCTACTCATTAACTATTTAAGTGTGGTGTCGGTTTTTGGCAGGCTGTTTGCAAATGTACGTAGCGTTTTTTTCACTGGAACTGCTTTCAGAATCAAAACATTTTGAGTTCCTGATTTTTCAAAAAATCATCTAAACCAACCAGGTAGACACCAATGTCCGCTGCGGTTCATCAAAAACGTCTTTGGACAACGGTGTTCTTTTTGGTTCCAGTTTCATGTTACCAGAACTCCCACCATACCAACATTCGTCGCGTGAATACAGTATAACTCCACCTATAATGAGGTCGTTCGAATGCATCAACTCAATTTTATACCAGAACTGGAGCATCGCTTGATGTACTGTGAACACTCTCAAATTCTAAAGTCAGCTTATTAGTTCATAGCAAGATTGTTACTACTATTCAATACTTGGCCGTTTGTCAGCAAGGGTGTAAAAGGAAGTTCGCTCTCAAATTCGAGGCAGCTTTTTTTTGCGCTTTAACTAGCTCAAGCATAACAACTTCTACATAAGTCTCTGTGTTTGCAGTAACCTGGGCAGCTTCAATTGCAATTCCTGAACTTCCATTAATTAGTCCGGCGAGCAGCTCATTTGTATTTGCGTTATAAATAGTCCGGATGCTGCCGTGACCTCGAGACGTGGATCGTCGATCTGATAACCAACGAACAACACTGACTACAGTGGAAGAGGGAACAAGGCATCTTCCTCCGCTACCCCACAAGTTTTCGGCTACCTAGAGCAATATCACTTTTGCCATAACTTCAGCAAAGTAGAACCATTACAACCCTGGACCACTTTACAGTCCCGTGGATCTCCGGCACCTTTCTCGTAGGATCCTCGATGTCACAATGGAGAATGTTTCGCCTGCAAGAAAGTCCGATGACGTCTTTTCACCGTCACTTAACTAACTATATCTATTTATAAACATGGTAACTGAAATCTTATTTGATACTTGTAAATATGTTCTCATAGTGTGTAATTTGTAAAGAATAGTGGACGATTGAGAATTGCTTCGATATCGCGAGCATTGCATTGATCCAGACTGGTGTTTAAGTGTATCACAAACTTTGCTTTGCACGGAATCTGCATTTCTTTATTAGTGCAAGTTATTGGCGGACTAGAGGGTGATTTATAAATAGCGAACACCTTATACTTGCTAATTTTTGTGAGTATTACCACTAATGTTGTAGAGGAGTTCCTTGACTATACGTCTATACATTCTTAGTGCTATTTTGTAATTATAAAGAAGAATAGCCGCGGATGAATTCTCGTGAAAGCTTCGTTTAACTGTAACGATGTATGAATCAAATGTGTTTGCCAGAGAAGCAAACACGTCTTCAAGTCCCTTCTGTGGAAAAATTGCGGACCTATCACAGTTTTTAAAAGATGTTTTTGCGCCTACCGCTACAGTTGCTCGCACTGTCGTTGAACCAATACATGAGCAATTGTCAGAAATGTCCGGTAATAGAAGTATTCAATGTCACACTGATTGAATATGATGGATATTTACTTGCAATTTTAGAGAACGTTTGAATCCGAAATTTAAAAGCACGGGCTTGCTGTTTTAAAAATCGATACGTTTCGCAATTTTGGTTTTCGTTTATTAATTTTGATGTAATTCATGAGATGGTAATTTAAGCTAATTTCTGTGGTAATTAGTTTTATTACAGAAATGGACATTTCATTACATCCAAATGGCACGCTCGTTTATGCGAACCAATTTCGCATTTCATTAGTGTGTTGGATTACAAAAGCATAGGCCGCATAAATACACTTCGTAGTTATGGTTCCGCCAAATAGATTTCCAAAAATTAAATATCTTCTAGAATCATGAGTTGGAAACGATTTGAAGTATTGCAATTTGTGGACGATACGCTGCCATAGGCCATACACTCTCATTTTTTGCGTAGATGTGAATGCCAAATCAACGCCATGGTTTAGCGACGTAACTGATCGACGGGGCGCGCATTTTGAGGACTTTATCCTACAACACCACCTCCACATCCTAAACATCCCGACCCACATTCCAACCTAAGAATCCGCTCTACACCACTATACATTGACGTCACCCGCGTTACCGCATCAGTCAGAAACCGGCTAAATTCCTAGAATCTTACTCGATTTATCCTATCCAGCGACCACAACCCCATTACTTTTAAAATCCAGCAAATCTACCACCCAGGCAAATCCATAAGACCCCAACTTATAATATCACCAAGGCAAACTGGCCAATTCTAAAATCCTGCAAAAACGCATATCCAAAGTTTAACTGCCCCCCAACAAATAACTCAGATCCTAACCTCTTAGCAAACTTCATCATCGAATCCATCCATAAAGCCTCATCCAATACAATTCCGACAAGATGATACCTTACACGGACTACTCCCAGGTGGAATTTTCACCAGCAAAATGAAGGAGACGGCTAAATAACTTATGTCATAGAATGCAACGTACCAGAAGAGATCCTAGGGCTAATAAACATCACATAATCGCTATGGTTTCAGACTGAATGCATCAAAAATCGCAATACGAAAGGAAAATGTATGATGCTAAAAAGAACCACTTCTAGGAGATCAATGACTACCCCAGCGCATACGTATAGAAAACTTACCGCAGGTTAGTAAAATCCCTTCCAAATTCCAACTTAACATCCCCTACGTCACTACAGAACCCTACCATACAAGACACCATATTCCTACTACTAAACACAATTATCCTTTTCGCCCCCATAGATTATCTGACCTACTCAAACAACAAGTAATTGACAATAGTGTAACATACCTCCCTTTCCAACACACCGATTCAAGCGTTTCCAAACTAAATTCCCCTGTCCTAAGTCCCTGGTTCAGACCACTTCTTTAAAACCATCATCCAAAAATCCTATCCCATAACATGAGAAATCATTCCCATCATATTCCGCACCTGTTTGGTAGAAGGCTTTTTCCCAACATTCTAAATTGAACCAATATAACCTTAATTTCGAAACCATCTAAACCGCTTGAAGACCCCACCTCCTATAGACCAATTGCTCTACTTCCTACAATAGGCAAACTTCTGGAGAAACGAATCCTTCAAAAAATTCATTCATACATTGAAAAAACTCCTTGATATTCATCAAACCAACATGGCTTCCGTCCTAAACACAGTGCAGAACAAACAATCCATCTACTCATTTCCAAAGTCCAAGCATCCATCATACATTCGTCTTAGTGATTTTCCTCGATTTCCATTTAGACTTCGGTCTACTGTGGTGGCCCAATATCCTATATCTATTGAAACTCCCAAATTTCCAATCTATTATCTTTTCCAAATAAGATTATATTTATCCAACCGAACTGCCACCCTAAACTGCAACTATTATTCTCATACCGCACTCCTGTCCCAAGGTTGTGTCCAAGGTTCTGTCCTGTCACCAACCCTCCGGAATTTAGCTATAAATCCCCTCTTCTAGCAACATCCCTAACACAGACACTCTTATTTACGCCGAAGACATCACATTTCTCATCCATGGTAACTCCTGTCTTGCACTAGAATTCACCGCCACTACCCTAGTTAAACAAGTAGAATCCTGGTCCCTCTTGGAAGAAGAGACCTTCTAAAACAAAAATGTACTCCTAAAAGACTTCCTACACCACCGTTGCTGTCCAATAATTCACATCCTAGGAACGTCCCTTACCTGCTCCAACTCTGTCTCCTACCTAGGAATTCATCTGGAAACAAAACTCAAAATGAACACCCACCTATAGAAAATTCGTTCTAAAATCAATCTGAACCTTTTCAATATCCAATACTTCCTCCATATAGCAATTCAATTAACCCAATACACAAGAAGACTCATTCTTAATAACATTATCATCCTTATCAGCCGTTACGCAGTAGATTCTTAGTACCACCTGACAACCCCCACTTAATCCAATACTCTGTTTTTTACTTTTATATCTCTCCCGAGCGTTTCGTACCACCTCCACTGCTGCCCCTCACAGACTTTTAAACATCCCATCTCTAGAATTGCATTTAAATTCTGCCTTACAGATTCGGCCTATCCAATTACATAACAAAACCCTCTCTCCTGCCACGTATCTGCCACATACCTACCACATACCTACCAACATCCATAACTCCATACTCCACGAATGTCAAGAATCTTGGACCCACTCCGACACCGGTAGATATACCTATCATATCTTTCTCGACATTACTAATATCTCCACTCACATACAACGTTCCACCAGAACAACTATCCAATATCTTACTGGCCACAGCAAATTCCGATATCAACTGCACTCCTTGAATCTGGTTCCCTCTCCATTCTGAAACCTCAGATCACCTTCATCATTGTCCTAACCTATCCCCTCTCCGAAACAACTTTAGGATCACAATAGACCTGGATCCAAACCCTTCATTTCCTGATCTAACATATCTTGTTACAAATTTTCCATTACCATTAAATCAATTCCTTCAGCCAATCCTAGAACACAAACTATCTATTCCACCTCTTAATCTCTAAACTGAGATTACTAACAGCGAAGAACAGCATCGGAGCAAGATACCAACTACCCACCGCCCCATCGGCAATAGACGTGCATAGCACCCCAACGAAGCAAGTCGAGATGCCCCTCAAGATTTAGAATGAACTCTATTTTATTAAATTTTTTCTCAATATCTTAGAATGCGAACAGGCTAGGATGGGCCTAAGGCTAGAGTTTAGCCTCAAAATAAATTCATTTGCACACATACACACAATTTCATTTTTCTAACAACATCGATTACATAAACCAAGTTCCGATAAAATAACGAAAAAGCTTTTAAGACATATGCGTATGTGGAAAAGTATTTTTGTTTTGAGGTGACGGTCATTCCGTTTCAAAAGCTAGTGCTATTACTAACTGTAGGGAACTCTTTCGAACGTACTCACTCAGAGTGATTTCTTGATACTTCAATCCACCCTCGGTATCTCGTAGAGGAAAGAGTGCAATGTATACTAAGCACTCATGCATATTCTGAAGGTGCGGGGGTGGAGATCAAATAATGATTTTTGATGTGTTTCAAACTGTCATGGTGCATATCGAAGCCGTTTTAAACTCAAACCCACTCTGGCATCAGCAATAATTCCAACAATCCGCCGTTACTGACTTTCGGACATTTTTGACTATAGAATCCAGGTTTTTGACACTTAATCGCCTCTAGATGGCCTTTGCTTTAAGTCACGCAACAAGGATTTTGAAAACATTGTCCAGGAGAATATCCTTACCGGTAATACTGAAGTGGTAGGTAGAGCAAATTCAAGAGATCCGACTTGGTTGGTATAAGCATATTAGCACATACGGTTGGATTGTTGAATTTTATCCAGAGATGAACATTATTTTGTATGTGCACATGGTAAATATTCTTGAGTTATTGATACAATTTAATTATAATTATGTCCGTTTTTTTACTAATTGTACTTGATTTTATTAAATAGTTAAAAAATGGTCCCTTACTTTTCAATTTTTCATATATACGTATTTATTGTATGTGGTTGTATTGGAAAATAGCTTTAAGTTATTTTGGTAAACGGTAGGTAATGGCAGGTATGTCATTTAAATTTTAATAGATCATTTTTCAATTTACTACGAAGTGATTGTTACGTGCTAAATTGACTCTAGTTACCCAAATTAATTTTACTCTACAAAAGAGACGTAACAGTAAATAATGCACCAGCTAGCTTTCAATGGTGAGGAGTTTGTTTCTATATAATTAAGTAAATGCAAAACTTTTTAGGAGTATACTTTCACATACACCTACCTGGAAAGGTTTTTGAACTTTCTGTCCAATAGAAAGCCGTTCAGTGCCAACCATCTTGATTTCTGTCTCCCAAGAGGATAGGTGTTTTAAAAGAAGATTTTTAATGGTTATTATTGCAATATAGGTCGTTGGAGCCTTGTGTACACGCTTTTCTCACCTTCTAATTTAAAATAAACACAATAGAAAAATTCCAAGTCGTTCATCTAACCTATATTATCCAAACATAAATATTACAGTATACAACAAACAACAAAACAAAAGACTAGGCTCATTCCTAGTTGGCTATATATATCTGTGTAAAAGAATAAGAGCATCTTAAATTCATCAATTGTAAGTATTCACCCAAATTATGCAGATGCAGTTGTGAGTACTTTTCTATATTAGTCCTTTTACAATACGCTTCTAACTATGCGTGCACTACCCCATAATAAAAATTAACTTATATTCAACCAATTATTAAATATACATCAGATACAATGTGTAGCAGGTGGTAAAGGAACTTTCAATGACTTACCGGATTGTTGACCTTGTTCAAAGCGCAAGCGACCTTGTAGTGCAGGATAAAAAGGGGTTGTTATTAGTCAAATAATCCAACTTTGTGTTGCAGGAAAACATCCACTATCGCAACACTTTCACACTTAATAGCAATTTTTAAAATACGCGTATACGTTTGCGTTTGGACACTTGTTTCTCTATCAATCTCGAGTTTTAACTACCGTCACTTGTATGGTATGATTTGCTGGTATTTATAAGTTATAATGTTCTAGGGGGTTACCCGATTTTTTCCTCGTTCAGACGAATAGCGGGTCTATAACTGTTCTATTTTAAGTTCAATGTCATTTTGTTTGGGTTCACGATCATCTCCTTCGCATACTTTTGAAAGCGACAAGATGTCAACCTACGAGTTTTTTTTCTATAGAGTAATTTGCTATGGTTTCGGTTTTTTAAAATCGTGTGAAGGCTTATGAATACGCTTTTCTAGGCTGGTGTTTTACTGAAATAAGTCGATATTTGTAAAAGTAATACGAACAGTGTAAAATTATTACTGGTTGGATCTAATATATCTTAGACGTTTTTCTGTTTATTTCTGTATTTTACTTTCACACTATAATGAAATAGCTACGTTATTAAAGTGAACTATCAAAGTTCCTATAAGTTGTTCAGGATATTTTCGTACTATAGCTCATTTAACTAACTGAAATCAATAATTTTTTTCTATTATCTATTGCTTGACTAATTAACGCACTAGCGTTACTTGGTGTATTAAAAACTGTTAAAGGTGCAGTGGATGAAAAAAGACAGTTGTCTTCGTCGCCACGGTTAGTTAGTGGAAGTTTGCGAATTGTTCTTTATACTAAACAGTCTTTCTTGTGTCGTTCTGTTAATTGCACAATCAATCGAATAAATTAATTTCTTCTATTCTATTCCTAAATTAAGTAATAAAATTACAGGACAGAAAGGTTAAAATGGGCCAATACAGTCTCGATATACCTGTACAGCTAGCTTGACGTTGTGGCTCATGTTGATTGGTATAAAGTGGCTACAAAAGAATTTCTCAAAGTCGAGAGTCTATTATCAACCAATTTCTGTTACAACTGCGAACATGCTGTTTTAAATAGTAAAACGGTTATTCTACCTCATGCATTTGAGACGTTTTTGTTTCCGTAATCGTTCCGGATAATAGGTACTACAAAAAAATCTAGGTTAAAAAACGTAATAATAGGTCTACATACATTCAAAACGTGTTTTACAAAATGTGTTCAATGAACTTCCTTTTCCTTCACAATGCATTATAACGTACTATATCACGTTGCATAAATTATAATCTTCAGCGTCAACGCTTCACGTATGAATACATGAATATCCACTTGCACATAATGAAAAGAACAGTAGGACACCTGTATGCACTGGTTTTGTTTTGAACAATGTTCCTCTTAATGTGAATACATATCACTCGGTAGTTAAAGTTACAAGCTCATTTAATGTTGTGCTGAAATGGGAAAGACAAATGCAATATAATCGATTATTGTAAGAAAAACGCTTTGCTTTATTAAACTGGAGCAGTTTTAGGTCAGCGACGTAATAGAAATTCCTCATGAAACATCTTATAATAGCAAAATAGCGAAACAAAATCCCAGATGAATACCCGAAACATTTACATAATTTTGATTCCAAGGTTTTGGCAAAAGATAAAATCTAATTTCATACCCTTACATTGTGCTGTGATAATATGATTTTCTCCATTTTCCGAGAAAATGGGAGAGGGGAATGCTGAAACTGATGTCTAACAGCAAATGTGATTAAGTTAAACACCTTATTTCATCATGAATGTTACGGTTTATGATTAAACCATATCGTTTAATAAGATTTCAGTTTGTTAAATTATCAGTATACTGCAAGTACGCTAAGTAATGTACGAATTAAACCAGGTCTATATATGCGTCACTATAGATGGAACATCATTCTATTCTGCTTGTATGACTAGCCTTTTTTTTTGCTTTCATACAGACAGATATAAACAAAATTAAAAGAAACCCACTGCTCGTTAAAGTTTTGGAATAATATCAGTTTGAAAAGCTTTAAGCGCTATAGAGTTTGATTAATTACAGGATGTCAAACGGTTTTAAACCTGTATTCAGCGGTTGTTTTGCAATTTTTACTACAAGAGATAGCTTGGTGGCTAGTGAAGTTAATATAAAAGTTGACAAACTATCCCTTAGTTAAGAAAAAAATATAGAAAAATGAAAACATAACAGGGCAAATATCTGTGCAAAAATTCAATCAACCTAAGAAATGTGAATTGAATCTTTAGACTTCCCGAAAATCATGTAGATCAGATTCTCACATCCAAAAGTTTAATATAATACAAAAGTGTAACAAGATAATTTTTTCCAATTGCAGTTAGTAGTATATCGTATGAATTAATCTAAACATTATTAAAATCTGTACCAGCGTTCCTAAAAATATGCTGACAAAAATCTTTCCATGTGATGAAGTGGCAAATGCAAGGGTGATCCGATAAGTACTTAGCCTACAATAGAAAAATAAAATTTTTAGAAAAGTGGCGATTTATTTCTCAACATAGTCTCCTTTTAGCTCGATACACTCGACGCAGCGATGCTCCAACTTCTTTAACCCGTCTGAAAAATACGTTTTCTCGAGGTCTGCAAAGTAGATCTCCGTGGCGGCGATGACCTCCTCTTCCGACTCAAATTTCTGCTCGGCGAGTGACTTTTTCAAGTTTGGAAACAAAAAGAAGTCGCACTGGACCAAAACTGGAGAATACGGTGGATGGAGGCAGCAGTTCGTAGTCCAATTCTACCAATTTGGTCATGGCGAGGACGGTTGCGCTTGTTGTTCGGAGTGAACAAATGCGGCATCCATCGCGCAGACAGTTTTCTCATGCCCAAAATTTCATGCAGGATATGACCCACGCGGTCTTTTGATATGCTTACTGGCTCAGCTATCTCGCGCACATTTAATCAGCGGTCTGCCAATACACAATGTAGTACCTTCGGGTGGAGCTTTGGAAATGTAAATGAACGGTCTGCCAATACAGCGGCTCCGTGGCGTAGTTGGTATGTGTGTGACTACTACGCCCAAGGTCCCGGGTTCGAATCCCAACACGGTCCGCTTGAAAAATGCTAGGCGAGCATTTTTCACAAAAATACACCCTCGTTCGGATGAGAGGTAAAATGGAAGTCCCGTGTGTGAGTGTTGTCACGCACGTTAAAGATTCCTACCTTGCTTGAATCAGCAAGCGTTCGGCAAAATTTCAAATTTTCTTGGCCAATGCAGTACCTTCGGGTGGAGCATTGGAAAATCACATGTAAGGTTTGCCAATATTTGACGGACGTCATCGAAGGAGGAGTCACCGTACGCAGCATCCAAGCGCTCTTTGATTTCGCTGCGCGATTTCCCTTCCAATAACAATAATCGAATCACCGTCCGATGTTGCTCTTCTCCATTTTTCTGAAATCCGTGGACACGCCCGCTTCCACACGCGGTCAAAACAAAACGAGTCCGATTCGGCTGAAATTTCGACACCAGCTGTCCACAAGAATGTACTACACGATAGTTAATTTCTCTTGCGATAGTGGCGCCAACGAGCGGTGAGGCTAAGTACTTTCGGACCGCCCTCGTAATGCTATAGCAGTTTCTGTAGATAGCTCCGATATTACTGTCAATTAGACAGGTATAAAAGTAATATAATTCATTACGTTACCATACAAAGGGCGTAGTACCTTTATTCATCTAGATAGTTAAGTTAAGGAAGAGCCAATTGCTGAAATTTTGTACTACGGCAATTGCCGCACGAATTTCGACATATTGATCCTTAGACACATACGTTCGGGTCGTATGGGTTTTCGCAGCTTTTCTTCACCGGACTGCAATGGAATTTGTTGTTTACCTACAATATAAAGGGACAAAACAAGGGTAAAGATACAACCCTAGAAAAGTATATGGATTCGATAAATAAATTTCACCACCTATCAAAAGATATTGTTTGATCTCTTTGTTGTACGTTTTCGTGCTTAATTTTAAGTCATTGTAAATTCGTAGTTGTAAAACAAAAAGTAAGCTGCCATCCCTTGTCCCGTTATATCATGTCATAAACCTCCTTTGTGCCGATGGAAATTAAGTTGGACTAAAGGGGTAGTGATAGACACTTGCTCATGGACATCGAAGACAAACGGTTGTGTTGGTTCGGTAAAGTGAGTTAAGTTAATAGTGAAGCCGAATGTAAATTTATCGATAAACCCCTAAAAAGCAGTGATAGTGCAAACGTAACACGTCCAATAAATCGCCTTACAGTCCACTTCGTTGAAGAGTAGGAACGACACTTATAGAACAATAGAATATTCCTGAGGTAAGTCGGTACAAAGGGAATAGTAATATTGCACAGATTTTCAATGCAAAAGGAATAATAATTAGCTCTATGAAATAGCTTACCTTGATTCATCTAAATGGTTAAGTTAAGGTATAGCCAATTACTAAACCATGGTACCGCGGCAATTTCCACACGAATTTCGACATCTTGATTCTCTGACACATACGTTCCAGTCGTATGGGTTTCCGCGGTTTTTCCTCATAGAATAGCAGTGGGGGTTGTTTTTAACCTACAAAATAAAAGGACACAACAAGGGCAAAGATACAACCTTAGGAGGGTATATGGATTCGACGGGTAAATTCCACCACTATATTAATAAGTACTACGTCTTTCACATATGGTAGGTGCGTGGAAAATACCAACATGGCGGATGGCTTGTTCTCTTGTCCCAGCCATCACCCTTACTTGCTATACGTTTTTATTAGCCGAAAACGACGACGTGCATTTTTTAAAGCGTGTAAACTTATATTTTCATTATGTTTTTAGGCGCCACCTGATTTTTAAACCAGAACAATCTTTGCGATAACAAAATTTTTATTTTTTTTTATTAAGCGAAAGGTTTTCCAGTAAATAAAAATATAACATATTCTTATGATATTTGGTTATGTTATGAGATATAAAATGATAATTACTATATTGTATTGTTTTAATTTTGAACTACATTGCAGACGCAAATTGCTTCCTCGTGTGTCTTATTTTTAAATTTAAAATTTCTTTTAGTTATTTCATCGTTGAACTTAATATTTAGTACTGGTATCAATTTCTTTCGGGTTCTACATTTCCCTATTAGAGTGGATTATTATTTGGAGATATTTTATTTGTTTTATGTTTGTTTAACCTAAATATTTCAATAACGCCATATTTTATTTGTTTTATGTCTGTTTAACCTCAATATTTCAATAACGCCATAGTCCCACTTTTTAAAAAATATATTAATATGAGAAATATTGAACAATCTTTATTTTCGATGGGTACTGAAAAAAAATAAGACATGGGATCTATTTCAATCTCTTCGAGTTTAATTTAATGTGAATGGGTCCTTTCTTGCTTCTAGCACATTTGTTAAGGTGGATGGTGCGACATTAATACAAATTATATTTCGGTAGTGGAAAGTTGAATGGACTCGGTGCTTACCACTGGTGGAAAATGTAGTGCGTATTGTAAAAGTTGCTTTACTAGCGCATTAATTATCATCCATAGAATTCTAGTTAAACATTCATTATTAAATACAGCACAGCATTCAATATTTTTTAGTCAATTAATTTACTTATTTTGTTTTTCATAGAATTTCATTACGCATGGTGTTATAATTAGTAAAGATAAAAATAATCGCTCTATAATAACAAAGCTAGGTGTTTTTCAAAATTTCATATGTGGAAAAAGCTACCCCAGTTGCTGAATTGTACAAGTTTGTTTTAACCCTTCTCATTGGGGTTCTGATTTATTGGTATAAAACTATTGTATACGAATCCTTTTGTTTGTATTTTAAACTAAAGTGGGTTATACTTCTAAAATTTGCAGAACGGCACATAATATTAGAGCAATTTGTTTTATAGTAAAACACATTGCTTGAGCGAACAATCCTATAATTTTTGAAATGGCCAAGCGATAAAACGCTTAAGGGTCCTTACGCATTTTCAAAGGGATAGAACGTCGAAATATAAAACAGGGTCGTAACATCAAGTGCATTCATAAACACACGACAAAGAAAGCCATTTTTGAAGTATCGCGCGCTGTGTTAAAAACACCCCATAATCGAACCTTCTGTGTAGCACCCTAAGTGAAAAGAACACAACGTCAAGTACGCCCTAAACTCTGGAAATAAAGCACAGATAAACTGAACTGTCGCAACGGTATATTGATGAAAGTTTATGGCTGTACGCCCGAAAGGACTAGTTAATAACGACATATGGGAAAATCTGCTTTTTATGTGGTCCGCAGGGTGTTATATACTTAAAGTGGAGGAATTATTGCCGTAAAGCCATTCACCGATGTTACTGAAAAATGTTGCCCGGGGTGATTAAACATTTGGACGAGTGTGTGGCATGAACTGTAGGTAATTACACGTTTGGGATGGGGTGCAATGACACGGTGTTTTACTTCGGATATGAGATTACTCAGTAAGTGTAATTAACTAGGTTCTTAAATTCCACAAATGAATGAATACGCATGATGTTCGTTTACATGTACTATGCGTTTCAATTACTAGCTGCAGACGTCGTCTTCGCTGACAACTTTTTGTGATTTTTTTTTTGCTCTAATTCTTTTTGTATCGTATTTTTGGGTGGCTGTAGATGAGAATGAACAGGCTGAATTTTTGAAAATGTCCATTTGGCAGCCAAAATACTGTTCCTCTCAGAAGAAAGCATTTTAAAAAAATTATAAAATGACAATATTTTGGCTGCCGATGGCATTTTCAAAAATTCAGCCTATTCATTCTCACCTACACACGCACAGGAGCATGACATAAGAAGAATAAAAACAATAAACAATACAGAAAAAGGTTACAGCGCCCGCACGAAAGAAAATATTCCTTAGAAATGTGTCCAACGTGCAAAAATACGCACAGACACCAAAATAAAACATTTTTCAAAAATTTAGTCTGCTTACTTATATCTACACACACCCTGGAACACAATACAAAAGTATTGGAACAAAAAATAGTATGCAAAAAAAGTTACAGTACCCGCACTGATGAAATCAATCTCATAAAGAATGTTTTCTCCATTGCAGATGCTGTAACTTTTTGTGTTTTATTTTTGTTCTTATTCTTTTTGTATCGCATTCCTGGGGGTATGTGAATGAAATTGGACTGGCTGAATTTTTGAAAATGCCTTCAAGGCAGCCACAGTACTGTTTCTCACAGAAGAAAGCATTCTTAAAAAGAATAAAAGGCCGATATTTTGGCTACCAAGGGCATTTTCAAAAATTCAGAATGTCCATTCTCATTTCCACACGGACAGGAATACAATACACAAAGAATTATAGCAATAAACTTTACACAAAAGAGATTGCTGCGCCCGCACCGAAGAAAATATTCCTCAAAAACGTGTCCAACATTCAAAAATGTACAAGATACCAAAATAAAACATTTTTTAAAAATTTAGGGTGTCCATTTTCATCTACACACACCGAGGAACGCAATACAAAAAGCATTCGAACTAAGAACAGTATACACAAAAAGTTACAGCGCCCGTACGAAAGAAATCATTCTTATAAAGAATGTTTGCTCCATTGCAGGCGCTGTAATATTTTTGTGTTTTGTTTTGGTTCTAATTCTTTGTGTATCGTATTTCTGGGTGTATGTGAATGAAATTAGACAGGCCGAATTTTTGAAAGTACCTCCAATGCAGCCACAATACTGTTCCTTACAGAAGAAAGCATTCTTAAAAAAAAATCTAAGTTCTCATGTGCAGAACTTCTAACCAAACTTACAGATATGTTGTTATCAAAAATATAAATATTACATATACATTAATGAAAACAAGATGTCGAATAACTCGAAAACCTTTCGACTTAGAGCATTGGTGCTTTGGGAAAATATGTTCAGGAGGTATGGAGCTATGAGAGCTATGAGAAAATATGCTCAAGAGGTCGATATTAACCTAAAACTTTATTTATTTTTTGCTGGAGTGAAGTTTATCATAGTCAAAATTTCGACTTTAAAGTCGAATAACTCGAAAACTAAATGAGATATCGAAAAATGGATAGCATATTCTTAATCAGCGTAAAAAACTGAACAAGATCCATATATCAAATGTTTGTAAAACGAAAAAAACGTGCAACGGACGACGGCGGCGACGACGGCGACGTAGCGATCCTATTAACCTAACTTACTTCGTAAGTTTGGTTGAAATAATAAAAAGACAATATTTTGGCTATACCAAGGGCATTTTCAAAAATTCAGCCTCTCCATTCTCATTACACGCTCATAACAACAAGATACAAAAGGAATGAGAACAACAATTAGAACAATAAACAATACGCAAAAAAAGTTACAGCGACCGTTCTGAAAACATTCTAAATTATATTATAAGTTGATAACTTCATCCTAGTATATAATCAAAAGTAATTATTTCACAATTTTGTTCTTTTTATATGTCAACTACATTTGAGTCAAATCATAGATGCATCATATACTTTCGCAAATTTATAATATGACCCAGCATAAAGCTAGTAGCAATACAAATAGAACAGCACAAGTGTCTTCTGCTATAGCTTGAGAACCAGTTTCAAATTATTATTGTTCTATGTGTGGAGCACAGCCCTGTACGGCTGTGAAACATGGGCAGCAGGAGAAGCAGACAGAAAAAAGGTAGAAAGTCTTTGAAATGTGGTGCTGCAGATGCATGATAATGATATCATATATAGACAAAGTTAAGAACCAAGAGTTTCTAGATATAGTATGTGAAAAACAAAAAAGATAGGTGAGGTAGGCACATTGGAATGGTGCGGGATATATTAGAAGTAGAGACAGGAAAAAAAGATAGCGAAAGATGTTGGCTGTGCAAATTTCAAAGAAATTTTTAGGTTAACTTAGAATAGGAAAGAATAGAGGTACACGTCTAACCAGTTCCAGGACTGAAGACTTATCGATGATGATGTTTATTTGAAAAGTTTCAGACTTGTTGTTTGGTGCGTTTCAATAATTTTGCTATTATTTCTATTTAATTAGCGGTTTTTAAAATAAGTTCGTAAATATCTTGCAATATAATTATTTTCATCGTTTATGGGCATAATTTTAGCAGAGAACTGTGTTTATTAATTTTGTTTTAATTTGAATTTATGTATGCAGAAACTTTTTGCATACAATTTTTTCGTGGGTTTCTCATTGCTTGGATTGGAAATTAGTTAACTTTTAATTTTAACACGTTACTACCTTGTGTTTGTATATATTACTGGCGTTTCAATTTCTGTTTCACCTTGAGCTGCATTATGTATTTGAAGTGCATCTAAGCAAATACTGATTTCTTTCGTTTCAATGTCTTTTGTTGGATGGATAAAAGAATATATATTTTTGTTGCAAGAAGTTTTTCACCCATTTCCTTGATACTATTTTCATTCTTTTCACTCATTTCTTGCATACTTTTATTTAAACTTAATAAAAGACCATCGTTTTTGATTCCCGAGTTTCTTCTACATTCCATTCTTTTGTTATCTCTAAATCCTGCTTTTTTGGGTCTACTATATAGGCATTTTCCCGAGATCCATTTTCTACACCTTCAGCTCTCGACCCATGGCGAATTTCTTTCATTCTGTCTGTTGTACCAGAAACCAATCAGATATTATACTACTCAGAAATTCCTACAAAATCCTACGTGACAAGACAACTCTAATTTTCAAGCGGCTTAATTGAGCATATACGTTGGAACGCCAATAAAGTATTGTTAAATGTAGCCATATAAAAATTAAATAAATGTTGGGTGTCACTAAAGCTGATGTGAATTATTGCCTTTAGATGCCAGTATTATCTTGCTAGCTCAGATTAAATGGAACAACAGGAATCCAACATTAAACTTATAATAACATCAAATATTCATTAACAAAACAATCCTTCAAATAATAATAGTTGCTACATTCACATATTATCTTTCTTCAACACATTATCCAAAAAGATTACTTATATACAAATAAAGATTAATATTGTCAGTACATCGTAAGTCTAAAAAGCGTTTTATAATTACTAGATACTACTATAAAATTCATAAAACCTCTTTCGGAGTAATATTTCACACACCTTTTCTTATGTAAATCACGCTATGTAAAAAGTCAGTAGCTGGTTCACGTCCACGAGTAGGTGGGCCTACGCCCAGGAAGAACGCGTTTGGCCTCGCATTACAACAAGAAGTGGCAACTAAAGGGATTAACGTGTCCCCCGCAGGAAGCTAGAATAATTACGTACAATAAATTAATTTATTGAAGCCGAAAAGTACCGTTTTATAAAAACCCTAAATACTTACCACGCCGCATTGCGTGCACAAATTTCGCATAACGAAAAATGGAACGAAGCAAAACAGGATGGATGTTTTTGTGTTGCTATTCGAACAGAAAGTGAATATTAAATTTGTTTAGCTAAAGCACAGAGCTCTAAGCAATCTTGTTGTTAAGAAAATATAACAGGAAAACCCGAGTTTATTGAAATAATATGCAGCTTTTATTCGACGAATTTTTTCAAAGGGAAAACACATAAGCATGAATTATCGGATACTTGGAAATACGTACTCGCCTATGGCATAAATTCCACGTTACGGAATTCTTAGAAAGGATATTTATTTTTAATGAGTAGAAAGATTTATCAAGTAAAATATAGAGAATATTTATTATTAATTACAATCCAATTTTAAACATGTGAAAGGGTTATTTTAATTTAGGGAATTAATTTTCGTGTTTATCGCCAATGGGGTTTGAGTTAAAAATTATTGTACATAAACTAACCAATTATTTCCGAAAATGAATGTAACAAAGGATTACTACAACTGATTTTTAAATACAAAGAGGAATAGGTATATATGTATTGTTTAGACAACATCAGGAAATTTTCTAAAGGTAAAACTGAACTACTTGTTACATAGAATTTACCGAGTTTTAACGATGAATCATAACCTCACCTGCAACCTACCGGAAGACGGTATTAGCAAGCTTGAATATAAAAAAGAAGAATAGTGGTTATTGCACGGGTACACTAATTCCACAATTTTGAGAAGAAACACCGTTTGAAGATTAAATGTAACATGTAATACTTTAATCCATTTCCAACCACAAATTATACATATTTTTGATATTTTTAAGGCTTTATAAAATTTATATTAGTAAAATAATCAATCATATATCAAATAATTCTACCGTAGTTTACAAGTTGACTATGCAACTAGTTGTATGCACTCAAACGCCTTTTATTTGCGAAGGAATAATGTAAGTAATAATTATTGACAATTAAAAACGAAATGACCGGCTCGAAGAACCAAAACTGTTAATTATGCAATAAATAATAAGAAAAAAAGAGTGTAATCAAGGAATACCACCTACCGTTCACTGATTGTATAGATTTGATTATGTTGTTTATTGTACTGCCGTTAAATAGTCTAAATGGACTGTATATATGCTAATTTATGCTCTATGTACCACCAACCAACGACCAACAACCGCACTTTTTCCTCACCGTCAGTATTATATGTGTACACTAAAGGTAAGGATGAAGGAGGGATATCAGTAACGGATGGTTTGTAAAATTTTATGCGACTAAAAATATACAAAACACATACTAAAAATTCTAATTAGAGAAATACTTATAAAAAACCTTACCAATGGGTTTAAATAATTTAACTTGTATTGTTTTAACTTGAAGTTTAATATCACTCTGTTTTTATTTGTGTATGAAATTTGGTTTTATTTTTCGTTGCGTTTAAAATCCTCTTACAAATTCAAAGCTTTAACATCAAAGCGAAAAGTCATAAACATTTAAATTTGAGTATTGCCAACTTCAAGCGCCGCACGCATATTCAACTTTAAATTTTTTTAATTTTCTTACTATGGTTATGTTGCACTCAAAATTCTCCATGATTCGTCTTAAAATACAAATCAGTAGTACTCAAAACAAAGAGCTGTGAAAATTTCAAATGTCAATCAATGTCTGAAACGGTAGGTCTTGAAATTTTAAGCTTTTTAGATTTGTTTTTAGTGTTTTGTTTGGCTATTGCTCCTTAAAATTGATATCCGTAAGCTAAAACCAAAAATAAATGTTAAACGCTTAAATTTAGTCGGACACAATTCCACCCTTAGCAAGTTGTAACTTCTTTGTGGCGTCGCCGTGGATCAATGTAGTAAGCGTAAGACTACGGATCCCAAGGTCCCGGGTTCATATCCCCCGACACGGCCGACTGCTTGAAAAATGACAGGTGAGCATTTTTCACAAAAATTACGCCCTCGTTCGGATGAGAGGTTAAATGAGGTCTTGTGTGTGAGTGTTGTCACGCACGTTAAAGATCCCTACCTTGCCTGGAACGGCAAGGGTTCGGCAAAATTCTAAATTTCCAGGCAACAAAAAACTCGTCTCCTGGCCAATGTAGTACCTACAGGTGGAGCATTGGAAATGTAAATGAACTGTAACTTCTTTGTAGTTTTAATTTTGTTATTCCATATTGTTGCAGCTAAAATACTGATAATTCCTATTAAAACTTCATCCCTAACATAATAACAATAAATATTTGATGCTTTTTGTACTTAGTAAATAAGAATTTATTGATCAACATAAAGTTATACAAACTCCGGTCCGAAGTTATAATTCCATATTCTTACTGCAGAATCACTCGAAATACTTTATAATATACAGTTTGACATTTAAATTATTTACTTTATCTATTGGAAAGAAACTGTAACTAACTGCATCATAAACCTAAAATGACCCCAAATGTAATTTATAATCGTTAAGAAGGCCTTCTAACATTTTTAAAAACTAGTCCTAGTTTACATTATACAAAATTGCTATCTTCTGCCCAAGCTTTATTCAATATTAGTTATTTATCTGTTACACTTGTCGTACATTTTAAATTTATGATGTTCCGTTAACCTATAATTTATTCTTAAATTTGTTAACACTTTTAAAAACTGTTTATAAGGCAAACGTTAGCTCAGGTTTAATTAATGGACTAAAAATTTTTTTAAATTTTCATTCCTAGAAATGTTGAATTATGGGACCTAGGATTTGAGTTTCAAAGAGATTACCTTAAGGGTTTAAACTATAAACATCTGAAATTTCCCTCATAAAACATTCGTGCTAATTATATTTCTTAAACAATAAATTCTACACATTATAGAACGTAAGATTTCTTTTATTTGCATTTTCTTTTGAAATAACTGTACAATGTTATTGTAGAATAATTGCCAATATTGTCTTCAGAAACGTAGTTGACCCTTGTTTTACCAAACAAATATTCTATAAATAGATTATCTACAGACCTCGCTTTTTCTACGTAAATTTTCTTGTTCGGCAACCTGTTTGATAGCGTTTACTAACAGTTGGTATTTTCTTTTCACGTAAAGAAGATGCCAACCAATGTCCTTCTCGGCCGCCAACTTGCGTCTAGCAATTTAATTAAGACATTGGTTCCGGACATTGTTTCGTTAACAAATGCTTCAGTAGTTGTCGTTCGTTGGACGTATTTTATTCGATTTACGTGAAATCACTAGAATACAATAAGAATGCACTTAGAAGTGCATCAAGAAATCACTTACGATAAAGCACTTTAATAAGAAAACTTTTGAATGCATAAAGGAAGTATTTAGTTTACGCCGATCCCAATTGCTGAAAATTCCCACCTTGAGGTTATATGCTGATCGTGATTCGTCTTGAAGAACAACAACGTCCAAATATTAATGAATAATTTTTGTTTTCAAATGCAAAATCGTTTGATGTTTAACTGGCAGCAACAGTTGGCGACTTTGACCTTTAGCATCCTGTTCGTAACGCGGTATATAACCTACAACAAATGATTGTATTAATTTAGCTAAAAAAGGGTTAAGTGTTTTTGCTCCTTATGTCTATCTTTCATTAGTTAATATTCCTCTATAAAAATCTTGTATTTGATAGGTAGAAGCCTAAAACAACTTAAAGTTTCATCTGCTGTGAATTGATAAATTCGTTTGAGAAGCACGTTGATTCCTAATTTTTTAACCTTTAAAAATTTCCGTCTTATGCTACAGTGCCACCTGCACTTGTTTTGTTTATTTTTGATAGAAATTTCTTAATATTGAAATAGTAAATTATTAAATTAGTTGATCGTTTAATCCTACATATATAAACATCTAAGTCTTCCGTAGTCGATCATATTACAGATTTTGAGAATTTTTCTAAACGTTATTTAAAACCTAATGTCTGACAATATTGCGTCTTGCATTTCAAAGAACTGAAAATTATCAATATAAAAATATTTTATTTACACTTTAGTACTGATTTTTAAATTGCATTTAAGGCACCTGAATATTACACAACTTGCAAGATATATCGCAGCTTGTTACGTTCAACTGTACCCTGCTAAATCTTTTCATTCGATTTATGATTCTGTTTAAACATCTCACGATTCCACATCGACTTCTGTATAACTACCTGTTATTGGAGACGCCCCTGAAAACGCTTTATAATTTAATAAATCGATTTGCTCCTATAAAACTCATTCTAATACAATTGAAATAAGTGCTTTTTAGCTATTTTACGTAAGCCTAATTTCTCTTCTGCGTAGTCCCGCTGTTTCAGCTATGGTACTGGCTACCGTGAAGACAACCCCGCGGTGAGCGAGGTCACGATGTTTGCTGGTACACCTCTGTCGATGGTTAAGCGTACAAGATAAAGCGACAGCGCGATGTTAGCTTTTTCACCTCAACGGATTTAGATACAAAATAAGTATCTTGACACGTGGAGATATGTGCCGATCTTTTCTCTTTATCTTGTTTGTCCACTTTTTGCTGTATGTGCGTAACAGATGAACCGCAGATAAATTCAGATTGCATTGCGCCCACGAACGAAGCCGGCTTACAAAACCCATTAAAAAACTAGCTTCAATAGTGTTTTTTTGTGTACTGTAATTTACATACTATGATCAACTTAAAAAGGTTTGTCTAGAAGAAAACATTTTTCTTACTTTTTGTTGATGACTGATAAATTTTTACTTGTAACCATTTGAAATGCGCACTTCGTATTGGAATTATGAAAATTGTCCGCAAAATATAACTGTTTATTTTTCTTCAATTAGACATTTTGTGTTAATTGGTAATAAAAATTCAATGGCGATGTACTTTTTCTTGTCGATGTGAACCATCTCACTCTCCGCATTTGTAGTTAGCCCGGTATTTCTAAATTTCCTTTATCTTTTTATACGTGACCGCGATTCGTGCGGACCCTTACTTCACTTTCCTTTCTGTTTCTGTCTGACCGGTGCGTTTTACCGTTACAAGCTGTAACAACAACATTTTATTTTAAGTAAAGAATATATCAAAATTTCCCATATTTTGAGTGTATACATATAGACACGAATACTATATATTGAATTGAAAAGAAACTAAACTAATAGAAAATCCTTAAACTTTTGAGGTTATCCTTTATTAACTAACATAACATAAGGTGTTGGTAATTGGGCACACTCATTTAGAAATCTGTTGTGCATTATATGACAATCAAAATTCAAACAGTGATTTATTAGAGAATCCGTATTTTGGTTAAGAAAGCGTTTGAGCAGAACAGACTCCATAGGGTCTGACTTGTATTTCAGATTGTTAGTATTATGTTACAGAATCAATTCAAGACGTTGTAGAGCAGTTCTTACGAAGGTGATGAGTAAACATGTGTTGCTTGATTATTTCGTATTGAATTTCATGTTCATAGAGGTTTCGTTCTTGAAGGTTTCTATACCCACTTTCAAGTGTATCGTTTAGATCTCCATCATACGACAGGGTATAGTTGCACCCACTACTTCATCTACGATTTATTGATTAGACCCTCTAGCTAAATTTTATCTTGTCCTCAAATTATCATACCCACTTCCAAGCATGTGCTCACTACATACGTAGAAAGTCAGTTAGCCAAATTAGGTTTTTTATTTCCGCTGACCCTTTTCTAATACTCTTAACTCCGGTTCTTATATTAGAAACAGGAAATTTGAAGTTCTTTTATCATCATTATTTTATGGTAAGGGTCCCAAAAATAACGGTCTAGAGGAAGTGACACAAAACTTAACTTTAATACGTTTAGTTTGTAACGCTATGCGTTACACAATACTTAAATGAGGTTGGAAACACAGTATTTAATCTTGAATGGACTAATTTGTTATGGGAACACCCTGTAGAATCTTAATTTCATGTAAAATAGTGTTTAGAAACGAATTAAATCCCTATTTTTCTTGTAAATTAAACTAAAAACCATAAGAATGTAAATAAACCTATTATAATTTAACGATAAAATTTTTTAGTGGAATTAAGAACGAAAACGAATTGTGATTGACTCTGTAGGACAATCTTATAAAAATAAGTCACCCCTGAACACATTGAGAATATATAAAGTCAAAAGAGCCGGAAGGGAAGCTTAATGCGAGAATCCCCGAGGGGGTTAATTTAAAGAGGGTTTGGACTTCTTAAAAGTTCGTTGACTTTTTGAAATGGAGGTTAATATAGAATTTGAAAAATGTAATGAGGTTCGGATATATTAAAAAATGGAACGGAACACAGCTGGACGGGAAAAAAAGGACGCGACATACGAAAGTTTTGGATTTTACGTTTAGTGATATGCAGATTTCGAAACGCCTATAGACGGAATTCACTTGTTATAGCCGAGTGTAGGAAGTGAAACTGGATTTGTTCATCCCGCCATTAATTTGAAAATTTTGCAGTAATGTTGTAGCTGTTGTTTTAGAGAATGGAAAAACTTATGTGGTTTGGACGTTGCCTGAATTTGAGGAAGCAAACTGTAAGTAATAGTATAGACGTTTGTATGATTCGGTATAATTTACATGTGAAAGTGAACGTAATGACATTTTTTTTGGAAATAGCACGTTAACCGAAGGATAAAATTATTAGCAGTAAAATATTAAAAGATATGTAGGTGTTACGTATTTTGGAAAGGATAACATTATATTGCAACGTTGGTTTTGGACTGTTTTTTTGTTTGAGGAACAACGTTACCAATAATTAAATAGAAAAGCAAGAAAATGTGGATCGTCGAAAAGGTTTTTTTTAACTAGGTTGTTTTTCTTTAGGGTATAGTACAATAACACCTAGCCAGATTGCAGATAAGTTATTTTTAGAAAAGTATATTTATGTGCATGTGTATTGAAATTGTTTTTGCGTTAATAGAGGTTAAGCTTTAGGTGTATTTTTATTTTACTTATTTAGTGAAATAAGGGTATACTTAATAATTTGTGAAGGTGGTCCAGTTGTCCCAGTGCTAGTTATAACTGGAAGGAGTACTATATTTCAAGCAATTTAAGAAAGGCCAACTGTTAGAATATCAGTGCCAAAAAGTATATACGGAATAAGTCTTCCGCATAGACAGGGACATCACAATGCTTGCTACAATCGACTATTTAACGTCTCTCGATGTTGACAAATCCAAGACCTTTCAGGGTAAATATTAATGTAATGTAGAATTTTAAGTTGTATACTTTGTTATTCATCATTTTTACAGTTTTTTATTGTTCTTTATGTTCTTTTCATATTTTCCTATGGAAACCCACTCCCATATATCACTGCAGTTAGCCGATGCGTCCTTTTATTGTTACGAGGGACACGTTGGGCGCCATTGTTTCGAATGAAATTTTCTACAGTTGCGGGAGAACTATGAATTGCAACAATTTAAATTTTGATTTGCCTTGAAGAGGCGAGGTCCCGTAACAAAAAAGGGTTGCGTGGGCTAACTGCAGTGGTACAGGAGTGGGTTGCTATAAGTAATTAGTAATAGAACATAAAGAGCAATAAAAAATTACAAAAATGATAAATAACAAAGTTTTCAACAAAAAATTGTACATTGCATTAACACCGTGAAAGGTTTTGTCTTTGTCAACGTCGAAGGGCGCCAAACACTCGGTCGTCGCAAGCTTTGTGATGTCCTTGTCTATTTGGAAGACTTATTCCGAATAAACTTTTTCGCTTTGGTATTCTAACAGGTGGTTCTACTTAAATTGCTTGAAATAAAATACTTCTTCCAGATATAACTACCACTGGGGCAGCTGAACCACCTTCATAAATTACTATTTATACCCCTATTTCCCTAATTATTAAAATATTAATTCACCGAAAGCTTAACCTCCATTACCGAAAAGATATCATTTCAGTACACATGCACATATTAATAGACCTTTTTAAAAATAACTTATCTGCATTTTGGCCAGGTGTTATTGAACTAAACTCTAAAGGAAAATTAAAAAAAAGCAATCTAATTCAGCAACAAAACCATTCAACGCTTCACATTTTCTGCTTTCCTATTTAATTGTTATATTAATAAATCCCAAATTATAGTGGTTTTTTAAACAAGAAGACAGTCAAATACCAACGTTGCACTCAAGCATTGTCCTTCCCTAAATACATAACAACTACACACCTCTTAATATTTTACTGCTAATAAATGTATCCTTCGATTAACGCCCTATGTCGAAAAAAACGTCAAAACATATTTACATCCACTTTCACATATAAATTATACCGAATTATTCGCAAGTGTATATATACTATTACTTACAGTGCTCTTCTTGAAATTCAGGCAATGCTCAGTCCACGCCAGTTTTTACATTTTTTAAAACAACAGCTACAACATTACTTCAAGATTCCCAAATTAATGGCGGGATGAACCAATTCAGTTTCAATCCCCACACACAGCTATAATGAGCAAATTCCTACTGCATGTGTTTCGAACTTTTCGTATGCCGCGTACTTTTTTTCTCTATTGAGCTGTGTTTCATTACACTTTTTAATATACCCGAACCTCACTACATTTTTAAATTCTGCACTTACTTCCATTTCTACAAGTCCAAACCCTTTTTAAATTAACCCCTTTGGAGGATCTCGTATTAAGACCCCCCACTCGGCTGTTTTGCCTTTCTACATTTTCGGTGTCCAAGGAACGATTTCTATAAGACTGACTGACTTACTGAGTCGATCTCATTTCGTTTTTATTCTTTTAATTCCCATCTACTTCATGGATTGCCCGGGTTTTTATATTATTGCATAATATTTACGTTTTGTATCAAATAACACGTAGAAAGTCCTTTCTACGCTGTAATTTAGGTGGGTATATCTGTAATTTTTTTATCTGGAACCTTGTAACATGTTTAATTTAATCAAAAATTATTCGCATTGAATTACGAGGATAATGCGCTAAGCGTGCCTTATTCTTTATTAAGGTTCCATATAGTACATAACGGAACGCATCGTTTTAATACTCTTCTTATAGTAAAATATCTGTGTCACATAAAGTTATTTTGGCGAGCACCTCTATGTAATCCTGCTTCTATCGTATTTCCCCGCCTCTAACGTCGCTATCGTTCGTTTCTCGCTTTGTCGGGTTAGTTGCTTCCTAGCAACCAGTTTATCAAGATGTATTCTAGGCTAGAGGCATGCGACCTTCGGTTGAACTATTTGTGTGAGTGGTTCAAGTCATGCTAGACTTGGAACAATTCCAGTAACTTCTACTAACGGTTTGTAATTTATACATTGTACGAACTTAATTTAATTTTGTTTCATTTATTTAGCGCGCCTACGAAAAACGATAGAGAAGGACAAGTGAAGATTTTGGTTTTGATTGCTGTCGTCCCAAGTTTGAAATGGTTTGTAATATTATTTGGAGCTTATGAAATTTCCGTTCGGATTTGTCTTGGAGAAACAGAGGCAGTTTTTTGGTTCGTTATTACATTTAAAAAAATTTTGCATGTGTTTAGGAATGTCGTTAGCCTTTGCTAAACAGACGATCATATAAAAAGCACGAAAGTTGCTATCATGTTTATGAACATATGACCTGTTTCATTTTCAATTATTGTTGAACTGGTTTTACAAGCCGTAGAAAGAAATTCTGTCAGGTTAGGTTTATATAATTGTAAGCTTTGTTCCATTTGAACTTCAGATAAATATCAAGATATATTTTCGACGTCATACTTTTTTTTTGTGATGTAGCACATTTGACAGATGTTGCCGTGAAAGCGGATGTTTCGTGCAGCTTTCCTAAAATTCAAATTATACATTTTTCAATCTTGAAATTAGCTTTTATTCACAGATAAATTATAAACACTAAGTATAAAAATTTAAATACACGCTGCGTACTAATTATGAAACTGTAATCTACCTGATAAGATCTGCCCAGGATAGAAACGATAGTTCAATGCATGGTGTTTACGAATTATTTTGGTCAAATATTTAAAACAAGCTTATATTTAGAGAGCAGTCTTTTGCTTTAAAAAGACAAAAATTTTGATTTTGTTATAAACTTTATTGTTGAGAATTTTTTTTACCTGTTAAAAAGTTTTGAAATTTTAAAAGAAAGTTTTTTTTAGTAAACAATTAGTTAAACTTTGAGACTTTTATTTTGGTCAAATGCGATCAAATCTGTTAACATAAAGGTAGAATTTTGGGGTAATAATTTTATGCCAATATCATATTGGATATACATTTTTTATTTTTGATACTTTTATAGGACACAAATGGTGTTCTACATTTTTATTTATTTAATCTTTGTAATTTCTTACAGGAGCTGCGTCTTATTTTTATAAGACAGGTTTTTGTTAACGAAGGCGATCATCTTATCTTTGGGTTTCCACGTTCGCCCTTAGAATTGTGCTTTGCTGTTATCGTGATTATCTCAGGACTTGGTGGCGCCTCTTTAACCTAGTTTAGCTTTGGTTTGCAAACAAAATTTGACTTACCCCCCACTTCTTATTGCTCTTCCCAGGAATAGACCCCTAGCTATGTCGGAAGATTTTTGTTTACTGGCGCCCTACAAAAAAAAATACGTATCACTGGCGCCCATCATAAAAAAACTACAAAATCAGTTTCAACCTTATAATTGCACATATTGCGGTCTAATGTATATAAGTATTACCTAATTTTGTAACCCTATAAGGCTGTATTCTACTTTGTCCGTGTTTAGTTAATACTATATGTGTGTGTTTCCCCTTTACGATAGTCTATTAGAATTGTTGTATTGCATGGAATTTATTTAACACTTTCTAAAGCTCCTATATGAGGTGCATATTAATAAACTTCTCAATAATTCTGAACGGTTTTTATAGAGCCTGAAATGATTCTATTATAAAGTTTTATGGCCAAAGTATAATCGATTTATTTACATTCTTTTGGGTTTTAGTGTAATTAACACTAAAATTACGGGTTTAATGGGTTTTTAAACACTATTTTATATGAAATTAAGATTCTACAGGGTGCTCCAAATTAGTCCATTCAAGATTAAATACTGTGTTTCGCATCTCATTTAAGTATTGCGTAACGCATCGCGTTACAAGTTTTATGCGTACAAGGGGTATCAATTAACCTAAGTAACTTCTTACCTTTTAACTTTATTATAACTGAGTTCAACTAGTAACTGAAAATTCTGAAATACTTTAACGTTTTCAATCTGATTTGCTCACTTACGGAGCTTAAAATTGGCAAAACCAAATTAAATGATTTAACGCGTCTGATCCTAGACATTTCAATTTTTAATAGAATTACTATCTTGCTTCCACAAAAAGTCAGGACATGTGTAGATGTCGTCACAATTCCCAACGGTGCAAAAAAATGTTCAACTAAAAATTAAAACTTTCATAAAACAGGACATAACTACAAGGTCTAGCCTTATATCATATTTTCTTGTCTGGTAGACCACGTTGTCGTTGTTCAGGACAGAAAATGATTAAGAATTCCAAAGAACTTGATTCTACTATAACAAATCAGGCCTTGTTAATCGGGTCGTGCAGGCGATATCATAATGCCAAGGAATTTGTTTATCCACAAATATTAGTGATAGAAAATCGCCTGTAAGGCGCAACACATTACACAATACGTATTTCAGACACAACAAGAAGGTTATTACAAATTTGTGAAGAACTTCATTGTTTTAGTATCCTGCTACTATTTTGACCGTTATTAATTTACAATTTTTAAAACGTGTTAGGTTTTGATACAACTGCATTGCATCTTAACATGCACCCTTGCAATAAAACAGCATGGAAATTATATGAAAACTAAATATTTCAATAAGCTTTATTTAGCTTGTGAAACTGGCATTAATTAAAATTTTTACAGCTTTTTGTTCTAGCATTCGACAGTATAGCTTAAGAGAATATCTAGGGCGTAATAAATGGTTTGACATTTTTAACCGTGTTGTAGTGTTAACTACGCTCACTTTTTACTGCGCTATAAATTTCAGCCTAATTGATAAAAATAAATCATGAACAGCGTAATATTTTTCTGGAGTAGGCAGAAAAATCGATATGCTATAACCTCTTCTCATTTACGTCTTTTGAAGCTTGTAATCTAATCGTTCACAGCGGTGTATGCAGGGTACATATATTTCTACCTACTTCATAAATTACATACCCTTAAACCTTTTATATACAAGTTATTAGTAATTGATTGGTCGGTATTTCAGTTTACATATTATCTCAATTTCTGTACAAAAATTTTAGCAATACTCAGCAGTGTTTCGACTTTTTCGAGTATGAAACTTTACACCAACAATTTGTCTAATCGAAAGTATTCCAATTTTCATGGCAATGCTATTTCTCAAAATCTACGGAAATGATATGGATAAAATAAATGAGTACTTAACGTAAGAATATTCTATTGACATGTATATTTCACGGCATGGTGATACCTCCATGTGTGCGATAAGCAACCGGAAAAGCTTAATAAAAAAACAAATACAATTCTTCCTGAGGCAGGTCATCAAAGCGGCGCAAACAAGAAATAGGAATGATACAGATTGGCCGGACGTTCCACCCCCACACTGATTACAGTTGACATATTGCTACATTTCCCGCCCGCAATTTACGCGCTATTTTTACACTTTAGGCGTGACTTTAACGCCATTGTAACATATACAGATCACGTTTTACCGGATGATGCAATCGCTGTCTAAGTCAATTTGCATGCACAATTTAGGTAATATCCAAATTACTTACGTGATGTGTATCTCGGAACTTCATCTCCGGGTCCACCACGTGGTTAAGGTTTGTCGTGATTTCGCCGTGTTGAATATCAAATTATTATCCGTCACATAACTTCTATAGCATTTCGTAGAGGTTTAAAAGGAAATAGGTAGCGAACGATAGGGGTGGAGGTAAAGAGAAACTGCATACTTTTTCTTAAAAAACTACCACGCACTTAAATACTTGTTGTTTAGTCCATATCTCGTAGCTTAGTTTCCGCTTTCTCCACTCGCGCACCTCCGCATTCCCTCTGCGCAGACTCGACTGTCACCGACGACGGAAGTTAACATATTTCAAAAATACGCGACAATTAACCTACAAGGAATTTCTAAACCTAAGACACGATACATGACCAGTTTAACATGTAACAATATGCGGGATCACGTGGCACAGTATACCAAAATATTTTCTAGAAAACCAAGTCAATCAAATTCAGAAGAAGTAACGGTGAGCAGAATAACTCTTCACTCCCCTTGACCAGTAGCAAGTAGCAAATCACTACCTGACTCAGCTAATAAGTCTATACATATTACGTAGATATAGATTGAAGTAGTTGAAAATAATTTAGCACAAATCGTCGTAAATTGGAAAAATTACATCTCTCAAAGTAACAGCTTAGTACAAACCAATTTCAGAATCCCAGCGAGAAGTAACATAGGCTATTGTCAATACAAGTAGCTAAATTTACCGGAAAATTGGAAGACTGAGTCATACTTTAATTCTTTTCGCACTTTGATAGATTCCAATCAACAACTTTCTCTAATTGAAAAGTATTGTTTTTTGTTAAATGGTTTAGATGATAAATCTAAGCAGCTCATTTAGCTGTCTCTAATGATAATTACTATATATACCTAAAAATTATCACTAGTCGATATGAAAATAAACGAATAGTTTGACAATTTACTTAAATTGTATGGAATGAGCTTCAAAGTGAACTCTACGTCAGAAGATGTTCACATGTTATTAAATGTATTTATTGAAAGTATTAGCACTTTGAAAAATTTCTAAAACGTGAATTTGTTTAAGTTTATTATTTTTAATTGATTATTGCAGATTCAAATACTGCCAAACGTTTCGAAATGCAAAATGTTTCTGAAATACCAACCTTTGAAAAATTGAATGCATTTTTAAATTAAGCGTTAGAGATAAATGGTTTGATATATATAAGTAGTAAGATTGGCCGATCCGAGCACAGCGTCGCCGACTCAGCGTCACCAAATAACCTAGGTTTTACATGTAAATTCCCTAGGGAGGATTTGTGGAGGAGAGATTCCCTCCTTGCTCCCCTCCTTGCTCGGACACCCCAACATCAACCATTTTGATTACGTCACACCCGCCTTCTTTCCACCCTCGAGATAAATCTTTCTCCACATTTCCACCTACGCGATAAATCTATCTTGTTTGGTATCAATTAATATTAGATTTTTCTCAGCTACCTGAATTTTTATGAATTTTTGGATAGCATCATCCCCCCATGGAGCTACCCTCGTTTTAAGATTTTTTTACCAGCAGCAATTTCTGACCGTGATTCTCAATTTTTTAGCCATGCGACCCATCAAATTAGTCTGAAATTTTACGCAGAATCCGAATCTGCAAACAGATTTAAAATCCAACTACCCCTTACCGTTTTACACAATACCCTCTGTGAGATAAATCTTTCTCCACATTTCCATCCACGAGATAAATGTACTTTGTTTGGTATCATTTAATATCAGATTTTTCTCAGCTATTCAAATTTCTAGGAATTTTTTAGATTGCATGATCCCCCGGGGAGCTACCCTCATTTTAAGAATTTTTTACCAACTAGTTTTTTAATCACCCCCTATATACTTTTTAGGGGGTTCGAGATACGGATTCATCTTGCTGTTTTACGCAAAATCCGAATCTGCAAACAGATTTAAAATCGGGGCAACCCCTTACCGTTTTGCAGACATACCCTCTAAAGAGCATATAAAAGATTATTTTTGTTTCTTTCGAGGGAAATGTACCTTATTCTTAAGCATTATAGAGAAATTCGAAACCTGTTCTTTAATAAAACATTCTAAACCCAACACACTTTATCAAAAACACGAGAGACTTTTAAACAGGGTAAAAATTTTATCAATTTCCTAGTTTTACATTTTAATTTCTAAACGCATGTCATAACATAATTACGTAGTTAAGTCATTGGTAAACTATGTACATTTAATCTATAAAACTTACAACTACTATATACACCTAACCTATATCTTTATGCTCCCATGCCTAGGTTGCTGTACTATTAGGGATGACGTACCTTTTGTCATCCTCACCCAATAAACTAATTTTATTAATTAAATGGGTATAAAATTGGTGTTTATGACTTCTAATACACACCATGCTATGCATAAGGGCACCAGAATTATTATTTACAATGTCCTTAAAACTATTTACATTAATATTCTTAACTACACTTCGTGAGACTCCTTTAATCTTTTTAATCGTGTCTTACTCGTTTACAATACAGTAGGATAATTAAATTTTGCTCTTGTAGGCTTTTACACTTTCGCATATTTAAACATCAAATACGATCGATTAACCACTTTCGATTATTCTAACGGGAACCGTCATACATTTCACCGCACCGATCCTTTTGAATCCAACGATCCTATGGGCTTCCACACACTAACACCTAACGTATCTTTCCTACTAGTTGTTAAACAAAAACTACCGGCATCGCCATGTTCGTATGTGGACGTAAGCAGATGTTTGTGGATGTGTACGAGAATATGTAACCATATACATTAATCAGTCTAAACTATTTTATTTAGTCCACGGAAACTATTATTTTTCTAAACCACAGTTAATAATCGCCTTTATAGGTTTAACATTTCTACCATTACCCAATGACTGGTGCTACGTACATGGAAACTTTAATTTCTTATTGGAAAGAATCCTTATTCTCCCACGCACTGCTGCGTAGTTGCATACCCACCCTTTTTGGGGATATATGCTCGTTATAGGTTGTAAGACCCTCGGTTTTACTTAACTACACTTTGTGAGACCCCTTTAATCTTTTTAATCGTCTTTCTCGCTTACAATACAGTAAGACTTAGCCCTACTACCAACAAATCATAATACTAGATCCCCATTAAATTCGTCTTTGAATTTCCCTACAACTCTTTTGTTGACAAGCGGTATATTGTATTTATTATCCGCGGGGTAGTCATTCTTTTAAGATAAATATATCTTGTTTGGTATCAACTAATATTAGATTTTTCTAGCGAGCCCAAATCTGTAAATAGATTTTAAATAAGAAAACCCCTTACAAAGTAACGCCTTTTAAAGACCCAAACCTCTAATTTTTGCCTATCTATATTTAAGTATTTCTTTAAAACCTTTTTTTTTTGCTACACAAGACATATACTTTAACCAACCATTTCCTGAGAAATCTAAATATCTTGTGTCCAGCGAACACCGCGTGGAGATAACACGTATACCCTGTCCACCAGGATAGAAGCGGGAAGGATTTGGAAGAAGGGAAGGTGAGAGAAGAACTTAAAAATTATAGAATCTTAAAACTAATATATACAATAGATTTACAAAATCTATACAAATATAAACAACTATCTTAGACCTATATGTTTATGGCCCCCATGCGTAGGTTGATATGCTTCCGGGGATGACGTAATGCTAATCATCTTCGCTCGATAAACTAATTTTATTAATAAGCTGCGTGTACAAATCGTGTTTTTACTCCGGATACATACACCGGCAAGTACTTCATACCACCCAAATAAAGAATTAAATGCTTGGTGACTGCTAACTTCCGCTTCCCTCGTGTACACCCAGAAATTACCATTCACCTTCATAGAAATCTATGTTACTGTATTTGTGGATATAGTTTATAATTTTATGGAAGGCAAATAACGATATTTTTTAGTGGAAGCACGCGTATTTAGAAGTAAGCATAGTTCAGGTAATTAAACACGCATTCAAAAGAATTAACTAATTATTTATGATAATACGGATATAAGAAATAAAACTTAAAGAAGTGTAGTGTAATGTACAAACAATTAACAATTTTTAATAGTAAAGGTAATTAAAAATGCGTAAATGGATATGCATATATGAAAATTGAATGTTGAATTGCATCAGGTATTTGTGTATAATATGGAAACGCGATTATTTTTCCAAAACACCGCATGGTCTGATAACAGAGCATATGTAAGCAAACAACAATTACTCGAAAAGCCGAGAATGTTACGTCAGAAAACCACTTTAAGTGTAGAAAATAGAGAAACCTTATTGGTTAAAATTAGCGACGGGCTTGTAAGCCAAACCCACAGACGAAGTGGGTATCAACCATATATTAACAGCGAGCATGATAACGAAAGTCAGTTTTCAACTCAACAAGGCCAAGCTGTGTCACTATGAATCAAAGAGTAACGCGTACGTAATAATATTTTGAGAGTAAAAGTGTTTAATGACGGATAGTGCTACGAATATGAAAATTTCTAAAGCCGATGAACGTAAGTAGAATTTTGGGAATTTATTTAAACTAAAGTATAATAATAATAATAATAGGGCTCTAAGTTTGGTGCGAGAAATCTAAATCTAAGTTGGACAATAATAAATCTAAGTTTAATAATAATAATCCAGAGGGTGACGACGATAATTCAAATGTAATAATTCAAGCGTGTTGATAGATAATATTTCAAATGGGTATATAATAATTCCAAATTGGTGGAGAATAATTTTGAATATAATAATGCATGGAAAATTCTAATTGATGTTAGTTGATAATGGATGCGTCGATAATTTTGGTTGCGAGAAGGAAATAAAGAAGCAAACAGACCAGGTTAGATCGTTTTAGTTTTAACATTTTTATTCTATTTGAATTTAAATATTGAATTTGCTTGATTAATATAAATTAGTGTAACTGAGTCAACAACGAACTTGTATACGTAGAAAGAACTTAATATAATAAAGGGGTTTTGAACGTTCCAGGCTTCTTTGAAAATAAAACAAAATTTTTTTTGGTGATTAGATTGATTAAAAAGCATATGATTTTTGAGACAAATAAGATTTATAATATTGATTGATTGAAAAGTGTGTTTTATTAATTTTCAAAACCTGTACATAATATTTGTTTTCATTATATGGACTTGAATTTACTTCATTTTATAATTCAAAATAAAATAAGTCGAGGCCGAATGATAAGGTAAGTGGGAGTGTAACTTGATTGTGATAATTTAACACAGAGAGGTGGAGTTATAAGTAGAATACGCCATTGATACCGAGCACGGCGTTATCATATCAAGTTTTGTTATTGGTCGACACAAGGTCGGTCCACGATAGTTCCAGTTAGTTCATAGCAAATCCAGTTAATACATAGCAATAATTAAGTTGGCCGCCCAAACGATGGGGCACGAATAATTGTGAGAGTATCATAGCAAATACAGATAGTTCAAGGAGTTTATAGCAATATATAAACGTGATATTCACCTGAGTAGACGTGCATTAAGTCGCAGCCTAAAATTATTATTAACCATGATAGCTTGTTAAAATGATATGTTATTTTGTTATTGATTGATGTATTATTTCTTGTGTATCACGTTTCCTTCAAAATAAATTGATAATTACCGGCCGCCTTGTGTTTATCAGCCAAAAACAGGTTATGAAGTTTGTTATTTGCAACAGAAACGATGAGTCAAAAAGATTTACAAGCACTAGCTGATTTATTCAAGATGAGAATGGAAATTTTGAATCTGCATTGGAGACTTTGTTAAAAACATTTGCTGATAACAGTAGAAGGATGACAGGCTAACCAGCTCCGCTTTTTTACCAGCATCCACATTTCCACACACATTCTGGACCAAATACTTTTCATTTTATCTTTCGCGATAAATATATCTTGTATGGTGTCAGTTAATATTAGATTTCTCTCAGCTACCTGAATTTCTAGGAATTTTTTAGATAGCATTACTCCCTAAGACGGTACCCCAATTTTAAGATTTTTTTACCAGCAGCGATTTCTGATCGTCCTAATAAAAATTTTTACCCATGCGATACTTAAAAGTAGTCTAGAATTTTACATAGAATCCGAATTTATAAATAGATTTAAAATCAAACCAACCCTTACCGTTTTACACACATACCCTCTAGCGAGCATATAAAAGATTATTTTTTGTTTCTTTCGAGATAAATGTACTCTGTTTGGTATCAATTAATATTATATTTTTCTCAGCTACCTGAATTTCTAGGAATTTTTTAAATAGCATCATCCCCCAGGGAGCTACCCTCATTTAAAGATTTTTTTACCAGCAGCGATTTTTGAAGTTTTGATTTCGTTAAAATTTAATTTAATTTTTTTAATTTTATCACTTTTCCGGTGCAGTCTTTTTAAAGAACGTCGTACTTGAAAATCCTCCAGGAAAACGCGATCTATCACAGTATGCATATTTCAACCGCGTAGATAGTTTATTACTACAACTACAACCACGATACAACAACTTGCTGTTTTTGTAACGTATTTTCTATAAACAATACTAACTATTCATAAATTGTCAATAAAATTTAGCGCCTCCCCTCACGGGCAGTTATATTAAAATAAAATAATAGTAATCTACAATACTTGTAGCATCTTAAATGATGACCTTTCTATAAAATACCAAATGTGATAAATAAGGTACTTAAACACTTACCAAACGTTATTTTATAATTTAACCATTTTAAATCGATTAAAAAAGAAATATATATATATATATATATATATATATATATATAGTGCTATGTTATGCCCTATTTTAAAATTATCGAGCCCCTACGGTGGGAGCCATTTTTATTGCTGTGAAATTCTCCCCACGATTGGGCGTACCATATTTATTGCTGTGATATTCCATTTATTATTTTAAGCTCCAATGTTATGAAATGTTAAATTAGGATTTTTACCCCGACTAGCTTACTGAATAAATCTTATTGAATCAAATAAAGCAATTCTAGAACACACAATATAATAATTGATAATATTTACAACACTCAAAAATTTTTTTTTTGTACACAATATCTACATATACCAGATTTATGCTTTTCTGTAAGCCAACAAAAATATCTTTTTAATTATATTCAGGGACCTTCAACGTTCCAATATACCTATTCCATTTTCATATTTTTTTAAGTGACCTTTTTGATGACTCTTACAAATATACAATGTATGGCAAATATTAAATTGAAAACAGTCTTTCAAGAATACAGTGTATTAAAAATTGCTAACCTGGAATGGGTTCTGGAGTTCCATCCTAGTCTATGATCTGCATCCCTTTGCTGTGTCCGCTTCGCTTATTGATATGCCGGCTCCAAATAAGAATCGCCTCCCATAAATCACTTCTAATTAAAATCGTACCAAATTACAGTACATCCAAAATTAAAACGTCCCAAATTGGAATATGTCTAAATTAGAATGTCCATTTTTAAAATATCTCCAAAATTAGAATATCTCCATTTTTAAAATATCAACAAAATTCCATTGAAATAGAACACAACCATTCCCCTTTTTTTAGACCTAATGCTTTAAAATCGTTAACGCAATAGTACTTTCATTATCTACAAAGATTCACATCCACACGAACTACAGACACTGTTATTCCTGAATTTACATCGGTCAATCGGGTAGATCATTTTCGATCAAACTTGATGAACATGTACAGTTTATCAGAAAGAACATTAGTATTCCAGGTAATTCAACAAGTCAACGTTTGTCAATCATGTGATCAGTTCAAATCACAGTTTTGAGCCAGCCACTTTTGAAATACTACTATTAGCGCAGAAAAGCTAGAAACTAAACTTCCTGAAGATGTTGGAAATTAAAAAATGGAAATTAAGCTGGCGTGTTAATAAGATAGTTAATTTTAATCACGAATACATTTTTGTAAATTTATCTTAAGTATCTTTATATCATTGGCAGAGATGAATGTTTGAACTTTATTATTATCTTATTGTTTATTCAGTATACACTTACGGTAACTTTTGTGATATTAGAGCCACATATCTTTGACGTGATTGTAGGCTTTGGTCAAATATATTCCTTCTATCACTGTCGGATGTAGTCCGTTTAAAAGAAACAAATTTTTAAATAATTTAACTTGATGTGAAGATGATCCAAAATATCCTCCATGGTAGGTATATTTTGGATTTCCAAATTTTCCCGATTTAAATTTTATTACATAAAATATTTTTTAAAGTTAAGATTTGAAGAGATTAATTTTTCCCCACATGGTAAGTGGGCCACGTTTACATTTTGCTTTTTAGTAATCTCCTATTTTATAACATTAATATTAGATTTTAAACAACTACTAAAAACTAGAAATATTGTTTTTTTTATAAATTTATATGCTTCTTTAAATTCATATAAAATGGTTTTGTTAGATGAGGAAATAATTTTGTTAAATGGTCAATAATAATTTAAGTACCCTTGCTTAACACGTTTGTTTTGTAATGTTACAGAAGCGTAGTTCATTTCACAAATTAGTGGTGTGACGTCACATGCGCTAGATACTGCCATGTAGTCATATTGTTCAAATATATTTATTAATTTTCTAAAGATTCGTTTGTCATGTATATACATAACCCAACTTTTGCTTGATTAAATATTAAATTCCCTTTTTGTTCTTTTCACTACTTACAAACTCTACAGGTGTTGTTTATTACAACTGCAGTTACTGCTTAATAAATGTGCCGGCAAATACTTTATTATGTAACTGGGTAATATTTATATAAACTGAAAAATTTGTTCAAGTAGTTAGCCCGATTTTTAACACGTTTAACAAAGAAAACATACGTATTGTAGATCGTATTAAAGCGTAGAAGGTTTATTCGAGTCCTCGTATGCAAATTAAATGTTATTTAAAATTGTTAGATTTGTACACGTCAAAGTAGCATTTTTTTTTTATAAATCACGTTCGATTGAAATTCTTCTGCTGCATCCGTTTGCTTCTGTTAAGTTAATTTTTAATGTTTTCATTGAGCCTAAATGAAATAAAAATAATTTGTAAAATAAATAAGAACCAGGACTGACAAGACAGCTGACAGATATCAAAGGATATTATATGAAATTCTCAAAAGTAGTAGCAGCAATAGCGCTAATGGCTGCCAATCTTTATAGCATGTATATTTCCCTATTAATTACGTGAGTTAGTTACGGATTACATTTGGCAATAAAAAAGTCTGCATGTTACGTCACACTACTGATCCGTGAAATGAACTATATCACTGCACTGCTACAAGTCTTATAAATATATCTGCGTACTGTTATTCTATTTTAATATAATTATTAGTGGGGAAGGAGCTCCGTTTTATTGAAGATTTATCACTTTCACCCCACTCTGTGTAGGATGTACCTTCATAAACACGACCGTCATATACGAAAAGCTCGTTTAAAGTTAGAAATTTAATGCCAACTAAAGGTACCTTTAGTGCTATGGAGATTTAGCGATTTGGATATTTGGGGAATTAGATATTTTCGCTTTTAATCATCTATGGTATTTTCTGCTTCAGGTATTTGGCGAAAATAGTTTGACAGATGACATTTGTTATTGTTTTGGGTTTATTGTTATTAAATCTTGGAGTACCGTTTTTAATGTTTGTTACTAAGCTATGAATATCTAAAGAAATAACGGATTTGCTATTTATTTCCAATATGTTTAATAGACAAAACAAACAAATCACGTACTTTTCTGAACAAACACGCATGCTCCGATCTCAAAATAGCCAGAAAAGTTGAACTTGAACCAACTTTTGGGAGATCGGAGATCATTCTCCAAATATCCAAATCGCCAAATCTCTATAGCACTAAAGCCAGCTTAAAGGACATTTTGGACGAAACAACATCATAGCAACAAACTTTGCAAGCACTTTGTATATCGAGAACCTTTAGTTCAGCGCGAAATTGCCACCAATCAAATTAAATTGTTTCTATCAATTTCATTTTAACGTTGCTGCTTTTTATAAATTTTTATTGACGTAAGAAAATATCTTGTAAAACTTAGTATTTTAATATGCATGGTTATTGATCGCGAAATTGGTACGAATTAATTCAAATGGTTTATTCCTACATTCTTTATTTTTAAGGTTAAAAATTTGCATTTTAGGGAGCAACTGAGAAGGTAGCATTTATACACAAAGAAACAAGAAAAGTTAATTTGTATTATATTTTCTCTCGTGACGATTATATTTCCGTACATCCAACATGTAAGCTTCTGACAACGTAAACATAAATAATAACTAATGTATATTTTCGCCTTCTGCAGGAACGGTTATACATTTGAATTGGTTGTCTTATTTATTTTTTATTTATAACTGACGTTGTCTGTTAGATATTTTATTAGTGTTTTGAATATATTACGATAGCATCTTTACATGTTTTGATGTGTGACAATATTAACCTTAAGGTGTGCTTTGAAACCACGAATTTGCATTTTAAAAGTTGTATTATTTAAATATTTGAAGGAAGGTGTCAGATTATCTTACAAGAATTAAAAATAGTCATAAGTTGAAAGAGTATAAGCTTGCAATAGATATTTAAAAGGGAGAACTTACATGCTATGAACTTGTTTTATGAAAATTATGGAAAATGTCGTTACCCTATGAAGATAATTGCGTCACATTTTTAAAATTAGTTACCTGATGATTTCGCCTTAAGTGTTAAGTAGTTTATTATTTAAATTGATCTAATTTATCAAATGGTCTGTAAATATAATTAACTTGAAGTCTTGTACAAGTTAATTTGATTGTCAAAACGTCAGGTCAACTTTACAAAATTTCCATATAGGAACTATTGCAGCCAACTAAAATGCTGCATTGATACTATCAATATTATACTACATTTTTGAATACAGATATAGATATATTGTGGTTTCGGGTGAGAATCGACTTCCTTTCATCGTTATTTTTGAAATACGTTTAATAAATAAGAGCCATATCTTGTGCTGTACCATTTTTAAATTAATTTCCTTAATAAATTGATAAATTAGCACTTGATATTTTTGGTTCGACTGAAGTTAAACCGAAAAAACCGGGTGACATAATCGGGAGCTGCGTATAGAGTAATAAATTTTGACACCGAAAATAGTTACATAGGAGTAGAATTTGTGATAGGATCATAATAATTGATAAATAACATACCCTGTTCGGTCTCTTTGTCGCACGTTCGCGTGGTTAATTTTAAGTCGTAAATTTGTAGTTGTAAATCTAATAGTAAAACTGCCATCCCTTGTTCCCTTATATCCTGCCGTAAAAATTCCTTGTGCATGTGTAAATAAGTTGGACTAAGTAGTAGTGAACAAACACTCTCTTCTCGATATCGAAGCAGAACAGTCGGTTTTTCGTTCGGTAACGGGAGTTAGTCAATAGTGCCGCGGACTTTATCGATAAACCCCTAAAAAACACATTGCAAGTGCAAAGTGACACGAACTAAATCTCGCATACAGTCCACTTAATTGAAGGAATAGGAACTGCAGCTTAGAACAACAAAAAACCGCGGAGGTAAGTCGATGTACAAAGTTATAAGACCCTCCGCGCTGAACAAACCCAATGGTATAATAAGAATCTATGTCCTTGTTCGCGCACCTAAAAGTACAGTACACTAGGAGAAGAAAATTTAATTATGACAGGCGCTAAGAGTGTAAGAGTACTCAAATTCAGAAAAGTATTATACTCCTGGACGCCTTTCATTGCAAAAGACCTGGTGAACCTTATCTGAATTAAGTTTTTTTGGGCTAACTATCTACGCAATATACAAACTTGCAAATTTAACTTGCTACGTACATTTACGTAGCCTAAGAGCCAGCGAAGAAAAAAAGAAATTGACAGGGCTCATTCGACGAGGGGGCGGGGTATTATACATACCAAAAGTAAATAGGAAGGCCTGAAATAAAAAACACGCACTTATTCACACTCATAACAAAACATACAAAAAAGAAACCTATAATTAAACAAAATATGTACAAAACATAGTATTCCCAAACCCAAAAAAAAATTCAATAACCCCAATCAATATACATATATCAAGAGAAACCCACAAAAAAATTACCCCTTAAACTGGCGAGCTGTAGTTTTTAGTTCTCTCCCCATCTGACTTACCTAGAGAAAAATTACCAAAGTACAACGCTAAAAACCACAGCTCTAAATCATCAATGTAAATACCTAATTCATTACATAAATGTGCCGCAATAAATACAATATTATTAACAAAAAAACATCATCTCGCGTAAAGGTAAGCATTTTAAATCAGTTATCCATTAAGCATTTTAACCCAGTTACACAGTAATAAGTAGTATATCCTTTTGTTTTGTAGTTAGTTAAAACAGATAGTACTACATTCAGAACATGGCAAAGAGCTCCAAAATAGTTTCAAAATTTTCGTATAGGCGAAGTAATTTTGTGCATGCATGAGTTTAAACAGGGCTCAACGTAAGTAAGGACGAAACACTCACCAGCGTGTTCAAGGTATTGGATCTTTCGTTCGCTTTGAGGACCGAAGCGGGCCAGATGGACCTGAGACCACACCACTGGTGCAGCCTTCTATACCCCCAGGAGCGGCAATTCAAGGGCTATCGTGTCCCCCGCAGGAAGCACGCTGTAAGGCGTGCGCGAAATTTTCATATAGAAAACGGAACGAAGAATCTAGCAATTCCGACGAGTACTTTTTAACATTTTCTAAAAGAAAGTGAACATAATTCCGTTTAATTGAACAACCAGAGCTCCAAGTCATATTGTTATCAAGACGCATTTAAGAAACTGGAAAACACGGTTTAATCGGATAGTGCGCGACCTTAGTTCGACAAGTCTGTCAACTGAAACAATACAGAAAACAATTATACGTTATCGGAATGTTTAACAAATTAAAGGATACCTAAAACAAGGTATTGACTTATTTACATTTTATCATAAACTTGTCGTTTCCAAGAAAATAGATTTGCTTTAAAAATTATTGTACAGCGGGCTTATTCTGAACAGGTAAAATATATAGGGCGTTGTTGAAGAATTTAAGAATAGAAACGGAATTTATTCGAACGGGTAGTGAATTAACAAGGGAAAAAGGAGTATTTAATTTATCCCAAAAATAATTGTAACAAACTAGAATTTTTGGAATGGTAACAAGAAAATAATACATACTGAGAGCAATTTGAAATACAAAAGAATTTTAAAATTTGTCACAAGGTGATTTTCTAAAATCCTTTTGTTTAAATGGATTACTTTTATGTGAAAATTTGGTCACAATTATTAACTTTTTATTTCTTACGTTGTTGAGTAAATAGAGGAATAAGAAGTTATTCGCTAATCGCATTGAACAACAATGTTTCTATTATTCAGAATAAGTAAATTTCTTTTCATACGAGTGTTTTTCGCATAAGTATTTACAAAAATGCCTCTACATTCAACTATAATCCTGAGGAATTGATTTCATATTATAAAACTTTTCTTAAGCAAGTAATTTTTAAAAGTACATTTTGAACCAAGGCACTATCAGATCTGCTAGCCTTACAAAACACTAGATTTTCGTAAGACAGGATTCATTCTTTATAATTTCAAAATTTCAAAAGGAATGAATACTTTGATCTAAGTAAAAGATAAAATAGTTATTTTCACTTTTAAATTAACCTTTGACCATCTTAAAGACAAAGTCAAACATGTGGTGACATTTTTTCACACAAGAACATCAATTTTAAATTACATTGAACCGAGTAAACTTTTTTACAACGTAAAAAGAGTACTTCAAATTATAAAGATAGTTCTTCAGAAGTAAAAGGTGAAACTTCGCCATCTTAATTGATGCAACATGGTTAGTTTTTCGGTTTGACGACTAGTTAAACATAACAGATTTTCTTGTAAACGGGGCAAAAAATAACCAACGAATTTGTCCAAACAAATTTAAATAGAGGTATCCTCACCTTACGTAAATGTATCTAAAATTGCATTACCACGCGGTATTTTCAAACTAAAACGAAAGTGCGACTTGAATATCATCCATCATCAAAAAATTCATACGAGTATTTTCTAATCAATAAGGGTCGCCATGACTAAAACATGTTTGTTGTTCCACACAAACTAGATTCCTATATCTTAATAACTATTTATGTAGTTCAGAAAATATTTTTCTAAAATAGAGCTAAATTAGAATTAAAATCATACCATTGTGGAGTCTTAGAGAAGCCACGTGAACTCAACCAAACCCATCACAAGGCTATTAATAGATTCAGAACCCTACAAAATTCGCGAGCCATGATAACGGCTTGGTGGGATCTCGCAAAGTGCTTCGTTTCCGTGCATTAGCTGGACTCGACGTTCTTAGCGTCGGTATTATGTCTTTTAACCCGAGAGTTTTTCGGCTTGTTGATGTTTTTTCTCTGGTGAGTTGTTGTCGTGATAGTTGACCTTCTCAAATAAATATGTAGGTCTGGATTCCAAGAGACCTGCTCCTGGAATCCTCTAGTTTTGATGCAGTGGGCAGTTTCCCGGATCTTCCCCTTGGTTGTCCTCCAACTGCACAGTATCCGGATCCTGGGTCCACTGGCCTGTGGTTTTCGACCGACAGGATGGCTACTCGCCACAGGCCGCTCTATAGTCAGGTAGCTCGTCTATACAGGACTGACGGATGTGCATCCCCAACGACTTCACTTGTGTACCCATTCCTCGGCACCCCGCATAGCTGGAGAACTCCCTCAGGTCGTCATCGTTCCGCTCCTCACCTTTGATCGCCCGGAGGCGGTGGTAGATGACTGATGTTGCCTTGTCGGCGTCTGGGCAACAACTACCTGCTTCGTTTCTCGATCGGGTCGCTTATTAATGCATGGTCATAAAGAACACAGACATAAATAACAACTAGAACAGCATGGTGAACAAATATATACAATTATCCGTCTGAAAATATGCCAACCAATGACACATACAAACATGACTTAATTTTATTTATTGATTAAATTGAAACATTCAAACTTTAACGTCTTAACCCAATTAGTTAGATGAATTTTATTATTTTGAATAAATGCTACACTGCCGCTTTCAAAAATATATCTTAGAATAAGAGAATATCATAACGTAAAATTAAAAAGATTTTTTTTACAAAATTTACCGCTGTACACATAACAAACTTAAATCAAACCTATCGTTACCTACTAACTATAACAAAATAACTAAGATATGTAGCTGAACCAAATAGCTCAACTAAAACCTAAGTAAAAAAAATTAAGAAGGACTAGATAAACATTTGGGGAAACAGCATCAACTGAATGAGTGTGTAATTAACGCGTACAAAACGTCCAAATAGAAGTCAAAATCGTGGAGACACTTTGGGTAACGGATAAAATAGGTAAGTAATTCAACACTCAAAGAAAGACAACAGGTCTCAATACACACCAAACCTAACTAATAAACAGTTCTAATAGCTATATATATACGACTTTGAGGTAGCCAATACGCTTAACGTGAAATTAGCTGATTCATTTTTATATAGTTAAATTTCATATAAATTCAATAACTTGAGGATTGGAAAACATTTTTTAACAAGTTTCTACTTATACGAGTGAGGGGTGGTTATTAAAGAAGTGTGCGATTACGTTACCGTAAAGTTTAAGCAGCAGTTTTTTATATTTATCTTAAGGAGGAAAACTCATTATGATTTAGGCTACCTATTTGGTAGATTTCAACATGGTTCTGAGGCGAACCTATGGCGGGTTTACACTTGTCAGATACCAATGTTGTTCTACGAATATTTTATATGGTTCCGAGGCAACCCTAAGGCGGGTTTACACTTGTCAGATACCAATGCTGTTTTACGGGGCTGCTAATATGTCTATTGTTTTATAATTAGTTAGTGTATGTATAAATAGAAATCATGTATGTAGGGTGGATTTCAAGTTAATATCGCAAGGAAAACCCAGAAAAAACTTGCAATGCTACCTAGATATTGGAGGCATGTGATTTTCACTTGTTATTTCTTTTAGTAATAGAATCCATTGTTTACTGAAAGTCACGGATTCGTTTGCTACGCAGTTATTTTTATGTAGGGTTATATAAGCAACTTCGTGATTTTCTTTTTTCCAATAATTTTTGCGTCCTCTTAGTTACTTTATGACTGGAGTTCCATGCATGTTGGCATGTTGACAAATCATAGATTTTTCAAATTTTCTATTTTTTATATATGATTTATGTTTTTTTAATCGAACTTCAAATGATCTGGAACTTTCCCTATATAAAATTTGTTGCATTCTCACGGTATTTTGTAGATACAGTTTTTTGTACTTTGTATTGCGTTTTTTGTTTTGTTTTGTTAATTGTGTTTTTAGTGTATTGTTGGTTTTAAATACTGTTTTTATTTCGAATTTGTTTCCTATTCTTTGGATTTTTTGGAGAATCCTTTTATATCTTGTATTGAGAGCATTTTTTGATGCGTACCGTTGTTTCTGTTTTCTTCTTTTTTATTTTTTGGACTTTATTCATTTTAGGATACTTGTGTTTTATTAGTGTACATTTGATTAGGTCTTTCTCTTTCTTTAACATTTTTGGTTTGATGATATTAATTTTGCCCTATCATACATGGTTTTGATAATTTCTCGTTTGACACAGTATGGGTGGTTTGAATCGAAGTTTAAGTATCTGTTTGTGTTTGTTGGTTTTCTGTACACAGATGTATTAATTGTTGTTTCGTTTTTGCTAACTAGAATATCTAAAAATGGAAGTTTTCTATGTTGCTCTATTTAATTCATTTATGAATCTAATAGTTGGTTAAATTTTGTTAATTGAATCTACAAAGTTTTTAATTAGTTCTGTATTATGGGGCCAAATAGCATAGACATCATCTATATATCTCCATCAGAGCAGTGGTTTTAATTCTTGTTTGAATATGACATCTTTTTCGAATTCCTTTATGAATATATTACTAAAGATTGGCGATAGTGGACTTCCTATCGCCATTCCAAAACTCTGTTTGTAGAATTGGTCATTTATTTGAAAATATGTGATATTGACGCATACATGAAGTAATTCCATGATCGATGATATACTTATTTTTATTCTTTCTTTAAGGTTGTGACCTTTTTGTAGTTAGTTTTTTTATAATATTAAGCGTTTTGTTTACAGGGACATTTGTGAAGCATCAAAACTTACGAAAAAATAAAAAAGAAGAAAACCGAAACAACGATACGCATCAAAAAATGCTTTCAAGACCATACATAAAAGATTCTCCGAAAAAATCCAAAGAGTAGGAAACAAATTCAAAATCAAAACAGTATTTAGAACCAACAATACACTAAGAACACAATTAACAAAAATAGAACCAAAAACGCAATACAAAGTTCAAAAAAAGTGAATCTACAAAATACCGTGCGAATGTAACAAGTTTTAAATAGGGAAAAGTTCCAGACCATTTGAAGTTCGATTAAAAGAACATAAATCATATATAAAAAATAGAAAATTTGAAAAATACATGATTTGCCAACATGCATAGGACTTCAGTCACAATACAAAATGAGAACACACAAAGATTATTGACAACGAAGAAAACCACCAAAAACGTAAAATCAAGGAAACTGCTCATATAACATAAAAATAACTACATAAAAATAACTGCGTAGCAAACGAATCCGTGACTTTCAGTAAACAATGGATTCCATTACTAATAGAAATAACAAATGAAAATCAAATGCCCCCAATATCTAGGTAGTATTGCAAGTTTTCCTGGGTTTTCTTTGCGATATCAACGTGAAATACAGTCTACATACATGATTTCTATTTATACATACAATAACTAATTATAAAACAATAGACGTATTAGCAGCCACCGTAAAACAGCATTGGTATCTGTACATTATTGAACCTCTCGCTGCTAAGGTTAATACAGAATTACCCTGTCAATTTACATGCAGATAAACGTGATCACAACTCATGGGAGGGTGTTCTATACAATACATACCCCCTGCTTTGCAGTCATAAAGGTCTTCAATGATAAAATAATTTATAAACCAGCTTAAAAAATTACACGATTTCATAAATCATCAAGAACAACTATGCTAATACAATATACATAACAGGCCAACGATGGAAAAACTTTTTTAATGAATATACCTTTTTATTATGTTTTTTAGGTTGCTGAATCCAAATATGATGCTTAAAAAACTGAATCACCTACCATTTCTTCACATCTTATAGTTAAATGCATTTTTTTCGAGATTTTTGCGTTTAGCGATATTTAAAGAATTTAAACAGATTTATAGTATTATAATATTTATAAGTAAATTGGAAAAGTAGGTCTAATGGATGTAGATGATGTTGGTAGCACTGCCAAAAACATTTGCTGGTCAAACAGCTGGTGTTTTCTTTACTGTCAACCTAACCTCTCACTTTAACGTTTCTAGTACGTGTGCTCAGTAAAATGTCTAATCGCGGTTGTAAAAACTCTGCTGACAGTTTTGTTATATTTGTGGTGAGTTTGTGATTAAAAACACCAAAGAAACATTACAGACTTTGTGAAAAGGTTTATCTATCATATTTTGGAACTAAACTTGGTGATCAGGAGAAATCTTGGGCACCACATAAGGTATGTTATGTTTGTGTTGAAGATCTAAGAAAATGGTCAAAAGGAGAAAAACCTTTAGATTTGCTGTTCCTATGATATGGAGGGAGCCGAAAAATCATTCTGATGATTGCTATTTTTGCAGTGTTGATATTACTGGTCATAACTCAAAAAACAAGAAGGTAATAAGCTATCCTAATCTTCCGTCTGCCATCCGACCAGTAGGGCACAGTGTAGATTTACAGGTCCTTGAACCACCAGATGATTTAAATTCTATTGAAGTACTTTCTGATGTGCAATCCGAGTCAAATGAACAAGATGATGAAGAATTCCATTGTACTGCTGAAAATGTAGAGCCTAAATTGTTTACACAAATCGAGCTTAATGACTTGGTTAGGGATCTGGGCTTGACTAAAGAAGAGGCTGAATTGCTTGGCTCTAGACTGAAAGAAAAGAACTTGTTAGCCATTGGAACCAGTATTCATGTATATAGAAAGAGAGAGCAGCAATTTTCCAAGTATTTTAAACAAGAAGGTGATTTAGTGTACTGCTCAGACATTTCTGGTCTCATAAACGAGTTTGGTATTGAATACAAAAAAGAAGACTGGAGGCTGTTTATGGATTCATCCAAAACAAGTTTAAAAGCAGTTTTATTACACAATGGTAACATGTACGCATCTACACCTGTTGGCCATTCTGTACATATGAAAGAAAGTTATGAAAATCTAGAAATAGTGTTGAATAAAATAGACTATTCTGCTCATGGTTGTATGATATGTGGTGATTTAAAAGTAACATGCATGCTCCTTGGTCAGCAAGCTGGTTTTACCAAATTTCCATGTTTCTAGTGCGAATGGGATAGTAGGGCTAGGGATCAACATTGGTGCAGAAAGAACTGGCCTGTGAGGAAGTCCTTAAACCCAGGTGAGAAGAACATTCTACGCAAAAACCTTGTAGATCCAAGAAACGTGCTCCTACCACCTCTACATATAAAATTAGGACTCATGAAACAGTTTGTTAAGGCTCTGCCTAAAGATAGACGGTGTTTTAAGTATCTCAGCCAAAAGTTTCCACACCTTTTAGAAGCTAAACTAAAAGAAGACGTCTTTGTCGGACCTGACATTAGAAAAATGATGTTTGACGTTAACTTTGAATCCACAATGACCGAAAATGAGAAAGAAGCATGGATATCATTCAAGCAAGTCGTTACAAAATTCTTGGGGAATAAAAAAGATCCAGAACATGTTTCTATTATAGCTAACATGTTAAAGAAGTTTAAAAATTTAGGATGTTTGATGAGCCTGAAAGTTCACTTTTTGAATAGCCACCTTGATTACTTCCCGGACAATTTGGGAGATGTTAGCGAGGAGCAAGGCGAACGTTTTCACCAAGACATTAAAGTGATGGAAAAACGCTACCAGGGCCGCTGGAACACCAACATGATGGGGGACTATTGTTGGTCACTTCACCGTGAAGTTCAGCAAGCAACACATCGAAGAAAAAGCTACATAAGAAGCTTCAAAGAAAAAAGAGAACGGAAGTATAAACCAACTGCAGCTGACAAGTGAAACCTGTAATATCAATATAAACCTATAATGGCACATTAGGTCACTGTTTTAAATAGCTTACTGTAAATACAAACCATGCTTATGATTTAACATAGCGTTTCATTAATTTCCCTATATACTATAGTGGTTTTATACTATATCATTAAAAAACAGATTGCTCAAAAACTGTGCGTGATACAAAAACACCAAGGCCAGATTTGGATTCAGCTCAAAAAAATCTATAAACATCACCTATTAACGTGAAAAAAGTTTTCAAAAAAAATATTTTTGTTGGCTTGTGTAATTAGAAACAACACATACTTACATATAAGGTTAAATAACGACTAGTCGTTTTCTTTGTCATATTCCGTAATATTTTTTTGCTCAATAGGCAACACGCGTATCTTGCTAACTGCGCTGTGTGCCTTGGTATATTTACAATTTGACCCAGCTTCAAGCATAGAGGTGGTGAATTGTCTTCAGTGAGCGAAACCATTTGCTCATTCTTGATTATTTTGTTAGTAGTAGTAGTAGTAGTAGTAACATTCTGTTAGTAGCCTATTGCCACTTAAACCGACCTTGTAATTGGAATATGTATTCTCTGGAAAACCGCTTCCAAAAATATCGAAGTTTCTTGATTCTTTCCCAGCGAGTTAGGCGATTAATCGAGATATCAGCAATATCTGCTTCTTATGAGGCATTTTATTACACCTTCCATTTTGTAGTTTGAAATTTTCTGAATTTTACACTCCATACCCTGTTTTAATAAATGTTTGCTTTTACGTTTGGAGAATCGCTCACTCATATGAGCTGTCTATGATACGTTAGTATTCAATATTTATTGTAGTTGAATGACCTGGTTTAATTGTAATTAGATACAACCGCTCTGTTACCTTTGAGTCTTAGAAATATGCTCAAAGGTATTCTATAATAGTTTTTCCGTGATTATTCTTTAGAAAAAAATTTTTTGCTTCGCTATTTTCGATTGTTAGTTTGCGTGGGTTCTTTTGTAATAAACCTATCCGGGCAAGTACAAAATCTTTATGATGATAACTTAATTTCTTTTTATATGAATGGTAGGTATTTGAAGAGTGATGTTTGTTTAATAGAAATTTTAATGTTTTCAGCTCGAATTTCAACCTACATTCATAGGCTCTTTCAACCAATGCAAACTGTTGTTGCTTATTTAATTCTGTTATTATTAGATTAAGGATTTAGTGTAGGTTTTGTGTGATATTGTCGTTATATAGATATTTGAGTGAATTGGTTACGAAATTATACACTTGACAATGATCCATCAGCTGTGGTATTTGATCAGTTATTGGTGCTGGTTTGTGGATTACACCTAAGTGCAATATTTTAAATATTTATCTTGTCTTAGGTTTAATAAACTCTACAGGGGCAAGCTCGTCATAGTTAAGGTACTACGTAAGTAGGTAAGATTCTTGTCATAAATATGTTTATGTTTGTGTTTGTGTTTGTGTTTGTGTTAGTGTGTGTATTTGTGTTTGTTTTGTGTTTGTGTTTTTTTGTTTGTGTTTGTTTGTGTTTTTAACAGTAATCTATCTTTATATTTATTTCGTTTAGTTGTTGCAATTTCTATAGATGTTATAGGGTGGAGTAACTTATATAAAAATATTGATTAGGGTGTTACGAGGTAAGTATAGAACTAACTTAATTTCTCTCAGAAGTTAATCATGTTTATCCGTATTTAAAATACATGCTTCTGGAGACTTCCGAACTAACTCTGAACTCTAGTTTCAGCGGAATGAGACAAACGGAGGGGTCTTTATAAATACGGAAATGTCAGACGCCACTAGACTCAAAAATTGAACATAAGCAAGACAGCGTCATTAAAGGGAGTGTAGGAACTTTAGCAACGATTATACGCACGTAAAGCACACAGGCTAAGACTGTTAAGTTATGCAAAATTATCTCAGAAAGAAAAAGTAGTTATACATTAAATATCAAATAGATCATAGGTTGAATCTGAATAAGAAATATACATTTATATCAAATTTAATCATAAGGTTACTTTCTTAATAAATTGTTACGTTAGTAATTTAATAAAAAGTCTATTAAATTAAAGATTATTCTCTTGTTGTTACAGGTATTTACAATTCTAATTTAAATTTTCTTTTAGTAATGTTAACTGAAGATGAAATTTATGTGAAGTTATAATGTTACATTAAAAACGTCAGTTAATGTATTAAATAAAAGTTTTTATATTACATCATATTTAGATCTGAGTACGATGTACATATAATCATTATTAGATCTTAAAAGATGGTAATTATTCCTTTATAGCATAAAATTTTCAAATAGACACATGAGATCTTAAAATAGATTTCAAATAAATCGTACTACTTTTACTTTTTAAATCAGGTGGAAATGTTCGTCCTTATATTTCTTGCAGAAAACAAACATTGACTTCATTCTGAGTAATAAAGCGCACATGAATGTTTTGTATTAACCAAGTTCTAACTATTGTGGAAGTTTTAATAACATTAACTTGTGGAATAAAATACTTCATCTAAATAATTAAAAGGTTTGACTTACCGAGGACTATAGCATTCTTTCATAATAACAACAAAAATATGCTACCAAGTTATACAATTTATCTTGAATAACAGCACTCGCTTGTGATCGAAATATTTCAACAACAAGGCATCTACTTGAACAGCTGTAGTGTTGGCAACAATCGAAATGGAATTTACGTCGAACCATCAATATCAGAGTTTTTTATCAAGGACGGTTAAATTCATTTATATCGTAGTATCTCTCAGTTTTACAGTAGTCGCTTTGATACAATTTTTAAGTTTGCATAGTGTTAAAGGCCGTCCATAAATTAAATAACAGCGAAGATTAACTTAGATTAAATAACAGTAAATAACAGCAAAGACGGTATCATGGTAGTTGTGCATATCGTCCTATTTTCACCATCGTAGACGAGGACTCCGAAAGAACTATTTTTAAAAGGTTATGGGAAGGTCGCATTTCAACATGTTACTCAAGGCAGACATAGTTGCAATACGACTGGCTGTTTACAGGAAAAACCATCTACACTACAACGAGTGTTCAAAAGTGCACGTGCTGATTGATTATCCAAGGAATAAGGAATAACCAGTTGTGTGTGTGTGTCTGTGTGTGTTTGTGTGTGCATGCGCGAGCGTGTGCATGTGTATTACAACTAAACTGCGTTTTCTATTTCAACAAATAAATCGAAGGTGACTTTTTAATGCTTTTGCAAATCTAAGGAAAGGAACTAACGAATGTTAGTTTAAACATTTGGATATGTAGACAAAATTTGTTTTCAACAATTAAAACCCAACACTTGACATATACATGGTGATTTACTAGCAATCATCAAACTCAATGTTTTTAAACTGCTTAATTACGTTAATAAAATAAAAATGCTTCAACAGCATAATGCGTTGTTTCGATTTTAATTTTGTATTTTTTAACTTTTAGATTTAATTAAAAATAACATTAACGAGCTTCTTCTTAACAAATATTACATTTTAAAGTTGTTTAATTAATTTTATAAACAAATCGTCTTTGGTTTTATTTTTCATTTAAAGGTCGGTGTATTTAAAGTTCACACATTTTCTTGTTTGATACAGTCATCTAATACTAAAAAGAAAAATACTAAGAGTGAGATGATATAATTTTAGAATCACACGTTACACAAGTGACTCTGCCTGCATAAATGCTTTAAATTAGTCATAAAATGATAATAATTGTTATTAAACCTTCTGGTATTTAATTTATATTCTTATACAGATAGTTGAAATTGCTTTTAATAACTATGCATGACCCGCACGTTTGTTCGTGTCTCAATCTTGAAAAGACATCGACACGATGTTTCTAAGATTATAAGCACACAGATAAAATTTGATCTCTAGAGCTTTTCATATTTCCTCTATTATTCTGTACCAATTTAAACTACCTACCTTGTAATTTCCGTTCAGATGAGTGGTAGACCAACAACAACAATTAACAGACCGTAGATTGATACATTTCTGCAAACGAACATGACTCTGACCACTAAATGGGAAACTTTGTCACACTTCCGGTATCCGGAGATGTGTGGTTATTAAACTGAGTAATTTAAACAAGTCAACCGTGCGCTTAGTTTTTCAAAGGGCATTTCAGTTAATAACCAATTTATTCCATTGTCTGTTTAGTAAACTGTATTTAGATGGATGTTAATAGGGGTCGATAAGCTCAATACATGCATTCAGTAGCAATCGGATTTAATTAATCATAGGTTATAATAAACATACCAAGTTTAACCGGTTAAAATGTTCGTGAGCCACAATTTTAAAACTTATACTTAGTAAATGATTTCAGTGTATATAGTAGTTTGATAAAACTGCAGATCTGTTGGTTTAGAGGAATTTAAAATATACAGAGAAATACTATCAAAGTGCAACTTTGAGTTCCACAAAATCCGATAGGTTTTGAAAGGTTGGTTATATTTACGTTCTTTAATTCTTGATATAGCTGTAGAACAATTAAACGATCGCGTTTAGAATTATGTCCTGATAATTTCAGTAGCCCGTAGGCGATCAAACAAATAACACTAGTCATGTGACATAACCAAAGTAGAAAGACCAAAACTTGAGTATCTCCAAATTATCCCATGATTAACCCAATCATCTACGATTTTTTTTTGTTCCAGAAGAAATTTTGGACGCGCAACATATATTTTTAGATCAGATTTATTTGGTGATTTTTAAGGTAGAGAGTTGCGTTTTATTGTACTGCTCTACAATTCTTTTTTTGTTTTAGTGTTCTAGATTTTCCACAGTTTTAATTTCTAAGATAAATTGGTTGTACTGGTAGTTATGTAAAAACAGCCGATGGTGTAACTTGGATCCTTTACGATTGTCTGCGTAGGATTAACTCCCGCCCCATTCAGGCAAAATAGCAAGCATTTTACCAGAAAAAAAATTATTTGCAAAATAACAGTTGAGTATGCTTTAAAAATAGCTTTCGAAGAACTTGTTACGTTCCATTTCGTAGTTTCAATATTTTCTGCATTTTGCACTCTGCACCCTGTTTTAATAAATGTTTGAAAATTGCCTAGCAATGCGTCTATGATAACATAGTATTCAATATTCATTGTAGTTAAATGACCTGGTTTAATTGTAATGAGATGACAATCTTTAAATGCTAGAAATATGCTCATTGTTACTTCTATTCTATAATAGGTTTTTTGTAAGTTTTGCTAGGAAACAATTTTTGTATACGTTCGTTAAGCAGGTTCACGATATTTCTAGAGTTGATTGTGGGTTCTTTGTGTTATAAACCCAACCGGGCAGTTGCAAAATGTTTATGGTAAAAATTGCTTCCTTTTTATGCGACTAGTAGTTATTTGAAGGGCGTTGCTTTTTTAATAGAAATTTTAACCATTGTATTGTATACCGCATTCTTCGGTGTTTTGAAGCAATGCTTATTTGGCTTTAACACAAAAATTAACTTACCGTTGCAATACATTTTGCCTGGCTGCCGTTTTACGCAGGTTAAGTTATGATGAGATAAGTACATTGCAGTTAGCAAAAACCTCTAACAGCCTACTGGAGGGAATATCATAATAACCAACAGGAAACGATTGCTTTACTCATAATACGTGCGTTTACGTGTATTATATAAATATTTAGTTGAGCAAACCATTGTTGCTTAGTTAATATTATTATTATTAGAATAAGGATTTAATGAAGAATTTAGGTGATATTGTTTTTATAGTGAGTGAATTGGTGTCAATATTGTGTATAATTATCTATCAACTGTGATATTTGATTAGTTATTGGCGCTTGTTTATTGATTGTGCCTAAGTACACTATTTTAAATATTTATGTCGTGCCTTAGGTTTAGTAGATTATATTGTAACGAGCTCGTCATAGTCAACGTAGTAAGTGGTAAGATTATTGTTGTATTTATATTTATAGTTTTTATATTTTTTTATTGGTATGTGCTAACGGGGTATAAATATGTGCAAATATGCTGGAATAAACCCCATAACTATTTTGTTTAGTTTTCTATGTTATCAGTTGGGTGTTGTATTTTATTGTATTGGATAGACTAGTGTTCTGCATGTATATGTTGTGTATCTCCTAATCATTTTTTTCATGGGAATTGGGTTGTGTGTTCTGTTGGTTTCGTTCTTTAGGTTCCCGAATCTTCGACTGTGTTAGCGTGGTATTTATTGCCTTTCTTTCCCTTCACTGTTATTGTAATTCGGACAAACATATTACCGATTTCGATCTTTTCTTTCTGACCCACTGGTCTTACGTACAACAAACCTAAAATTTTAGCCCATCTACTTAAACCAACCATAAAATTAATAATAACCTTAAATGTACTACACGCATTTTAAGAAAGACATGGAAAATATATTTAAACATAGTTTTTGGTAGAAATTTGAATCGGGTTCTATTTTAACAAGTTTTACAAATTACAAGCTGTCTTTAGGAGAAAATAAAGAATAAGTAGTGATGGAAAACTTGAGACCGAGACCGAGACTTGGAGTGACCTCGGTTTCGGTCTCGATTTATAAACCACGGTTTCGGTCTCGGTATCTGTTTCGGTCCAAAATTTACAGTCTCGTCTCGGTCTCGACTTTTGAAGCTTGGTCTCGGTCTCAGTTTGCTCTTGTAAGTCTCGGTCTCGGATTTTGAAATAAGTATGAGTAAAGACGGAATAATATGTCGATGTACAACCGAATCTGACCGCATGGATCTTGTACAATATCGTGATACCTTGTGCCGCATTTAAACTTAGGGCAGCCGTTTGTGAGTCAATTGTCTGTTAATTGATTAATTTAAAACTAGGATAGGAAAAGCACTAAATATAAAGTACGCAAAAAACTTTATTACAATTCGGGTCGTTTTGTAGCTACATACACACATTCGCGTGCACATATACACAAGCACACTGAATAAGACGGTGTTTAAAATTATAATATTAGAGTGTAAAAGTACAACTCTGTAATGACTACATTCTTACAATACATCAGCACCGCTTATATAATAATAACCTGCTAATGATAATTATTAACACAGGAATTGAACATTACAAATTGCAGATTGTTTATGCTGATTTTAGAATTTAGCTCATACACTAAAATACAGCTTTACAGTACTGTAATGTAGTGTATGAAATGAATATAACTGAAATGATTACAATCTGTATAAAACTACTTTCTTGATTATACGCCAAGATATTTGACAAAATTCGATACTGTTACGTATTCAAGACCCTCGATGCGATTATGAAATAGACATTATTATATCAAATATGTGGTATGGTATTATTCATTGGTTATAACCATTACTATATACCTTCAAAACTACATGCGGATACGGAATCAGAATGTGATAACTTTAAAACAATCTCATAATGGTAACCTACTTTCTATACAAATTTGAAAATTTTCTTGTATGTAATAAGTGTTGACGATACAGAGGAGCAAAATGTGTCCATTGCTATATAAAACAAAACTTTTCTCACAACCTCATCGGACAAAAATTTTTTTATAGATTCAAAAAAGTGCGAGAGCACATTGTACTTTATTTTAATGTATTTTACATAAACATGATCTTATTTGTCCATTCCGAATGGACCTACACCTTGAAGACGTTCTAGATTATTAGAACGGGTGGAATGATTTCCGCGTTCCAGTGATCTAAAGAACCAAACTACAGGTTCAACCAAAGTAGTAAGGCCTTTAGTGAGGAACCAGACTAAGACAGGTCCCCGAAAGAGGACAGCAGCTTTTTTGGTACTTAGAATGGCAGATACCATAGGGGTCAGTATGGCATTCTAAGACACTACTGCGATGTGGAAGGCAAAGGAAACCACCACATTATCTCCCAAGTACACAGTGTATTCAAATTATTATTAAAGGTGATGACTTTGAGATAAAAAAAATTCCGAAGTTAAAATAGTCCCCCATTCGGATCTCCGGGAGGGAACTACTTTGGGGATGTGAGCGGAAAGTATAAGAAAAGAGTCGTGAACATTCTGCGAATCGGAGCGTGGAGTGTCAGAAGTATGAAGCAATTAGGTAAGCTAGAGAACTTGATAATTAAAATGGATAGGGTAGCAATAGACATAGTAAGGACACAGAGAAGTTCGCTGGCCAAAGGCGGGAGATTTTGGAGTGGAGACTTTAGGGTAATTCATACAGGATCAGAGGAAGGAGATTCTGGTATGAGGATAGTTATGAGTAAAAAGATAGCATGAGTAAAAAACTACTTACAAAAGAACGAAAGGGTACTGATGGTTAGATAAGAATCCAAACCGGTAAATACAGTAATAATACAAGTTTTCATGCCTACCTCTAGCTACAGTGAGAAAGAGGTGGAAGCGATCTACAAAGATATCGAAGACATACTAAGATACATAATTTAATAATAAAGGGGGATTTTAATGCGGGATAGGTGAGGGTAGGGAAGGACCGGTAGTAGGTTTATTCGGCTTGACGATACACGTGGAAGATACCAGGAGATATAGGAAGATATCAAATAAATTACATTCTTGTTAGACAGCGGTTTAGGAATCAAGTATAAGACTGTAGAAGCTACCCAGAAGCAGATATAGACACTGACCACAATATCGTGATTATGAAGGCCGCTCTTAAATTTAAAAATTTGAAAAAAAGGAACGGAAAAGGGCACGTTGACTTTGAGAAACTAAAAGACAAAGATATCCACAAAAGATTTGAAAAAAGTCAAATGAATTGCTAAAAGATATCGGGAAAATTTCTGACACTAAGGAAGTAGAAACAGAATGGAATCACATTAAATCCAACTTAAACATGGCAGTCAGAGATATTCTGTGCTATACACCAAAAGCAAATAAGAAACTAAGGATAACCTAGGATATTCTGAAATTAATAGAAGACGAAAATACAAAAATAGATCAAACGAAACAGGAAAACAGAGACACAAAGCCATAAAATGGGAAATTGTTCGCAAATGCAGGAAAGCTAAAGAACAATTGATTGATGAAAAATACAAAGAGGTACAAACTTAGATGGAAATACGAAAGACAAACTAAGCATACAAACTAATTAGAATGAATTTTAGGTATATAAAACCATATAACAAAAGTATAAGGGACGCGGGAGGAAACGTCGTTATAGAAAATGTAGAGCAAGTGGTTAGATGGCATGAATATATAGGGAATTTATATGCAAGAGAGGAACTAACAGCATTACAACAGGAATCCGACATTGAAAATGATGGCTTGGGATATCCTATAGTTAGAGATGAGTTTGAATTAGCATTAAAGGGTCGATAAAATGGTAAGGCTCCGGGTACAGATAAGGTGCAAGCAGAAACTCTAAAAACTGCTGGACAAGCAGTAACAGAAGGTGTTTTCCAACTTGTAAGCTATATGTATGAGACAGATACCCAAAGATTTCAAACGTAACATCATAGTCACTATACCAAAAAAGAGAGGCTCGGATAGATGTGAAAATCTACGAACAATAAGTTTGATAGCACATGTGTAAAAAATTAACTAGAATTGTACAAAGACGAATGGAAAAACGAGCTGAGGAAGTACTAGAAGAAGATCAATTTGGGTTTAGACGAAACAGGGGAACATGGAAGGCTATTTTGGCTCTGAGGGTTTGTAGATCTGAAAAAAGCCTCCGACAATGTAAAATGGAAAAAAATGTTCGAAATACTAAAAAGATTGGAATGAGTTTTAGGGATAGACGGATAGTACACAGCAGAACAAAGAGCTGTAATAGAATTAGAGCAGGAACGTAGAGAAGTAAATATTAGGAAAGAGGTGAGATAGGGCTGTGCCCTATCCTCGTTAATTTTGAACTTGTACATCGAACAGGCAATGAATACTGTCAAATGCAAGAAGACATTTGGAATTATTATGCAGGCACAAAAGATTGATGTGCTTAGATTTGCAGATGATATAGCGGTATTACATTCTAGCAAGGAAGAGCTAGAAGCTGCTCTTAATGAAATGGAAACAGTGCGACGAGTGTGATACTGTATGAAATTTAACAAATATAAAACTAAGGTAATAGTATGCAAAGGAGGGGGAAATAAATGAAGAACTATAATATAATTAGGTAACGAGAACTTATAAGAGGTTAAGAATTTCTTCTATCTAGGAAGCCAAATAACGCAAGATGGGAAGAGCGCAAAGATATAAAACAAAGATTAGCTTAAGGTCGTGCTACAGTTAACAAGGAAAAGCAACTACTGTGTTCAAGGACAACACACATAGAAACAAGCACAGCACTGTACGGCTGGTAAACCTGGACACTAGGAGAAGCGGACAGGAAAAGACAGAAGCCTTTTAAGTGTGGCACTACAGACGCATGATGAAGATGTCATGGACAGACAAAGATAAGAACAAAGAGATACTAGAAATGGCAGGGGAAAGAAGAAATATGTGGAAAACAGTAACAAATAGGGTAGATGGGATGATAGGCTACTTACTAAGGCATGAGGGAATACTGCGAAATACAGTAGAAGCAGAGATAGGAAAAAAGAGAGGTAGAGGTAAACCTAAGTTAGACTATTGCACACAGATAGTGAAAGATGTAGGCTGTCGAAATTTCGGGGAAATGTGCAGCTAGCTCAGAATAGAATTCAATGGAGGTACTCGTCCAACCATTTACTAAAATTATGCTGTGGTTAACACTTTTAAATATGTAGGTAAGGTAGGTACTATTGCTGAGCACATTAAAATTTTAATTCTTATATTGGAAAGAAAAACGCTGATTCTTGGGAACTAATGGATAAGGACGATTTCAGTCACAGCCGGATGTAACAAACTACATTTACATGCAAAATACATCTTTCCACAAGATAAAGAAACCGAGGAATACGCAAGCTATATATTTATGGTTTATAGTAATCAGTATACGTAAAAACTTAAACGGCGCAGCGTTATCAAATATTATATCAACAAGTAATACAGAATCAGAATAATCAAAGTGCCTGTAAAAATATTCCCGTGAGAATGGTGAATATTATTTATTATATAACGAACTCCAGTCTCCAGCGAGCGGCAAAAATTACGCTTTATAATAAATGTTAATTTAAAAATAGTTTTTAATGCAATTCAACAGACAAGGCTGTATCATTTCCACAACTAGAACAATACATAGGAACAAGAATGTTTACTGTTTCTTCGCAGCGCGAGTTACATATCCCGCAAGTTAGGATATATATGTAAACAGATTGAATTATTAAAACTTAAGTTAAATGTTACATTGTATAAATTGAAGAACATAAATAATAAAAAGGTTAATGAAAGTTCAACAAGCCAGACAGTGAGAACGGAAACGACATTGTATTCCAGACGTAACGTGATACTGCAGGTGCAGGTCACAGTAGGTTATAAGACAGCAGTTATTAGAAATAAGTTTGTTACATTGTATTAAATACAGAAATAAGCAGACATGAGCTTTGCAGTTCCCACAAGCAATGTAAGGGGCAGGGATAGCATAAATACCCTCGAGAGCCCAAGTTGGTCAGTCAGTATAGAGCTTCACAACTTTAACATTGTTGGTAGTTCAGCGTAATTTTAGTTAATTTAATAAAAGTGAATTTCAAACTTAGAATTATTTCGATCTCCACTTGTAAATCAAAATTAATTCTAATTCAGTACAAAATAAATTTGATAGAAGAAGTTTCTTGGAAAAGCCTTTTTAAAAAAAGCCGCTCCAAGAGGCCCAAAACATATCTCACGGCGTAGCCATTGTGCTAGATTAGTTAAAAATTAATTTGATTATAGTTATAAACCTGACTATGTGCTACTTGCTAAGTATCATGTAGTTGTTATAGCCATCAGATTTTTAAGTGCGGTGTTTGCCACCTGGATATTCATTTATATCTAAAAAAAACCTATACGCAACTTTCTGGAATAGTTTAGAACCTATAATTCTGGATGAGGTTTTTAAGGAACCTATATGTTGGCGTTGCTGTTTGTCGATCCCACAACAACAAAAAAATGCATGTGAATAATTTTTTGTAGCTTTTTAGGATAATTAAGGTAATGGGAATACTGACAGACTGAAAAAATAAAATCGACCGCGACGCTGCAATTTCTTATTTTTTATAAACAATTTTACATTTATACTCTCATCCATAGTTGTGATGATCAAATATTAAGTATTATAATTACAGCTTCCTTAAACGAAGTGCAAGATAAAAATAATTGGTGATACACGCGATACATGCACAAAAAATATAGCTAAAAAAAACATGCATATTTTATGCAGAACTTATTATTAATTATTCTTTAAATACAAATATGTAAATGAACAATAAAGATTTGCAAATCTTTAGTCAGTATATAGCAATAATATTAAGCATTAAAAATAACCGCGACCGAGATTAGTCTCGGTCTCAGAACTAAAAGTTATGATCTCGTCTCGTTATCGGTCTCGGTCTCGAAACTTCAGTCTCGGTCTCGATCTCGATTCTAAAAAGACGTCTCGGTCTTGGTCTCGCTCTTGATTTCGAGACCGAGACTGAGTCTCGGTGTCGTTCCATCACTAAAAATAAGCGGATCCTGCTTTAAGTACCGTAGTCTATTACTATATATTTTAATAAACTGCCACATGTAAAGCCATTTTGAGAAATAATTACACTGGAATTTATTTTGCTAAAGCAGTTCACACCATAAAGCGTTTCAAAGAAACTCATATGGTAAAATATCAGTGAACTAAGCTCCTCATAACTAAATAAGGAAAGGTTATAATCTTTAACCAGAGTTATTTGATGGAGAGGTACTATTAGAACTTCTTCTAAATCATGGTTAAGTCGTAAAGAATTTACACCTGCGGCAGGAACCTATACCAAAAAAAATATCATAGAGCATGAATATTTAAAAGTATTTCACTACATATTCCTTCTAATCATCTACTGGCGAAGTACGCCGGGTTAGATTTTGAAAATTGAAATAACAGAATCTACATGAATTAGTTTTAGAGCAAGTTTTTGCAAAACCTCTGTAAAAAGTATATATTCTCGCTCGACATTTATTCTGCAACACACCTATATTTTTCTCGGACAATCACAGTAAATGTAGTAAATTACAAATTCTAGTGTCAATATTAATAGTTCACAATTATACACAAGTATATGACTGTGCCATTTGTGATTTATATTGATATCGAATTTATATTTAGACCAATATTTGAATACCGTTTTCCATACTTCTGCCCACCTGGTAATCCTTTACAGGATTTGATTTTTAAAGTGCTAACTTGTACTAAAAGAAAATTTTTCCCAAGGGGGAAATTAAAGATGAACCTGATACACCTTTATCTATCCCTTGTCCTTGTAGGTCAAAGGCGTATTACCTACTACAAAACAAAGCCTAGATGACAGATTGTAAATGGTTTTAGAAGAAGGTAAAGCACATCCATGGCATAGCACGGGCACGACCGCTGAAGGTAGACACGAGAGTGGTCGTAGGTTTATTATATGGGGAAGGAGGCGCCACTACCTCTAATACTCCAACATATTAGATGGAACAATGCACAAGGAGAGAGATAGAAGCCCTTATGATTATGACAAAAGAAACACTCTGATAGCACCCAATAGCGGTACCCACTAAGAGGGACCACATCTGAAAAGGAAAGCTACAATTAATAAATACAATGGGATCGCTATTTGTGTTTCAGGATAAGCGATAATGCTATTAGGAGAATTAAAACTTACTAACTATTAATCCCTTGTGTAAGGCACCCAAAAATAATTACGTATTTCCATTACTTAAATAAAATAAAATTTTGATTTTAAATTACAAGTCTCAATAAAGTATGTACTGGAATAACCCAAAAAAGATTTGAAATAACGACTGAGTTCATTCAATTACTTTAATTATTAACATAAAGGCGGCACATATCGTTTGCATGAGCCCTAATGCCTGCAGATCTGAATACTTTACAGATGGTTGTTAAAATTAAAATTCTCAAGGTTAATATAAAAACATTAGTAAATTATTTATATTAACTCTTCATTTGGTAAAAATGATAACAAAGGTAATCATCTGAACTGTACATGAAGACAATCCTGTTTGTTTTTAGCTCAATTAAATATCTGTTGGAACCAACAATTTAGTTATCTAAACACAAACGTGTCACGATAACAGCTGGTTGTACACCGTATGATACTTACCACAAAAGGAATATTTTTTAACGATTAACAATATAATTTATTAAATAACTAATCAAATCAATTAAGTATGAAATTTCAAGACATTGAAATTTTAATTTTTCTACCAAAAACTTATTTGGCTATTCAACGTGATGAGGTATTAAATCCGCGCCAACATATTTAAAACAATTCAGATCATAAACCAAATATTAGTAGTCATAAAAAATATTGCTTACTTTATTAATCGGAATAAGCGAAAAACATTGTATTTGCTTTAACAGACTGTACTGATGAAAGATTAAACCAAATTCTTAGTAATGGATGATGTTCACAACCAACATCTCGTGAATTTCATTTAATTATCAAACGTATAATTGAAATTACACGTGTGTTCTCTAACGCCATTACTAACAGCTGCTTCATATTAACTAATCAATTTATTATCTTCCAAACTTAGCGCTGCAAATAAATCGTGTTACTAAAAATTAATAGCAAACTCCTTACCAACCGTTAACGAAGAGATCTATTTCAGAACTAATTGAGACTCATTTCGCTACCTTCTTGGTGCAGTTCTTAAATTGTATGCTCTCCGAAAAAACTTGAACATCTTTTTCGGGATTTAAAGGGGTGGCACAATGCTCATTTATTTTCGTTTATGGAAAACGTTAATTTTGGACGCAAGCATGAAAAGGTACTCCTTCCACTGTGTTTAAAACTACACACAAATGTTTATAATAAGGAGTTTAAGCTAGAAATACGTTTATCTTCGCCATGATCTCGTTTGGAATTTTCTTAGTTTGGAAAATAAGTCAGTTGCTTTACATGAAGTTTTGATATTTTTTAAAGATCTCATTTTTTCACTGTTAGAATAGTGGTGTCTATACAAGAGTTGTAGAAAAGAAATCCGAGAAACAGACCCTAGATGTTTAGCTTGTTACTTTAAATTTGTCTATTCCTATAATATGCTGTAGTCGGCATTTAGAAATCTTCTCATACCTTACGGTATACATGGTGTTCTCTTAGGTGACCGACACATTTTCACTATGTATTCTAGCTGCAATTCCGAACAAAAAGAAATTCATATACACTTTAGGTTTTTCGCTTTTTAGATATGTACAAAAGAAGTATGCGCATCTGTTGGTGTAAACTTGCGTATTCAATTAAGAAGTAACACAATAAAATAAAAACGCTAACATATTATAATTACTCTGATTGTTCTTCTCTATATTCTATATTCTATACATGCTGTGAGTCTTTGAGCCATTTATCGTACCAGTTAATACCTGCAACTTCATTTCGTATAGAATCTACTGCCTCAACTATTCTCGCAATCAAATTTTTTGCGTGTAATTTACCGTCATTGTACGCACGAGTTGTAGGGCAACCCCAAACGAAACGGCAATTGCGACAGTTCAGGAGAACGTGCAGACGATAGTACATGGCCTTCTTGTTCTTATTTATTTATCATCCAGGAAAATTTAGAAGTTCAATAACTTGCGTACTAAATTGCGGTGGGGTGCCATTTTGATGTCTAATCGAGATTCTAGTGGAATATTTTCCGGATTGGATCAAACTATTTTCTTGCGATATTAATTTGCGTAAGACGTCCTTCGATAAAGTTCGATCCAATAACGTAATTGCTTAACAGTGACCCAAATGCGAGTATTTGTTAATACCATCTTAAATAAATTAAGCTTCATCTGTAAACATTGTTACTAGTAAAATGAGCTGTACGTTATAAATTTAGAGTAGATTTGTCCCGAAGGAGGGCAGGGATCTCGTAACAATTTTATAGATGCATCGACTAACTACAGTGGTGCGGAAGTGAAAAAGTAATAAATATAAACATTTGAAATGCCTTAAATACAAAACTACGTTACAATGACAACTTACTTGATAGGCTTTTTCTATTGTCGTAATCATGGGGAGCCAAGCCGTTTTGTCTCAGCAATTCTTTCCGATATTTTCCCTACACAGAAGAATGTTATTTCAAATAGGTCTCTTTTGCTGTTGGTTTCTTAAATTTCGTCACGTCACATCTTGCTCTTCTCTACAATACCTTAAAACACTCATTAAAATTTGTCATATCAAAGAAATTTTTATAATAAAGTACCCCTCCCAAATACGTCTCCATCCCTGGGGTGGCTGATATTCTTTCGTAAATTTCGTATACTTTTACCGTGTTCATTAATAGATGCGAATAAAATACAATCTAATCTTAACGTCTATTGACATTAAATAAATACCATAAAAATTCATTTCCTTAAAAAGAAAAACTTGTTTCCTAACATCAGACTGCCCAGGTATTACTAAAAAAGAAATCCTTAACAGAAAAATTAGTACTACTCTTATCAAACCGATTTTCCTAGTTTTCAAATATTAATAGTTACGCTCTTAATCCCATTTTTGCAAATGTCAACTTAACAATAAACAGAATGTCTATCAATAATAGTATCCCGCATATACCCGATCGCTATAGTGGTGTCTGGTGTAGCGATTGTGGGTGTGGCGATCGGGCTGGTTCAATAATAATACATTTACTTGAAGGATCGGTTGATCGATTTAGGTTATCTTATCTGAGAGTTGGTCGAGCAGTTTTTTTGTTTTTTTTGTTTGTCTTTGGTGTGTTTTAACTAGGGGAGACGTAGCTGTCCGTATCTCTAGCTGGAAAGGGGGGGGGTGTCATTTGCCTTATACGTACTGGGGGTCCTAGGTTATTACTTAATTAAAACTCGGATCATATTATTTGGTATATTCGACTACTAAATATAAAATTTATTTATAATATTTACATCTTTAGAAATTTAGGCGTTAGATACGCAACTTACGAATACTGTTATCCAGTGGACACATTCTCTATTACTAATGGTTAGTACTATTACAAATTACATCAGGCATAAAACTTACCCTTAATAAACTCAGTCACTGTAACTTTCACTAATACTAATTTACCCATCGGTCAAATCACTACTTTTCACATAGTGGCCTCACCTGTTGAAATCTGGAGTGGAACTGTCGCTATTTTTTTCCTTTCCTTCCTCGCAGTGACTCTCTCCTTATTTTAAATTGTTAACTTAGCATATTTCCGGTTGGTGACCAGCAGCTACCTAATGGGTTCTGCTTGAACTTTGACTTTATTGTCGTTTTGCTGTGCCTCTTTATTTCGAAATTATAAACTTATGTTGTAATACGCTATTTCCTCTATTGGAAATAGCGCATAGGTTGAAGACCTGAATGAACTTACCATAAATTTAACTTTAAATACTATTTCTACAAATGAGGCTATCTAATTTTACTAGTTTCCTATTTTAACATTTTTAATTGAATGGGTGGGTATATGCGGGGTACTACACAATACAGTTTTTTCATGTTCGCATTCCATAATTCCTTAAACATCAAATTGTTGTTGTTCACTTCTTAACCGAAACTACATCACATGTAAAATCTCAAAAATTACCGTGAACATCCTAATTAATCCCTTTAGAAAAGTTCTAATTTCAGCTACATTAGCATACCTAAAATTAGAGAAGCTCTAGTTCTGGGTTTTTTATTAGCCCATCACTATTTAAATAATGCAACAAACAATTGTGTTAGCATTATGCCAACTTCCTATTAATGAACGGATGCCATCTAAAATTCGTATCTCAATTTGACATTAACCTATTTTTACATCATTTATTTACTCAGAGTTTATTTTACAGCTCCCGAATAAGGACATCCAGGAATACGAATGGTTTACATTCTTACCAGGTCACCAACTCATACAAAACGATACGAAATTTCCATTGCTGGAGGGTTTCAACACTTATTTATTTCTCTCTCATAACTAAGTTACTGATTTTTATTCCACCGTAGCGACAGTAAAATCCACGAACACGTGAAAATGATTTCATTGCCTTACTGCAAATCAAACACACCAGATCGCAAAATGCACACCGTCAACACTGCGATCTACCTTTTGTTGTGCTTACATATCAACTTCTCTGTTTGAACTTCCTTTCTCCTTGTCAAGCTTAAGTGTTATATCTCATTTCCCTTCTACAATTTTTATTCTCACAATGCAACATACTTTATCTATGCTGAATGCAAGGTTATTGTACAACAACTATCTATTTATAATTTATCTTTCTATGAAAAAAGGGTTTATATTTGTTTTCATGCGGTGTTAAAATAAGTCATTGTCTTGGATTATTACGTTTACAATGTATTTAAAAGAAATAATGGTATACCATCTAAATTATCCTTATAGAAACAAATTTTTGAAATGTCATGCTTAATTAACGTCTATTGTTTGTAAAAGTCTTACTATACGGATGGCGCCCATATTTATTCTCTCTTCAAATCTAAATTTTACTTTTCTATCTGGTGTGTATTTAAAGTAACACGAATGCATTTCAACATTGTACGCGGAATAAGTTATAAATTATTCTGTAACCGTTGACAGCATTGTGCGTGATGTGCCAAATCTACAGACCGAAGATGATAAGGAAAAGCTAATCGTGATGTAAAATTTACTAAACTTGGGCTTGACAAACACCGACCATGCCAGATATTTTGTGTGGATTTGTGGATGTATTTGTAACGTTTAAATTTCAAGAAGATCCCATTTCTATCCAACACTGAAAGACATCAGAAAATGCGTAGGGTGAGGAACTACTTCTCCACTGCACTGCACCAAGTTTGCTTCTCCAAAACTCATATAGAAACACCTTGCTTATCAATTCTAGATGTGGGTGTTAGTTATTGATTACTTTGGCAGTTGTGCCTTATTAACAAATGTAAGTTTTTCTAGATTACTTAGTTGATTGGAGGCATGACTAGGGTGGTGGTGAACTTACAAATTGGCAAATTTGTATACCTCAAAAATTAGCAGCATGTTTAGAATATGGAGGCAAACAATTCAACCAATTGTTATTGTATTATTTGTTAATAAAATACGTAATTTTATGATGCCTATTTGTAACGTTAATGCGTTATTTAAGCAAAGATTATTTAATAGGAAAGAATTGATTAATTTTAGTTAGTTAAATGAGCTTTATAACGAAAACACCCTGAAATATTTGTAGAAGTTTTGGTAGTTTACATTAATAACATACCTATTTTATTATAATATTAAATTAGGACACAGAAATAAATAGTAAAGCACCTATTGTATATTAAATACAACTAGTAATAAAGTTCGGTACTTTACACCCTTCGTATTAATTTAAAAAAATACAAACAAATTTTGGTAAATAATAAGGTTAAAGAAGCGTATTTGTTAACATTCACGCGAATTCAAAACAAACCATTGGATCATGGAATTGAACCGACACATCCTACTACACCAATAGTCATAAAACTCGTCATAACAAATTTAAGAGTTACATGGAAACCGTGGTAGGAATTAAGGGCTCAGACTAATTAAAAGAAACCGAAACCATGGTAGATTACCCAAAAATCATAAACTTCTAAATTTACAGTTACGAACGTAAACACACACGCCGCTTTCAAAAGTGCAAGATGATTGAGAGCATAAACAGAATGACATTGAGCATGACAACAGGTCAGTTTTAGACGCATAATTCGTGTGATCGAGAAAATTTAGGTAATAGCTTGGGACGTTATAACTTGTAAATACAGACAGGGCATAAGAAAAGGCGACCTTTTATCTTTAATGATTTGAGACCAAACAGCAGAACAGAGCTACGCAGCCATCTCCGTGCGGGTTAGAGGTTGTAAATCGGGTAGCAAACGTGACGGTATGTAAAACTCCGGAATTGTTAGAGAAACAAGTTCCTAAACGCGAGTGCAAACGCGGAATTTAAAAATACCGTTACGGTTGAATGTGACCTTGTGCTGGAAGCTTTCATCCAACGCCAAGTTGGAATATTGAATTACCTGCAACCCTTTCCGTACACAAAAAAAAATCGTTTGGGCTTTGTATAAGAGCAACGAACCTGTAAGTCATTTCAGTTTTTGTTTTCGACCTGATACATTTCATGCTGTTGTATATTTAATAATTGTATTTCGTTGTAATCATACGAAGGAATATAACTTATTATTAAGAGGACTTTTACGTAGGCGCACGCTTAGTGAAAGCGTATTGTAAGCCAAAAATTCTTATGTGGAAAAACACCACAATTTTGTCAATATATTTTATATGTACTAGTTAATTCGGTTAGATGTCTATAATTCATAAACTTAAGCTTTTTTTTTCTTTTAGATATATATGTTCATATTTGACCAATTAGGGAAAGAGCTTAGTTTTTTTTTTGTTATTTACTATGATATTCATTTTTGATAATATAAATTAAATGAAGAAGACTTGGAGTTTTCTTATTATTTATGTTTATTTTAAATTAGCAGAAGGTGAGAAAACGTGTACACAAGGCTCCCTCAACATATATTCCAGTAAGAAAGTTAATCTTCTCTCGAAAAATTTATTTCTCGGGCAGATATTATTTAGGATTATCCAGGTGTGTTAACGCCCAAAGGTTTTATTAGGCCGAGAGCACAATGATCTTTCCAAGTAGGTGTAAGGATATTTAGTCAAGGCTTTACAATTTGTATTCCGCTTAAAAGTTTTGCATTTGCTTTTGTAGAACCTAGCCCTCACCACTGAAATGTAGCTGATGCACTATTTGCTTTTAGATCACTTCGATATGGTACGATAAATTAATTCAGGGTACTTATCGTCAATTCAGCATGTAACATACTTTTCTTTTTTTAGTATTTGAAAAACGAAAAAATGGCTTAATTTTCATGTTCTGAATCAGCACTAGAACACATTGTGTAAATTTGTCTGTTATTAATTAACATTTAACTGCATGCAGCTTTTTTCGTAAAACCTGTAAGTCATTCGCTAAAGCAATATGAGATTTACTATGTATTTTAACATTCAGTCGCGCTTATAGTTCTGGACGTTGCAAAACGGCTCTGAAATCGATCCGTTTTGAAATCATTTTAGAAGTAACCTAATATCTGTAATTTCTATTTCATTTTCAGACGTGTACCAGTTCACGAAATGAAATATTCGGTCTCATATCAACGGATCCCATCAGGTCTTTTCTATTGAATTCGCTCATGTGTACAATTGGAAGATTCTGAGCTAAGCCCGAATTTCATAATTTATACCTATCTACACGATGGATTTTGCATGGTTCGCACATTTTCTAAAATGTGTATTTAACTCTGCATTTGAACTTTAATGTGCTGAATTGTTCACAATGTAAATTTATATGTATAGTGTATGCGTGATCCGTTATTTAATGCTTTTTGAGATAAAAATTGCTGTCTTTTATATATCTTAACACAATTCGAGCGAGTGTTGTGGTGAAACGACTTCCACGTCCGGTTTCCTAACTAAATCAACTGAAACTTTGGTAAAGTACATGTTTGTGGTGTGTCTTATAGTGCTGCAGTATGAAAAGTTACCACGTTTACCGGTAAATTATTTTTTTAAATAATAAATCAATAGCTTTAAAATAATGATTAACTTAGATCTTTCTTTTTAATATGTGTATACTTTACGAATTATATCAGTGCTTTTATTTTCCGACATTACCTAGGTAAGTCAGTTAACCTATTTTGATGTGAAATATTTGCCTAAAAATAGGAAGCTCTTTAATATTTATGGAAAACTTGGAACAAAAATCTAACGTTTTAGTCATCTCAACGCATCAATAAAAGATTCGCTTAAATGTTATCAATGATTTTTGTTTAATCATTTGTTTCTAAATCAAAATAGTTTTTGACATAAATTATTCTGGCGCTGATTTCATGTTACTAAATTGTGCATAGTGTGGACTCTGCGAACTAAAATAAAATTTTTGCAAGCGCAAAATTGTTGAGGGAATAAATTTTATTTTGGTTGATATTTTCCGAGTTATTCCACCATAGAGACTAATTTATTCAAATTAATTTATCACTTCCGTATTTGTTTTGTCAAAATCGTACGAAATAAATTCAACATAAAAGTTTTAGGAATCATGGGAATGCATAATTTAAAACACAAAATTAACAGTTTATCCTCCAACGAAAGGTGATGTGAAAAATTCTTTACAGAGTGTACACGAATTATTCAACGTCATTGTTATTCAACTGCATGCAGGTATTAGACGTTTTTGAAACAATTATCCGTAGCTTATTAATAGTAACGGAAAATTTAACTGACATTTCACCGATAAAAGTATCCGTGATTGGCTAGATTTAAATAAATCCTTGCATTCTATTTGTCCATATTGTTAGATAAGCACTATAATTGGTTCGCCGATAATACAGGTTAACCAAAATATGAATCACCTCGGTACTTTTTTTAAATTACTACAAATGTAGGGATTACCCTGCACATTTACAGCCAAGAATATAGCGAATGGACGCAGCCTGCAGACCGTGTGTTTTAATCTTTATTTGGTCTGTAGTTCAAAGTCAATAAACCATTAAATATTGGTTGTTTATGCGACCTTTTTATTAATATTTATAAATTGTTCATTTTGTACCTGATTTAGAGGAGGTTGTCTACCTTTTTTATTTTACTTTTTTAATTCTCCCATTGTTAGTAATATTACATGTGAAGTGAAATATTTTCCAATCCAATTATGAATATAGGCCCGTGAAGTTGGCTACAATACCAACATCATTAGGCCCTCAGTCCTAGAACTGGTTGGACCCATAACGCAATTGTTTTCTATTCTGAAATAACCTACACATTTCCCTGAAATTTCTATATCTTACATCTTTCACTATCTGTGTGCAATAGTCTAATCTAGGTCTACCTCTACCTCCATTTTTCTCTTATCTGTTTCTAACATATGCCGCGTTATTCCCTCATGCCTTAGCATGTGCTCTATCATCCTATCTCTCCTATTTTTTAATGTTTTCCACATATGTCTTTCTTCCCCTACCGTTTCTAGTACCTCTTTGTTCTTAACTTTGTCTGTCCATGATATCTGCATCATACGTCTGTAGCAGCACATTTCAAAATGCTTCTATCTTTTTCCTGTCCGCTTCTCCTACTGAAAGCATATGTGTTCAACACATATGCTGAAAGCATGTGTTCAACACATATGCTTTCAGTAATTGTTTCCTTGTTTCTATGCTTGTAGTCTTCGAACATAACAGCTGCTTTTTGTTGTTGAATGCAGCACGGCTTGCGCTAATTTTTTTATTTTATATTCTTTACCCTCCATTTCGAATGGACCTGCACCTTGCCGAAGTTTTAAAGTACTAGAACAGGTGAAATGGCTTGCGTGTTCTAATGAGCTAAAGAGCCAAACTACAGGTCCAACCAAAGTAGTAGGGTCGTTAGTGAGGAACCAGACTAAGACAGGTTCCCGAAAGAGGGCAACGGCTTATTCGGTACTTAGATTGGCAGAGGCTATAGGGGTCGGTATGGCAGTCTAAGACACGATACCGCAATGTGGAAGACAACGGGAAACCACCAAATCACCTCCCAAGTACACAGAGTACTTAAACTATAATAAAATGAAGTCATTCTCTGGGGCAAAAGATTCCGGAGGCTATAGGGGTCGGTATGGCAGTCTAAGACACGCTACCGCAATGTGGAAGACAACGGGAAACCACCAAATCACCTCCCAAGTACACAGAGTACTTAAACTATAATAAAATGAAGGCATTCTCTGGGGCAAAAGATTCCGGAGTTAAAATGTCCCCCATTCGGATCTCCGGGAGGGGACTGCTTTGGAGGATGCGATCAGGAAGTTCAGAATAAGAGTCGGAAACATTTTGCGAGTCAGAACATAGAATGTTAGAAGTATGAAGCAAGTGGATAAGCTAGAAAATCTAAAAATTGAAATGAATAGGTTAGCACTAGATATAGTAGGGATCAGCGAAGTTCGGTGGCCAGAGGCGGGCTATTTTTGGAGTGGAGACTTTAGGGTAATTCATACAGGTGCAGAGGAAGGAAATTAGGGTGTGGGGATAGTTATGCGAAAAAAAATCGGATACTGTGTAGAAAATTAATTACTAAAGAACGAAAGAGTACTCATGGTTAGATTAGAATCTAAAGCGGTAAACACAGAAATAATACAAGTATAGATGCCCACTTCTAGCTACGGTGTCGATGAGTAAAAGCGATCTACAAAGATATCGAAGACATATTAAGATAAAAGGACATGAAATTTAATAATTACGGGGGATTTTAATGCAGCGGTAGGTGAGGGTAAGGAAGGAGCAGTAGTAGGTTTATTTGGTTTAGGCACGAGAAACGACAGGGGAAATAGGCTGGTAGACTTTTGCGACAAGAACAATTTAATCATCACAAACACATTATTTCAACATCATACTAGAAGACGATATACGTGGAAGATCCCAGGAGATATAGAAAGATATGAAATAGATTACATTCTTGTTAAACAACGGTTTAGGAATCAAGTAAAAGACTGTAGAAGCTACCCAGAAGCAGATATAGACACTGACCACAACATCGTAATTATGAAGGCCGCACTTAAATTTAAAAATTTGAAAAAAAAAACGAAAAAAGGCACTTTAACTTTGTGAAACTAAAAGATAAAGATATTCAACAAAGATTCGAAAAAAGTCAAATGAATTGCTGAAAGATATCGGGAAAATATCTGATTCTAAAGAAGTAGAAACAGAATGGAATAGCATTAAATCCAGCCTAGGCATGGCGGCCAGAGACATTCTGGGGTATATACAAAAAGAAAATAAGAAACCATGGATAACAAAGGATATCCTGAATTTAATAGAAGAAAGACGAAGATACAAAATTAAATCAGACGAAACAGAAGAGATACAAATCCATAAACGTCTATTCCAAATTGTAAGCTATATGTATGAGACAGGCGAGATACGCAAAGATTTCAAACGTAGCATCATAGTAACTATACCAAAAAAGAAAGGCGCCGATAGATGTGAAAATTTTCGAACAATAAGTTTGACAGCACACGTATCAAAAATATTAACTAGAATTGTACAAAGACGAATGGAAAAATGAGTTGAAGAAATACTATGAGAAGACCAATTTGGGTTTAGGCGAAACGGGGGCACACGGGAGGCTATTTTAGCTCTGAGAGTGATAATGGACAAAACAATAGAAAAAGGGAAAAGTGTGTATATAAGATTTGTAGATCTGGAAAAAGCATTCGATAATGTAAAATGGGAAAAAATGTTCGAAATACTAAAAAAAAATGGGAATGAGTTATAGGGATAGACGAATAGTACATAGAGCACACAGCAGTAATAGAATTAGAGTAGGAACGTAGAGAAGTGAACATTAGGAAAGGGGTAAGAGAGGGATATGCCCTATCCCCATTAATTTTTAAGAGGTACATTAAAGAAGCAATGAATACTGTCAAATGCAGGAAGACATTTGGAATTACTATGCAGGGACAAAAAATTGATATGCTTCGATTTGCAAATGGTATAGCGGTATTATCATCTAGCAAGGAAGGATTAGAAGCTGCTCTTAATGAAATGGAAACGGTTCTATCAGAGAGATACGGTATGAAAATTAACAAAACTAAAAGTAAAGCACTAGTACGCAAAGGAGGGGAAAGCAAAAGCAAGAATACAAATAGGTAACAAGAACTTACAAAAGGTTAAGGATTTCTACTACCTGGGAAGTCAAATACCGCAAGATGGGAAAAGCACAAAAGATATAAAACAAAGATTAGCACAAGGTCGTGCTACATTTAACAAGAAAAATCAACTACTGTGTTCGAAGGCAACAAACATAGAAATAAGGAAAGGACTGCTTAAAACATATTTGTGGAGCACAGCACTGTACGGCTGTGACGCCTGGACAGTAGGAGAAGCGGACAAGAAATAAGTAGAAGCCTTTGAAATGTGGTGCTGCAGACGTATGATGAAGATATCATGGACAGACAAAGTTAAGAACGAAGAGGTACTAAAAATGGTAGGGGAAGAAAGAAATATGTGGAAAATGGTAAAAAATAGGAGAGATAGGATGATAGGCCACATACTATGACAACAGGGAATAGTGCGGAATATATTAGAAGCAGAAATAGGAAAGCGGAGGTAGACCTAGGTTAGACAATTGCACATAGATATGAAAGATGTAGGCTGTAGGAATTTCAGGGAAATGTGTAGGCTAGCTCAGAATGGAAATCAATAGAGGTACGCATCCAACCGGTCCCAAGATGGATAAATTAATGACGAAAAAAGTAACTGTACTTAAATGTGATGATTATTATAAGCAACTACAAGTATTGATTGGGCAATATTCTTGAATAATGTTAATTGTGTGATAGGATTTACTGGAAAACTATTAATTCGGCAAATGTCTAAGTGTTGGGGGATCTTGGCAGCCACAGGCTGCTTAATCCCTTTCACTGAATCTCGGTGAAATAGCACATAAAATTAGAAAACAATAGAAGGGGAACCGAGCTGTATACAGGCTGTGTAGGAATTTCATGGAACTGAGTAGACTAGCTCAGAATATAAATTAGTGCAGGTACTTGTCCAATCAGTTTTGAGACGGAAAACCTAATGACGAAAAAATAAGTGCAGATAAAGCTGATGATATGATTATTATAAACAACTACAGGTGTTGGTGGTGAAGTATCTGCAACTAGTGTTGACTGTGCGAAAGGATATAGTGGAAAAATAATAAAAATCGGTAAATGTTCAAGTGCTGGGGGAACTTGGCAGCCACAGGCTGTTTACCCCTTTGACAACCACTGAATGTCGAAGAAATAGGGTATATAATTGTAAAACAATAGAAGGGGATTGAACTGCATCTAACAAGAAAGAACAGTGCCTATGATGAAAGACAACAAGAAGAAAATTGTTGAAAGCATAAGTGTGGAGCACAGCACAGTATACCTATGAAATACGTGCAGTAGGAAAAGCAGACAGAAAAACGGTATCAGCCTTTTGGAATGCCGTGCTTCAGATGTATGAGGATGATTGCATGGACAGACAAAGTTAATAACAAATAAGTTTTAGAAATAGTAGGGGAACAAGGATATCTGTGGAAAAAATAGGAAAAGTAGAAGGGCAGAATACGTTCTAAGGCATTTTTTGGGGAATAGTGTGGGATATATTACAAGCAGAGATAGGAAAAAGGAAGTAGATGTAGACCTAGATCAGATAGGGATATTTGCAGACTGTGCAAATTTCAGGGAAATGTGTAGGTTAGTTCACAATAGGAAACAATAATGGTACTCGTCTAACCAGTTCCAGAACTGAAGACTTAATGATGATGATTTTTTACCCTTTTCTTCGATGGTTCTCTAAAAATATACTGTATTTCGCCGATATACGTGAAGTGGATTAAGCAACCTGACGGCTACGAAGATCCCTCTCCACGTTGACACTTGCCCAAACAATAGCTTTAAAATTACCCTTTTCGCACAATCAACATTTGTCGAGAATATTGCGAAACCAACAACTGTAGTGGTTTACAATAATCATCAGATTTACATACAATTACTTTTTCATCATTAAATTTTCCGTACTAGAACTATTTGGGCGCGTGTCTCCAATGATTTGTATTGTGAGTTAACCCACACATTTCCCTAAAATTACCACTGCTGACATCTTTTACTATCTGTGTGCAACAATCTAATCTAGGTCTATTTCTACCTTTCTTTTTTCCATTCTATGCTTCTAATATTTTTGGCACTATTACCTCATGCCTTAGTAGGAGAACTATATCTTCTATTCTTTACTGTTTTCCACATATTTCTTTCTTCCCCTAGCATTTCTACAACCTCTTAGATCTTAACTTTGTCTGTTCATGATATCTTAGTCATCAGATTTCAAAGGCTTCTATCTTTTTCCTGTCCGCTCTCTTTACTGTCCACGTTTCCCAGACGTGCAGTGTTGTGCTCCATAAATGTTGTCAATAATCTTTTCTTTGTTTCTATGTTTGTTGTCTTTGAACATAGTATTTGCTTTTTCTTGTTAAATACAACACGACCTTGTGCTAATCTTTGTTTTATATCTTTGCACTTTTCCATCTAGCGTTATTTGACTTCCTAGGTAGCAGAAATCCTTAACCTCTTGTAAGTTCTCGTTTCCTATTTATATTTTTGTTTTTGACTTATTTAGCTCTCCTTTACATACTAGTATTTTAGTTTTATTTTTGATAATTTTCATACCGTATTTCTCTTTTAGTACTGTTTTCATTTCATTAAGAGCTACTTCTAACTCTTCCTTGCTAGATGCTAATACCGCAATATTATCTGCAAATCTATGCATATCAATAGTTTGTCCTTGCATAATAATTACAAATGTTTTTCTGCATTTGACAGTATTCATTGCCCTTTCGGAAGTTCAATATACAATTTAAAAATTAACGGGGATAGGGTACATCCCTGTCTCCGCTCGTTCATAATATTTACTTTTCTACGTTCCTGCTCTAATTCTATCACAGCCGTTTGCTCTTTGTGTAAGCTATGTATTATCTCTATCCCTAAAACTCTTTCCAATCTTTTTAAGTTTTTCGAATATTTTTTCCCATTTTACGTTATCGAATATTTTTTCCAGATCTACAAAACCTATATACATGTTTTCTTCTTTTTCTATTGTTTCTTTATTATCACCCTTAAAGCTAAAATGGTTTCCCGTGTTCCCCTGTTTTGCCTAAACCCAAATTGATTTTCACCTAGTATTTATTCAACCAGTTTTTGTATCTGTCTTTGTACAATTCTAGTTAGTATGTTCGACACGTGTGCTGTCAAACTTATTATTAGAAAATTTTCACATCTTTCCGCACCTTACTTTTCTGGTATAGTGATTTCTGTTCTAGTGCTTCTAATTTCGGTCCTGCATATAAATTTCATATATATTCTTGCCTTCTACATATATAAAGCACAATAGATGTCATATAGCAAAATCGCTACTGCTTCGTTACTACTTCATGGGGCTTCAAATCTACACCAGCCGCACTCCATATTTCGGAAATATTAGATTTCAAAGTTCTGAGTTGGAAATTGGCTACAGCTTTTTTGTTATAGAATCACAAATGATTGTATGTGGCAAAATCGCCAGTGCTTGGTTAGGGCTATTATGCTTCAAACCCCAACCGAATTCCACTTCCAGTTTCGAAAATATTAGACTTAAATTACTGAACTGGACGTTGCTTATCACTTTTCATGTGAAGTAACACAATTTTTTATGCTTTAAATACAAATGCACTTACGGTTTTCGGAGTATTAGACTACGACTTATCATGAATTGGCTAAGATGCACAGCCTGAACTATTAAAAGAAAAATATTAGTTGTATGTTGACGCGGTGGTGTGCTCCAAACGGGAACCAATTCCTAGTTTCGGTTGTGATAATATTTGACTATAGAGTCAGACGTTTGCCCCAATTTTTTTGTTATTGTATTTAGATACTATTAACTCTGTGTAGCTAGCTGTTTATGTTTTGTTATGGTTTAATTTCTGGTCTCAGTACACTTTCCGATTTCTACGATTTGGATTTCCACTTTCCCATGAATACTAATACTTTGAAAACCCCGTAGAAAGTGAATCAACTGATTTTTACAAATATTTCAACAAAGAATCAAACACAACATATAGGCTTACTTTATGTTTTGGGAATTATTGTAATAGTTGGAAGTTGAATTACAGTAAAACTTAACTTAATATTAGGTATGTATGGAATTATGGGAAATAAGAAATTAGGATTATACAACACAGCCATGAATGGTAAGCGATATAGTACAACAGTATAACAATGTTTGTAAATATCTCTTTCACATTCCAGTGTTCAGCCACGCATAGATTTGCTATAATCGATAACTATTTCTGCATGCGTAGAAGCCTCTAGCCCACTTGCAACCCTTGTCCACAAACACATCCAACCGAAGTTCATATTGCAAATGCTGATCAAAATTAAAACTGTCGTCACTGTCTCCGGACACTGATTTCCTTGGCTGATGCTCGTTAATTTGTAGAATATCTAAGCAATTACCTCGGTTAAGCTATACAAAAGATGAGTCAAGTTGACCCCTACTTTTGGTTTTCCACTTCTTTCTTTATCCATTAAATTGTATGTTCGTTTTGCGCTCAATTGTGCCGGTTTTTGTTTCAACAGTGCTCGTTTATTTAAAGCGAAAAAATGAAAACATATTTGTGGGTGGGAGGAGTTGACGGCTAGCTTGCTATACGAAAGAAGCGGATCAGGAAGAAAGGAACGAAATCAGTAATGGAATGCTGGTCCGAATTATGGTAACTGAGAATGGAAAGAAGGAAAATGATTGCCACGCTAACACAACCATGGGGGGAGGGGCTAAAGAAAACAAAAGAACAAACTAAATTTCCTCGAAAAAAAATTATTAGTGTGTATACACGTATGCATGCGGACAAAACACTAGTCTGTCCAATACAATAAAATACAACATCTAGTTAATAACACCGAAAAATAAACAGAATAATTATGGGGTTTATTCTCGCATGTTTAATAACAGGAATCTTACCTACCTATATACTACGGTGACTATGACGAGCACGTTCTCAATAGAATCTACTAAACCTAAGAACAAATTATATATTTACAATAGTGCCTTCAGGCGCAATCAACAAACTAGCACCAATAAGTAATCTAGTACCCAAGTGCCACGGCTAATGGATAATTGTCAAGTCGATATATAGTAAATAAGAGGACAGGAAAAAGATAGAAGCCTTTGTAAAGTAATGCTACAGGAGTATGATGAATATATCATGGGCAGACAAAGGTAAGTATAGAGAGGTACTAGAAATAGTAGGAAAAGAAAAAAATATGTGGAATACAGTAAAAAAAATAGGGGTGATAGGATGATAGGACACATACTAAGGCATGAGGGAATAGCGCGGGATATATTAGAAGCAGAGAAAGGAAAAAGAAAGAAATAGAAGTAGTGAAAGATGTAGGTTGTGGGAATTTTAGGGAAATGTATAGGTTAGACCAGAATAGGAAACAATGGAAGTACGCGTCCGACAAGTTCTAGGACTGAAAACCTAATGATGATGATATAATTTCGAAACCAATTTACTCAGTTATCCATAAATATAAAAATCTATATCACACCAAAACTACACTAGTATCCTTATTCTAATAATAACAGCTAAATAATTAACAAAGGTATGCTCACCAACTTCTTAATATTTCTATGATACAAGCAAAATCCACGTACTGTAAGTAAGTAAAGCTATCGTTATCTACCGACCAGAATGGCATTTCCCCACGTAGATTTTTAAGAATTATTGTAACTGCAATGTACCCATCTCATCATAAACCTGTCAGCATAATAGCGGAAGCTAAACGAAACGTGTTGTAACGACAAAGTGAGATTTCTATGTTAAGGCCAAATAAGCGTTGATTCCAAGAACACAAGAATCGGAGGTTAGAATCCAGGCTAGGCATGTGTTGAAATCCGGGCTAAGAATGTGTGATAAAATTCAGGCTAGAATGTGTGTTAAAATTTGACGAAAAGATTTTAAAATTTCTATTAAAGAGACACCACTCTTCAACTACCTACCCATCACATAAAAGAAAAGCAAGTTTTCATCGTAAAGATTTTGTAACTGTCCGGTTGAGTTTATGATATTTAACATTAAAGAAACCACGCAAACCAACACTCGAAATATAGCAAACTCGTTCAACGAACATATTATAAAATTGTTTTCTGAAGAATAATCACGAAAACCTATTATAGAATAGAAATAACTTTAAGCGTATGTTTAGCATTCAGATATAGCACGACAGCTTTATTTGATTACAATTAAACTATCTAATTACAATTAAACTAGGTCAGTTAAGTACAATCATATCGAACACTACGTATCATGGACGGCTCATATAATTGAACAATCTTCCAAACGTGAAAGTAAACATTTATTACAACATGTTATGGTGTGTAAAAATGGAACGTAACAAGCTCCGCCTCTGTTTTTTAGTTTTTCAATTTTTCCGTAGTTCATTGAATTGTGTTTGTTTTGTGCTCGATTGTGTTGGGTTTCAATTGCATTCATTTGCTTATAGCGAAAAAAAAATTAAAACAATGGTACACTCGGTAGTTACCGCATCGTTATTTTTGAAAATAATTTTATGATGCTTGGTTGCTTGTGTGTTATGAACTCCATAATACGTTGGAAATTAACTTTTTATTTTTGTATTCTATAAGCATTGGGAGTTATTTTACGTTAATGTTCATTTAGTATGTATTTTACTATGTTGGCTTATGTTACAAATATTACATATTAATTTTAATTTAGGATTTAACTGTTTTTAAGTAATTTATAGTATCCAACATAATTTTCTGGACTAAAAATAAATATAATTATATTGAAAAACTCAAGGGGATTGCTAACTCTCAATTTGACACCCCAGATGTTTTCATTTTTTTACTATAACCAAATAAGCAAAATTTGGGAGTCACCAGGTGGGGGGGCAACTACACTCATCTCTTCACAAAAGCATGAACTGCTTTTGCGGATAGATTTTCATCAAAATGATGGCTGATAGTTTTCCAGACACAAGCTGAACTATCGTGCAGACTGTTGGATTTCCTCTTGATGTTCTAGGATCTTCGAAATTAAATCGTTAGCATTAACTTTTGCTATCCGCATGTTGATTAGTTTGCATCCAATGGTTTAGAAATTGTTATACTTGAATGCGTGTAAGAGTGAAGTGAGTATGACGAAATCAAAAAATATACGAACCTAAAAGTAATGTGTTCTGCAATATGTATTTAGCTAGATTTAGTCTGTATTTTTGCCACTACGATTATCACTTTTTGTAGGTGTCGTTTCTACTTCTAAAAAGCTACGAACACAGCCTTCGTAGGAATAGGAAGTTCTTTAAATATTATAATTAAGAATTAGTTTGGTCGCTTGTGTCGTTTGCAGTGTTTAGTTTGAAATTTGTTGCATGTGTCCAAATGACAATGAATTATATCTTGGCAATACCCTCTAACAGCATATCTTCAAACAATTTGGACAACGTTTTCAGATGTTGTAAGCAAAAGCTTGCATTATTAATATACAAACCGTCTGAGCATACAGTAACTCACAAATTTTGAATAGAACTGAAGAATATGAAATTTAGTGTATAAAAACGCACATATCGTGATTAGGTGTCTATGATTTAATAAAATATTCCATTAGCATTTAATTATTCATTTAAGCAAAATTCTCAGACCTGGACCAGCAACAAAGAGAAGGAATAGTCTTAATTATTTTGCTTATACATCTATAGATATTTGATACCCGTAAAGCTTGTTGCCTACTACTGCGCGGCGCTGCACGGAGAAGTTTTTGAATGTCCGTTAACTGATGTTCGGTTTCCGTGGTTGCAGTCAGTCGCATGTCCCGTTGTCGATACTTGGGGTTGTTTTAATATAGTTTGTTAAGTTACACGAGTGCTTGGTACTCACTGAGAATGTCTTCAAGTAGTAGTTTCGATGAAGATATTATATTTATTACGTATGCTGTAGCTGATGCGGGAGCTATTGTAAATAAGAAACGGCAAAGATGGATTTGCAACATAAATTTAGAAAGGTGTAAATATGGGGAATTTCATCATCTTCCTTCCATTTGTTGAAAGTCAAAGAAAAAGTTTTTTCAGTATTACCGAATTATCTGTGAAAAATTCAAAAATTTACCGAGTTATCTATTTTGAAACCAAAAATATGTTATCACGTCGCACTTGACTATGATAATTAGTATCTACAATGAAGTACAATTCGCTGTATTCTTGCACAACTAAAACAATTATTTCATTGTCCATCCCATATACCTACTACAACAGCTATTAAGCGGTTAATAAAATTATATAGTACCACTTAAAACTGTGCAAAATCGTCCGGGATGATCGTAATCAATCGAAAATTAAAATACACGAAGTTAATCTCATGCACAGTTTTTTTCTCCGCTTCTCCGTATAGGGCCGCGCATTAGTGGTCGACAAGTTTTAGAGGTGTTTAAAAATGGAATATGTCGGTAAAGTTTCTCTTGATTTTATCAAAACATATTATACAAATATTACATTCAGAACTCTGCAAATTCTTTTTGGTGGTAGATATATTATGTCTAATGTTCAACACGGCTGTATGTCCATGTGCGCACGGCAACTGTCGATAATAAAAATTGTGCTGATAGTATAGTAAACGTGAAAAGATAAGAATTAAATAAAACATACTTAATACTTATATCTCCCTGAATTTCTCTTTAAACGCCACTTAAACACCACTGCGTCCGTACAATTATTTTGTAATATGTAGAATGTTGCATCATCACTAGGTCTTCAGGCCTAGAACTGGTTGGACGCATACCTTCATTGCTTTGTATTTAGAGCTTACCTACATATTTTCCTGAAATTCCAACAGCTTATATCTTTCACTGTCTCTTCAATAAATAGCCTAATCAAGGTTTACCTTTACCTCTATTTTCTTCTTTCTCTGATTCTAACATAGTATGTGTCCTATCATTCTATCTCTCCTATGTTTTACTATTTTCCATGTATTTTTTCTTTCTCTGCCATTTCTAGTACCTTTTTGTTCTTAACTTTGTCTGCCCATATCTTCATTATACGTCTGTAGTACCTTCTCCTACTGTCCAAGTTTCACAGTCGTACAGTGCTGAACTCCTCTTATATGGCTTCATCAATTTTTCCTTGTTTCCACGTTTGTTTTTCTTGAACTTTGCCGCTGCTTTTCTTGTTAAATACTACACGGCCTTGTGCTAAACTTTTGGTTCTTATACCTTTTACACTTTTTCTTCTATTGTTTTCTAAAAATATACCCTATATTACCGATATTCAATGGAACGCTAAGGAGGTTAAGCCTTGACGGCTACTTAAACACTTAAACACTTAAACACTTAAACACTTAAACACTTAAACACTTAAACACTTAAACACTTAAACACTTAAACACTTAAACACTTAAACACTTAAACACTTAAACACTTAAACACTTAAACACTTAAACACTTAAACACTTAAACACTTAAACACTTAAACACTTAAACACTTAAACACTTAAACACTTAAACACTTAAACACTTAAACACTTAAACACTTAAACACTTAAACACTTAAACACTTAAACACTTAAACACTTAAACACTTAAACACTTAAACACTTAAACACTTAAACACTTAAACACTTAAACACTTAAACACTTAAACACTTAAACACTTAAACACTACTTAAACACTTGCCCAATCAATAGTTTTCCAATTAATCCCTTCGCACAATCAGCATTTGTTGAGAATATTGCAAAACTAACACTTGTAGTTGTTTACGATAATTATCAGGCTTAAATACAATTACTTTTTTCATCATTATGGTTTTCATCCCGAACTGGTTGGACGCGTACTTTCGTTGCTTTCTATTATTGAACTAACCCACATATTTCTCTGAAATTCCCACAGCCTACAGTTTTCACTAGCTGTGTGCAGTGGTCTAATCCAGGTCTACCTCTACCTCTTTTATTGTTCTTTCTCTTCAGAAGAAGAGAAAGAAAATATATCCCCTACTATTCTCTCATACCTTAGAACGCGTCTTATCATCTTATCGCTTCTATTTTTTTTCACAGGCATTTTTCTTTCTGTACTATTTCTAGAATCTTTTTATTCTTGACTTAGTCGGTTTATTATGTGTCTGTAGCACCACATTTCAATAACTTTTCTATCTTTTTCTTGTTCGCTTCTCCTACTGTGTGTGTTTGACAGCCATACTTTTTCCTTGTTTCTATATGCTTGTTGTCTTCGATATTCACCGATATTCACTGGAACGCGAAGGCAGTTAGGCAATTAATTAATTAATTAATAGTTTTACAATTACTCTTTTCACACAATCAACTTTTTTTTTGAAAATACTGCAACAACTGTAGCTGTTTACTACGATAATAATCAGGCTTAAATGCAATTACTTTTTTATCATATGTTTTTCGCCCTGGAACCGGTTGGACGCGTACCTCCATTGTTTCTATTCTGAGCTAATCTGCAAATTTACCTGTAATTCCCACAGCCCCCATCATTCACTATCTGCATGTTTATTCTATGTATACCTCTACCCCTCTTTTTCCCCTTTCTCTGTTTCTTATATATTCCGCACTATTCCCTCGTACAGTAAAACGTGTCCTATTATCCTAACTCACTTATTTTTTACTATTTTCCACATATTTCTTTTTCCTCTACCTTTTCTAGAACTGCTTTGTACTTAACTTTTTCTGTCCATTATATCTTAGTCATAGGTCTGTGGTTTCACATATCAAAGGCTTGCCATCCTTTTCCTGCCCGCCTCTCTTACTGTCCATGTTTTACAACCGTACAGTACTGTGTTCCACACATATGCGTTTAGCAATTCTTTTCTCGCTTCTATGCTTGTTGTCTTCGAACATAGCAGTAATGAATTCTATGGAGGTTTTAAGAAAGGTTTAATTCTTTTAAAAAAATTATTTGAATTCTCCGTTTTTAGCTAAATAGTTGTGTTGAAGTGTAGGTCCGCTATACACGGTTTTCGAAAGAACGATAATATTTTAATCGTTTATAAAGCAAGAACACGTAGAATTTCTTTTATTTAGATATGTTTGGAATACATTGAAATCAGTACCTACCTTTACCTCGTTTAAGTTCAGATTTATCTAACTGCAACAAAATCCTTAACTGTCAAAACTTCTAAAGCCACGAGTCATATGAGTATCGTAAATATTTTATTTCTTGCCTCATTTTAGAGAAAACTTATTAGCAAAATCGAAAATCTTGATCCCAAAAGTAGTAAGAAATTTGTTTATCGTATAAGGTTGCTTATAGCAGCTGGTCCCCATTTAGCTGTCGTTGAGAACAAATTTCTTTAAATGTAACGATTGTTCAATATGATAAGTTAACTAATAACTAACTATAAAAAATGCCATTGGACGAATTATAATACACGCGTTTGGAGCATTTGGCAACGCAACTTTTGCCGCTAGTGAAAAAATAGAAATTACTGCAATAATTGCCTGTTCGGTTATAAAGGTGCAAGAAAAACAATAATAGTACTTTACCAAAGACGAAACGTGGACAGTCACTAAAATATTCCATACTCCCCCCCCCAGATTTGGCTCATTAAAAACAAGGAACAAAGTGTGAAATAAAATAAAGGAAGCATTGCGTGTAACGAACAAATCTCTTCAGGTAGCACTACATGTACTAGAAAATTGCCATTTCCACTACTTTTAAGAGGAAATCTTTGCTGCTAAATAATACCCAATCAAGTCTCACAAAAACTAAAATATTGATAGCACTTCAATAAATATGACTGAATTTTTAAACTGAGAAAACGGACTTTTTTATATTATAGTAAAGTTAACAATAAACAAAATATTCTACCTGGGAAATAACTTAAATATTAACCCCGAACCATGGTCGATGGTACTCGCAGTTACATAATTAAATACTATGTATAAGCAGGGTCGGTGTTTGGTGTTTTTTCTAAGCCGACTTGACTATTCGATGGTGCAACCTGACTTCAAACTCTAGATTAGAACAATAGTAGTTTCAAGACGTAAAACCTAATGACGAAAAAATAAGTGCACTTAAATCTGAAGATTATTATAAACAACTACAGGTGTTGGTTGTGCGAAAGGATATATTGGAAAACTATTAATTCGACAAACGCTTATGTGCTGGGGAAACTTGGCAGCCGCAGGCTGCTTACCCACCTTCACATACCACTGAATATCGGGGAAATAGGGTATATAATTGTAAAACGATAGAAGGTGTTCGAACTGCATCAAACAAGAAAGAACAGCAGCTATGTTCAAAGACAACGAACATAGAAACAAGAAGTGCAACTAAGTTGGAGGTTCGAAGTACAATGAAGCACTAACAAAGCACTAAGTATTTTGCTACATAAGATCATTTGTGCTTCTATAACAAAAAATCTGTAGCCAACTTCTTGCTCCGAACTTTGTGACCTAATATTTCCGAAACCGGAAGTGCGGTTGGGTTGGGGGGATTGAAGCACAACAAAGCACTAAGTATTTTGCTATTTAGCGTCCTTTGTGATTTATAGGTGTGACAAGCTTTACGGCCCTTATAAATATAACTTTTGAAAAAAACGTGAGGAGCAAAATAATCAGTTGGTGATATAATATTGAATGACCTACAGAACTCATTGCACGGATAGGTAATACTGACCGTAGAAGATAAAGGCTGGTTTGATTTTTTAACATTTAGAAACAAACTTATGAACAATAAAAAAAATTAAAAAAAAGAATTTGATCGACTATATACGGTAACGCCTTTTAGCCTACATCTGACCAAAAGAATTACATTAGAACGTAAACGAAGCGTTTGTACACAAAAGATGATTGATAGGCACTTGTGTGCCATGGACTTGATTGACATGTACAAGAGTTTGCATTTAAAAGTTTTACTAAGTTTACAAAAGGTACATTTGGGATATTATTTGCATATTCTTGTATGTTCTCGAAATAATTAGAACGATTGTATAAAATATAAATTACCATGATCAGCGTTAGTTAGTACAGTAATTGAAGCTTTGATTACAATATTGCGTTTTTACTCGAGCTATAAAGTTATGATATAAATTAATGAAGTGATTTATATAGATTATTGTGATATATCATAATGCATCGATATAATTAACTAAGAAAGTAGCATCTTAGTTATAGAAGTTAGTATTTGTACTGTTAGTGATTATGCTGAAAAGAAATTGTTATGAGACCTTTTAAAATTTAATTGCGGCTACGGTTTGTTGAAAGACTTGTATAAGCAATTTGCTAGTAAAGAACTGTTTGTAGACTGTTCGTTAGGATACGTAACTAACTTGTTAACTTCTAAATATCATAACCCAAAGTAATTTCCAGACTCGTATGGCTCACTAACAAGTGATGTTTATAGAAAAGGCAAAAGTAATTAATAAAATCAGACACCCTTAAGTATGATAAAAGTTTACATGTCATTTATAAAATGTTTGTTGTTAAAAATCTTGTAAATAGTCGTCCCTTTCATGTTGCATTTTTGTCTTACAAAAGGTTTTTCGTTATACTTATCTAAAGAATTACTTCGTTGTTTACATATCTACTTTATATACCTGAAATGTTTCATTTAGATATTCAAAAAGCAAATCTGTTTCGAAGTAGATATTTTAAGATAATATTAGTAGGGTATAATTGGGGCATCCACCCCCTCATTTGCACCAGCATCCTCATTTGCACCCACATCTGGACCAAATTTACATGTAAAAACCCACTATAAAGTCTTATTTTAGATGAATCTCCTCCTGACTCCTCCTTGCTCTCCTCCTTGCTCGGACACCCCCACAACCATTTTGATTACATCACACCCGCATTCTTTCCACCCGCGAGATAAATCTTTCTCCACATTTCCACCCACGAGATAAACCTATCTTGTTTGGTATCAATTAATATTAGAATTTTCTTAGCTACCCGAATCTCTAAGAATTTTTAGATTGCATCATCCCCAGGAGCTACCCTCATTTTAAGATTTATTACATTTAGCGACTTTTGAGCGTTCTTATAAATTTTTTTATACATGCGATACATTAAATTAGCTTAGAATTTTATGCACATCCCGAATCTGTAAACAGATTTGAAATCGGACCACGCCCTGCAAAGTTATACCCCTTTAAAGTCCTGATCTTCTAATTTTGCTATTTGCTCTATAAGCAAACCTAACAAATAGTTTTCTTCGTCTAGCCATTGCATCTTTCGAGATAAACCTATCTTGTTTGGTATTAATCAATATTAGAATTTTCTCAGCTACCCAAATCTCTAGGAATTTTCAGATTGCACCATCCCCAAGGAGCTACCCTAATTTTAAGATTTCTTACCTGTAGCGACTTTTGAGCGTTCTTATAAATTTTTATACATGCAATACATTAAATTAGTCTACAATTTTACGACAACCCGAATCTGCAAACAGATTTGAAATCGGACCACGCCCTGCAAAGTTACACATATACCCTCTGCGAGATAAATCTTTCTCCACATTTCCACCCACGAGATAAACCTCCTTGTTTGGTATCAATCAATATTAGAATTTTCTAAGCTATCCAAATCTCTTTAAATTTTTCACATAGCACCATCCCCAGAGAGCTACCCCATTTTAAGATTTCTTACCTGTAGCGACTTTTGAGCGTTCTTATAAATTTTTTATACATGTAGCACATCTTGTTAGTCTAGAATTTTATGCACAATCCGAATCTCTAAATAGATTTAAAATCGAACGACCCCTTACCATTTTACACACACCCTTTAAATTATAAATTTCCTGCGGCTTATACATAAAGAAAATCTAAAACCATTCTTAAAACTTTTTATTACAAACAATTTTACTAATACAGTTTAAATTTTGTAAAACCACATTTCTAAATACATATTCACAATTTTTTATTTTCAACCTAGAACTTGTCATATCGGGTCATACTTATTAATATTTATTTCTAAATAGAGCACCTTTTCCAAAGACCAACCGGACTCGCATGTTTCAAATTCCTCTGATTTTGTTCGCATGGTTTCGCTTAAGACCTCGTACGTATTTTCCAGATTACTAGAAGACGTTATAACCACATTTTTTGTGTTAAAGGATTTCACATCGGTAGCCTCTTCCCCCATTTTGATGTAAACGCCGTAGAGTTCGCAATAGACTTTTACTGCTGTATGTTGTATTCTTTTTCATTTATTAATCGAATAAATCAAAGGTTTACTTGCGACCTGCTTTAGTACCCATGAATGCAAACCGAATTTCCAAGCACCAACAATTGGATTACGAATAAATGGTCAAAACCCGCTGCCGTCCAAACATTTAGCCCAAGTGCCCGGCGCGCCATGCCAATGCCGTTAGAAAACACCGGAAAACGTTTCCATGAACGGATCCGTGCATAAAAAATCCAAAGGGGTAGCAACGCCCAAAGGTGCAAGCGTTAGAAGATCAGTGCTATATACCAAAACACTTAAACCATTCTAAGAAATACCAACTGTTGTCTACAGATACTACAACAATTAATTTTAAATAACTTCACGTCATATTTTAGAAGCTGAATATTTCCAAATGAACACCGAGCAAAGTATATGCTTAGCAGAAATTAACCTAATTCCCATTTTACGACCATGGTTAAATAGATTAAATTTAATTGGCACGTTCGACTTCCGTAAACCTAACATATTTTATAGCAACGGTAAACATGCATACCCTTCGCGCCGCTATTCGAGCCGAAAAGTCACTCTCCTTTTACGTTAGACTGGCAAGCACCATTTTATACTTCTATAGAATCGCCACTTTTCCTGATAATAAGCTTCTGATGCTTACACTTTCGCAACTCGGCCGCAGTAAATTTTGAACCGGTAAGTACTCGATATCGTCCATAAATTAGATGCTCGATGTCTGCAACTTCCAATCCCTCGTAAAGGTAGCAATTCATCAAATCCATATACTTCGACCCGCTCCTGTTCTGATAATTTCAAACATTTTCAAACGACAATGGCCGAGAATTTTAAACCTCGAGGGATCTTTAAGTCGTGATCAATTACACTCCGAGCTACGCGTAACCTAACATATTTTGCAGCAACTGTATAATACATGCATACCCTTCTCTGCGCTACTGCTATTCTTGTAGTTGCTTGAAACAGTCAGTCGCACCTTTTACTGCTAGGGCCAAAAGCACCATTCCATACTTTCTTTATAAGTGTCAGCACATCGCGTACTTTTGTCGGAATTAAATCTTGTTTTGAGGCTGTTTTACACTTTCGCTTATTTAAACATCATACGATTGATTAACCACTTTCGATTATTCTAACGGAACCACCATACGCACCGTTCCAACGGCTCACGCAACGACGGCATTATTTGTAAAAACCAGGCAGGACGAAACGATCAGACGCACAAAACACTTCAGTTTTTTTAGTCCACGAAACTATTCTAAACCACACACAACGTCACACATTACCACGACTGGCGCACATGGAAACTTTCGAGATTCCGCGCACGCCTGCGAGCCACTGAGCATGCGTTAGCAGAAGACCTTATACACCAGACCTTTAATCTTCGCCACACAGTAGACTCACACATTAGACCCACAACACTCCTCACCTCGACGCGTTATATCAACGGGTACACTTTAAGATAACATTTTATCACCATATTAAACTAACAGTTAACAGTTGTTAAAGACATTTTAACCATCTTTTACATCATTAAACCTGCACCACATTTCCGAGAACCGCAGAACACGTGAGACACGTGCGTCAACAGAGAGAGGGGCGAGAACTAAAATTATAAATCACAAATATACAACAAACACTATCACGCTCACGCAGATCCGTATGATGACCGTCTCTTCCTCGAAAACCACGCGTGCAATCGACCGACACGCACCGATACATCCAACGACTGATGCTGACGAGCCCAGCATCCGCCGATGCCACCCCCCGCGCGCACTCGCCATGCGCACGCACCATGACACAGCTCAACAGCCTTATGAACAGACCATTAATACATTACAAAATATTTACACGACATGTCATTTAAACAACTACGACACAGTACAAACAGTCCTTTCAGTTGAGTGGCTTTACCTTATCATTACCGCAGCTTGTATTTACGAACCGTCTTCATCTCCTTCAATCTATTGACCTGAACGTCCAGTCGAACGTAAATGCAGTTTCTGCATGAAATCTGATTCTTGCCGACGAACCAGATCCCCCTCGCGTAGCTGCATTTGCAGCCAGATCATCTCGTCGTTCCCGGATTATCCTCACTCGTGCCGATTCCACTTTGAAACTAGACTTAAATATCCCTAATCACCCAAATAGCGTGGCGACGTACCGCATCCGCTGTTCATTCGTCATTTTGATAACACGTTTTAGAATAACCTTGCATACGGATTTAATCATCTTTCAAGACGCCACACAAAGAGTCTTACACGCACAACGTCACACAGAAACAGATACCTGTCACCCTTTTCCTCATTTTCATTCAAGCCTTCACATTGTCGTTGTCGCACTAGCAGTACTCATCCCACCATTTTCCACCAGTCTTTCCTCCACCAATGCCACTACAAATGGCATTCTTGCAACGAGTTCAGCACGTTGCGGACCGACGATCGTTCATCTCAAGTCCGAAATCATTTTGAATCAATGTGCAGATTGCAGTGTATCCTGCATCAGCACTTGTAAGATTTTTATTTCTGTGTCTTCCTCCATTCAAACTACAGGAACATTCACAGTTCCTTTATCACCTTATCCTTTCGCTGGACAACATCGCATTTCATTGCTCACAGTGCAGAGTTATTACAAACAGCAGATTTTGTAGCTTGTCCGATACATTTTGCAGTAGCACATTGGGCCTTTAGAGCACCATCTCTTCCGTTAAACAGTCAGCGTCACCAGCCGCACCGATCACACAGTCATTGTCGCAATCGTGCATCAGCGCAACGCCTTAACGTCATCTGACAACGTAAATCAGCAGTGATTGCCGTCACCAGTTTACATTCAGCACAGTGTTAATCTTGCATTACAGCCAGATCACAATCCCTCATTCGCTGTCAACCATAAATTACACTTCTTCGATCCTAGCAAAGTTATGCGACAATCATCATCCATCCACATGCCGCATCTGTTACATCCATCAAAGATATCTCGACTGTTCAAACCATAGTTCCTCCAAAAGTCCACTCATCTGTTCCACTGTATGGAACATTCAGGATTTGATAACGATTCGAGGTCTTCTATTCTGTCCCATCCGCTTCAAGACGCAGCAGCACGAACACGGTCATCAGACCACGCACCAATCTTTAGATAAACATTTGTTTGACAGCATCGGCGTACAGGTCGCAATCAACGTAAAACAGTCGCTGTGCAGCCGCACGCTCGACAAACAACCATCGTCACCAGCACAGCCGCATATTCAGCCAGTCACACACAATCGTCATGGCCTACTCGCCTGAAAACACCTGAACGTCGCCGTTCACGCATCACGTCACTGAATCAAATCCATGCTCACCAGCTGAGCTACGAATGTCGACATTGTTAAAACACACCAGTCAACACTCATATCAACCATTCGCTCACACACAGCACATGACACGACACATCAGACCACATGACACACACGACAGACTCGACATGACAGCGATGACGCACATGACCATCATGCGACGAGTTTTCATTTGAGCACCACCGCTACGAGTTCATTGACCAGCGTGACCCAGGTTAAGCGAAATTCAGTTGCGCCGCGGCGCTGGCCCAACCTATTAATTTTCCTTTTATCTAACCTAGGTCCACACTTGATTTTTAATGGAAAAACTCATTAAAAGCAATTAGTGCTAATGGGTTTTAATAGAAAACCATTAAAAGCAATTAGGTCATATGGTCATGCGGTCATATGGTCATGTGGTCATGTGGTCATATGGTCATGTGGTCATATGGTCATAGGTCATGTGGTCATGTGGTCATATGGTCATATGGTCATGTGGTCATGTGGTCATATGGTCATGTGGTCATGTGGTCATATGGTCATATGGTCATGTGGTTATGTATGCATGGCAGATTAAATTTGGTATTAAGGAAGTAGTTTTGGTTGAGCTTAGTTATAGTAAGACATTTTTAACAACATATTCGACTATTTTCGGTAATATACGCCCCACTCTGTAGGATACATAAGGAACAAATTTTCGTATTCAATTTAGTATTTGACGGTAGCTAGAACGGTAAACATGAGCGTCTCCAAGGTGATTAACGTTTCTCAACTTCTTGGGAATAAAGTGAAACCGACAAATGAGCGATTTGGATTATGGCTGTTGGCAGAAAATATGTGCAACAATAATCTGGTGACAGATATTGGTAATATTTGTTATGTCGAAGGCGAAAAGATGCTGACTGGCGGACTACACACACCAATTACAGAACCATTTTGTGACAATATAATGTTGGTTAAAATTTGCGACCTTTCTGACACCGAACAAGCATCTGCAAACAAAAGAAATGTTTATCCTAAAAAGAAATTTGTGGTGCATTTAACAGCTATCTACGAAGAAAGTTCGAACCGATTTGTTTCGCTAGGCATGGTGTTAAAGCTAAGCTTCCGTTTTCTCTGAAAGCAGTAACAAGATAGGCCAGAGAGTAAAAGAAATTATCGGAAAAGAAGACCTCGAATGCATTAATAAAAAATTCCAAAATCCTATATGTGTTCCATACAAAGTGGAACTAGCAGATGTTAAGTTGGAAACTTTATTGGAGGAACTACCAGATATATTAGACGAAGTCGAAAAGATTATTTCTATCTTTTGACATGGATGTAACCCAAGATTTTGCAGGATATTTAGCAAGATGGAGATGTGTAATTATTTAACTATAAAGCATAACTTTTGCTATAAGGGAGAATACGAAGAAAAGTGTAATATTATAGTTGACAACGATAAAACTGGGAATTGATTGTTTAACATGGCTAACAACCAATGCAAGAATTAAGATTTACAACAAATTTGTGTGCCAGATAACAAGTCCTGGTGTTAATAAACAACTTGGCAATCATATACTAGATTTTTTACGTTGTCCAGATGTACGTTTAAGGGAAACATTTGCGTCTACTTTGGCCAAAGAACATGGTATTACGCGATTGGAAGCGACAATATACAACTGTGCAATTGGAAGCTATGTCAGTGCGGAACGGGTGTATAAACCCTTAAAAGACTGTTTAACCTTATTGGAAGATAGTAAGTTATACTTCCTAAAGGCGCCAATGTACTCGGTACCACTTACCAAAATGTGGAGTAAGCTATCGGACAAGCTACAAAATAGCTGCTGTTTAGTGTATAATAACCTGCTACAGTACGTGTATTGGGGGAATGGCAATACAAAGAAATTGACAGGCTTGCAAATTAAGTTGTCCAAAAAACCAGAGGAAAGGGAAAATTGATAAAGTATGTGCTTGGTTATTAGTTTTAACTATTTACCTGTAAATTATTTGGAGATAGAAGAGGAGGAAGACAACCCAGATAAAATAAAAATCTTACACAAGTGCTACATTAAAGCAGGTAGTACATATTTTACACAATCTGCAACACCATATTCTACAATTCCAAAAGAAATAGTAATTTCGGACTTGGGATTGATAGATACGCCTAACATTCGTCCAGAGGTTGTACGACAACGCGTAAATATTGGTAGTAAACTCTATCCGTTTACGCTAAAGGAAATTGCCCCATTATGTATACCATACGCTGTAAGTGGAAGGAAAAGACAACTGGAATTAGAGGAAATGGATGCAAAAGGCGAAAATTGGACTACATGGAAAACACTGCGACAATACGCGATCAATACAAAGATGTGTTAGACAAAGAACATCTTATTAGAGAAAATGAGGAAGAATTAAAAGATTATTTTATGTGCCGATGGACTGACTTAGATACATCTGGTTTCTACAAGTTGTATGCATTTGTGGTTAGTAAGAAAGACTCTTTAGTTATGTAGGCGTTCCTTGCAGAAAAGGATGGTACTAAATCCGTATATTTTTAAAAGGTTATTCTAAAAACGTATTTATCAAAATGGCAGATAACAAAGACGAACTAAGGAATGTGGGTTTCGTAATCTTTGCGTACACCACACGCAAAGGGGTCCGTTAAACATTGTATATTTGCCTAGTAAAGAACCTTTCGGATCATTTAAAACCGAGGGTCTTACAACCTATAACAACCATATATTCCCAAAAGTGGTGGACATGCAACTACGCAACAGTCTGTGGGAGAATAAGGATTTCTCCAATACCGACAAGAAGAAGTCGATCAAGCTAACAAGATACGTATGCAGGATATAGTGGGAAAGCTGCGATTAAAAGATTGTCACAAGCTGCAAGAATTACACGAAGGAATGGATCTGGTTGTCGGCGGAATCAAAGACTTTAAATATAGAGGCAAACTTCGGTACATTTTACAATTCGAAAACCTAGACGGTCTCTATGTATCAAACTATTGGTTAGAAAAGGAGATAGAGGACTTGGGTATCGATTTAAATTTTAAGCTGCGAATAAAATTAGATAAAATTAAAGCCACTCCAAACAAACATAAAGAAAGGACTGTCTTCTGTGTATAACTTTGTATTAAAATTAAGTTTAAATGACCCCATGCTTGGTCATTAAATATTTTTAAATTTGTTATGTATAATGTCAGAATAAACATTTTATAATAGTATATAACATTGTTCTTTATTTATAAAAGGCTGTGACGTTACCCCGAAATAGCAGTCGCACAGTGAGGGGTGCGCATGGGCAGCGCGCATGGGCAGGGTGTGCACGCGCAGGGTGCGCATGGGCGGGGTGTGCATGCGCAGGGTGCTCATGGGCTGGGATGTGTCTGGGCGTACACGAGGGAAGCGGATGTTAACAGTCACCAAGCATCCAATTCTTTATTTGGATGGTATCGAGTACTTGTCTGCGTATGTATCCGGAGTAAAAATACGATTTGCATACGCAGCTTATTAATAAAATTAGTTTATCGAGGGAAGATGACAAAGGTACATCATTCCTAATAGTACAACAATCTACGCATGGGGCGTAAAGATATAAGATAGTTGTTTATATTTGTATATATTAGTTTTAAGATTCCATAATTTTTAAGTTCTCGCCCACCTTCCAAATCCTTCCTCTGCTTCTATCCTGGTTGACAGAGTATACGTGTTATCTCCACGTTGTGTTAGCGGAACACTGCGGTTTTAGATTTCTCGGAAGATGGTTGGCTAAGGCATATGTCTTGGGTAGCGAAAAAGGTTTTAAAATGGTGTTAAATAAAGATGGGTAAAAATTAGTCTTTAAAACGCATAACTTTGTATGGGTGGTCCTATTTAAAATCTGTTTACAGATTTGGGGTCCCTAGAAAATTTAATATTAGTTGATACCTAGCAAAATATATTTATCTTAAAAGAGTGACTACCCGCGTATAATAAATACAATATAACACTTGTCGATAAAAAGTTGTAGGGAAAATTAAAGACGTATTTAATGGGGGTCCAGTATTAGAATTTGTTGGTAGTAATGTTAAGTCCTACTGTATTGTAGGCGAGAAAGATACGATTAAAAAGATTAAAGGGTCTCACGAATTGTAGTTATAAAACCGAGGGTCTTACAACCTATAACGAGCATATACCTCAAAAGGAATGAACATGCAACTACGCAGCAGTGCGCGGAGAATAAGAATTCTCCAATAAGAAATTAAAGTTTCCATGTACGTAGCACCAGTCATTGGGTAATGGTCGAAATGTGGAACCTATAAAGACGATTATTAATTGTGGTTTAGAAAATAGTAGTTTTCGTGGACTAAATAAAATAGCTTAGACTGGTTAATGTATATGGTTACATATTCTCGTACACGTCCACAAACATCTGTTTACGTCCACAATGGCGATACCGGTAGTTTTTGTTTAACAAATAGTAAGAAAATACGTCAGGTGTTAGTGCGTGGAAGCCCATAGGATCGTTGGATTCAAAAAGAACGGTGCGTATGGTGGTCTCCGTTAGAATAATCGAAAGTGGTTAATCAATTGTATTAGATGTTTAAATAAGCGAAAGTGTAAATGCCTACATAAACAAAATTTAATTATCCGACAAAAAGTACGCGATGTGCTACACTTATAAAGAAAGTATGGAATGGTGCTTTTTAGCGGCCCTAGCAGTAAAAAGGGTGACTGACTTTTCCAAGCAACTACAAGAATAGCAGTAGCGCAGAGAAGGGGTATGCATGTATTATACAGTTGCTGCAAAATATGTTAGTTTACGCGTAGCTCGGATGTGTAATTGATCACGACTTAAAGATCCCTCGGAGGTTTAAAAATTCTCGGCCCATTGTCGTTTGAAAAATGTTTGTAAATTATCAGAACAGGAGCGGGTCGAAGTATAATGGATTATTGACTGAGTATTTGCTACCTTTTACGAGGGAATCGGAAATTGATAGACATCAAGCATCTAATTCTCTATTTGGACGATATCGAGTACTTACCGGTTCTAGAAATCATTACATGCGGCCGACCGCTATGCGAAAGTGTAAAAGCATACAGAAGCATAATTATCAGACGAAAAGTGCGCGATGTGCTATAGAAAGTATACAAAAAATGGTGCTTTGCCCAGTCTTAACAGTAAAAAGGAGAGTGACTTTTCAAGCAATTACAAGAATAGCAGTAGCGCAGAGAAGGGGTATGCATGTATTATACAGTTGCTATAAAATATGTTAGTTTACGAGAAGGTCGAACGTGCACAAATTAAATTTTAATCTATAATTAACCATGGTCGTAAAATGGGAAATTAATGGTTAATTTAATACTGCTACATATACTTTCGCTCGGTGATTCATTTGGAAAATATTCAAGCCTCACCTAAAATATGACGTAGAAGTTATTTAAAATTAAATTGTTGTAAGTATCCTGTAGACAACAAGTTGGTATTTCCTTAGTAATGGTTTAAAGTGTTTTTGGTTATAGTAGCACTGCATCTTCTACGACTTGCACACAATTGTGTGCGTGTGCTATCACCCTTTGGATTTTTAATATGCACGCGATCCGTATAACATGGAAGACGTTTTCCGGTGTTTTTACTAACGGCATTCGCAGCATGGACAAAGCGAACCGAGCGCATACATTGGTGCTAAATGTATTGGACGAGCAGCGAGGATTATGACGTCATTTAGTTCCCCGCTGAATCCTCAACTTCGTTCGGTGTCTTCGAAACCTTCGGTTTGCATTCTATAGGGTACATAAAGCAGGTACGCAAGAATAAACTCTTTAGTTATAAGTTAGTTCGCTTACAAGTCAAGTCTTATAGTGCGGATTTTGTTTTGTACTAAAATGGTATCTGCAAACGTTTTTAAGTGCAACTTTGCGGTGCTTCCTATACCTGGAAAATGCTCTCAAACGGCACCAGAACAAATGTCGTGGTGCAACATCGTCCACGGTTGCTTATACATCCGCCCGCAGCAAAGTACTTAAACTGTGGGACTTGCGGTTTCGCTTTTACGAGAATGGAAACTTACGCGACACAAGGAAAACAGCACGGATGTCATTAAGCCGTAAACGTTCAGCTCCGCCAGCTGTTAAAGGGTCTTGTACGAAACAACCACGAATTATGTGTAAAGTATGCGATTTCGAAATGGAAAACTACGTATGCCGCACATTTAAGGAGCAACAGACATAAAATGCATCAGTTACCGCTACTAGCGACGATGGTGTAGAAATGGTTAGCACTGCGTTTAACAACCGTATGGCTAGCTATCGCATAAAGAACGCCAGTGTCGACGATGGAGTGCCCGAGTTTCTTTGGAAGCAGAAAGAGCGATTTATTCGATTAATAAATGAAAAAAGAATACAACATACAGCAGTAAAAGTCTATTGCGAACTCTACGGCGTTTACATCAAAATGGGGAAGAGGCTACCGATGTGAAATCCTTTAACACAAAAATGTGGTTATAACGTCTTCTAGTAATCTGGAAAATACGTACGAGGTCTTAAGCGAAACCATGCGAACAAAATCAGAGGAATTTGAAACATGCGAGTCCGGTTGGTCTTTGGAAAAGGTGCTCTATTTAGAAATAAATATTAATAAGTATGACCCGATATGACAAGTTCTAGGTTGAAAATAAAAATTGTGAATATGTATTTAGAAATGTGGTTTTACAAAATTTAAACTGTATTAGTAAAAATTGTTTGTAATAAAAAGTTTTAAGAATGGTTTTAGATTTTCTTTATGTATAAGCCGCAGGAAATTTATAATTTAAAGGGTGTGTGTAAATGGTAAGGGTCGTTCGATTTTAAATCTATTTAGAGATTCGGATTGTGCATAAAATTCTAGACTAACAAGATGTGCTACATGTATAAAAATTTATAAGAACGCTCAAAAGTCGCTACAGGTAAGAAATCTTAAATGGGGTAGCTCTGGGGATGGTGCTATGTGAAAAATTTAAAGAGATTTGGATAGCTTAGAAAATTCTAATATTGATTGATACCAAACAAGGTAGGTTTATCTCGTGGGTGGAAATGTGGAGAAAGATTTATCTCGCAGAGGGTATATGTGTAACTTTGCAGGGCGTGGTCCGATTTCAAATCTGTTTGCAGATTCGTTTGTAAAATTGTAGACTAATTTAATGTATTGCATGTATAAAAAATTTATAAGAACGCTCAAAAGTCGCTACAGGTAAGAAATCTTAAAATTAGGGTAGCTCCTTGGGGATGGTGCAATCTGAAAAATTCCTAGAGATTTGGGTAGCTGAGAAAATTTAATATTGATTAATACCAAACAAGATAGGTTTATCTCGAAAGATGCAATGGCTAGACGAAGAAAACTATTTGTTAGGTTTGCTTATAGAGCAAATAGCAAAATTAGAAGATCAGGACTTTAAAGGGGTATAACTTTGCAGGGCGTGGTCCGATTTCAAATCTGTTTACAGATTCGGGATGTGCATAAAATTCTAAGCTAATTTAATGTATCGCATGTATAAAAAAATTTATAAGAACGCTCAAAAGTCGCTACAGGTAAGAAATCTTAAAATGAGGGTAGCTCCTGGGGATGATGCAATCTAAAAATTCTAGAGATTCGGGTAGCTAAGAAAATTCTAATATTAATTGATACCAAACAAGATAGGTTTATCTCGTGGGTGGAAATGTGGAGAAAGATTTATCTCGCGGGTGGAAAGAATGCGGGTGTGATGTAATCAAAATGGTTGTGGGGGTGTCCGAGCAAGGAGGAGAGCAAGGAGGAGTCAGGAGGAGATTCATCTAAAATAAGACTTTATAGTGGGTTTTTACATGTAAATTTGGTCCAGATGTGGGTGCAAATGAGGATGCTGGTGCAAATGAGGGGGTGGATGCCCCAATTATACCCTACTAATATTCCCCAAAAGATTCATTCAATGTTTAATATAATAAATACTTCTATTGTTAGATATTAGTAGATGCAGCTTGGTGAAGATCCATCGTAATAAATAGACTTAATATCGTAGTACTTTATATCTCTTCACAAATTTTTTAAATGTGTCGGCTCTGTACAACTTCTTGTTTGTGAAGATATAAAATACTACTGTTTAGTCTATTTATTATTTTTATTGCTATTTGCTACTCTTGCATTGCGGGTAGAAAATTCGATCGTCATTAAATAAGCTATCTTCGTTCTCGATTATAACACGGGGTTTCTATATGCATCTTCTAATGAAAAAAAATCTAAGGTCCGTTTTGCAAATTTTTGTACCCTTCAAGTCATTCATTCGAGGATCAGGTAACCTCGTCATGGACCGCCTTTTACTTTTTCATGCAATAATATTTCTTCAGAAAAGTAAAAACTCTTTTAAATGTTTATCTCGAGAAATTGGATTCTTTATGGAACATAATTATATCAAGTTTCTTTGTAAGCCTATCATCTTAAATGATCAACCTACTTCCAATGGTTTGTCGATAATTTAGTCAGTTCTGCCTACTGGATCGATTTTTTTCTAACGGACGCAGGTTTTTCTGGTTACGTCTATTGTCTTGATATATGTCTATATAGAATACTGGTATTTCTCACATTTATTACAGGAAAATTGATAAATTGATAAATGTTTGACAATTTTAAGTAAAAGATTTGCTTTTTTCAAATTATCATCGTCGGGGTGGTGAGCAAAAATAGTTTGACTGAGGTTATTCGTTAAAAATCATCTATCTTCAGTATGTATAACCCTACATAGATTCTGCCATGAATTTGATCTCTAGATTTCGATTTAGCATCTCTACGCTGTATGGTCAGTTTTTTAGTTTCTACGTTTATTCGCGTGATCGCCCACTTATTCAAGAGATATTTCTTTTCTATCTGAGTTTTTCTTCAACCTAACTCTTTATTTACTACATCCTCATTGATAGTGTTCTAAACGGCGTTTCTTTCTTATCATTATGCATTGCGAGATAATTCCCTGTCATTATTTATACCTTCATCAAACTCTGATTCTTTGTTATATATTTTCAATACCCCCATTGGTTTACTTTTAATTATGTGGTTAAGTATTTTAAACTATTAGCTTCTATTGTATTTATGAATTTTTAAATATCTTTATTTATATTTATATTAACTAATGTAACGAATTAACCTTTAGTGATAGGTATGTGTTACTTTTTTGCTTTTTGTTAATTCATGGGCTCCGGTGATGGTATTTTTCAAGTATCAAAAACGTCAGTTGTTTAATAAAATTCTTTTGCACACTAACATCTAGTTTATTAGATAGATTTACATGTACGTGATTACCAACATTAATTGTTTATAAATATACTATTTTGCAGAAAAACCTCAATACAATTTTTGTACTACTATAAGACAGGAGGAAAATAGGCATTTTGAATTTTCTTTTTGAATATGGATTCTAAAACCTATTTGATGCTCGTGAATAGTCGGCAATTTTTGGAAAACGCACTTCTGTAATCACTGTCAAATTTTTTTACACTATAATATGTAATATGATAATGGTAATATGATAATGACGCGAAATAAATGTTTTTCTTCTTTTAAAGTCAAATTACTCTTACTAAAAATAATGTCACCTGCGTATAATAGATTTATAGTGTATTGCTTCTTGTATTGATTCAAACACTTCTTGTTTTTATTTTCTTCTAAACTTTAAATGTTTATTCGGTAGCTTACATTTAATTTGTTTTTTTCTTTGCAGGTGAGTACGCAAAGCCTATCACTTTAACCAGGATTGACGACGTATGGTTTTGGGTATGTACTGCAATAACAATGATGTTTTAAAATATAGAATTACTGCAACCAGATTACAGAATACACAAAATTCAGTTACACAAACCGTTACAAAGCTGCACATAAATCTTTTAAACGTGGAAGATGTAAACTATTTCTAGTTTGTTGAAGAAACCACCGATAATAGCGTTTAACTTCTCTTTTTTTACTGCATTGTGGTATTCTCTGAAAGTTAAATAAGTCCTTATCTCACAAGCACTAGGAGCTAAAACGTATGAGGTTTTGTCTGCCGTGTTAATTCAATAGTGCGAATATGCAGAAAACTTACTTTTAAGAAAACTAATATTACTCTTATGGGATAGGCGATGGGTATTTTATATGAATCTGGTGGGTAACAAATATATGTAGATAAAAATGTACTCAAATTTTTATGACAATCCTTAAATGTAAATTATATATTGTTGAAGGTGATTTTTGATGTATACACCTTTTTAACTTAACAAACCGTTACTGTTGAAAAGGATTAGCTGACGTTGCTTTAATAAACATAGTGCAATTTTTACTAATTTTATTAAACAAATGAATATACCATAAACTCATACAATACTCATTTATAGATTTTCAAAGGTATAGAAATAGGTTTTAATTTTTCATAACATTACCATCGTCTGATATATACATAGGCCGCCCTTCGTTGCTTACTGGAAGATTCGTCCAAAACACTAATTTAGTAGGAGACATTATTTGACCCAGTTTTACGCTGATCGTCTGTTTTCTTTCAGCTGATACACATCGTGGTTGAAGTTTTCCGAAAGCTTTCGAAATACAAAGCTTGTGACATTTGGCTTTCAAAAAATTGAGAACATTTTCAATTCCATCGAAACAAGTCTTACACTCCAGAGTTCTAATACCTCGTGTAAACTTAAGCTCTATCACGCCACTGAGATATACACGAGGACTTTCTTTTCGAAGTTTGTATTGCGACGATTCATCATTACATTCAAAAAGTCATTCATGGTAAGCTCAATAACTTCAACATTACTTGCTGACTTTTCCACCGCAGCTAAAAAATCTAGGTAGTCGTGTATATTCCCTGCTCGATTTAATGATCGCTCTTCTCTGTAGTGAAATGGGTCTGCGGCCGTGAAGGTAAGGCCCGGCTTAAGGTATCGCAATGTAATATTTTTCAGATTTACTTCATTAGAATTGATAATGTATATAGAAAAAAGGAAAGTAAACATCAATTTTTTATTTGGCTGGAACAATTTTTATCCGGCCAAAGGGTATTGGTTTGGGAATCTTTCATATTTAGTAGAAATGCATAGAACGTGCTAATAATACCATTTTTTTCGGCTAGAAATGGCTTCGTGCCACAAATGTGCAGTAGGAGGAATTCAAAGGTACTCCCAACATACACAAAACTTGGAGTAAATATAACGTCTTTAAACGTGTAACATCTTGAAAACATTATCACCTCATCATCATTAGGTATTAAGTTCTGGAATTGGTTAGACGCGTACCTCCACTGTTTCCTATTCTGAGCTAACCTACACATTTCCCTGAAATTCTCACAGCCTACATCTTTCACTTTCTACGTGCAGTAGTTTAATCTAGGCCTACCTCTACCTCTCTTTTTTCCTTTTTTCTACTTCTAGTAAATCCCGCACTATTCCCTCATGCCTTAGGACGTGTCCTATCATTCTATCCTTCATTTTTTTTCCACATATATCTCTCTTCTCCTACTTTTCTAGAACATTGTTATTCTTAGCTTTGTCTGTTCTTGATATCTTCATCATACATATGTAGCCCACATTTTAAAGGCATCTATCTTTTTTCTGTCTGCTTCTCTTACTGTCCACGTTTAACGGCTCTAGAATGTTGTGCTTCACACATATTCTTTCAACAATTTTTCTTTTTATGGCTGTTATTTTAGAACGCAGTAGCTGTCTTTTCTAGTTAGATCCCTTTTATATCATTTGCACTTCTCTTCATCTATTGTTTTCTAAAAACTATACCCTATTTTACCGAAATTTAGTGGTACGCAAGAGAGTTAGACTAACGGCTACCAAGATCCTGCACCACTTAGACATTTGCCGAATTAATAGTTTCCAATACTCCTTTCTTAAAATCAACATTTGTTTAGAATATTGCAAAACCAACACTTTTAGTTGTTTACAATAATCATCATGTTTAAGTACAGTAATTTTTTTCATTTTTAGTTTTTCCATTTTGGGACTGGTTGGATGCGTACCTCCATTGATTTCTATTCTGAGCTAGCCTACACATTTCTCTGAAATTTCTACAACCAACATTTTTCACTATCTGCGTGCAATAGTCTAATGTAGGTCTACATATACCTTCCTTTTTTCCAGACAGCTCTGCTTTTAATATAGTCCGCACTATTCCCTCATGTCTTAGTGTGTCTCCTATTATCCTATTTCTCCTATTTCTAAATGTTTTCCACATACTTTTTCCCTACCTTTCTAGAACCTCGTTGTTCTTAACTTTGTGCTCCGCACACGTGTTTTCAGCAATCTTTTCGTTGTTTCTATATTTGTAGCCTTTGGACTTTTTTTCCTTAAATACAGCATGGCCTTGTGTCAATATTTGTTTTATATCTTTTACATATTTCTTATCTTGCGTTACTTGGCTTTCTACGCAGCAGAAATCTTTAATCTCTTGTAAGTTCTCGTTTCCTGTTTGTATTCTGGTTTTTGACTTATTTTCCCCTCCTTCACATACTAATACTTTATTTTTATTTTTCTTAATTTTCGTACCGTACCTGTCTGTTAGTACTGTTTCCATTTCATTAAGAGCAGCATCTACCTCTTCCTCGCCAGATGCTACTACCGCTATATCATCTGCATCTCTAAGCATATCAATCGTTTGTCCCTGCATTGTAATTCCAAATGCGTTTCTGCATTTGGCAGTATTTAATGTCGCTTCCATGCACAAGATAAAAATTAATGAGGATAGGGCACATCCCTGTTTCACCTCTTTCCTAATATTTACTTCTCTACGCTCCTGCTTTAATTCTATTACAGCTGTTTGGTCTTTGTATAAGTTATGTACTATTTGTCTATTCCTATAACTCATTCCTATCTTTATCAGTATTTCGAACGTTTTTCCCATTTTATATTGTCTTTAATGCTAATTGAGACTAATTTTTAGGTATAGGATATATAAAGTCATCCTTTTCAGTGTCTGATTCTTCTTCTAGTGCTTCTAGTTTCTGTCTAACATATAAATTGCCTGTACATCCTTGCCATCTAGTAACTTTCTCTACGTTTTCCGTAAATGATGTGTCCTTCAGCGCCGCATATCCTTTTGCTACGGTTTTATATCCTTAAAATTGATTCTAATTAATTTCTATGCTTTGTCTGTCTTTCCTATTTTTATGTTAGTCTTGTATCTCTTGCTACTTTTAATTAATCTATTGTTCTTTAACTTTCCTGCATTTGATAATAATTTCCCATTTGATGGCTTTGTATCTTTGTATTCCTGCTTTGTCTGGTTTGTATTGTATTTTCGCTTTCTATTAATTTCAGAATATCCATAGTTACTCATGGTTTCTTAGTCTCTGTTTGTTTATACCCCAAAATATCTCTGACCTCCATGGCTAAGCTGAATTCTATGTCATTTTACTCTAATTCTAATTTGTATTAGAAATTTTCCCAATGCCTTTCAGTAATTCGTTTGGCTTTTCCTCAAGTCTTTTGTGGATATTAGGGTCAAAGTGCCTTTTTCCATTCTTCTTTTTTCAAAATTTTAAATTTAAGCGCGGCTTACATAAATACAATGTTGTGATCGTCTATATCTGCTTCTGGGTAGCTTCCGCAGTCTTTTACTTGTTTCCTAAACCGTTGTCGAACAAGAATGTAATCTACTTGATATCTCCCTATTCTCCTGGTATCTTCCACGTGTATCGTCTTCTAGCATGTTATGTTGTTGACGTAAAGTGTTTCGGTTAAATTATTTTTGTCGCTAAATTCCACCAGCCTATTTTCCTATAATTTCTCATGCCTAAACCAAATAAACCTACTGCCGCTCCTTACCTGCTTTCACCTACCGCTGCATATCCCGTGTAGACCTTGGGAATTTCAGGGAAATGTATATACTGGCTCAGAATAGAAATCAATGAAGGTGCGCCTTGATTTTTAATGTTTATATTGAGGAGGCTTTAAACTTAGCTAGAGAGAGAAAAGATATAGGTATTAGTTTACAGGGACAGATAGTAGACATGTTACGTTTAGCAGTTGATATGATCATTATAGCAGAGTCTAGAAAAGAATTAGAATAGTTTTAAAATATTTTAGATGAGATACTACAGAGCAGCTATAGTATGAGAATTTACTCAGGAAAGACAAAGATAATGACAAGTGAGTTAAGCCTAGTTCTAAACCAAAATTAAAAATAGGTAATGCCGAGTTAGAGGAGATAGATGAATTTTGCTATTTAGGTAGTAGAAGAAGTAGTAGCAGAAGGGATATAGCAGCTAGAATAGCTCAAGCTAGAAAAATGTTTTTAAAAAAGAAAGTCTTACTAATAGCTAATAGTATTAGTTTAGATAATAGAAAAAGTTTCTTAAAGTCGTACGTATGGAGCGTACTATTTGTGTAAAATATTTCAGGCCTTCTGCGTGCGCCGATAGACCTAAGGGTAGAAGAGGGAGTAAGTAAGGGGTTACTGCAACTTGTTGTTCAGAGATATAGAAGAACGTAAGAAGCTTTCGTGATGTGTAGTCGCTTAGCTTGATTTATATTTAAATAAACCTTTCTTTAAACTTGATGTTGTTTATTGCATTACACTATTATACTGTAGCGAGACTTGAACAATTAAAGAAGTAGATAAGAAAGCTTTTGAAACTTGGTATTATAAGAGAATGTTAAAGATTAGTTGGACAGATAGAGTAACAAATGAGGAAGTTTATAGAAAGATAGGTGAGGAACCCTGTATGTGGAAACAATTAAAGGTCAGGAGAGATAAAATGATAGGGCACCAGTTAAGACATGAGAGACTATTTAGTAATGTCTTAGATTATAGACTACCAAATAAAAATAGAGTAGGAAGACCTAGACAAAGCTATATTAGTCAAATTATTAGAGATTTAGGTTGTGAAGGGTATGTAGACCTTTTTGGACAAGCTCAGAATAGAAAAGAATTTAGAGATACGCCAAACCGACCTTAAGTAAGTTCGAAAACAAAACAAAAAAAATCAATAAATAAAAATCAGTTAACTAAATGTCACCATGACATAACTCACAATTAGTTAGCGGTCTGGCATGTTGGCAGCGATTCGCTGCTTAAGCCTTACCATAACATATAATTTAACTCTTTTCCTTTTTTGGAGGGGATAACCAGGTAATACTTCATTTCCTTATAAATGGGAATCATGTAAACATGTTGGAGTTCTTTAACAACCATCAGGTGGCTAATATCTATGTGGAGCCAGGTAGATAAGAAAAAGATAAAAGAGTATGGAAAACCTAGAGCAAGCTATATTAGTCAAATTATTAGAAATTTAGGTTGTGAAGGGTATGTAGAACTTTTTAGATTAGCACAGAATAGAAAAAAAGATGGAGCTGCGTCAAACCGACCTTAAGTAAGGTCGAAAACAAAATGATGATGACCAGAATAGTTCAATGGAAACACGTTTAAAAGCTGCGAAGTAGTGTTTATCAACGAATTTAAAAACGAGTCCCACTGGAGGACTAGTCAATAGATTCCTTACTGGTAAAATTTTTGCGGCTGTTTGCAGAACCATTCTATAACAGCATCCAATTGAACCACCGTCCTTTTCATGATTATTTTAATGTAAGCTGGATGTTGTAATACTTCATTTTATATGACGAAGTCGATCTGAATCGTCCACGGTATATATGGGATCGAGCATTATGACGCAGAAGAATGACGCCATTTGTGAGCATACGCGGACGTTTATTCTCGATGCTGGCATGTAAGCCTTTTAAGGTGACCGCGTAGCACTCAGTGTTAATGTTAACACCGGTTTTCTAAAATCCAATATTATTTTTCTTGACGAAGTTTGGAATCGGAATTTTTTCGTCTTCTGAGATGTGTACGCTTCCACTACATACTCTGACGTTTGAATTCAGGTTCGTAGTGATAACACCAAGACTCATCACCGCCAACAATATGTTGTAGAAAAGCATTTCCTTATTGTTGATAGCGCATCAAATGTTGCATTGATAAGACCGAACGCATATTCTTCTGCTCATCAGTAAGCAATTGTGGGAACCACTAAACGGTAACTACGCGATAGCCAACACTATAGGTATGAAAGTATGAAGTTCTCTAAGTTTGATGCGTTTATTTGCGCGCAATGTAGTTTCTAGCTGTCCCAAATTTCCATCTTATGCTGCAATACGTGCAGGTTCGGAACGAGCAAAATTTTTAGCGGATGTCTTCGCTGTCGAAATTTATTGCACCATTCAACCACTGTCGTATAGTCACTATACACAACTTTAATTCTTTTATAAATATCCAATGGTTGACTATGAGGCGCCGTTTGTGTCTATAATAAAAACTGAAATTTATATATTTTTTCTAATATATATGTAAAATATTTTGTAACATATATTTTTTCAAATATATATATTTTTAAAATATATATATATATATATATATAAAAAATATATATATTTAAAAAATATATATATATATATTTAAAATATATATATTTAAAAAAAATATATATATATATATTTAAAAAATATATATATTTAAAAAATATATATATATATATATATATATATTGAATTAAGTAACAATGAAATAAATATATATAATTTTGCATTGGACTACCGTCCGATAGAGGCGCTGTTCTTATTCTGAACGCGTTCGTCTATTAGAGATCGCACGTTTTCAGAGTTAAGCACCCTCGCTCTGGTCAGTACTTGGGTGGGTGGACACTGTTTTTTTTAGGAGCGTACATATACATATAGCAGTTGCAGGACCGTGTAGCACATCTCGACATGCACATAAATAATTATTTAACAATCCTGTACACGAGTTCAATGCAAATTTCGGTGCTGCATGTGATTTTCGCTTGACATACATTTTATTTATTATACCTGTTGATGGTTGCAAGACGCCGACACAAAGGAGGGTTACTTACAATCGCAGAAGAGAGTGCTTGCTATTATGTAATGATTATACGACTAATTGCTCGTTTTTCAGTCTACTTTTCGGCTGTCGTTTATTAAATTTTTGAGTAATTTTAAGAAAACGCGGAGTTTGAATATTTGCTAGATGCATTCTCATGAGCACTTTACAACCCGGAACGCGACATTTCCATATAAAGTTGGGGTTGTGTAATTTAATAAAAATTACAAAGTCAGGGAAAACTACGATATTCCAGCGTAAAAAAAAAGGACAACCACACGCGGTGTGTTCCCAAGCGGTCACCCACCCAAGTACTGACCGCGCTCAACGTTGCTTAACTGCGGTAATCGGAGGAGAAGCTGTGCTTTTCAACATGCTATCGTCGTAGTCTATACTTAATGTCGCGTTCTGGGTATGTAAAGTGCTTATGAGAATGCATCTAGCAAATATTCAAACTCCGCGTTTTCTTAAAATTACTCAAAAATTTAATAAACGACAGCCGAAAAGTAGACTGAAAAACGAGCAATTAGTCGTATAATCATTACATAATAGCAAGCACTCTCTTCTGCGATTGTAAGTAACCCTCCTTTGTGTCGGCGTCTTGCAACCATCAACAGGTATAATAAATAAAATGTATGTCAAGCGAAAATCACATGCAGCACCGAAATTTGCATTGAACTCGTGTACAGGATTGTTAAATAATTATTTATGTGCATATCGAGATGTGCTACACGGTCGTGCAACTGCTATATGTATATGTACGCTCCTAAAAAAAACTGTGTCCACCCACCCAAGTACTGACCAGAGCGAGGGTGCTTAACTCTGAAAACGTGCGATTTCTAATAGACGCACGCGTTCAGAATAAAAACAGCGCCTCTATCGGGCGGTGGTCTAATGCAAAATTATATATATATTTCATTGTTACTTAATTCAATATATATATTTTTAAATATATATATATATATATATATATATATATAGTAAAGGATTATTAAGTGACTCAAATTCAGCGAGGGCATCCTGTCGACGCGTTTCGCCCTAATTGGGGCGTCGACAGGATGCCCTCGTGGCTGAATTTGAGTCACTTGCCAATAATTCCTTTACTTTGTTTAATTTAAGACTCATTAAACCTACTTTTCTCTTATATATATATATATATATATATATATATATTTTAAATATATATATTTTTAAATATATATATTTTTAAATATATATATATATATATATATATATATATATATATAAATATATATATATTTTTAAATATATATATTTTAAAATATATATATATATATATATATATATATTTGAAAAAATATATATTACAAAATATTTTACATATATATTAGAAAAATATATATATTTCAGTTTTTATTATAGACACAAACGGCGCCTCATAGTTGACACCCTTCAGCGGCCAAAAGTTGAATAACGGCACGCAGATTATCTTTGGACAGATTTTCTATCGTATATGCCATTTTTATTTCAGTTACAACACTTAGAAAAAAGTAATGTGCAAATATTTTTCACAGATGCGTAAGTTCTTACAGTATGCACAAACGAATTCTGTTGTCTTAGAAACGAAAAACGCTGATCAAACGTGTTGCTGTTGAACTAGCCTCATTTTATAGTCGGAATTAACTCAAAGACTTTCAGTTGTTTTCAGCAGAAAAAATGCGTTTTGTTTATTTTGAGACACCTACAATATTACATATGCTTTAATACTAATAATAAACACTAACTTTAAAAACACTGTATACATACGTACACCTCCTCCCCAAAACAAAAGCTTATTTGTCAAAAAACTAATTTGTTCCGACATGATCATATTCTTTTCATGCTTTTTCAAATTCTGCACATTTTACTTCCGTATAGCAATTTTGTTTCCTTGTGATGTAACTGACAAAGATAATTTGATGGAGCTGTACGAAATATATTATTAGTGCTCGCATTATGTATTGTCAAGAAATTTTAGTACTACGTAAGACACTTAATTATGCATTTAAATGTTATAATAAAATCGAAATGGACATTTGCATAACAATACTTTCAATTTCGTTTTAACGCGTTCAAGAAATTATTTCTATACTTCATTATTATTAAGCAATAAACGTGTAATGAATGGTTTAATTGGAATGCGGTTCTTGTGCTTTAGTTTTCTAAACTACTCATAAATATGCATGGTTTAGAAGCTGCATAAATTTAACAGACGTTATACTTCAGTAAAATTAATAACCATTGTCAAAGGAATATACTGCACTTTCTAACAGACGATAAATTTTTTTAAATTTAGTGCAGGCTCTTTTTTAATCAATATCATCTTACAGGTTTTGAGTATATATCTATTCATTTAGTATCATCAAATACATTCATGATTTGGTGATACAATAGCACTCTGGTACATGAACTCGCATATTCCGCAGAGAAGAAAAATGTCACTAAATTATATTTTACATAATGAAACTAAAATTTTGTTACATAAGATAATTATTTTATTCAAGTGATTGTTATACAGAGTTCAAAGTATTTGAGATATTTTTTATGCAGCATGGGTTTGTACCCAAACATAAGTTAGATCTATACATTTCAATATTTAGAGGCATTTGGTACAAAACTGATATCACGTAGTAGGGATACCTGGTGTTTTGCATATAGAAATACCTTCCTCCTTCGTTCCAAATACCAAAATTCCACGAGTCACATGAAACCTTATTCAAAACCCTTTCAAACAGCGTCTGTTTCATTACTTATTGTATTAAATACTTTTCTCCAAGAATGATGCACAAAGATTTTTTATAATAAATTATTATTGGTAAATTTGTCCCAAAAAGTGAGTATTAGTCGTATAATTAATAGAGAAACTAAAACCGTATGGATTTTACGAAATTTTGTTCAATTTTTTTAATCGCACTGCCTTACAGCTATAACTTTTACATCTCAATCAATAATGTAAAACATTCCACATTTGTAGTTTGTTACTAGCAAAAACAAAGGTGAAGGTACTGTAGTTAATCGCGTGTTTGCATGGAGGGCATATTAGATTTCAAAAAAATTACAAATGAAATAAAATAAATTTCGTTTCAAATTAACAATGTAATTTAAGTAATACTCGTTTATCTTTATAAATTACTGCATTTTAGCCAGCTACGCAACAGATGATTATTCTTTAATCTCAGGGTTGGCGTCTAAATGCAGTTTGTAGACCGCATTGCACGTATTGAAGTTAGTTGTTGTCTACAACACAAAACGTAAACTGGGAACACAGGTAATCAAAGGTACGATAAAAGAACTTTGTGAAGAAACCGACGAGTAAACACTCTACTACATTGTCTATAATGTACTACTACCGCACAAGCAGTTAGTCAAGACAGGAATGTATATCATGAGGCGCTTCCAACAATTTGCAAACCACGACTCTTTTTCATTCGTCGTTCTGATTTGTTTGGAAGGCGACATATTTCTATTACGAACCGTTGAAAGTTATATTTAACATTCCTTTTCACAGTATAAAAACGGTTCTTACGCAAACACACAAGGTAATTTGCAAAAGCCTCATTTCTACACAAATACGTGTAATACACGTAGATAAAGTATACAAAAACAATCCCCTAAAATTAGTTATTCACTAAAACTTGTGAAGCGCTTTTTAGCGGGTAACAATCGCGACAAAGGTCCAGATAGAGTAAAACATAAAAGAAGAGAAAAGGTATTTTTTATCAGGGTTTATATACACGGACAATGTGTTTAGGCGGAACTTTGTTCGTACGCCGTAGCCACTTTGCGATACCGGGAAGCGGAATAAGTAGCCAGCTGATAATCTAGGTGCGCAGGAGAGCATTATTTGCCACCACACCGGCCACACAAAGTTATTCAGAGAGTATGAGACTTGATACTTAAAACTAAAATTTAATTTCAATCATAAAAACCCAAATACAAAATTAATTCTTTTTCTATATTGTTATAAATATTGCATATAAATGTAAATGTAAGAACACAATACAAATTGACCAGTGACACTGTATTAACGATACATTTTTTCTTCCTACCCTACATAAATACAAAGCTAAAAGGCAGGTTAGACTCTTTTCATTTACACAATAATTCCTACTTTTGATAGTCAATACCAGAGATTCGGAACATCAACCAAATAAGATAAACTCTCAAAGACATTTTCAAAGAGAAAGATACAAAAATAATTTATGATTTGCAATATCAATTAGATAAGGTAAGATCATTTTAGAGAAAAAGATTAATACTAACCATTTATGGTTTGGAACAGTAATTAGATAAGGTAATATCTCAAAGATAATTTCAAAGAGAATGATAAATCCATAACCATATATGCTTTAGCTAAATAATTAGATACGATAAAGTCTTAAAAATATTTTCAAAGGGAAAGATGACAGATAGCAACATATGGTTTGGAGGGCGTACTTTTGGCAAGGCGAACCGCCCTTCTATAAATAATGAAGCGACTCCCGAGGGAGTAAAGTAATCTGACAATATCCTGAAAATGGATTCTTTTTCATGCCTTCCAGAAGGAGAGGTTCCGTTAAACGAAACCCGTTCATTAGAACGGGTGCATTCCTGTGCTGATTAAGAAAGGATACACCCCTACATTTAATTTCCCAAAGCTCCACTTGACGGTACTACATTGGCCAGGAAGCGAGTTTTTACTTGGAAATTTTAAATTTTGCCGAACCCTTGTTATTCCAAACAAGGTAGAGATTTTTAATATGCGTGGCAATACTTACACAGGACACCTATCTTTTACCTTTCATTCGAACAAGGGCCTCTTTTTGTGAAAACTGTTCGCCTAGCATTTTTCAAGCGATCCTTGTTGGGAATCGAACCCGGGATTTTGGGATCAGCAGTCACACGCGAGCCGCCAGGAAATACGCCCGCAGACCAAATCAAAAACTGTTTGCACTGTTTGTTACGAGTAAAATTAGCGTTAATGAATTAAATTTTGATTTGTCCTGAAAGGACGGAGACCCCGCAACAATAAAAGAGTGGGCCGGCTAATTACAGTGGAGCGGGAGTGTGTTCTTTTGAATAAATGAGAAAAGAAAATAAGGAAAAATGTAGAAATACAAAATAATAAATAACATGGCTTAAATAGCAAAATTTTAACACTTACCCTTACCCAAACCATCGGTTCCAGCAATTCGTTTGATGTTATTTCTATACGAAAGACGAGTTCGCATAAAACTCGCTTGCTTAGTTATAATAAAAGAAAATTGTAAACTAAAACGCTTCTTCCAAATAAGATACCATTACTGGGGTAGATGGATATCCTTTATAATTAGCTGGCATTACCTAGATAAATTGAAATCAAATTCAACTTAAACGTAAAAGTGTAGAAGATAGAATAATTTCAGTACACATATACATATACTTTCCTAAAAACAAATTCTTAACTTTAAATTTGACTAGGAATTGCTAAAATAAAAATATGTTAAAAAAACATTAAATCTAAACCACGGACAAGACTATTCTCCACTCCAAAATTTCCCTTCTTTCATATTTAAATATAAGACATTCATAAATCTCGAATTATTAGAAATGTCTTCATAATAAACAAAAAAAAAACAATTAAATCCCAACTTTTTCTGTAACTTTCGCTGTCCATTTGCTACGTTATGTAGCGTACGGGTCAGATAGAAATACTCTATGACAAATTCAATAATTGTTCCACGAAGTGCGCATTTCGTAGCTAACATGCAATAAATCTAACCAGTAAAAGGAATAATGCTGATATACTTTTGTATAAGCAGATGGGTTAAGTAAAAAAAGCATTAAATTTAGAAACCTTTCTAGTAAGGATTTTACCATAAGATACATTAGCGTATCTAATTTCAAAGTGGGTTTTTAAAAAAAACGTGTTTTATTCGTCAGTACGATGCGAATTGGGTTTATCCCTTAGTATGTTAAAAAAAGAAAACAAGTCACATACATGTGTCGGGATACTTATCTTGCCAGCTATCGGAAGCGGATCAGCACAGCATCGCCGCAGTAACCAGCAACAACCATGCCGTAATTGCAACAGCGGTCTGCACGCAAGAGCAGTTGATCTACGTCAAAGAATAATTGGGCCTACATAACAAGCAATTTGGCCTCAAACTAAGAGTTAAACAGAGATGCTTACTAATATTAATAACGCAGGAGAACTCACCGATGCAGTCGAGATTTACATTTCTTATAAAAAAATGTGCATCGCTCTTGAAGTAAGTAATTTAGAAAATACATAAAGGACGAACTGCCGAATCAAATTGAAATTGTTTAAATAACAAGAATTCGAGCTTCGATCCTCGCGTTATCAACATACCAAAAAGGGAGATTAGAAAACTCGACTCAAGCTTTATCAAATAATAAAATACACTATTTCAACGAGTCTTTCAGTCGTAGCAGTATAAGGATTAATTTTATGGTATAGTAATGTGTAGCCAGTTAACGGATACTCAAAACAAGGTACCAACTATAGAAATTATAGCGTAAACTCGTCGTTTTAGAGTGGATAGATTTAAATTGAACATTATTCGCAAGCGTATTTATTATAAACAGGTAAAATATATAGGATGTTATTGACGTATGGAAGAGTAGCAACGGAATCAATGTGGTTCTTAAATCATTGGTCGTAATTAAACTTAACACATTCCAAGGTTACTAAGTTTTTATACTGTTACTAACCTAAATTAATAATTATTTCCGCTTTACTAGTGTCTTGTTACCAAAATGCATACGACTGACGTTTAAAAATGAATAACGTTGTTTGTAAAAAGTTACACAAAGGTTCATAATAGTACTCACTTTTTAATTCCAGGATTTCCAACAACCGTTGGCAGTTTTTCCTTCATCATAGCTAATATATCTAAACACAGAAACTCACTGGCTCTAATGACGCCACAAAGTTCTAATTGAATGAGGGATGACTCATCAGGTTCTATTCCTTTGGTTTCAAACAGTTATCACAACATTATATCCGCATGCGCATTTATGAAACTACCCTGCCACTTGCAGATTTTATTTTTACATTTCGATCGCCGCCTATTACCTTCGGAAATGCAACCACTTTTTTTTGAGCTCTGTACATTCTATCTCACTTTTACAATTATCTTATATCAACTCCTCTATATAAAAACTTATATTCTATTAACCACCAATGTCCTTGTTTTATTCGCGTGTATCTCTATATCTTGATGTTGATGTATTACTGGCTCACAATTAATTTATTTCACATCTCAGTCGGATGTCTAATTCGGATACTAATTTCGATAATTTTATATTATGCATTTTGCCCGGGGTTTTGTCATTGCACAATCTTGCCTTGGAGTTTATATAAAATGAAACGCGAGAAAGTACGTGCAACCACGTGATCTACTTATGTTTATATTTTTATTTCTTTGTCTGTAGCAATATAAAACAAATACATTGCAATGCATTGAATGAAAAGATTAAGTTATCTCTATAACCTTATAGTTATGTATTATCCATGCCCAGAGTCTGGTTTGTTACATTGCATTAAAGTATATCAGTGGTCTCTTTTTATATTTGCAACAATGTCATATTAAATTAAATTTTTTTAACTAACATTTCCAAAAGTTCATATTTTGGGTACATATTAACGAATTTCCTATTACTTACCTAATAATTTTGAAAGCTTTCTGAAAAACATGACATGCTTCCACGATGAAACTTTACGGTTATAATTGGTTGGTTTACACTTTTGTGGTTTAAAATAATTTACAACCTCGAGTTGAGTTCCAATATGTATTTAATAGAAATAAAACAATTATATTTATGGTTTTAAGTTTATGATTTGAATAAAAAATATTGATTTGATTGCTTGTCTCGTTTTTGAACACTATTTTACATGAAACTAAAATTATTCAGGATGCTTTAATAACAATTTTGTCCATTCAGGGTTAAGTTTTTTTCATTTCCAATTTATTGTTAGCATAACGCAACGTGTTATATGTCGCCGATTTTGGCGTATAGCCCAACGGAGGACAACGGCGATACACAGCCAGTCCCCACACACATTACTCAACGACTCAGGTTATAGCCTTCTAAACTAATCAGTGACTTTGAAAGGAAACGAAGAAAAGTAGGAAAAAATAGAACAGATAAAAGAGGGAGGTTGGATGTTTGAAGCTTCATAGCAATCGGGTAGAAGAGAGAAGAAGAAGGGTTTGCATTGTACAAAAGCGATAGAAAAAAGTTGAATAACAAAGCACTATTCAACCAGGCAAAATGTAATCAGCAGTCCGGGGTGGGGGAGAACGACTCTTATATGATGAACGGTTGCCTCAGAACAAAGACAGATCCTCTGGAGGACAACTAAGGCTCAAACGGAGATAGAGGGATACGAAAAATTAAAATTTTTGAATTAGCATCATAAAGATATTAGCGAATGCCGCTGTTTAACAGAATGGTCTGCGGGCCGGCTACAACGTTTGTGAGAAAATAAGCCCTAAACTAACGAGTCGATAATTAAAAATATCTAGCCTCCAGATAAGACCAAGACAGATCATCTTCCTACCGAGCACATCCACTGCAATAAGAAAATCAATTAAAAGTTAAGGCACCCAAACTAACTATACCGTCTTGGTAATTTCAAAAAAACTAGCTACTACGAGCATAGAACAATAATAGATAAAAGTAGAAAGATTTCCTATATACCGAAAACAATAAAAAATTAACGACGAAAACGACAGGCGACAACCCCTCACCAACATGTTCGGGAAAAAAATGTACAAACGACTCTATGGTACAGAAAAACAGTTGATAAAAGAAATTGTAAGAAAATGATTAAGATATTTCAGAAAAAAAATACATCGAATAGAAATTCTTCGTAGTCGCAACTGTGAAAATCAACTTTTACTAAAATGGCACGTTTCTCGAGTATTGTGTGCATCCAAAGACTAAAGCACAACCTGATATCAGCTAGTACAAGTATTAAACACCCGTTGTGTGACAATAAAATAATAAGAAAATAACAGATGAAAATTTAGGTGGAAAGGAAATAATTCAAGTGTAGTGACAAATAAATATGTTAATAATTAGGGACGGCAGAACTGAAAATTCTGAGATGAGGGAGGTATCATGGGAACGAGAAGGTTTGAAATAATTCGCAGCTCAAGTGTAACACATTTATAGAGGATAAGAAAAAGTCAAAGATAGGAATTCAATTTAGATAACGATAGAGAAGACAAAATATATTAAGATAAAGATAGGAAGAATGGTAGCGCTAATTATTAATTGTTGGGAATAACAAAAAGGTTTTAGGTCTTTGTTATGCCATAATTTTTGAAATTTGCTATCAGCATTTTGTAATTCATAAATTAATGGAGAAACTACACGAGATATTCCAAATGAAATAAACTTGGGGCTAATTTTGCTGAAGACTTTTTAGTTGTATGAGATACAAGAAGGTTTAGTTTTATTATTATTTTCAAAAGCCCATCGCATGTAGGTATTCATGACGGTTAATATAATATACAAGATAAAATCAAACCCAAAAAAGTACAATTAAAAATTAATGCAGGTATTGTAAATACAATTACTTATTCTTTCTATTTGAAAGTAAAATACTTTTTTTTTCATAAAAAGCAATATCAGACACCTATTTAAAAATAAGTGATTACGCATATTTATAAAAGCAATTACACTAGTAAGAGTTAATTAGAAAAAATCTTTTTAATTTAAAATATAATTTTTACAAATTTTAGTTAATTTTTTTAAATTAAAATAATATTTTAGATATTTGTAGATATACCGAGCTTATATTAGGAATATTAAACAAATACATCTTACCCTTTTATTCAAATATTTTTATAATTCGAATACCTTAGTTCCACACAGTTAAGTTATAATACAAAATTTTAGACAATTCTACAGAGAAAACAAAAACTCTAATAATTAAAACACTAATTAGTGGAATTTTGTAGAAAAAATAGATAAGTTAATACACAAATGACTTCGCTAGGTAGGAAGTTATAAAATAACATTGCTTAATTAAATTAACAATCAATCCTCCATTTTAAAGTAGTTCCGAAATCAACCAGTCAAAGTCGTATGTGATGTAATATTGATATATAATTTTCAAACCAAATTAATTTATAAAAAACTTTTATTTTTAAATTGGAAAAGTACTACATTTTAAATAATAAAAATATTAATTAAATACATAATTAGTACATTAGAAACTACACCAACAATTTGACGCCATTTGTTACACGCATAAACAGAGGTAAAGGTACGATAGTTAATCACGTATCTGCATAGAGGGCGCACCAAGTTTCACAGAAATTATAAACGAAATAAAATAATTAGTTTTTAAATTAAGAATGCAAATTAATTAACACTAGCTTTATATTTATATGTGATATTATTTATTTATGTATTACGGGTTATATATATGTATATATATATATATATATATATATGTGTGTGTGTGTGTGTGTGTACGTGTGTGCGCGTGTGTGTTGTATGTGTGTGAGTGCGTGAATGCATGTGAGTGTGTGTGTGTGTGTGAGTGTGTGTGTGTGTGTGTGGGTGTGACTGTGGATGTGGGTGTAGGTGTGTGTGTAGATGCGTGCGTGCGTTCGTGTGGATGTGTGCGCGTGCGTGCGTGCATGCGTGCGTGCGCGCGTGTGTGTGTGTGTGTGTGTAGACATGCTGGAATAAACCCCATAACTTTTCAGTTTACTTGTCTGTATTATTAGTTGAATGTTATATGTTATTGTATTGGCCATCCTAATGTTCTGCCCGCATGTGTATGTTGTATATATACTAATCATTGCTTTACAGGACGAATTGGGTTGTATTCTGTTGTTTCATTCTTTAGCCCCCCCTTAGAGTGTGTTTACGCGGCATCCATTTTCTTTCTTTCCCTCTTTTGTCATCGTAAGCCGGGTGAGCATTCCGTTAGTGATTTCTTTTTTTTCTTTGTGGACTGCTTGTCTTAAGTGTAACAAAGATTATATAAAGCTTATTTTAGCGGGAAGAAGAGCGTGAAGTTTGGACCAGTCGAAATAAAATGCCTCTAACTTCCTTGTTTTAATATTATGACTCTGACTTAATACTTCAAATACCAGTGTTGAATGAAAACTTGCAGCGACCAATCTATTGTTTCTGAGGTTACATATTTGTATTCTAGGTCGTTTTCAGACTCAACTTGGACAAAGCAAAACAGCTGAAAAGATTTCGGAATAACTTCGTTTTTTACTGCGCTTGGTGCTGAAGTTGGCACAAACTAAATCAAATTTTTCATACCTTTCTGTTTTTGATTGTACAGCTTTAAATTTTTAGGCATTTTGGGTACAACAACTCAATTCAATTTATTTATAACTTCTTGTCGTTAATATTAAACAGTTAATTTTTAGGACAATAGGATGCATTTCGAAACCAAGTTTATATAACACTTTTAGCAATTTCTTTTTTGCGTCGCGGGTCCACACCTATCAAAATTGGCAGCATTTTAAAATTCAAGGTAAGTGGAAGATATTTCAAGTTACCAATTTCGAATGTAAATATTATAGTAAAAAACGCATTAAAATAAATAGTTCAAAAATGATATCCGGAACGAACATCCACACCATAAGTGCGTTAATCCGTTCATAATATAAACGCTTTTATGCCTATGCATATTGATGTAATTTACTGCACCAGAAAGCACTAAAAACATTTCACATCTGCTCCATCCTCTTCCGGGTTATTTCCTGATTTTATGCAAACACTCATAGCATAAACTTCCTTGTCTTTTAGATTATGTTTGGTTAAATAAAATCACACGAACCTAGATGATAATATATGTCCATGAGTTTAACCGCAAAGAAAACTGCGAAGTAAATATTAAGAAATGTTTTGTGTATCCTTAAGTTTAAGCAAACTATACTTGCTAATCGCTGTACTGAATAAAAGGTATGGATTTAAATTCTTCCCCTTAATATTCAAACCAGTAGAAGAGCAAAACTATATACAGTAGAGCATTGTTGACAATTCAATTCCTAGATGTACCGTTGTGCCCCTTTGGGTGCTTGTAATGACTTCGAATGAATCTGTCCGATAAATGCTGATCAATATTAAAAATCTGTTGATTGCGCGTGACTGGAGGCCTACCGTGTGAGTGAATGAGCTTCCAGTTTTGTTAAAATATATTATTACGGGGTATGTTAGATGTCAGAAAAGTTTATTGTACGATATTTACATGGTATGTCACGAAATGAAAGAATGTGTTTGCGTCCAAGCATTTTTTAGTTGTTTATCGAACATACAGACAGATACGCAGACACATACACCGACGTAACTCAAAAATATATAGTCCAAGACATTGCATTTTAGAGTACCGACTGAAAAATTATCGCCGAGAGTGCTTGCTATGGCCTAGGCTAGATAATTCAAACATCGCTAAACGCTGATTTCCGACTTAGAGAAGTCCCAACGTGACAATGAATTATAATCTAGAGGTCACATTTTTGTACGAGTGCAATTTTTGCTTATGTTGCGTATATGAGAAATGAAAAACTATCACTGAGCAGTTTTGATACGCCAGCCCGTAATCGTTTCTATAGACACCTCACACTGCACTTGACCACGGCGCTTTATATTAATCAAATAATAGTATAAACCTTGATTTTACTATAAATGTAAGTATATAATTATATATATATATATATATATATATATATATATATATATATATATATATATATATATATAGTACTTAAATTATAAGGGGTGTCGGCCTAATTATTGAATGAAAAAGTTCTTTATATCATTCTTTTTATTAAAATTCTGTTAATCCAAGCTTTCGTTGTCAATTGGACAACTTCATCAGGGATCTAAAAATTGTGATACATTGGAAAACAATATTATAAATCGATTACTTACATTAATCAATTCTTTTCATTACAACCAACAAGTATAACAATACTTAACATTAAGTGTCAAATATCACAGTAAATAACTTTCAAAAACATTATTCTTACATTATTTATGTATCAGGTTGTTGTTCACCTCGTGCTGGGTTGGATTAAAAAGGATGTAAAACGAGTAACTTTTAATATAAATTCATTTCGCCATATCTTATGTCAGGTGATCAAGTTTAGATAGTAACTTGTCAATTTCTACATAATCGAGTACGTTCCTATAAACGTGTATGTTCCAAATGTCTTTATTGGTTAATGTTCATTCCTACTCTCGTTACGATTGTCTTGTAAATGTAGTAGGTAGGTGTAAATGTTACTTAGTTGTTGTGTGTCGGTTTTTTTATTAAATTCAGCTTTTTGTTTCCATATATGGTACATTTCTAGAATTAATCTCTTGTTATAATTCAATTGCTTTGCTAGAATTTTTGGATTGTTCCAATCAATCGTATGATCGAGGTTGTTCAAAATATGTTCTGCTAATGCGCAGCGATTTTTATTAGTTTGAATGTCACTTTTGTGACATGACAGTCGTTGTTTTAACAAGGTACTAGTATGTCCAATATATTTTTGTTCACAGCTACAGGTAAGTTGATATACTAAATGTGATTGGTATAACTTTGGTGTTTTACTTTTTAGTTTGCTATACAATAATGCTCCAACGGTATGGTTGTATTTATAAGCTACTCTTACGTTTTCATCTTTAAACACTTTTCCAATCTTATTAGATAGTCCTGTAAGATACGGAAAAACTATATATTTAATTTCCTGTTCTGTTGGTGTCGATCGATGTACTGTATGTGTTGTATCATTATCTTGTAATAAGTTATTAATTATTTTTATAGGATAGCCATTTTTTAGCATTATACATTTTAACAATTTTCGGTTTTTCATATGAAAATCTGGGTGTGATATTTTTAACATTCTATTCCTCATTTGCTTTATTAAATTCATTTTCATGTTATTATTATGATCTGATTCATAGTGAATGTATCTATTGGATGCTGTGGCCTTTTGATACCAATCTAACTTGATTGTGGTCTTATCCCTTATTACCAATGTGTCTAAAAACGGTACGCTATTGTTATTTTCTTCTTCAATTGTAAATTGAATATGTTTGTCATAACTGTTCATGATGTTGAGTATTTCTTGACTACCTCCTTCACTGGGAACCGCTAGAATTAAGTCATCGACATACTTTTGATAAACGGTACTTGAAACTGAGTTTCAACAAATTAGTGTCCCATAAATCATCCATCACATATTGGGCCAAAATCGGACTAAGTTTAGAACCCATAGCACAACCAAACACTTGTATAAACAATTCTTCATTGAAGACAAAGAAATTGTTCTCCATAATGAAATTTATAATGTCCACAAATAATTTTTCCCTCCATAAATGTCATTTTATTAAGTCCCACTTTTTATATAATACTTTAATCACTACTTCTTTTGAAATGTTACCAAATAAATTAACCACATCTAATGAAATCACTTTATAACCCTCTGGTATTACAAAATTGTTCATCAGTTCCGCAAAGTCAAAGAGTCTTTTATGTAATATCGATTGTCTTTATTATAAGCACTTTTTAATATGTCCGCCATAATTTTCGCAATGTTGTTGGTTGGTCCTTGTACATCCCTACAATAGGCCTCATGGGATAACCTTGTTTGTGAATTTTGGGTTACCATATAACTTCAGACTTCTGAATTGTATTGTTTGGCCTGTTTGGCTTCTTGTTTACTCAAGTGCCCAGATTTTTCTAAGGCTGTTATATAAGTATTACTCTTTTTTCAATTGTTCGGGTTGGATCCTGTTAAGTTTTTTAAAATTGTCAGTATCTTGTAAGATAACGTTCATTTTTTCAATATAATCTGTTTTTTCCATGACTACCGTGACATTTCCTTTGTCCGCTTGGAGGACTAAAAGATTATCATGTTGTTTTAAAAACATTTTAGTTTGATAAATCATCTTATGTAAATCATTAGGTATGTCATTGTAGTTATGGATATGATTAGTTATTATCGCAGTGATTTTTGATCTATACAAATCTCTTTTAGTTACATCTATTAACGATAAGGTGTTTTCAATTTCTGGTAACAATTTTTCAAAATCGATATCTCTCTTTGTAGTACTTATACTAAATTTAGGTCCTAGAGATAGCACAGTTTTTATCACCTCTGGTAGTTGTAAGGTTGAAATATTTTTAAACCATTTTTTGTCTGTTGAAATAGGTTTCTTTTGCATTGCCTCTAATCTACTAATTTTGTTTAAATTTTCCTTCTTTATTCTTTATTCTTTATTCTTTACAAAATCAGTTTCTAAGAATAAAGAAGGAAAATTTAAACAAAATTAGGTTGAGCAATAAAAACTTTCAAGACAAAAATGGTTTAAAATATTTCAATATCACACTAGAAGGTGATAAAACTGTGCTATCTAGGACTAAATTTAGTAGTACTAAAAGAGAGATATCATTTTGAAAATTGTTACCAGAAATTGAAAACACTTATGTTAATGATGTAACTAAAAGAGATTTGATAGATCAAAAATCACTGATAACAATCATATCCATAACATCAATGACATACCTAATGATTTACAAGATGATTTATCAAACTAAAATGTTTTAAGACAACATGATAATCTTTAGTCAGGACATGAAGGAAATGTCATCGTAGTCATGGAAAATACAGATTATATTGAAAAATGAACGTTACTTACAAGATGACTGAATGCAATATTTAAGATGATACAGGATCTGTAACAATGTGAATAATAAGTAATACGTGTATATAAACAATGCGCTTAAGATAAAGTCAAAATTATTGAATAAGACAAAATACAAGTATCTTGAGACCATTGAATTACTAAGAATGGGACAATTACAGAATAGTTTGCCGTACATGAATTAAAGTGATAATACCATAAAACTATGCGAAAAATTTAATCGGGTTAAGTGACCATGAAGTGTATTGTAGATTGTAACAAGACAACCAAGAAATTGAAAATAATTTATAAGTAGCGGAACATAATTAACAAGTGACATTATAAATCTTAGAAGACAATCATACTTGGACATATAAATGACGTCTTGACTTTCGAACATGATGAATTTTGTAGTACATGGGTTTAAATGCCATAATATCTGATATAGAAATTGTGAAACTCGTTTAACTTGTATTTGTATATCATATTCAAAAAATATAGTTTGAACAATTAATTACATTAATATACAAACTGGGACTAATAATAAAAATGACATTTAAAAGGCACACAATTTAATACATTATTTTGGAAAACATCATTCATAAATTGAAGAGAAAATACGTTTGACAATTGTAATAAGAAGCACAACCAAGGTAGATTGTATAAAACATTCAGCATCCAAACAGATAATTCTCATAATGAAATTATAAGTACAAATAATTTCATAAATGTATTTATAATGCACTTTTAAATTTAATCACATTCTTCTAATGTAAAATAATTAACAATTAATGAAATCCTTAATACCTATAGGTATTACAAAATGATTATCAGTTCAAACAAAATTTTAAGTACATCGATGATCTTTACCTATACAGTTTAATATGTCGCAAATTTAAATATATAGTTGTTGTCCTGTATCTTACATAGGACTATTAATAACTGATTGGAAAAGTTTTGGTAAATGAAAACTTAATGAATTGTATGTTATAACACCTCCGTTTGGACATTATTGTATTACAATACAATTTAAGTAAAACACCAAATTATACCTAATCAGCATCTTAGTATAAGTCAACTTACCTTTAATGCTGTAATAAAATTATTGGACTACTAGTACTATTGTTAAACACATGTATGTCACTTAAAAGTGACATTCAAATAATAAAATCTGTTCTGACTATTTGCATGTAACATATTTTTGAACTAACTGATTCATATCGATTGATTGGAACAATCCAAAATTCTAGTCGTAAAGCAATTTAGAATTATAAATCAAGAGTATTAATTCTATGCATTAATGTTAACAATATTTTGTGAAATCTAAAAAGTCTGATGATTTATACAAAAACCGATACATGTCAAACATGAAGTAACATTTACAATCCTACCTATACATTGTATCAATAGACAATTGTAACGATGAGTAGACATGAAATTAACCAATAAAGACATTTGAACATACACGTATAGGATACTGATTGATGTAAAATTGACAAGTATACTATCTTAACTTGATCACCATGATCATAAGATATGCAAATGAATTTATATTAGATAAAGTTACTCGTTTTACTATCTTTAATCAACCACAGCATCGAAGAGTGAACAAATCAACCTGATACATAAATAATGTAAGAATAATGTTTGAAATTTTTACGTGATATTTGACACTAATGTTAATATTGTTATCACTTGTGTTGTAATGAATAAGTAATTGATTAATGTAAGTAATCGATTTATAATATTGTTCCAATGTATCACAATTTTAGATCCTGATGAAGTTGTCCAATTTGACAACGAAAGCTTGATTAACAGAATTTTAATAAAATAGAATGAGTATAAGATACATTTTCATTCAATAATTAGAGTCGACACTATTATAATTTAAGTACAACAAAGTTACGACTCGTGACTTATAGTATATATATATATATATATATATATATATATATATATATATATATATATATATATTGTAACAATTTTATTTTAGCAGTAAAAGAACCTATTCATTAAACGTACAATGAATATTGAAATACCTTTATTAACTAAAATAAAGATTCGAGTAACAATCAAATTTTATAGTATTACTATATCTAGGATTAGTAGTCTATTTGTTTCGGAGTTCGGTGCAATTCCACAGCCACTGGCGCGCGCGTGAGAGGTTCGAGAACCCCACTTATGATCCTCCCACCATGCAAGAATGCAGCGAGCGCACTCGTCGATAGTTAAAGGCAGCGTGAAGATGCATTCAAAAAGAATGGCGAGTGACCTCCGGGTCGCCTTATTTTGGTGAAACACTTCCTGAGTAACGGTTAGTACTTAATCCACATTTTGCATATTCGTTATCATATTAGCTAATTTAAAATTTATTTAGCGCAACAATACGTCAGAAATTGCAACGATAAATCAGAAACCGCAACAATACGTCAGAAATTGCAACGATAAATTAGAAACCGCACGACCACTTTGAAGTTACAATTTAGAAACCTTAACTTATGGACTACGCAATGAAAGATTATATTTGTAAATAAAATTAGACAACGGAGGAGTACGCTATGAAGTAATGCTGCCGTGAACCAATGTGAGAAATCCGCTTCGCTCCTACATCTGTATTAAAGCATGGAAAACAAGCATATTTAGCTGCAGGCCCCGCACTGCGAAGTTGTTTCCATTGCAACCAAGGACGACAGCCGGTATTGGGTTTGTAATAGAATTAAGAATTTCCTCAGTACTTCCTTCTGAAAGTACATTATTTCATTTTGTTTGTTGGATATACAAAATTGTTATTCAGTTTACCTGTGATTAGACTGGTTTTCCCCAGTATCGGGTTTGATTTCACTTAGTTCCGTAAATATGTGACTACACGTGGCTACAACGTAAATTAACAGCTGCTATTACGTCACCTGTTTGTTTGAACAATGCCGTCAACAATTGCACAATGGCTTACAGATGTTTAGCATTACAGTACTGCCACTTTTGATAAAATTAGAGAATATCTTGGTGATTCTTTTGACTTCAAACTAATATTAATTTTGTTAAATTAATGAGAAAATTTCGTATATTCATTTGTAAGTGACCTACACAGATCTGGTTGGGTTATAAAAACCTTAATATTGTTAGTTACACTGAACTGTAATATATTTGAGTAAGGATCAGTTGATAAACCTTACAACAATTTTGCAAGAATATCAAATATTTATTTTATTTAATTATAATGAAATTTTATTTACTGAAACAAAGAAAATTCTTTCTAGTAAATTAATAATCTACATTTAAAGTTTTTATTCTGATCTGGTTTGATCAGACCTGATAAACAAAAGACAGCAAGAGTTAAATTTTATGATTCCAGTATGTAGGAAATATTCTCTATGCATTTTAGGTATACTTGAGGGACGCAAATAGTGTTCCCATTTTTTTAGGTGACTTAACTATTATTCTTTCTTACAGGAGCAGTGTCTTATTCTGTTAAGACAAGTTTGTATGTCAGCGAAGGCGATCTTTTTCTTTGGGTCTCCAAGTCCGCCCTTAGAAATTTGCTATGCCATTAATATAAATCAATCTGGACTTGGTGGCGCCTGTTTGTTTTAGTTTGAGTGTGACCCCCCACAGATTTCGACTTACCCCCCCATTGCTCATAGCTCTACCCAAGGAATAGACCCCTAGTTACGTCGGAAGACTTTGTTTTGCAGACACCTGACTTGGAGCATGGTGTTAATAAGGTTTCACTAGCGCCCATGCGTGTGGCGAGTTGAAGCCACTAGTAGTAGTAGTGTCAGCCCTAGCAAAAATATGTAGCACTGGCGTCCAACGTGGGGCAATCGTTACACTTGCGCCCAACGCTTGGGGCGTCGAAATTTGTTTGTTCAACGCTTGGGGCGTCGAAATTTGTTTATTCAACGAGTGATTCGTCGAAATTCGTTCGTTCATAATTTAATTTAGCTCGAAATTTGTTTGTTCATAATTTGATTTACCTCGAAATTTGTTTATTCAAAATTAATTTTACTTCGAGATTCGTTCGTTCAAAAATTATTTTTTACTCTGAAACTTGTTTGTTCAAAAATAATTTTACTTTGAAATAGTCTGTTCAAAATTTATTTTGCTTCGAAATTTGTTTGTTCAAAAATTGTTTTGCTTCGAAATTAGTTTGTTCGAAAAGTAATTTGCTTTGAAATTTGTTAGCTCAAAATTTATTTTGCTTTGAAATCTATTTGTCCAAAAATTATTTTGCGTCGAAATTTGTTTGCTTAAAGTTTATTTGACATTTAGATTTGTTTGTTTGCTTTTGATAAAGGATTGGTCGTAACGTTAATCCCAATACAGTCAAGTAATTAACTTGGTCAAATTTACTTTTTGACTTTAATTCTGTTTTGACCCCTTAAATTTTTTTTGATATTGTTTTGGCAAAAATAATTTTACCAAAAACATTTTTTTGATTTTTACCTTTAGCAGTACGAATTTGTTTTGATCACTTTTGTAAGGTTCAGATCATTTAGATCTTTCAGTTTGATTCCATTAGGCTTTTGTAATCATGTCGGATATTCCGAATTGTTTGTCTGCTTAAAGAAGAACGGGAGTAGTGAGTGAGAAACCAGTTTTGAGGAAAATTTTAGGAAGACTGTCAGCTAAAGAAGCTGATAAGCCTGTTGTTTGATTTGTTTGAGTCAATAAAGAACATCTTTGTCGAAATTTGATGATAAGGCTAGAGATTCTATTTTGAAGGTACATTGGAGTGAGCTGTCGTTGTGTCGTTTGAGAATTGCTCTTTGTGCATAAGCACGTTTTTGATTTTGTTAGCAGATTTTTGTTTAGATCAGCATTGCAACGCAATTTAGTCTAGGCGGAACTTGTCGTCGTGGTTGGTCGCTCAGCAGTATGTCAGTCCAGACGAGACTCAGGAAGAGTTGGTCGCTCGGCTTTACATAAGTCTAGACGAGACTCGAGGTGAGTTAGGCGCTCTAGAATTTTTTTTTGCATCCTCTTTTTTGATTTGATGTAAATTTTGGTATTGTTAGTCTAGGTGAGACTCGTAGAGGGTTTGTCACTCTAGCATATTTAGGCGTTGTGAAGCTTTATAGTTGTTTCGACAGTTCAATTGGTAGTAGGGTGTGTGAGTGTACCTGAACACTGATTTTTTTGTTAGCTATTGTCATGATTAGTTTTTTTATTGATGACTCATAAGCAGGTGGATGGCTTTTAGTTGTTGGAGATTGGTTCTCGAAGTATTCGATTTTGCAACCTTTACGTAGTGCCACGGCACATTTGATCGAGAAATTTTTGGAGGAAAAAGTATTTCTTGTCTATGGAGTACCACAGTTTGTTATTTGTGATAATGGTCCACAATTAATCGGACGTATTTTTAAAGCTTTGTGTGCAAGGTACGAAATTCAAAAGATTTGGTATAATGCTGTTTATGCTCCTCAATGCAATTTTGTGGAAAGAATCAATAAGACAGTTGGTACAGCAATCCGTTCATACGTAGAAGAACATGATACGTGGGATATGGAGATATCAAAGATCCAATACGCAATCAACTCAGCAAAACATGAGTCCACCAACTATTCGCCAAATTTTTAGTTTTTGGTCGTCAGGTACCTTTAAGTGGAAAAGCTTATAATGATAATTTTATACCGGTGAAGATGTTGATGTCGTCTCCAGTAGTAGACCTTCTTATGTTTTGGATCGTCAACCTTTGTTTGATATTTTGGAAATGTCCGTGAAAATTTGCATGTAGCTTACCAACGTTCGAGTAAACGCTACAATCTTAGGAGAAGAGACATTTCATTCCGAGTCGGAGAAAGTGTTTGGAGAGCTAATAAGGTCCTCTCGAGTGCTAGTGATAAATTTTCCGCTAAGTTAGCCCCTAAGTTCGTTATGAGTAAAGTTCGGAAAAAACATTCCAATTTAGTATATGAGTTAGGGAACGAAGATGGAACAAGAGCAGGGAAATGGCACGTAAAGGACTTGAAACCAGTTGAAGCATCATATCCAAATGAAAATGATGATCCTGACGATTAATTCCGGTCCGATCATCTCTTTGATATTAAGTAATGACGTAGTGGTTTGTTTTGTTTTGTTCCGATTTTTAATTTAGTGTCGTTTCACTAATTTTGAGTATTTTATTTGAGAAGTGAAATAAGTGGTTAGAGATTTTGTAAATTTTGTAGGTTTGAGGTGTGCCTTGGTGTGCACGCTGGACATTTTGCTCGCGCGTTGCTCAGAGATGTGTTTGGAGGATGTCTTTGACAGATATCCTTACAATGTAGAAGTAGGTGGGCTATTTAATTGTTGGTCCTGATTTCTACATATCGAGGTAGAGAGAATATTAGATTATTCTTTCCCTTGTTCCTTTTGACCGTTAGAAGTTCTTTGATTTGATAAGGTCAAAGTTGGCTTGGTGAGTCTCACCATTTGCTCCATCACTAATGAGATCAGTTGTTTGTTAGAACTTAGTGATAGGATATTCAGTAGGGTGTAGGATAGTACAGCCCTGACTGGCTCAGTTTTGTATTTGAATTTGATAAGTAACCTTATGGTTAGGTTACCTTTGTTTTGATCATCTCTTTACGATGAAGCGATGATATTTTGTATTTGCATTTGATAAGTAACCTTATGGTTAGGTTACCTTTGTTTTGATCATCTCTTTACGATGAAGTGATGATATTTTGTATTTGCATTTGATAAGTAACCTTATGGTTAGGTCACTTTTGTTTTGATTATCACTTTGTGATGATGGTGTTTAAATATAGACCTATTAGTAGGGTCTTACTTTTGATTATCACCTTGTAGTGATGATGTTTTGAATAGTTATGCTGTCTTGATGAGGAAGCATTCCTTTTTTTTGTAGATAGAGTTAAATGAGCTCCTGGAAGTGAAGTTTTTTTTTGAAATTAGAAGTAAATCGTAAGTGTTTGGTAATAGGTAAGAAATATTAGCCTTGTTAGAAGTATGAATCTCAAGTCAGGAAATATTGTAAATTTGAATTTTTTTTGTCCCGTGGAGTGTTTGACTTTCTAATTTGACCCCCTCCCAATTTTGATTATTACCGATTGTGACTCCCCGATTTCGTCTCCCGATGGACGTCAGGTACGCGTAGTTACCAACACACTCATTTGTAAATATTTGTCCCCCCCATTTGAATAAAATTATAAAATTGCATAGTTAGTTAGGAAGGTAGGAAAGGCTAGTATTGTTATAAAAAATTTTTTTTGTATTTGTTATATTTGAAGTTTTCTAAAAAAAATTTTTTTCTTTTAGGAAAGGGTAGTGTAACAATTTTATTTTAGCAGTAAAAGAACCTATTCATTAAACGTACAATGAATATTGAAATACCTTTATTAACTAAAATAAAGATTCGAGTAACAATCAAATTTTTATAGTATTACTATATCTAGGATTAGTAGTCTATTTGTTTCGGAGTTCGGTGCAATTCCACAGCCACTGGCGCGCGCGTGAGAGGTTCGAGAACCCCACTTATGATCCTCCCACCATGCAAGAACGCAGCGAGCGCACTCGTCGATAGTTAAAGGCAGCGTGAAGATGCATTCAAAAAGAATGGCGAGTGACCTCCGGGTCGCCTTATTTTGGTGAAACACTTCCTGAGTAACGGTTAGTACTTAATCCACATTTTGCATATTCGTTATCATATTAGCTAATTTAAAAATTTATTTAGCGCAACAATACGTCAGAAATTGCAACGATAAATCAGAAACCGCAACAATACGTCAGAAATTGCAACGATAAATTAGAAACCGCACGACCACTTTGAAGTTACAATTTAGAAACCTTAACTTATGGACTACGCAATGAAAGATTATATTTGTAAATAAAATTAGACAACGGAGGAGTACGCTATGAAGTAATGCTGCCGTGAACCAATGTGAGAAATCCGCTTCGCTCCTACATCTGTATTAAAGCATGGAAAACAAGCATATTTAGCTGCAGGCCCCGCACTGCGAAGTTGTTTCCATTGCAACCAAGGACGACAGCCGGTATTGGGTTCGTAATAGAATTAAGAATTTCCTCAGTACTTCCTTCTGAAAGTACATTATTTCATTTTGTTTGTTGGATATACAAAATTGTTATTCAGTTTACCTGTGATTAGACTGGTTTTCCCCAGTATCGGGTTTGATTTCACTTAGTTCCGTAAATATGTGACTACACGTGGCTACAACGTAAATTAACAGCTGCTATTACGTCACCTGTTTGTTTGAACAATGCCGTCAACAATTGCACAATGGCTTACAGATGTTTAGCATTACAGTACTGCCACTTTTGATAAAATTAGAGAATATCTTGGTGATTCTTTTGACTTCAAACTAATATTAATTTTGTTAAATTAATGAGAAAATTTCGTATATTCATTTGTAAGTGACCTACACAGATCTGGTTGGGTTATAAAAAACCTTAATATTGTTAGTTACACTGAACTGTAATATATTTGAGTAAGGATCAGTTGATAAACCTTACAACAATTTTGCAAGAATATCAAATATTTATTTTATTTAATTATAATGAAATTTTATTTACTGAAACAAAGAAAATTCTTTCTAGTAAATTAATAATCTACATTTAAAGTTTTTATTCTGATCTGGTTTGATCAGACCTGATAAACAAAAGACAGCAAGAGTTAAATTTTTATGATTCCAGTATGTAGGAAATATTCTCTATGCATTTTAGGTATACTTGAGGGACGCAAATAGTGTTCCCATTTTTTTTAGGTGACTTAACTATTATTCTTTCTTACAGGAGCAGTGTCTTATTCTGTTAAGACAAGTTTGTATGTCAGCGAAGGCGATCTTTTTTTCTTTGGGTCTCCAAGTCCGCCCTTAGAAATTTGCTATGCCATTAATATAAATCAATCTGGACTTGGTGGCGCCTGTTTGTTTTAGTTTGAGTGTGACCCCCCACAGATTTCGACTTACCCCCCCATTGCTCATAGCTCTACCCAAGGAATAGACCCCTAGTTACGTCGGAAGACTTTGTTTTGCAGACACCTGACTTGGAGCATGGTGTTAATAAGGTTTCACTAGCGCCCATGCGTGTGGCGAGTTGAAGCCACTAGTAGTAGTAGTGTCAGCCCTAGCAAAAAAATATGTAGCAATATATATGTATATAATATATATATATATATATATATATATATATATATAAATTATATACTTACATTTATAGTAAAATCAAGGTTTATACTATTATTTGATTAATATAAAGCGCCGTGGTCAAGTGCAGTGTGAGGTGTCTATAGAAACGATTACGGGCTGGCGTATCAAAACTGCTCAGTGATAGTTTTTCATTTCTCATATACGCAACATAAGCAAAAATTGCACTCGTACAAAAATGTGACCTCTAGATTATAATTCATTGTCACGTTGGGACTTCTCTAAGTCGGAAATCAGCGTTTAGCGATGTTTGAATTATCTAGCCTAGGCCATAGCAAGCACTCTCGGCGATAATTTTTCAGTCGGTACTCTAAAATGCAATGTCTTGGACTATATATTTTTGAGTTACGTCGGTGTATGTGTCTGCGTATCTGTCTGTATGTTCGATAAACAACTAAAAAATGCTTGGACGCAAACACATTCTTTCATTTCGTATATATATATATATATATATATATATATATATATATATAATAGTATGTTCGATAAAATGTTTCAGTACAATTGGGATATTTTAGTCCAAAAAATTAAAACAAAATAATATTTGGCATATATTTAATTACAAATCGACGTTTTGGCAAGGGTTGTTGCCTTTATCAAGATTATACAAAAGGAAAAACAATCATTACAGTCATAAAAATTTTTTTGTATAAATTACTTAATCGTTGATACATAAATATTAGAATTATAAAAATTATAAAAATGACTCTACACATCAGGGTTCTTGTTGACCATAACTGGTTAAAATGAAAATATTGGAGCACCCAAAAGGGATTTAAATTTAATTAATTAAATTACATGTTCATAGAGTAAAATTATATCAATACGTCACCATTCGAGATTTTCGTATCCACCTAGAAAATTAGTTAACTAACTTATGTAATATTAATAAGAATTTACACCACTTTGGCGCTTTAACGATTTCAATAGTGTCAATCTTATGATTTATGTTTTATCGTAAATCGTGCTGTTTATCCTCTACTAACGTACGGAGTTAATGGTCGCGTCTCATTTTATCTTGCGTAAGGTTATAGAAATAATTCTTATCTATTTTTATTGCATTTTGATGTTCACTTGAGTTCCTCGAACCGACCTTTGTTCAATAATTAGCTATTTAACAGTTTTGAATAGTATTTTTAGAACAGATGAGGTATTTTTCATTATTAAACGCGAAAGTTCTGAAATTTAGGCTCGAAATGCGTTTTCTATGCTTTGTAAACGCAATAAATTGATATTGTATTTTTACAATAAATAAGACGAATATTTTATGCACGTAAGGTGTATTTTTATAATAACTGAAAATGAATGGTTTATATTTTAAAGATTGAAACTCGGTTTTACTAATTATAGTCTTTCTCAAAAGTAATTATTTATACATATGGCTGAAAGATTGGGCTTGTTTATACTTTTCAAATACAATAAGATTTGTATTCTTAACAATTGTGTTCCAACGCAAATTTTACACATAATAGATTCATTTAGTATTGTAATTAATGAGAGTTTCGTTGATAACTGCAATGAATTGATATTGTTTTCTCGCGGATGCACCAAATATCCCTGCATTTATCTTTTAGTAATGAAAAGTTGTTATTACAGTATCTCTCAAAGATTAATTTGCACAACGTTTAAAGTTTTATATTTGTTTTATGATCCTTTCGCAGTCCGCCCCTAATTTAATACTCGCCGGAAATTTAATCACATAATTAATAAGGACTTTGTGTTTTAATGGCAAAGAAGTACGGTTATTTTGTACTGGGAGGAACTATTAAATATTCCGAAAATTTTACTTTTCCAGTTTCTTTTTATTTGGATGAGTTTTATTTATAGAATTTGGGTTTCCATGACCTCACGTGCCCTCTTTATCACATCAATATATATATATATATATATATATATATATATTGTAGTGGTTTTAAAGGGCTAAATTTAAGTATAGACAAAGCAATTTCAAACACCCTGTATAGAGGAAACAACCAGAATTTACGTGCGAAATTTATTTCAGTTAGTTCATTTTTATGTAACTAGTATTAACAAAATTTTACAAATAATGATTAAAATTTAGTAGGTTTGCAAAGAAAATAAATTGTAGAAGCCAATGCAATTAATTTATTAATTTAATTAAGTTTAATTGAACGGTTATTTACGTATAATATGCATAAAAGCATGAAAAATCAATAATACCAAGGTAAAACGCGTTGCTAACACATAAACAGCCGTTGGATATAAAATACGTTGAAAAGCCAACTCGTAGAAATGTTATTTAAAACGTTCGTTAAAATTGAACACCTGCAGGTTTTGTAAATGTCAAGTTCCCCTTATTTTTATAGATAACAAACAAGTTTCAAAGAATATTGGTAAACAACAGTCGCTAAAGCACGTAATTTGGTTCACATGGAGTTGTAGAACGCGGACAGTAATATCGATTCTCTACCTCTCAAACAAGGTTAGAAGGAAACATATGATATGCATAAGCAAGGGATAGCGTTAATATAGGCGGGATTTTTAAGACGTCAATGCATATACTATTGGTCGATATCGTTAGTTGTACAACAGACAATCACGGGGATATTTGAATTCGGGTTTATTGGAAAATATCGTAACGTCGCGCTTAATTTCGGGGATTTCGAAAACGGTTGTACCAAAATTTTAAGAATGTGTTGTTTTAAATTAGATTTTCACGGTAAGAGTGGCCGGAGAGGATACAGTCGAAGCATATAAATACTCGATGAATTAGCACGGCTCGATCTCTTTTTAACTTCTTTCTAATAGTATTTACATCGCTTCAAATACGAGTTTGTAAGTATAAATAATTTTGAATTAAATAATACAGTGTTGGCCTCATAAGTTGATACGCGAATAAGTGTCGAGTCTAAATTTTTGAGGTGCAATATTGATTTTAAGCAAGCTCATGAAGCGACGTGAAGTAATTAAACGTATATGAAATTGAATTTAACTAAAGTACGCGATTATGAAAGAAGAGTAATTAATTTGGATTTGGAAATGGGATGTACCGTGAAGGCAGCGCATGCAGCACAACATAAATAATGTTCTTCCACAAATAGCTAGAGGCGGCCAGCAGAGGAAAGCGAAACAACTATACGGCATCGTCAACGGAGCAGAGATCTTCTAGAAATTCCAGGTAACGCTTTAAAATTGTTGTTGTTATAAACTATGAAACTATGAATATTGTGTGACGTGTGAAAGTGAATTTTGAAGGTATTGTGCATTATTTTGCGTATTGAAAATAATACGTATAACTAACTGTATTATGGTATTTAAATAGAAATCTAAAGGTATATAAAGCTTATTAACGTTCCATCAGGAATTTAAAAATTTTATTGTGACGAGTACATGGGGTTTTTGTTTGCAGTCAGCGTATGCAAGGCAAAAACCATACATTATTCATAATTAACTGGGTTATCATGAGCTCACCATACTCCAGAGTTTACGTAAATTTAAAATAAATTATAAAGAAAGAATGAAAAATAAGATATTATTCAGGGCCCATTTACTCTGGGTACATTCTATGTGTTTGATAATTTAAATTAAAATACAGGACATTACAAAATTAGGATTTATAGAGGTGTAACTTGATCACTGAAATGTGGATAATAATGGATTTTTATTTGTAAATAGTGACAAATAAATATTGTATGATTGTTGTAGTTTGTGGTTTTATTGAGAGTGTGCGTGAACGATGCAGAGCATAATAGTGAATATAGGTATCCAAGAGGAGGCCCAACTGAGCTAGCCTGGGAACTGAAGAAGAATTAAAATTAAGAAGAGAAGAAATCTAGGTAAGAAGTTTTTTGAATTTTTTTATTTTTGGTGAAATTTTCGATTTTTATATAAATTAATTTTCGAATCTACTGAGATTCCAAAAACACCCGGCAATATATATATATATATATATATATATATATATATTGCTGTGGATGCTAGCGTAAAACTGTCCCAACGTTGAGAGTCAATGAACTGTGCTGTGGATATATGAGTTCTGCTACCTGGACCAATAAAGATGCAATGACTATTAATTGAAACGATCAAAATGATGTGATATGGATTCCTATTTGGATTTGCCCGTGTTATATTACCAGCTCAGCGATAAATATGCTGTCGAGTTTACGAAAATGAAATCAAACACAGAAATATCAACGTCACAATTATAAGTACATATAATTTTTATGAATAATTCTTCACATTGTTGCCCGATACATCCATAAACATATTTTTTCTCCGCATATTATCTAAGAAATTTACTTATACACGCAGCTATAAGGAAAACTTATAAATGCAATTTATTACTTAAGTCAAGAAAGAATCAACATTTCATCACTACTAAACGTTAATACAATCTTTACATAAACCTTATTAATAATTAGAAACCCCAAAACTGTTCATATATGTCACAAATTTTTCTTTAAGAGTAATATGGATAATTTAAATACTCTCCAACCTTTTCGACGTTTGACCACTAAATTGTATAATATAAAATTATCCACTCACAAGTAATTTTGTATACGCAAAATCTTATACTACATTTACTTCAAAATAGCATAAATTGTCTCTAAGGGTTTAAAACAATGTTATACTCGTGTTTCTCGACCTTTACATTAAAGATTGATACCTGGTTGATTAAATCTCTATCTCCAAATTGTTCCGTTTAGAAAATAATTTTACCCATAAAGTTATTTGGACAAAATCAAATTATTTCATTGTATATTCTTCAATTTACTTTAAATAAAATTGTCAAAGTTTTACTTTATAAGCTTCAAAATATATTATTTTCAATAAATATAACTGACGCGCCTTTACACGAAAATTTAGCGTTCATTACAGTTGCCTTTTTCCGACCAAGAGTATCGTCGACAAGTATCTTTAGAAACAAATAATTCGTAACGCTCCACCAACTATTGGTGAAAGAATTATCTTAAATGAATTCTCGTCATTATTAACGTGCTGTTATATAATAAAAATCTCAATACGTCACAGTTCTCGAATGTTTCTATCATATTACAACAGGTCTGACTTATTGCATGATGTAATAATTAACTGTAATTTTGTTTCTTATGTTAATTATCTCAGCTTAAAATTTATTGCAATCCTAAAAGTAGTCTCATAATCGATACTTTGTAGGAATGAATGTAAAATACTTATTCGTTATCACTTTTGTTATAATTTATGGCTATTAAAAACGTCTTATCTTATCTAAATTAACTGGTTTATAGTCTTTGCTGGTGTTATTACATTCCACAAACTCACTTAATTGTGTGTATTTATTTGTCAAAGATAATTAGCTGTCCTTAACTTATTTACAAATGATTTACATGTTTCTGAGAACCGACTTTATGAACAGTCTAGAATAAAAGTAACTTATTTCAAAGAAAAATACCTTATTCACACTTTGCATTAGATACTTGCAATTGTTTATGACTGAAGTTATAAATAACATTTTCAATACTACTCGATATTAAGGTTATGTAATATTTTTAAAAGGTCTACACAACGCATTTTGTGTTGTATTCAAATTGTTAGTTTTCAGTGGAGAATAAATATTTACCTTTTAGAATTTTCTCAAATTAGAATTAAGGGTTTCACTTATATACTAAAATAAATACTATAATAAGCTTATTTAACTAGAAATATTATACAAGGTAGAATATTAAGTATTTTCAAGGTTTCACTTATATACTAAAATAAATACTTTAATAAGCTATCTAACTAGAAATGTTGTACAGGATAGAAAATTACGTATTTGAAAATTTTATTTTATCGGTTTTGAGTCGATCTTCCTTACAGAATTTGGTACTCAATGACCTCTTATGACTCTTTATCACATTGATATATATATGTATATATATATATTGACGTGATAAGAGGTCACGAGAGGTCATTGAAACGCAAATTCTACAAATAAATCTCACCAAGACATAAAAGAATCCGGAAAAAATAGAAATTTTCAAAAATTTATGGTTACACCCTGTATAATATAAGCTTATTTTTTTGCTAAGCAAAAATGCAATTTTGCGTGTATAAATAATCATCCTGTATGATATAAGCGCATTGTAAACATATAACAAATAATGTAAGCCGTATATGTAAAAATAATTATTTTAAGATACCTTAAAACGCATTTAATGAGAATGCAAATCGATCATTTACAAGCGTAAATACAGAGCCATTTATTTTAATTTATTAATTGTCATAAAAAAATTACATTTCCCATTGCATAATTTAGCGTAAAAACTACAATCAATCTTGATAGCGCATTAATCTTTATAAAATAATGTTGTGTATTGAAAACGCATTTTACCGTGAAAGCAAATATTTTCTATAAAATGCAACTCGTTTGTATAATAAAGCCATTACAGTTTTAAATTAATTATATAAATTGACTTTTGTATAACATAAATTTATTTTAAATAAAGAATTCTCTGGAATATACGAGATTAAGAAGGAATTTTCAGGAGAATACGTCAGTTAATAAGAAATATGTCATAAACTCATTAATAAACAAAACATTTATTCGAAGAAGCCGCCTGAATATTAAAAACCCAATAAAATAAAGAAAAAATTATTTAATAGCTTTCGCAATCATTGTAGGAGAGATGCGATGCGACCAATAATCTTATATTTGTTAGAGAAGAACGAGGCACCGCGCATCACTATTATAAATCATTCACTCGAGTCGACGCCAATAAATTTTTCTTGGAAATATTACATTATTGCGGTGTACTAGATTCCATACAAAGCTAGAACAATGTCGAAGGCGTGACGTAATCAATATGAATTGTTTATAAACCGGAACTTTTACTAAAAAGATTCATTCATAGATTCGATCGCGAAAATGTTACTTTGAAGAGATTGTTTTGAAATATGCATTACGCATACCGTAATTTAATGATTACAATGTAACATGAATAAAGACATCATTCTTAAAATGTAACGTTGCTGATAAAGGTAACCGTAACCTGCATAGAAGCTATAAAATGTAATGAAGATACAAAATTCTTCAAGATAAAAAGCTATTTCAAAATTAACTTACTTAATTAAATCTAGGATGCACATAGGTTTCTAAATGGAAATGTAAATAATATGAAAATCTTGTAAACGGGGACTAAACGTCAATTTAAAATAAACCCAAGAAGCAGAAAATATCTAATTACGAATTAGAGAAGAGCTTTGTGGATTTTTGCAAGTATTACTTTTTAAAATATTGTTTGTAACTGACATTTGAGTATATGTCATTTTAGTTTAAGATAGAATAAGTCTTAATTATATAATTTTTTTTTTTTTGTAAGGATATTTATCAGAGTTAGTAGTGTCAGAGTTCGAAACACTCTCATTTTTTTAAATAGATTATCTGGCAAGGATTTTTTGGCCAAACAAACCTTACAAGCGTGAGAATCAAAGCCAAGTAAACTATCCATAAGAGAAGAGATTACTAATGAACAAATCGAATCCATTGCAAATATTGTACACCCAATCTATGAAAAGCTCCCTCTACAATAAAAATTCACCAAATTTACCAGAAGATATGAAAATCATTTACGTGAACTAAGTTGCAAAGACTGTTTAAAAAAGTTTTTACTTGTGCTCATCCGAAAATAGACCTTCTATGTTTAATTTTTATATTTTTTAGAAACCCGTAACGTTGAGAGTTTGGTAAACAGTATCCTTTTCCTACTTTTCTTATTTTTACGTCTTAAGATGTATCTTAAGATCCTTACCTTGCTTGAAACAGCAAGAGTTTGGCAAAATAAAAAATTTTCCGGGTAAAAAAAAAGCTGGCTTCCTAGCCAATGTAGTACCTTCGGATGTGGCATTAGAAAATCAAATGTAGGGTGACTACAGATATTCTTCCTATCAATTTCAACTGTTACGCGGCATGTTAAGACTAACAACTGTCACAAAAATTTTTCACATCCGTCACCCTTTACCCACGACCGTCGCACTTTTCTCACAACCAAGCGAAAGTAAATAATTACTTTCGATCTGTGGCAATTAATTTAGCTAGTTTATAACTAGTTTAATAAAATAGATTGCATAACTACAGAGTTTCCTTTTATTATATGTATAAAAAACATACTTAAAGCGATAAATTTTCAAAAAAATTAAAAATTTGTAAGGTGAAGAGCCGTATAAAACCAGAATGGGTCTCTGTAAACCATAATTAACAAAAATTCGTTAGAGCTAAAAATAATATAGGCGTTGTACAAAAATTATGTTTGAAATCGATTATGGCTTAAATATTTATCGTCCTTGTTAGAATGTGACGGTTGAGCAATTTATGCTAAATCACAACCAAATATGCCTGTGAAAATTAAAAAAAGACCGAAACTTTGGGACCCGTATTAAATTAACCTGGAATAATGTATTATATTGGAATTAAATCCACAAAAGTACAATTTATTCTGAGTAAGTAAGTGGGTTTTGAAATTTTCACTTTTCAGATTTTGAGCCATATGAACTAATGTTTTCTTAGTAAAGACGTTTGAAACGCATACATCACCAACCATTTTTTAAAGGGCTATTGAGACCTGTAGAGATAGTATTATTATTATTCAAGCCTGAGTCTGAAACATTCAAGGCATTTTCCACTCTCGCTGTAGAGTTTTCTTTCACTTTGTTGTACCATTGTTGATGTTTACATTTTCTTTGCGTGAGTGTTTCTCGTGGATACTCAACTTAAAAGGTCTTCGGGGAATTACTTCATGAAGCTTTCGATATATTATATTGGTTTTTGAAGTTCTAACTCACACGCACATTAGAAGGGACACGGAATTGGATATAGTTAGGGTTGTAAACTTAGTAGCGCATCAATTAGTAATTAAAGTTTTGTCTTCCGAATAAGCAGGAAGTTGATGTATAAAGTAGCTATAAACAGTTGATCAAATCTTGTTCTACTTTTTGGGAAATTTACCTCTTCAAAGTTATTGCGTAATTATCTTTATGGGGTTATTAGTTTCGTCCCTTTATTAACCAAATCATTATTAGCATTAACATCACTAGAAAGAAAAATTTTACGCTTAAACTTATTTTCAATAGCCTTTGCGAAGACATGAAATTAGTCACTATATTCATTTCCAACAGTTTAGGAACTATAGTCCTCTGCCCACAGCGACCAATTTTAATAAATAATGAATATGTAAAGTGTTGTAACTAAAACTCGATTTGCAATAACAACAGTTCTTTATTTTCTAACTGATTATACAAGCCTTTTCAACAATTCGTAGTTACAATAGAATTTGGCAAAAGCTCTCTCAACATTTTATTTTCAGCTAATCGCTAACAGTAACAAGTAGTATCTTCTAAAATTACGATGCTATTTTCCTAATTACTTAATTAACTTAATATCGAAACACTACAATTAACTATACAAACACTAATGATTAATTTATATATTCACTACAATAGTTCATATCACATAGAGTAATTTACATCGATGTTGTATAGTAATTTATATCACGTCTTTCAAAACTTCAAACTAAGCATATTGTAATCAAAGTTTTAATCTGAACTGAACTACAGAACCCCTTAACGGCAATTTATACCTTACCCAGTTACTCTAGATTATTCTAAAACATACTAGAAATTATGCAAATAACATCTCGAATGTACCTATTATACTCTAAATAACCGTTAAATGCAAAACCCTTGTACCCATCAATCAAGTTCATCTGCAAGAAGTTGCGCCGCAGGCCCTATCAGTCATCTTTTGTGTATAAACGCTTCATTTACGGTTTAATGTAATTATTCTGGTCTCAGGTAGACCTACCGGCGCCACACTATTTTCACTAATGCTCATCAAATAGGTGCAGCTACGATTCTTCACAGGAGCGAATCACATATCATACAAATGCAGCTTCACCATACACAAAAGTCGCGTAATTATATAATCAAAGCAGTTCTTTCGCCTTTTCTTTCTTTTCATTGGCTTTTATTTATCCTATACAAGAAGTATATAGGTATATGTCTCAACCAATAGAACTCGACACATTAATATTTTGTCAAGTAATTTCGTCATTTCGAATGAACCTGCCCCTTGCCGAAGTTCTAAATTACTATAACAGGTGAAATGGCTTGCGTGTTCTAATGAGCTAAAGAGCCAAACTACAGGTCCAACCAAAGTAGTAGGGTCGTTAGTGAGGAACCAGGCTAAGACAGGTCCCCGAAAGAGGGCAGAGGCTCTTTCTGTATGGCAGTCTAAGACAAACTGCCGCGATGTGGGAAGCAACGGGAAACCACCACATTACCTTCCAAGTACACAGCGTACTTAAATTGTAATAAACATGATGGCATTCTCTGAAGTAAGAGATTCTGGAGTTAAAATAGTCTCCCATTCGGATCTCCGTGAGGGGACTACTTCGGAGGATGCGATCGGAAAGTTCAGAATAAGAGACGGGAACATCTTGCGAGTCGGAGGGTGGAATGTTAGAAGTATGAAGCAAGTAGGTAAGCTAGAGAACCTGAAAATTGAAATGAATAGGTTAGCAGTAGACATAGTAGGGATTAACGAAGTTCGGTGGCCAGAGGCGGGGGATTTTTGGAGTGGAGACTTCAGGGTAATTCATACAGGAGCAGAATTAGGATATTCGGGTGTGGGGATAGTTATGCGAAGAAAAATAGGACACTGTGTAGAAAATTACTTACAAAAGAATGAAAGAGTGCTCATAGTTAGATTAGAATCCAAATCCGTAAACACAGTAATAATACAAGTATACATGCCCACCTCTAGCTAGATGCTAGAGTGACGAAGAGGTAGAAGTGATCTACAAAGATATCGAAGACATACTAAGATACGTAAAAGGACATGAAAATTTATTAATTACGGGGGATTTTAACGCAGTGGTAGGTAGGAACGGTAGTAGGCTTATTTGGTTACTTGTAAGATACCGGGATACAGGAAAGCTAAAGAACGATGGATTGATGAAAAGTGCAAAGAGGTACAAATAAGATGGAAGTAGCAAAGACAGATGAAGCATACAAACTAATTAAAATCAATTTTAGAGATATAAAACAGTATAGCAAAAAATATAAAGGACGCGGGAGGAAACGTCATTATAGAAAGTGTAGAGAAAGTGGGTAGATGGCAAGGATATATAGGGAATTTATATGCAGGAGAGGAACTAACAGCATTAGAACAGGAATCAGACATTGAAAATGATGACTTGGGGTATCCTGTACTTATAGATGAGTTTGAATTAGCATCAAAGGTTCTGAAAAATTGTAAGGCGCCGGGCACAGATAAGGTGCAAGCAGAAACTCTAAAAGACGCTGGACAAGCAGTAACAGAACGTCTCTTCCAACTTGTAAGCTATATGTATGAGACAGGCGAGATACCCAAAGATTTCAAAGGTTCATAGTAACTGCACCAAAAAAGGAAGGCGCGGTTACATGTGAAAATTTTAGAACAATAAATATGACAGCACACGTATCAAAAATATTAACTAGAATTGTACAAAGACGAATGGAAAAACGAGCTGAAGAAATACTAGGAGAAGATCAATTTGGGTTTAGGCGAAACAGGGGAACACGGGAGGCTATTTTAGCTCTGAGAGTGATAAAGGAGAAAACAATAGAAAAAGGGAAGAGCGTGTATATAGGGTTTGTAGATCTGGAAAAAGCATTCGACAATGTAAAATGAAAAAAAATGTTCGAAATACTCAAAAAGATTGGAATGAGTTATAGGAATAGTCGAATAGTACAAAACTTATTCAAAGAGCAAACTGCAGTAATAGAATTAGAGCAGGAACTAGAGAAGTAAATATTAGGAAAGGGGGTGAGGCAGGTATGTGCCTTATCCCCAATAATTTTTAACTTGTACATTGAACAGGCAATGAATACTGTCAAATGCAGGAAGACATTTGGAATTACTATGCAGGGACAAAAATTGATATGCTTAGATTTTCAGATGATATAGCAGTATTAGCATCTAGCAAGGAAGAGTTAGAAGCTGCTCGTAATGATATAGAAACGGTTCTAACATAGAGAGACGGTATGAAAATTAACAAATATAAAACTAAAGTACTAGTATGCAAAGGAGGGGAAAATCAATCAAAAACAAGAATACAAATAGGTAACAAGAACTTACAAGTAGTTAAGGATTTCTGCTACCTAGGAAGCCAAATAACGCAAGATGGGAAAAGCGCAAAAGATATAAAACAAAGATTAGCACAAGGTCGTGCTACATTTAACAAGAAAAAACAACTACTGTGTTCAAAGACAACAAACATAGAAACAAGGAAAAGATTGCATAAAATATATGTGTGGAGCACAGCACTGTACGGCTCTGACGCCTGGATAGTAGGAGAAACGGACAAGAAAAAGGTAGAAGTTTTTGAAATGTGGTGGTACACACGTCTGATGAAGATATCATAGACAAACAAAGTTAAGAACAAGGAGGTACCAGAAATGGTAGGGGAAGAATGAAATATGTGGAAAACAGTAAAAAATAGGAGAGATAGGATAATAGGCCACATACTAAGACATGAGGGAATAGTGCGGAGTATATTAGAAGCAGAGATAGGAAAAAAGAGAAGTAGAGGTAGACTTAGGTTAGACTACTGCACACAGATAGCGAAAGATGTAGACTGTGTAAATTTTAGGGAAATGTGTAGGCTAGCTCAGAATAGAAATAAATGGACGTGTGCATCCAACCAGTCCCAAGAAGGATAAACTAATGACGAAAAAAATAAGTGTACTTAAACATGATGATTATTATAACCAACTACAGGTGTTGGTTGTGCAACATTCTCGAATCATGTTAATTGTGTTAAAAGATTTACTGCAAAACTATTAATTCGGCAAATGTTTAAGTGTTGTGGGATCTTGTCAGCAACAGGCTGCTTAACCCCCTTTACATACCACTGAATCTCTGTGAAATAGGGCGAATAATTAGAAAACTATAGAAGGGGAACTGAGCTGTATATAGGCTGTGTGGGTATTTCAAGGAATTGTGTAGGTTAGCTCAGAATATAAATAAGTGCAAGTACGTGCCCACCAGTTTTGAGACGGAAAACCTAATGACGAAAAAATAAGCACAGATAAATCCGATGATTATTATGAACAATACGGGTATTGGTTGTGAAATATCTGGAACTAATGTTGACTGCGAAAAGATATATTGGAAAAAAATATTAAATCAGCAAATGTTCAAGTGCTGGGGAACATGACAGCCACAGGCTGCTTACCCCCTTTCACAACTACTGTATGTCGAAGAAATAGGGTATATAATTGTAAACCAATAGAAGAGGATCGAACTACATCTAACAAGAAAGTTCAGGGCCTATGATCAAAAACAACAAACATAGAAACAAGAAGAAAATTGTTGAAAGCATATGTGTGGAGCACAGCACAGTATGCCTATGAAATACGGGCAGTAGAAAAAGCAGACAGAAAAACCGTAGCAGCCTTTTGGTATTTTGTGCTTTAGATGTATGAGAAAGATAGCATGGACAGACAAAGTTAATAACAAATAGGTTATAGAAATAGTAGGGGAATAAGGATATCTGTGGAAAAAAATAGGAGAAATAGAAGGGCAGAATACGTTCTAAGGCATTTTTGGGGAATAGTACGGAATATATTACAAGCAGAGATAGAAGAAAGGAGGTAGATGTAGACCTAGATTAGATGGTGATAGATGCAGACTGTGCAAATTTCAGGGAAATGTGTAGGTTAGTTCAGAATAGGAAACAATGAGGGTACGCGTCTAACCAGTCCCAGGACTGAAGACCTAATGATGAATAAGTAATTTCAATTTATGTAGATTAGTTGCTACTCGCAATCATTTTCGTAGTTTCAACACAGCGAATCCTTTTTTTGATTCGTATTTAATAGTCTAGGGAATAGAGGCTGAGAAATGCGCCTTACCATGCATAAGGTTAAGTAGTTCTACTTTTTTTTCATGTCCAATTTTTTGCCTCCCTCCTAGTGCTCTCACTAGGCGCACTAACAATCGACGAAATGCCATTTTTTTCAGTTTATTGGTCATATCTTTTAAACAATGTAACCTAAAGGAAATGTAAATTAAAGCTGTAGAATAATATACTTGCTACAACTTGATATACAAGGTTTTACATAGAACTATTACGTAACCAGATTCAAAGCATCTAAGTTACTAACTTTTATTAAAAATGCTACTTTTTCAATTGTTTGCCGAGTTTGTCGAGACAATAAAATGCATAATGTAATTCTAATAACAGTATGATAAAATAGAAAGAAGAAATGATTTCTAATCTCTATATAATGGCTAATGGTAGTAGTAATAATAAAAAATAACAATAAAATCTTCAATGTACTTTTTTATTTAGTTATGTGTGGCTTTGAAGGCTCCTCAATTTTTTCAATCAAAAGTTTAGTAGGATCGTCTTCTACATTTTCATTAATTAAAATGTCTACCTTATTGTGCTAGGTTTCTACAAATTATGGAACACATAAGACCGGCTTTTCTACAACTGTAGGACTTAGTCTACCCTTTCCTGCAGTGCTAGAATACGTAGGTCAGGATCGACTAAGGAGCCGGTTCTGTGGAGGTTGTAATAGGAACAATTTCATTACTGCCTTTCTTCAACCCCAGTCCAGGGGTTTTTCAATTGACCCATCTTATCTCTGAACTTGGTGATAGGTGCAGAAAACATGGCACATGATGGCATCCTATGTTGGTGGCAGTTTTGAAAGATTTAATTTGCTAGCAGCATATTTTGTGAATAGCCTATAGCGGATATTCTAACGTTGTCGCTCCGTCGACACCATACAGAGCAAGTAGTATACGCTGACCGTCCCATTCTGTACACGTTCTAGAGGATTAAGCTATTACCCAGATAGGTTTTTCTTAATTTTTTTGTTTACTTTGGACTAACTGCTTAACACATAAGAGGTCGATAAAGATTTTATGAGCCTCGTGTAAACAGATCCGTATTTTTCTAACTTATCAACCTCGTGACCATTGAGATCCATACCTATTGTACGAACAGGTGCAGGAAAAACAGAGATCTTAAATGGAATAACTACTTCGTAGATACATGGGTGTTCTGAGCGAGGTCACGACCGTTGTAAGAGAACAAGTGTTTTCCGATTCAACCCTTATTTTTTAATCTGATCTGTCAGGCTGCATTTCTCGCCATGAAACAAAATTCAGTTGCTGCTCCGATACTGTCCTCCTGACTTTTCATTATCTTTTACTGTCCAAACAGATGCTTCACATTTCGGCCTGGGTGCTATTCTGAGCTAGAACACTGCAGATGACGAAAAGGTAGTCAGCTATATTAGTTGCTCACTTTCCAAACCGGAACGCAACTATTAACTGAGAAAGAGTGCTTAGCAGTCCTGTGGGCCATCGAGAAAATTCGGCCGTACGTTGAAGGTACGCACTTTACTGTCATCACTGACCACCACTCCCTCATCTGGTTAAACAAACTACAAAGTCCGTCTGGACGTCTAGCTCGCTGGCCTCTTCGTCTACATCAGTATGACTTCGCAATTCTTCACCGCAAGGGCCAAGATCATGTTATACCTGACACTCTATCCTGTTCCGTTCCAATTCGTACTTCAGTTTCTATTTCGGCCATTACCTCGCTTGAAGTTACCCTTTCAACTACTGTCCCCTGGTATAATTCTATGTCCCAAAAAGTTTCACAACATCCTAGACGTTATCCCACATGGTCAGTTATCAACGACATCTTTTTCATCGTCATAGGATTTTGATCGCTGCCTATTCCCAGGACGATTGGAAAATTGTCGTACCTTCTGAGCAGCGCAAGCATCTGATTTCCCACAATCCACCTACTTCCGGTCACTGTGGTGAGACTAAAACTTCCGCTTGTCTTTTTCAAAATTACTTTTGACCTTGTCTCCGAGCTGACGTCGCTCGCTACATCCGACGTTGTCCGATCTGTGCTGCCCACAAGGTTGAGCAATTACCTCCTCCTGGTTTTTTTGCTCATAGAGTGTAACCCTACTATTCCTGGCAAATTCTTTGCTGTGATATCGTTGGTCCTCCTCATTTCATCAAAGATTGTTCGTTCATTTTTGTAGTTGTCGATTATTGTACCAAATTTCCTCTTTTCTTTCCAAACGTTCCGCTACTGCAGAGTCCGTTACTAAGATCCTTGAAGACCAAGTGTTTCTACTATTTGGTGTTCCTCAATACATCATCACAGATATCGGGGTTCAGTTCCGTAGTCGGCAATTCACTAACTTGTGTGCCCATTATCTTACTCGAATCCTTTTCACCTCCCGCTATCACCTACAGGCCATTTCGGCCGAACGAGTCAACCCGGTTCTCAAAACTATGATTGCGTTTTTTGTCTGCAACAACCAGCGTCTTTGGAATGTCGAGCTACCTAAAATTTCTTGTGCCATCCGTACGTCCAAACATGAGGTCATTGGTTGTAAGCCTTTCTATGCGTTGTTCGGTAGGGAGCACGTTCTCTCAGGCAACCACTTTGGATAACTGTCCGAGTTCAACGATATGTACATTCCTGACCCTGAACATCTGACTCCCGAACATTTCAAAATTATTCGTTCTCATGTGCTAAAAAAAACTTTCGGTGGCGTACCGCAACACTAACCGTTATAATCTTCGACTTCGTCCTGTTAAGTTCCAAGTAGGAGATTCTGTGTGGCGCCGAAATTTCGTCCTTTCCGACGCTTCACGGCAATTCAGTGCGAAACTTTCCCCGAAATTTATTGGTTCTTTCTTTATTAATAAAGTAGTCTCGTCCTGGACTTACGAAATAACAGATCCTGCAGGAGTCAAAAACATTTGGCACGTTAAAGATCTTAAACCCACTCATACTGACGAACCCCAATATTCCCGATATCGCTTTACTTTCCCTTTGGCGTCGCAAGCGTCATAAAGCCGTTGTTAGTTCCACGCCCATTTGTCATAATGACTTTGCTTTATACTGTTATTTCTTTTCTGGACTTTGTTTTCCTTTGTGTGTTGATTTCCTGTTTTCGTCATATTTACCTTTTTCCTTTTCTGAAGTATACCTTCGCACGTACTTCTTCAATTGACTGGTTTTCTTTGCTGTCGGTTTTCGTACTGGGTTGGTTTGCTTTCCTATCCGCTTTTTAGGGTATGTTATAGAATTCTCTTTTTTCTTTGGAAACTGCGACTTTGTCGAATTTTCAGGTCTAGTAACAATATTTTCTCAAATGCTTGTTTGAAAGGACTCCTTTTACCCTAGTAGATAGCACATCGCTTCTTTTCCCAGTTGTCTTGTCGTTACTTGGCATACTTGAGGTTTGACAATTCTGTCTTGTCTGGCTGTCATTGCCAGTTTCTTCCTCGCTCCTATCCTTCTTTTTGGTTTCTTCGTACGGGAAGCCAATTATTTCCTAGAGATTTGAAAACTGTAATGCCTCTTTATGAGAGGCATCCGTCTGTTGACGATTTTGCACTGTATACGCCGCTCCACTCTACATCTTGTTTATACCCCTTCTTCTATTTCCTTCGGTTTTCCTTTAGTATCACGCAAGTGGGTATTCGGTTCAGTTGTGTCTGATAGTTTTAAAAATATGTTATTAGTTTTCGTCCTTCGGACTGGATATATTCTTTTTCTTTATCTCTTTTCCTTTTTGTGTGTTTTGTGCTCGTTCCGTTCAGTTTGTTCGCTGAAAGAGATCTCCCTTTTTGTTCATTTTTTGTTGTTGTTGGGTTATCTCACTGCTTTTGTTTTCTTACCCCGACTTTTTGATTTTGCTGGGGGGAATTTGTTACGTTCAGTCCCTGTCTCTTTTAAAATCCACTCAATTAGTTTACTAGCACGTTAACACTGTTTACACATCTTCTAAATCTGTAATACGTGGTAACGAAGTAAACCATATTACTCCATATATACTGAAAACTCGTAGTTGTTTTGATCTAGGCAACTACTTGTCAATTTTGCTAGTTTTAAAAAAAAGGTTGTCAAAAAAAAATATAATAATACATGTTGTGTCAAGCATTCCAAATCTCGCTGTTTTATTTTCCTTTTTTACTTGACTATTAAAAATAAATACAATGTCCTTTGTAACATTACCGAAGATTTAAACTAGTAACCAAACGCACACACATTTTGTATTTTCTACGTATTTGTGTGCGATGGCTCGGTTCTCGTTGGGTTATAGATGGATTTCGTTGTTGACGAGACGTGAACCTCCCATTCCACTTATATAGCTACTGTTGTTTTTGGATTCTGATCTACGCTGTGCTGACCGTCCCATTCTGTACACGTACTGGAGGATTAACCTATTACCCATATAAGTCTTTCTTATTTTTTTTGTTTACTTTGGACTAACTGCTTAACATGTAAAAAGATAATAGACGTAATTATTTATGTTCATGTATTGCATTACTAGTAGGCAGTTGAAAGTGACCTGTTAGACCCAATCACCATAGGCAGAGCTATTATCCTAGTTGTTAGTTAGGTTCATATATTACCTTTAGACGTTTATGTGAACGATTATTATCCTGCCGTGGTTAATTGTGTTTGTAGGTTTAATATACTGTTTTTCTTTCAGCGTATCGAAGTATTCATCGTTTCTTTAAGTTTGTTATTTCTCCCCGACTCTAATCTACGACTAATACAAGCGCGGCATCCGTGTTATATGTAGTTCTGGTCAACCGTTACACAGTGCTTATTAATACTTCGTTTCAACCCGTTGGAATCCCCCATTGTCGTTAGCTGTTAGTAAGACAGATTATTCAAAGTGTGAGAGTAAGTTTTCTAGACAGCTCCATCTTCATTTGAAAAGTCAATGCTTTCGAAAACCAAAGTGGCCAATGCTCTGGAATAAGCATGCCCAGGCATTATTTATGGTACTGTTTTAGCAAGAATACTGACAAACATCTTTCAGACCACTCCTAGTCATTTTAATTCAATAGATTTCATAGAGGACATTACTAGATTAAATTCCACTAGTCTCAAAATGACGTTACCTAATTCAGAGTTCTTTTCATTGTGAGGAATTTCTTTTGCTGCTGGATCACAAGTCACCAAGCATGCTTATTGATTTGCGTTGTTACATCTCTGACTAGCACCAAGGAGAGACGTGTACACTTTATCAAACTGACTTGGCGGAGCATTGATAAAAAAAAGATATACGATTCTCGAACGTTTCCTGTCTTTTTTAGAAGTGGCTTGCTCCATAAACCTTCCCATCTAGGAACAGGACTGTTGATAGACTTGTCATAGCGCCATATTATATCAGCACTAGATGATTTATCGTTTCCAATCAGGCAAAGGATTTTAAATCCTCAATATTACTGCTTCTCAAGCCACCTGCTTTAGACTTTTGAAATTTTTGCAGTTGGTTTATATCTACTTGCTGGATAAAGTTAGGCAAAGTTATCTTCTTCAATCGATTTGCAGACTCTTCAACGCGTACAGCTGTTGTTGGAGTTATTGGCATAATTCCTCCCATTGCATAGAACGTATTGAGACCATCGAAAGTATTTACATTAAAATCTGCATTATCGAAGATGAATTGCCGAAATATATAAGTAACTGATCAATCAATCAACTGGAGGTTAGGCTGTAGTACCGTGGATATATCAAGTAGTACTTCTTCATGCTGGCTCGATGCTAAACCAAGTGCACATAGGATTTCAATCAGTTGTTTTGACACGAACTTTTTATACAAGTGCACACTCACTCCTGTGAAGAGCGAAAAAAATGACCAGCTGAAATGACGGCATGTGATAGAACAATACATTGTTTTCCATTTCTGCAAGTATCTCTTTTTATTGACAATCACCAGTTTGGAAAAATGATAGTCATGATTGTGGAATTGCGTCTTCGGCGTTACTTAAAAATTTATCTGATGGAGGGTACTGTGTTGTGCTGTAAATTGTTAGCGGGTGTCCTCCAGATTGATTTTTGCGGCCTTTTTAACTACGTACAGGTGTTCTAATTTAGGATCCTCTATTCTGCCCCCCGCACCAAGTATCAGAAATGATTTTAAACCCTGTATTTTTTAAACAAACGACCGTGATTTTATTTGATGATTTTGCAACGATAATGTCACTTCCACATTTTTTGAAAACGTGATCTTTCACGGTCGTTACGTTTGGCGGAAAATCTGATTCTATTTGATCAATCAGCTCTTAAAGGAAAACTGATACTCATCTGAATTTACGGTAAGATATCATATATGTTTTCCATCGCTTTATCTACTGCAGTTGCAGACCGATAATCTCTTTTTTCATTGCATTGCTCATTGCTTCCATAAAACTTCTTTTGACATGCTGCATGGTAGACAACGTCAGCTGCCACAAAATCTGTCACAGCTGATCATATTTTTATCACAGTTTCTCCCCATGTATCTCCTCTTTTTTGGGCCGCTGCTAAAACAGACTTCCGTACAGTATCTGCCTGCACTAAATGTAAAAATGTTCTCCTGAAATTTGTAGTTTTTCGATAAACTCGGGAGTCATTTCTTCATTACAAAAAAACAAAGCTTTTTAAGTGTAAATATGTTACCAGATGTTGGAGTTTGTGAAAACCGAAGACCAGCACGACGATGATAAGCTTTAATTAATTTTTCATTAGTATAACCTGTTTTAAGTATTTTAAATAATGTTTATGATTAAACTGTTTTCGGTTTCGGCTTGCATGAATTAGTTTTAATTCCTCCCTCTTTTACAAGAGCAACATCACCATTGTCACTGCCACTACATACAAAACAAGGATTATCTGATAATAATGAAACCATCTCTCTTGTAAAGATCAACTGCACTATAGTTATAATAAAATTACTCGCGATTTACAACAACGCACTTGCGTTCTAATACGTTGTTTCTGCACGACTGAGGGTTTGACATGCTGTCGGGAAGGTTGGTGGTAGGAGTATCACCCGTTCATTCACATACAGAGATACCGACACAACCCTTTAATTCGAATTTTTAAATCTGATTACGTAATAGTTATTTAGTCGGTTGTTAACGCGTCACAGCGACGCGCAAAGGGAAAGGGTTGAAAAATTGAATTCTGAATCACAGAGTCGTCTTATACGACATATCAAAAAATTAAAACTATTTAACCTTTTGTAAGTTAATAAGTCACTTACACTCGAACAAAAATATTTCATTGCATTTCACTACTCTAGCTAAATGGATGTTTTATTTTTCTGTTCACACTTACATAATTTGTCAATTTCTTCTAACAAGTCAGTGTTAGACAGTGTAAATTTTTTTAAAAGTTTTGCATGAGAGTGATGTACAATACGATAATTCTGATAGCTATTTTGTAATTTTGTAGTAAAATGAAGGAATGTAATGTGCGAATAATACACATTATACTTTTTGTGATGTAAAATGCAGAATATTTCAAGCATGGTTTCTTTAATTAGTTTTGAACGATAGTGATGTTAAACAAAGTATTTTAAATCTTTGACTAATTCGGCAACTGAATGAAATTGTGCAAAACTTGTACAACTTTCTCATATTAAAGATTAATTTAAGCAATAAAAATGAATTTTCTTAAAATAAATTGGTACAATTTAATACAATATCAAGATAACGCATTAACCATTAAATAGGTTACACGTTTCGACAATAGAGACCGCCGAAAAAAAAGATTCCATAAAACATACAAATTAATAAATAATTAAATCAAGAATATTAAACTACGTGAGGCTAAAAATTATGATTAAAATAGAATGTACGGTGAGAAATGCAGAAACCACTAACAAGGGAGACCATATTTGCGACGTGGCTAGACATTCAAGAAAAATTGCAAAAGTACGTAATTGATGTAATTAGCATGAATTTTATTCTGCATTGATGTAATATGCTACATTGTAAGAATGAAATTTGTAGAAAGGTAAATGATATAACAAAGCACCACACTTAAGTTCTGAAAATTATTTAGAAACATCAAAATGTAGCAATACAAGCAAATGGTCAATGGCAGGGAAGTTGAAAGTTGAAACGGACCGCAACTTCAAGATGTGAATGTTGACTCTTCGCAAGGGAAAACGCAGCTTGTGACATTTTTTCTTAACTACGTTTAGAAGGGCAGGGCAGATTACAATTCATGTGTTTGTGTAATTAACGTCTGGACCTCCGGTTAAAGTGTTAGGTTGTACCCTACCGTTTTCCAGGTATACTAAAAATTGTAGGAGCACGACAGGGTATAAATAAATTACCCTAACAAAGCTAGTCTAAACCGTTTTTGGTCGTGGAGACTGCAATAGACTTAGAATCTCAGGGGGAAACATAAGGAAACGTTCAAAAGCTGTGACCTTACGAAGAAGTTATTACAAAAATATTATTGAAACGCATATTTGTGGAATAGAAATATTTTAGTATTATATTAAGAAAAATTAAAATTGTTAGTAATTGGATTACAAGACTAAAATGCGTGTGTGTGTGTGCGTGTATGTGTATGTACGTGTTTGTGTGTAAATTTTAAATGTAAACACGTTGGTATTCACATAGTAAAAGTTCTTAGTTTCTTGAACGATGACAGCGACGAAACTAGTGATGGTTAAATTTAAGCAAAAACATTTTCAAATACTAAGAAATATGTACGTATTGATTTTAAATGTAGGTTTTATTGATTGAATTTAGTGATAGTTAAAGCATGAAGCTTTAGTATTTTGAATGTACAATGAAATAATAAAAGGAAAAGTTGGTATTTAACTGTTTTCTATGTTTGTTATTAAAAATATCTTAGAAATGGGAATTATAAGGTTATGTAATTCAATATGAAAAACTGGAAGATGGTAGTGATAACATTTTTGATGGGATTGATTTAATGTTTCTTCTTTAGGATTTCATTTAGTAATACCTGGGCAGTTTGATGTACAAAATTAGGTTTTTTAGGAAAGTATATTTGTATTCATATTGCCATTATGTAGTCTTAATAAAACTTGAATGTAGGTTACATTTTATTTGAAATTATTTAGGAACTAGGTAAACAGACAAATTTGTGAACGGATATGTAGTCATCCCAGTGAAGGAGTCGGTTTGGGTGAGCCATTTTAATTTATACCTTTATTTCAATTGGTCAAAATTTAATGAGTATATTTATGGGATTGTAGAAAAAGGTAACTTATAATGCGATAAGTTTAGGAAACCAAAAACAAAGGAGACTTATTCGGAATAACCGTTTTCGTGTAGGGATAATATGGGATTGTTGAGACAAGATGGTTTGGTGCCTTTTAATTATGACAGTAGTAATAGCTTTTTAGGGAAAGTAAATATTGTAACGTAATCGTTTATATTTCAGCCATTTCCAATATTATTTTTACTATTTTTATTTATTTCTTTTAAGAGCTTACTCGCACACCACTGTAGCTAGCTGGTGCACCCTAAAATTCTAATGGGAACCTTTCCTTCAGGAAAATTTAAATGTATAACGATACGCTCATTTTACCTGTAGCAAATGTTTTCTGGCCCTTTTTCATATATTTCGTCGGATTTTTCCTTTTTTTTTGGTTCAATATTGTTTTTTTGTATTAAATAATATTTTACCGAACTAAGGGCGATTCTTTCTAGTCAAAATAATTTTTCAAATATTTATTAATTTCTGTATAAAATTATCTAGGATTTTAATTATTTTCAACAGTATGTTGTTCGGATTTCATTATGTACATATAACAGAGTATTGTTAGTGATATGTTTGTAATGCCCAAATATACGGCCTCGACAGCCTAAAGAAATACATTGCTTATACTTTATTCTAATGCATGCAAACGGTAATGCGATTCCTAGGCCTTTACTAAAATTTAGAGTGAATGGATATATCTTAAAACTTTCCTCCTTAAAAACACAAATAGGATTTATAAAGTGGAAATTTACATTAGGTCCTTAGATTTCACATACTGTCAGAGGAAGTGAAATCTAGTTCTCGTGGTTTGCTCAATAGTTGAAAGGTATTTTAGACGTCGTATGTGTTGTCTAACTTTAGAATCAATGGACAAAGTTTCCTTCGATGATGAAGTAAGTGGAGCGCTATCTCAAACTTTACGTATCTCATTTACTTCAGTATATATTTGCTAGACTGACAGTCGACAAATTGAGTTGACTGCTGCTTTTATAACTTTAGTAATATACGTCTCTTTGTTAACACAATGGAGGTAACGTAGATAATTTTGTATTTAGGATGAACTTTTTTGAACAATTTTACTTTGTGAGTGGCATTACACAGGGTGATTCACAACTTCATAGAAATATTTTAACTGATGATTAAGAGTGGGTCATAGATTGGTATTTTCGAAAGAACAAATATTTTTTAAGAACTAAAATTCAACCGAATGTTTTCAGGGTATGTATAAAAATAATGAGGCGAATAGCCACGCGCTCTAATTGAAATTTCTTGGTGAGTGAACTCCGGTGTAATGTTTATGCTGTATGACAAGTCTGTCGTAAAATTTTAGGGTGTGTTTTGGGGTTTAAAGTTTACAAAACCACAAATTAATGTGTTTTATTAGTAGCGGTGTTAATGATACCGATAGGTTTTAAATAATTCTTATTTGTTACTCATTAGTGAACTACATTCTTTGAGTTGTAATACAAACAATGGGTGTTCTACTTACAAGTAGGGAGTTTGTAAAACGCTATTTTCAACAAAATCCTTGATGTTTTCTATGAATTTAAAATTCACAGAAACCAAAAGTAGAAACTGAATAAACACTAAACAACGAATTTTATTGTGCACCAACAAATGCTTACTGTCATTTAATACTTTTAAATTTAATACTGTGGTTATTGGGTATTTTCAACATCGATAGCAAAAAGGAATTGCAAATGCCAATCATGTGCTACTAGCTTGCAAAATGGCGTTTTCCAAGCTCACTACTTGTAAAGTATAACATCTATTTTTGTATCGAAACTGAGAAAGTGCAGTTTACTAATGAGTATCGAATAAAAATTGTATGAAACGCCTTTCGGTGACATTAGCACCGCTAAAAATAAAACACATCAATTTGTGGTTTTGTATACGTTAAACCCCAAACCATATCATAAAATTTTACAATAGACTTGTTGTACAGCATAAACATTATACCGGAAAGAATTTCAATCAGATTGTGTGGTTATCGCCTCATTATTTTTATACGTAACTTGAAAACATTCGGTTCAATTTTAGTTTTAAAAAAATATATTTATTGCGAAAATGCCAATCTATGGCTTATTCTTAAGCGTCAATTAAAATATTTCTATGAAGTAGCGAATCACCGTATATACCTTACCTGTCAAAGTTTTAAATTTTCTAAACCGGGAAATTTTTGTTTTCTATCTATGTATTAGTTTAATTATGTAACATAGACTACTGTCGGCAGCAGAGTTCCACCCGTTGAATGAAAGGTTTTACGTCACAGAATTGGAGGTTTTAAATGTTATCATACAAGGTTGTTGTTGCAGTGTAAAGACCTATTTCCTTTGCTTGCATTTCTGGAAGTGCAAAAATCAGAAGTATATGCAGTTGACTTCATTTTTTAGTACGTTTTTATGCATGAATATTCTGATACAAATAATCAATCGAAAATTACTATTCTTTGCATTGCAAACTTTATTTTAAATGGAGCACTATTTAAATGGAGTACTATTTTATCACAATGCTAAACTCTAATTTGTCAAAGAAAATATACAGTGAGAGCAGAAAATGTCTATTATGTACCAGATGTCGACAAAATTAGTCTGTATTAATGTCTGATAAGCTAGCTAAACATAAATTTTGCTTGTTTCTCTTAATTGGACTATGCTTGAAAACCTTGCCTATGGAAGTATCAATCTATCACTCTAAATAAAAAAATTAGCATACGCGAGGGTCGTGAAAGTCATACATGCAAATTTTTATTAAACCGCTTAACTTTTGCAAAATATTTTTAACATTTCGAGAACAGATAAATAGCAAATAAATCAAGCATGTTTGTTTTTTCGATCGCAGCTCTTAGTGCGTTTTTCATAGTTATGGTGGGCACGTCAACGGCAAGCTCTCCCCCTCCCCCGGCCTTAAAAAATATATATTACTACTATCGAAAAAGCGAACACACTGAAAGTGTCTGCTGTAGATATGCGCTTATAAAAAGTGGAAAAACATCCGAAGAAAATAAAACTAGTTTATAAGATATGTGTTATATCTGTTACGGAGGCAACGAGCAGCGGCCTCGGGTCCGTTTTTTGACACTTTTTAACCGGCAACAAATTATTTGACGAAGTTATGTCTTAACTTTTGCAAAATGTTTTTTGACATTTCGAGAACACATCAATCAGGCATACTTGTTTTTCGATTGCAGTTTTTTTCTATATGCGGAACCAGCTATATATCTCCCCCCCACCCCCTACCCCCAATATAAATTCTTTCTAAACGATTGAACCCCAAAATCCGGACTAGAGCAACTAATTAGCACACATATTATATATATATATATATATATATATATATATATATATATATATATATATATATATTTGGGGTATAGCTTAGAAATATAATAAAGAGTACACTTAATTAACCAGAAGACCTAAAAGCCTGTTATTGTATATATTATATATATATATATTGCTATGATAAGGGGTTATTTAGGGGTATATTGAGTCATAATAGTTACCCAATACATGTAAATAATACTAGGAGTTAGAAAACCGCATTTATTTAGCATTAAAAATACGTAATTTGTATATTATGCAAAGAGCAAACATATAACACCTTGTATAAGTATCGCAAGTGACCTTAATTAATGCCGAGTAGCATATCATTCAACAATACACACACATGCAGCAAAAAAAAATAACTCTACACGCAATCAAATTGTTCTAAACCAAAAATATTCTTATATTGTAAAATTAATACGCGTGAAATGCAGTAAAACCTAGAAAATCATAATACAATTCACATTAAACAAGCGAAAATGAAAGCAGATAACATATTGTCCTGATAAGAAACACATCCTTCAAAATAAATACGCTTCGGAAACGCAGAAATGTAAACAGAAATATGTTAATTTACGTCACTTTATTTACGAGATTTTTTACATTGAGTTAGTGCAGGTCCCAAGAGTATTATCTTGACAAACAAAGCCATAAGTGAAATTACATGCCATAGCGAATTAGAAATTCCTGTAACAACATCAAAACAGATGCTATAAAATAAATACAAACCAGAAATATACGAATACCTACGTGATCAGCGAATCGTTTCTATAAGGCAATATTAGTGATAAACCTGTAAAAGTTCAAGAATATCCAAAACAACCGATGGTTGGTCATACACTTTGAACAACAGCTCAGATAAACCAATGAATTTAAATGGTGCGTAGGCTATATAATGTGCAAGTTTGATAAGCGGAGAGTCTTAGTTTAAACCACGTACAGCTGCATCACTGATACTTAAGAATTTACGCGTCGAGTAAATATTCGAATTAAACAATGAACATTTTGCGAAAAATGATATAAAATATTTTAAATTAATTATAGTGAAAATATATGAGACAAGCCTGGCCGTTTGCTAGAAAACGGCTCTAAGTACAAAATTATTAGGATAAATCTGAGTACAAAATTCTAAGGATACTCTAAGAATAAATCTAAGGACATTACGACGTTATGAAAATTATGACAGATCACATTCAACGGGGAGACTAAGCAACTCAACTAAAAACAATATTGGGATACTGATCCACGGCACGCAGCTGAAAGACGCTCAAGGAAAACTACAGGTCAGAACTATCTTGCATAAGACATTATTTACTATTTATTAGATTATGGCATTATTTTCTATTTAGTATTTTTGCACATATTTTAAACTTGAATATTTTATGTAAAGAGTCAACAAAAATTTATTTGATACGTGAAAAATTTCGTAAACAAAGGAAAATCTTGAACGTTCAGAGAAATTTCCAGTAAAGTACAACAACATTTTGCTGGCTTTAAAATAAGAAAAGGGAGCTTTAATTTTTGGAGATAAACAATTTATAATTTATTGTAATTTGATTCGGTTAATTTTATCATACAGTCAAACAGACTAAGCTGTGAAGTGTAAATCATTTTTCTTTTCTCATTATACAAATATTAATCGACTTCGTTTTATCATTCAAAGCAAATAAACGTTTTAGGGAAAAAGGTGAAAAGTATTTGATTATCGTAACGTTGTGCACTCTGTGTGAATTAAACTGGGCTAGCCGAGGCAGATTTAAAATTTCAGGAGATTAAAATACACAGCGGTGGTGATCAGAAGAAGACTATTTGAATAATTACATCGATGTGTAGCGTTATCATATTTTAATATATATATATATATATATATATATATATATATATATTATAGTGTTTCTATATTTGGGCCTCTTTTTGTATTAATATTTATTTAATAAATGGATAAATGTAACTTGGTTGTGAACCAATAATATGCCACAGCTTTTTGAAACTCTTATCTCAGGATTTAATGAATTTAAAGTATAATAAGCAAACAGTGTGGGCACAAAACTGTATGCCTATATATTAACCACTGCCAGATAAAGCACCATCTAGTTAATTTTAAATATACTTGCTATAGATCTGGGTGTGACCGTACTAGCAATTTTTCAGAATGTAAACAAAGTTCAGAATGCTTAACTATTGATAAACATTTTTAGATTTCATTGAATACTATAGTTTTTTAGGTGTTACAATTATAGAAACTAATTTATTTTATACCTGCAATTCTACTGAAGTCGCCTGTGTTTACAAGAATGGACCCTTGACTGCTTACAGTGACCCAAAACTTGGATGTGTACAATACCTGTTAAAATAAGTTTTAATATTTTGTATTTACAATTTTACGCTTTAATTTCAGGCTTTATGAATACTAAAAAGATGTTATAAAAAAAATGATACTCAGAATCGGTGATCTAACTAGGAACTCGTTCAAACTACTACTATGGCTGGTACACTGTTCATAATAATGGAATCCTCTGGAAATATTTTGTAGCTCTCGGTACTTCAATTCATATCAGCTTGGAAGCTGTACACATTTCACGGGGCTGGAGGAAATAATCTTCTGTGCCTCTAATGGTTGTATAAACCTTTCAAACTTACTACACGTTGCACAAGACCTCTTTTAAATTCACAGTTACTACTCTTTCAACTAACTTCAGCTTTTAATACTTTTAATAAAACACGAGAGCCTGTAAAACACATCTATTCTTTATAATAAAAATTTTACAAGTCTTTTTTATTGTTACCTTATCACCTAGGAGATCTCTCTAAAAAATTCATATTTGCCTACTATCTACAAAATTCTTAAAACTACACTCATTGATCAATTATTTCAAACATATCTAATAACTCTTTCAAAACATTTCATTTTGATCACTTTGGTCCTTTTTTCCATTGGTTACATTTTGTTTACAATTTTCATTAAACTTACAATTATTTATTTCTAACATCACATACTAAATGAATTATGTTTCAGGTATTATGGTACCTATTACTTATAAAAACAATAGTGTCCAATTAAATAGTGAACATAAATGTGCAATACAGAAAAACAAACATTATTTTTACATCTTATAACTACTTATTTCTACGAAAACATGCTAAATGACGTATTTTTCAGATATTATGGTACGTCTTACTTTTAAAAACAGTAGTGTCCATTTAAATAGTGAACATAAACATTAAATACAATCAACAGAAGCATATTCAAATGGAATTACGTTTCATTTCTATAAATAAAATTACTTAAACACCTATTTGAAATCTCCAAAAGCTCTATCACACTGAAATAGCATTCGATATAAGTTCAGCAATTAATTATTCTACGATCTTGTTTATCATCAGTTTTAAATTAGATATTTCATGAATATGAGTAGTAACTAAGTGCGTCTAACCTTGGATATTATATAGAACATTACATAACAATATATATATATATATATATATATATATGTATATATAAGTACAAGACCTTATATTTTCTTTCTTTCAATTACTAGCTCGATTTGAAATGATCATTTGGGCTTTGCATAAAAGTCTAAGTTATTATTTCATCTTATTAATTGCAATACGTTAGTATTTATCAATTTACCTTGTGTAAAAAAACTACTTAAAATATTTATATATTAAGACTTGGCTTATAACCGTAATTTTGAGCGTTGCTTCCTGTCTATATCTGACATAAGTTAAAAACTTGACAATGTCAGATATGATTGACAAAAATGCTAAACGTAATTGAAAGTTAGGTTTATGTATAGTTCTGTACACGATTTAGATTTGTAAATTTCCCAATTATAGTCATTGGTCTCGGTAGCGTAATTGGTAAACGCACAGTTCCGGCAAAACTGAGATGCAGGTTCAAATCCTGTCCAAGACCTTATATTTTCCTTCTTTCGCTGGGATGGATGGTTTAACAGACATTCTGCATTAAACGTCTCAAACCAAAGTCTACTTTTGTGGTTAAACCTTTAAAAATAAAATGAACACATTGTAGGATATTTACTAAATACATGCAGTAGCGGTTTTGTAGATTTTCGGTTAGTTTCATCCACATTTTGCAATTTTGCTTTTCTCCAACAAGGTTAGATAGACTGTTGTGGCATTATTTAAGTCGTCTAGAATGCAATAATTCTTTACTATGTTGTCCCTAATCTTAAATTGACAGGTTTTTCAGTAACGGTAAAATTATGTTTAAATCGTGCATTCGGACGTTTTTAAAAGCTGCTATAGGATTCTCTATTCGTTTGATAGTGACTGTGCTTCATCCTTGATACACAAAGCTGTTATAGATTAACACAGCTTTTGTTTTTACTTAAGTTGAGCAGCTTTTTCCAATTGTTTTGTCTAGAACTACACTGTGTTTTCGGTATTTTTCCGCATACAAGAGAAGTAATCTTACTTTCGAAGCAGGTCCATTCGACAATTTTTCTATCACATTGTCTAATTTAGCATCTACTTGTTCCACCTTGTACAGAATAATTATCGGAGTTTTAAGCTTTTAATCAGTATTCCCAGTTCCTGCTTTTTATGTGACTTTTGTACCCCACGTGCCATCTTTTCCGTTTTGCAGGATGAGGAGAAGTTTAACTTTTAACCTATTGAAAATTGAAAACTTTTCACATGAGTAACTATTAAAAATACGCATATTTCCCTCTTAACAAGGAATTTACCCTTATTTATTCATACACCTTTGTAATTCGCTGTCATCCATGCTATCGCAGAGGTCTTCTATAAATGGATTATGTAAATGGTTGCACCCCAGCCATTCTTTGATGTAAAATTGGTATTTAATGCAATGCCCATATCTACGATCAATTTCTTATTATATCCAGATTTTCTAATAGTAGTCACAATCTAAATCTTTCATGTGTTTGTTTTACTTCCGAGAAGTTGAGTATATCTACCGTTTTAGAGGGGTTGATGTGGTCGTAAACACTACCATCGAATATTAAATCAGTTAGAGAGGCATACTTTCTTACACAGCTAAGTTGAGTAATACTAACCACTTTAAAGGTGTTGGTGTTGTCTGTTTTGCTTCCGTCGAATACTAAATTAGTTAGAAAAAATGCCCCTTAATACATCTTATAAAGGTAGTCCTAAATTTCCGAAGATATCCGGAAGAGAACCGATGAAATGTACATGGTCATAGACCATACGCTATTTACCGTATGACTTATTGGTGTATTATATCCTAACGAGATATTGATCATGGCTGCTGCTCGATAATTCAGACAATAGCAACAGTATCACAGATACATGCTATGTAATGCATACTGAAGGAGAATTAGCTGGGGTGTAACCATGTACACAATCCTGTTACTGTAACCCTTCTGCATAATATATTACTACTTAACACAAATTATTGGTTCGATCATATTATGTTTATACTGCTTTCGAAGAATAAATACGTGTTCTTAACCCTCGTCTTTATATGGCTTTTAAGACTTGCGATTTTCTCCTACTGTAGCTAAGTAAAGTTGTTTTCCGAAGTACTGCTGAAATGGCGACGTAAGCTTTTGTTTTAAAGCTTTCACCTTTAAAATAAAAAAGATTAATAAAATGAGACAGCTTTAGAATAAATGGCTAAAGTTTCTCTCAGTGATAAGGTTAAGCATCATAGCAACTGAGAGCCAGCATGCAACTGTGATATACAATTAATTCTTTTACTAAATTTATGCACATTTGTAGTGAATTTTAGAAATAATTTGTGTTTTATCATATTATTTGCTAGAAACTGTTGTTATATTCCAGACATCACAAAACGTACTTTAATTTACACTTCTTTATTCGATTCAATACAAGATTAATTATTTACAGATATTTACAAAGAATACTCATCTACTAGAGGTCGGTTCATCAGTTTATAACTGCTAGCAACGTTTATTATCTGAGGTCTTCTTTAAACTGACGAGTACACTATACTTATAACCAATCCAACTTAGTACCATTATGCACTTGAATTTGTTCTTACACGCAATAATGGATCGACTCTTATATCCTAATTTATACATACACTAAGCGTATTTATTTAAACAATATCCAATAATTTATTTCATATCATTTGTGGATTAATATCAGACCGAACTAACTGTCGGGTAGCACGGTTTATATATCGAACTATACGTTTTCCATATCATACTAGAGGTTACAAGATTACTCGAATCATCCTTTTTGTTCGTTTTCTATAGATGTTTTTAATATACCCTTGTAGCTGTCAATCATTTTATTGTTCAATTAATGGCTTTATCTATTTAATTTCTAGATCGTCTTGCGACAATGTTACACTATAAATATGGCTATTTAGTTCAATCCAGTATGCAGCCTCTTAAGTATGTATCTATTATGTGCCATAATTTGAAATCGTAAGTTTATGAACATTATTTTCAATACATTATTGATTAAAATAACGTCAATGAATAATGAAACATCGATGACACAATATTTCATGACGCAATAATTGATTAAAAACAAATAAATTTTAAGGGGCATCGTTTATTCTGTTTGACCAGAACAGTACATCAGAACGTAAACGAAGCATTTGTACACAAAAGGTAGTTGCCAGGCACCTTGTGGAGCGACATTTTCAGTTGAACTTTATTGATAGATTATAAGAGTTTGCCTTTAAGAGCTTAATTAATCTTGGTTGTTATTTACATGATTTCTGGCACATTCTCGAAATAATCTATCACAATTGGATATGCGTAAATTGCTGTTAAAGGGGTTTGAAGTTCACTTATAATTTAAAACTTTGCTTATAATATTGCGTTTTTATTCGGGTTATAAAGTCGTTATGAAATAAATTGGTGTTACGCACAGTTAATGCAAATTGCCCTATGTGATATAAATTATTGTAGTGATCGATATAAATTAATTATAACGTTCATTATAAATTAATTATAATGCTTTGACAATAATTAAGCAGGTAGCATAGTCGTTATAAGAAATTAATATTTGTACCGATAGCGATTAACTGGAAATAATTTGTCGAGAGTGCTTAAGAATTTTACTGTAGCTACGAGTTGTTGAAAAGGCTTGTATAATTTGTTGATAATAAAGAACTTGTGTTTTTGCAGAGAATTCTTAAACGTTACACTGGGTCAGAAGCTAATAACTCGTAGTCAACAGTAGAGAATAGATATTAAAATTCTCTCCTTTCTGAAGGAATTCAAGTCAAGTGTTGTGGAGAACTTGGCTGGTAACGGTACGGCATTTATTGAAAGATTAAATTCAAATTTCGCAAACTCAAAGAGAAATTATAGGAAAACGCTAAGAACCTAGCCAATATACATGATATTTCCATGAAACAGGACCGAAAATCTACAATCCTGGCAACAAAATTAGAAGAAAAAGCGTAGAAGCATGAACGAACGAACCACTTCAAATCTTGATGTAAAACTGAACAAGACCACCATAAATCTATAAGAAAATTACAGTCAATTGAGAGAGGAATTTTATACGACAGGGTACATAAACCGCAAAAATGGTTGAATAATTAAAAGAGGAGTTTTAAAAGAAACTATAAAACCCACGAAAAACCTGGAAGCTAAATTTTCCGCCTGTTTATAAAAATTGAAAATCAAGTTTTTAGACGTTCGCATGAGCAGGAAACGAGATTTTCCGAAAAATTGGTAGAAAACTCGCATAAAGTGACTGAAGAGATGCTGGAGATGACAAAATGAATTAATTGCCTAACCGCACAAGCACCAGAATCTTCAACACCAGAGACACAACAGTACGCCCCAGAACTTAGGAATTTCGGGAAAAGTGGAACAACCTCAGAGTTCGGAGCAAAACCACTCGCATTTGATAAAACGTCACCTTGGCAGATATATTATATCAAGCAACTTGAGGCTGCCGCGGAGCTAACGGCTACAACTATTGTGAAAGAGCAACCGCGTTGATTCTCGCGTTACGAGGTCAGATTCTGAACATTCTGCAAACCATATCATACTATCATCGAAGAAGCTACGGGGTCTTAATATCAAGGCTGGAAATGAGGTACGGCGAACAAGTATGCCACACTCAAGTGAAGGACCATTACCAAAAAGCCAACGATAGTTTGCCAGAGTTTGAAGGAGATATTGTTCGCTTCGTGAGACTATCCTCCCCGACAGGTCCGCCAGCTTTCTAGAGCAGCTAGCAGTACAGAACTTTCTTGATGGGATACGCGATGGAGAGATCCAGCAAACACTACGGTAGGTGCGATTCAGGACTGTAGACGATACGCTAGCTCATGCTTTGGAATATGAAGCGGCAATGCAATTTGTATCGTGGTAGTGGTAAGGTAAGATGCTCTGTAGAGAAACAGGGGCAAGAACGTTTAGAGGAGGTGGTTCGATGGGTTCTTCGTGAACACCGACCAAAAAGAATAGCTACCCACTTCCAAGTATTAATGAAATCCTAGATACACTGTCAGGGTCGCGATGGTTGTCAACCTTGATATGGAATCCATAGATCGAGAAAAACTGCTTTCACTACCGGTACTGGCGTATGGCAGTTTGCAGTCATGGCATTTTAACTCTGCAGAACTCCTACCATCTTCGAGCGTTTAACGGATAACATCTTGCGTGGGCTATCGTGGAAAATGCGTCTTGTATATTTGGCTGCCGTGACCGTGATTACGAAGCTGTTTGTGGGAACACTTGCGAAATTTAGAAGACTGAAAGAAGCCAATCTGAAGCCGAGTCCAAAGAAGTGACACCTGCTAGGAGAAGTGGTGAAATCAGGCTAAACCCGAAAAAGGTAAAGTTGGTACAAAAGTGACCGACACCGAAAGACGAACATCAGCTGCGTTGATTATAGAAGATTCGTTTCTGGGTTTACGAATATTGCCAAGCCCTTGACGAAATTGGCTGAAGAGGGGTGTGATTACGTTTGGGACGAGGATTGCCACTCCCTCCAGGAATAAGTACGTCTTGTTGAATATGGACTATTTTACGAAGTGGATCGACCAAGCGTATGCTATACCAAACCAAGAAACTGCAACCGTCATTGACATGCTGGTAAAGAAACCATTCAGCCGCTTTAGGGTTCCTATGGAGTAGCACGCCGATCAGGACAGAAATTTTGCATCAGCGTTATTCCAAAAATTCTGCCAGTTTTTGAGGATGAGAAAACCCTGAACAACACTATTGCATTCACAAAATCGGATGGTATGGTAGGGAGCATGAGCCGCACTTTGGACAAATATCCTTCTAAGGTGGCCTCTCAACATCAGGCAGACTAAGACCAATATTAAATCCATTTTTATTGGCTCATCGGGTTTCGGTTCATAGGAGCACCGGACAGGCATCTGTACGTGCGCTGCTGGAACGCAATATACGTGTACGATATAATCTTGAATATAGGTGTAAGCCAGGAGATGACATAGTAGCGAGAGCTACATTGAGAAGCTCAAGAAAATGCATGACATTCATGGTGACGATAGGAAAAATCTCCAAATCGAGAGCGAGCGGATGAAGACCAGATATCACATCAAGGCGCAGGAGTTTTCAGAAGGCGAGCGCGTTTGGATATACCGTCCCAGACGGAGGCGTAGACTGTCGCCAAAGTTACAAAAACATTGGGAGGTTCCAAAGGAAGTTATAAAACGGATCAACGACCCGATATATTGGATTCGTAAGTTCTCAAAGGACGAATGATAGCGGTTAACCGGTTAACACTCTACATTAGTGATGACGCCGTTAATGGTGAAGAACGACAAGCAATGAGACGAACAATCAGTTAAACTTTGAGAATAAACTAAAGTCGGGACCGAACTATGTTGGTTCATATCACTGTATAGTGACACAAGTAATGGGAGATTTGGGGCCGTGGAACAGGTTCAAGGTGATCTATTTGATGTGCCATTGGAATACTCCCTAGCACATTGGGTAGCTGCGGACCTTGTTATGTTCCGGGGATTTGTTCGTGTATTTAAAAATGAATTCGGTGGTCTGAATCAACTTCGCCGACAAAAACCAGAGGTTGGTAAGACCTTACGGCTAAAGGACCGAATTCGTGGCATCTACTACTTGGTGACTAAGAAATGGTCTTCTAGTAAATCAGAGTACCAGCTTCTGTGGAAGGCGTTAGTGAACGTCGGGCCCTGATGATCAAATTTGGAGACCAGATTTTGGCCATACCCAATATCGGCAGAGGTTCGATGAGTTGGACTGGAGGGTGGTACAAAATATGCAGGCGACTCCGTAGCGTCGTTAGTATGCCTGCGACTACTGTGCCCAAAATACCTACTTCGAATCCCGATACAGTCCGCTTGAATAATGTTAGGCGAGCATTTTTCACAAAAGTACGCCCTCCTTCGAATGAGAAGTAAAATGTAGGTCCCGTGTGTGTATGTGTGTGTGCGCAAGCGTGTTGTCACGCCCCCTAAAGATCCCTACCTTGCTAGGAACAGCAAGGGTTCGGCAAAAATCAAAATTTTTAGGTAAAAAATACCCATTTTCAGGCGAATGTAGTACCTTCGAGTGGAGCATTGAAAAATCAAATGTAGGGTACGAAATATGCTAGAGGGATTGTTCTAGAAAACCAGTGTCTAGATTTTGGTGTCATTACAATCTAAATGGTGCGACACCTGCTATGAAGAGTACTGATTGCCATTCTCATCAGAAATTGTTCCGACTGCCTTTACCGCAGAGATTTTTGGAACAGAACAGCTTTAACGCGAGGGTAGTGTAACGGACGTCGTATAGTCAACCTTTGACCGGAATAATACAGCAAAATTTAAACGACGTATTTGTACACAAAAGGTAATTATTAGGCACCCTGTGGGGCGACATCTTCAGATGGACTTGATTCACAGGTTACAAGAGTTTGCATTTAAGCGCTTTATTAACGATACAATAGGAAACCGTTTAGATGTTACTTGCATATTTTCTGGTACATTCTCGGAATAATCTGAAACAATTGGATAAGGTACAAATTTCCGTAAAGGGGTATAGTTCAGTTCTGATTTAAGGCTTTGACTATAATATTACGTTTTCATTCGATATATAAAGTTGTTATATAAATTATTGTACTGATCAATATATATTGATTATAGTGCCTGAATAGTAATTAAGTAGATAGCGAAGTTAATACTTGTACTGTTAGTAATTAGCTGGAAGTAAATTGTCGTGAGTGCTTTAAGAATTTCACTGTAGCTACGAGTTGTCGAAATGTTTGTGTAATCAGTGATAATAAGAAGTGTTGTTTGTGTAAAGGAGCTTTTGTTACAATATATTTATATTTTAAAACTTGAAAGCTCTGAAGCAATTAAAGATAGGGCATTCTACGTTATCTTTCACAATGTATTTGAATACGAACTATAATTGTCAAAGTTTCCTAAAGATTCATTTTGGCCAGACTTTGAAATGGAGTATCTTCGAAAGTATTCGGAATCAAAAGTTTATTCAACGTTATCCTGAAGTAGTATAGACGATCTATAAGATATTTGAAACAAAACAAAAACTTAAAAAATAAAGACAAACTGCTTCTAATAAGCAAGCGAAATATGCTTGAAGATACATTTTGTTTTTAGGTGTCTTGAACATCGAGTTTATCCTGGAAATTTACATCTTTAAAATATAAATTAAAGTCACATACTGGTGAGGACTACAATAGATCCCTAAATAACAAGAACATTCCGATGAAATGAACTTTACTAGGTTTGTGGTTTCTCAAGTTGGAAGGTATTCTACATGCTTTGTTTATTGTGTAACTTTGGAATTTATGTATAGTTTCCGCTACTGAAGAAATGGAGCGTGTATTTCCACCTTCTACATCTCTATTTAACCGCAATATAATTGCAGAACTAGCAAAAGGTCAACCTGAACTGACGGGTGCTTCGTTATTTCTGAATTTGTTTAATAAGTGTGTGTTCCTAAGTTTTCTCGGCCGTCTAAAGTTAAGTGCCACGTCGTTAAGCTTATACTCACCTCCACCATGGAAAAGCTTTTTAGAGAGTTACTTAAAACATGGAATTTCGTGTAAGATGCTAATTTTATTATGAATTCTGAAGCTCTTGATTGCTTCGGTTTTAATTCGACGTTTATGAAACTCTCTTATGCACTTAATACACCAAATATTTAAGGAATTTTAGGAGCAACGCCCTCTATATCTTATCAGATTAATGTCTTGCACAAAGGCTTTCTCAATGTTTGCTACTTGTTAACCATATGGTTCTAGTCAATTAGTAGAGTGCTGCATGCTACCGGCATGTTTGACTAAATGAGTATAGCATGAATCAAATGAATATTACATATGACACATTAAAACCGAGGGCTTACTTCATTAATTAAGAACACACAATGAGGGCTTAAGATGTTATGTAATTTATACGAGTATCAAGACTCTTAAAATTTAAATGGCTAATGCTAAAGTGTTGTAACAACAAATATACGATTGATAAAGGGTGTAATATACCATGTGTTGGGAAAACAAATCAGAAACTATTCGTGGCAATTTTTTCTTATAACTCTATATAGGTCGAACAATGGCACTAAATTCATTGGGAACGTAACCACTGTATGATTATGAGTTTTCAACACAGAACTTAATTTGTTGAAATTTTATTTAACTACACTCGAAGCTATACAAAATTAACAACTACAATAAAAATCTCGAGACCGTTTTCTATATGGTATTGATTCACCAACTGTTTAATTTCTGCCGTTGATACACACAAACGGTACCCTGGACAAGTTTCGCTTCCTTGCCTGGAAACAATGCTCTGGTACACCACATACCATTTTTCAATTTTATGTGACGTCATATCACTTTGCAGAATGAATCTTTGGATTGTCTCCATTATTGAGAATGTTAATGTGCATTAACTTATTAGTTTTAAGAATATTTATTTCGGATGTGGTTGAGCATGGTTCGGCCACTGGATTAGTTTGGCCATTCGGATACCTTGACAACGTATCTGCAGTAATTTTTATCAGACCCCGAACAATGTCATTCTTCAAGAAAAATTGTTGCAGGAATGAACTTCAACTTTGCAATCTTGCATTTAAAAGCTTGCCCGTATTTAAAAATGATAATGCTGTGAGGTCTGTCACAATAGTAATGTCATGACGCACAAAAATATGCATCAATGCTTTAACAAATACTTAAAGCCTGTTTTTCTGTCATAGAATAATTATTTTCGACGGTACGTAGTAATTGGGAATAATCTGCAATTACATGTACTCCACATTATGCATCTATCTGATAAACAATATCTGATTGCATGCGACGATGCATCTAAACGAATATAGAAATTTTGATTTAGGATCGGAATGACTGAGCATTGCCATTTCCTCAAAAGCATCCTTTATTCTAGAAAATACATCGTCTCCTGCGAAGACCAAACCCATTTCGACGATTTTTTTAATAAATAGTTTAGTCCGTAAGACAAATCTGGAAAATTGTAGTTTACTAAACCTAGAAAAGCCCTTAAGTGTCTTAATATTATGAAGACGTGTAAAATTTAAAATCGTTTCAATATTTCGGATTTCATTCTAGTGCCCTACGGGGAACTGACATGCCCTAGAAACTCAACCTCTTCCGTACATTTGAGCAATTTCAACGTAACACCAGCTACCTTCAATTTTCGAAAACTCTACGGATGTTTTACATGAGCATTTGGAATTGGAGATATCATAAGTAAATCGTCTACATATGGATTCACGTAGTCCTGCGTTTCATACCCTAAGACCTGAAGTAATAAGATTAAAAAATTTCTCTGTATTTAGAGGGATTACATGATCTCTTTTCTATAAAATTAAATAAAAACCCTTAACCACAAAAATATTTAAATTATAGATACGTATTTCGACCACTATGTGATCATCATCAGGAAACCTCTTTAAAAAACAAAAAAACACAATAACAATAATATATGTTGTTCTGGAACACTTCAGAGATATTCTCCTCACTTAGGCTGAAGTGAACCTTCCCAACCTATAATTTACTATATTGTTGCTTTAAACACTATCGAGGATATTCTCCTCACCCGCAGGCTGGTGTTCTTTGTTGTTGAGAACACCAGCCTGCGGGTGAGGAGAATATCTCGATAGTGTTTAAAGCAACAATATAGTAAATTATAGGTTGGAAGGTTCACTCAGCCTAAGTGGTGAGGAGAATATCTCTGAAGTGTTCCAGAACAACAGCTAATTATTATGTTATTATTGTGTTGTTTTTTTAAAGAGGTTTCCTACTGATGATGACCACATAGTGGTCGAAATACGTATCTAGTAATTTAAATATTTTTTGTGGTTAAGGGTTTTTATTTAATTTTATTTAAATCGTGCCACAGTGTTCCTATAGATTATCTCTTTTTCTATTGGGCGCACTAAATAGCGGGCATCAACGCACACGCGTATACTGTCACATTTTTTTCTCACGACAACTAAAGGGCTAAAATACTCAGTTTATGTTTTTTTTAACCGCTCACACTTTCATTTCGTCTATTTGTCGTTTAATTTCTTCGCGATAACACGGTATGGGTTATAACTTAATATAAAATGACGTTTCAGCCTTCGTCCAAATTTCATGATAGAAACCATTCATTTTTCCTAGTTTATAAGAAAATATGCTAGATAGTTCCGTCATAAGCTCAGTTAGTATTTCCTTATCATGAGCCTCTGGCATATTCACTTTCTCCACGACCTTTACTATAACTTCAGAATACTGTTTGTATTTTTCAATACTTCCATCTGAACTTTTTCTTCTTTGGCACTAATTTCGACAACATTAAACCCTCTGTTCATGTTTCCCCGCTATTAAATTTCAAATTAGCTAACAAGCTGTTAAAATTCCAGCTTAAAGTAAATGTTTTAAAACATATTTTAATTTTAAAAAGACTCGGCCAATTGCGGCCCAAAATTACACGTCTAACTAAGAAATGTATCACTACACACACAAAATCGAAGGAAGTACCTCCTATTTCAAATTCTACCAAAACCTGTTGTTTAATTATTTTTACTTTATTACGAAACGCACCCACTATACCCGTATTATTAGCTGGTAACATCGAAATTTTGGATTTTGTGTTACGAATGCAACCAAGAAAATCTTCCGACATGCAAGTTAACTGGCTTCCGCTGTCTATTATATTTCTCTAATAATTGTTCGATCGTACCATTTACTACCGGCATCGCCTCAATTTTTTCCCTCTTATTTCTACTTTCGTCTTTTTCCAATAAGCTGTCATTGTTCTTTTCAAACAGTATTGTTAGAAGCACTGCCGTCTCTAGTGCTTCACTTACAATCTCAGCTCCCCCATTTTCTGTAAACAATTAATCTCTGCTCTATGGTTTCTGGGGTTTGTAAGTGTACTATGTCTTGATGTTACTGTGTGAACCCTAGGCTAAAATTGAAAACCTCCCGTGCAAGATGTGATGCAGAAATAATATCTGCCTGAATACAATATCTACATCTTCGCATTGCTTTACAAGATTAGCTATAACAATTTTTGTGTGGCCAAGAGCTGTTGTTAAATCAAGAAATTTTTCTTGAAGAAAAACAGATAATGGGAGAATCAAGCTAAATATATTATCACAAACAAGTAGGCTAATTAAGAGGTCGGTTTTCTCAACGACTGCCAATATAGTTTAGGCTATAGAAGATATTCTCTACGATTTCATAGAAATTTCTTCCAAGCCGGCGTAATGGGTTTGAACAACTCAACAAATATAAGGACACTATAATGCCTTTCAATGAGCCTTGTTTCACATAGACGGAGGGCCTCTATCTCGTGCTGTTTGAAATATATAATGAAATAGTATCTTGAAGAGTTTTGCTCTCACTACTCAAAACTAATCAAAATTAACAGCTACTATCAAATTACCAATCAATTTCTAAAAAGCATTAAAAAACGACCCTTCTCTCTTAATTCTCATTGTAGTCTTTTACTTTTCCAATATACAATCTTTGGATTCTGAACAATTGTTTAAAATAATTTTCCACGCTGCCAAGGAACCGTGAGGATCAATCATCTGGGTCTATACTTCGCCCACTATTGGCTGCCTTGCAGCGTTGGGCAGCATAGCAGGAGAGATGCGGTGAAGTGTCGATACCATATTAAGTGTTGACACCAACGCTTTCACTCGTCAGAGATTCTTATAGACCAGTTATGTTTAAACCCTGCCTGAAAGCATTTATCATGATTGGTTGAAGATAGATTTTGGAAATCCTAGTTTCTGTTCGATCGAAAGTTTATTGTTAAAAGTTGGGATTTGGAATAAATATCTCTTCTTCGTGCTTTCTTTAAACTTTAGCGGAGATATTGCTTGAAGCTCAAATTTCAATGGATTAGATATTTGTTTATAGGCTTACAGGGTCTAAGTATAATTTTTTATGTGGATGTTGTTTTTGTGGACATTGCGGATGATATTTTGACAAGAAATAGTACATGCTCTCGTATAACCGAAAACCGACATTCAGCTTCAGTTTGATAGAGTATATCGTAGAGGTAGCTGTAGAAGAGAGCTGGTGACAAACAACTGATCTGCGGTACTAGATATCGGCGACTCCGTGACTTAGTGGTATGTGTGTTACTACTACGCCCAAGGTCCCGGGTTCAAATCCCGACACGGCCCGCTTGAAAAATGTTAGGCGAGCATTTTTCACAAAAATACACCCTCGTTCGGATGAGAGGTAAAATGGAGGTCCCGTGTGTGAGTGTTGTCACGTACGTTAAAGATCCCTACGTTGCTTGGAACAGCAAGGGTTTGGCAAAATTCCAAATTTTCCAGGTAAAAAAAACTCGCTTCCTGGTCAATGTAGTACCTTCGGTTGGAGCATTGGAAAATACTAGATACCTTTGCGGCATTGTGGGTTGGTTGGTTCACTCTTCTAATGCTGCAGTGATTGTTGCCCCAGATGATTGTTTCAAGTGCTGAAAGACTCGTGATATCGAGGGTATAAATGCTACAGCAATGCTGTGTTAAATGATATACGAGGAGCGTAAAAATATGACATCAGTTTTTGATAGAAATGTTGGTATTTTATTTTCCATATGGACTCGGCTACATTCTATTTTCTCTGACAAATAGTAAGGATAGAAAAAACTTTTTAAAGGAAGTATTTGGTCATTTGTTCAAAAGCAGACATCCGATATAATAAATTTTTTTATAAAAACCCCGAATTTTCGTTCAGGAGTGATTAGAGTTATTTCTTAAATGTAACCTATATTTTAGTAGTAGAACTATAATATCTCTGGAAACCTAAACCTAACAATACAGGAAAAATTGAAAATTCGATCAATTAAGTAATTCACAATTTCGCTTAAAAAAGGATACAAGCAGTGGTAAACGGAAAGTAATGAATTATGCATTCTCTCTTAAATACTGCTTTTGAATTTATAGTTATTATAGACGAAAATGCAAGATGAGAGGATACGGTGGTTGTGAAAAAAAAATTTAGGTAGTACATATTTTATTTACAACGTTTAAAACATTTCATTGCACTCAAAATTAATTAAAATTAGCAGCTATTAATCAAATTGCAATTTTTTTTAAGAAGAATCAAAAAGAATGCTTTCCCCTCTCTCTTAACTCTCACTGTAGTCTTTTACTTTTCCAATATGTAATCTTTGAATTTTTACTAGTTGTTTAAAATAATTTTTCACGCCGCCGAGAAACCGTCAGAATCAATCATCTGGATTTTTACTTCGTCCTCCGTTGGCTGCTTTCGAGCGGTGGAACAGCGTAACCGGAGAGATGGATGTGGTGAGGTGTCGATATCATATTAGGTATTATCAATCAATACCTTTATCGCCCGAGATTCTTGTACGTCAGATATGTTTTAACTTTGCCTGAGAAGCATTTGTCATGATGGGTTGGAGATAGATTTTGTAAATCGTAGTTCTTGTTCGATCGAAAGTTTATTCTTAAAGGTTGGGAATTGAAACAAATATCACTTTGCTCGTCTTGCTTTCTTTGAAATTGAGCGGAGATAATGCTTGAAGTTCATGTTTCAGTCGATTGGATATTTGATTGTAGGCTTTTAGGGAGGTTCACGTACTTGTAGCGTGCCCCAGGGTTTAAGTATAATTTTTTGTTTTATTTAAAATATTTAAAACATTTCACCATACTCAAAACCAATCAAAACTAACCACTACTGATCAAATTACTACTTTATTGCTAAAAGGAATAAAAGGGATGCCTTTTCCCTTTTAACCCTCGATGTAGTCCTTTACTTTACCAATATGCATTTTGACTTGTTGCTTAAAATAATCTTCCACACCGCCGAGGCGCCATAAGAATCAATCATACGTGTCTTTACATCGCCCTCTCTTCGCTGCTTTCCAGCGGTTAGACACCTTAGCCAGGAGATGTGGTGAAGTGTCGATATCATATTAAGTATTGGCAATCAATCCTTAAATCGTCGAAAATTTATGTAAGTCAGGTATATTTCAGATCTGTCTGAGAAGCATTTGTCATGATTGGTTGGAGATAGATTTTGTAAATTGTAGTTCTTGTTCGCTCGAAAGTGTGAAACAAATATCACTTTGCTCGTCTTGCTTTCTTTAAAATTTAGCGAGGATGATGCTTGAGGTTCGCGTTTCAATCGATTAAATATTTGATAGTAGACTTTTAGGGTGGTTTGTGTACATGTAGCTTGTCCCAGAGTTTACGTATAATTTTTTGTGTGTGGGTTGTTTTTTAGGACGTTGCGGATGGTATTTTAATTGTTTTTCAGGGGCAAGAAACTTCAGTTTGGCAGGTAGGGTAGATCGTAAAGGTAGGTATAGAGGAGGACATATGACAAACAACTGCCTTGTGATCGTGGGTTGATTGATTCACTTCTCTAATGCTGCAGTGATTGTTGCCACAAATGCTTATTTTGAAGGGCTGGACGATTTGTGATATCTAGGTTATAAATGCTACCGCAAAGAGAGTGAATGGGGTTACTTTTTAAATAAAACCTGTATGTTTTAGTAGCGTAAAGTGGAACTATAATACATCTGAAAACCTATACCTAACAACAAAAGTAAAATTGAAAATCCGATTTGATTAAAAGTAAATCAAAATTCCCCTGAAAAAGGATACAGCGCTGGGGAACTGAAGAGTAATGGATTATGCATTCTCTCTTAATACCGCTTTTGAATTTATAGTTATTACAACCGTGAAGAAGAAAACGGAAGATTGTAAAAAAAAAGAATTTTGATGGTATGCAATTGTGTTTAAAACATACTGATCTACATCTGAAATTTTGTGTTACTTTCTGGATACTTGAATATTTCAATCAGTACAGCAATAAGTATCATTTCGTTAACCAACACGTATTAAAAATTTACCGTTTTATTTGGTTTTGGCACACAAGGTTCAAGATGCGTTGAAGCGCTCATGGAAGGACTATAAAACTAATATATAAAAATGATTAATTCTGATTAAATACTGAAACCTAAATTCTTAAGATTCCCGATTTTATTTCATGTTTAGTCATGCATTGAAATCTACGTGACATATACTTTGAAAAAACAAACTAAGAAATTTATATTGTTGTTGGTATTCTTACATTCATATGCTAGGTAATTCTTTCAGTACACCTGACTTAAATGCAAGCATAATTATTACAAATAATTTATTAATGCATTTATTTATTAACTGAAATAAGAATATGCAATTTGCAATTACACCTGCAGGTCGATACTTATTAACGATAAGACTTTGCGGGATACCATCTGACATGTTTTAAAAAATAAGACGTTAGCTAGATAATACGACAGATGCTTTGTATGGAATTGTACCCTACTAGTTATACTGATATTTATTTATGTTTTACTTATTTCAACACAAAATCTATATTAGATCAAGTAAATCATTTTACACGGTTCTAGCAGTACATGCAAGACAGTATTTTTCTATGAATAACTGTAAAATGTTGCATCAGGTTATAAAAAAATGAATTTTAAGAAAAAATAGGATTAACATAAGGCCGTGCTATATTTAACAAGAAAAAGCAGCTGGTATGTTCGCAGACAACAAACATAGAGACAAGGAAAATTGCTGAAAATATATGTGTGGATCACAACACTGTACGGCAGTGAAACATTACCAGTAGGAGAAGCGAACAGGAAAAAGATAGAAGCCTTTTAAATGAGGTGCTACAGGCGTATGATGAAGATATCATGGACAGTCAAAGTTAAGAACAAAGTGGTACCAGAAATGGTAGTGGAAGAAAGAAATATGCTGGACACGGTAAAAAAAATAGAAGAGATCGGATGATAGGACACGTAAGGCATGAGAGCATAGCGCAACATATATTAGAAGCAGAGAGAGGAAGAAGGAGATGTAGAGGTAAACCTAGATTACACTGTAGTAAAAGTTGTAGGCTGTGGAAATTTCAGGGAAATGTATAGAGATTAGCTCAGATTAGAAAACAATAGAGGTACGCGTCCAACCAGTTCTAGGACTAAATAACAAATGATGATAAATTTTTGGATTAGCAGATGGATTGCCGAGGCACCAGTGTTAGTTCTAATGTAACGCGAATTTTTACGCAATCTATTATTTTACTCAAAATGAATCGATATTTTACTTTGTTACGTTTATTTTCGGGATAAATTAAATATCCCTTTTTCCCTTGTTAATTCATTACCCGTTCGAATAAATTCCGTTTGTATTCTTAAATTCTTCAACAACACCCTATATATTTTACCTGTTCAGAATAAACCCGTTTTACAATAATTTTTAAAGTAAATCTATTTGTTTGGAAACTACAAGTTTGTGATAAAATTTAAATAAGTCAATACCTTGTTTTAGGTATCCTTTAATTTGTTAAACATACCGATAACGTATAATTGTTTTCTCTATTGTTCCAGTTTACAGACTCGTTGAACTATGGTCGCGCAATACCCGATAAAACCGTGTTTTCCAGTTTCTTAATCGCTTCTTGATAACAATATGACTTGGAGCTCTGGTTGTTTAGAATTAAACGAATTTATGTTCACTTTCTTTTCGAAAATTTTAAAAAGTACTCGTCGGAATTGCTAGATTCTTCGTTCCGTTTTTTTTATGAAAATTTCACGCACGCCTTACAGCGTGGTGAGTATTGATGGTTATATAAACCTGTACTTTTCGGCGTAAATAAATTAATATTTTTCGTAATCATTCTAGCTTCCTGCAAGGGACACGATAGTCCTTGAATTGCCGCTCCTGGGGGTATAGAAGGCTGCACCAGTGACGTGGTCTCAGGTCCATCAGGCCTGCTCCGGTCCTAGGGGCGAACGAGAAATCCAAAACATTGAACACGCTGGTGACTGTTTCGTCCTTACTTACGTTGATCCCCTATATATTTGGACTTCCCTGTTTAAACTCGTGCATGCACAAAATTACTTCGCCTATACGAAAATTTTGAAACTATTTTGGAGCTCTGTGCCATGTTCTGAATGCAGTACTATCTGTTTTAACTAACTGCAAAACAAAAGGATATACTACTTATTAAAATACTTAATGGATGACTGATTTAAAATGCTTACTTTTGTGCGAGATGATGTTTTTTGTTAATAATATTTTATTTATTGAGGCACGCTTATATAATGAATTAGATATTTACATTGATGATTTAGAGCTGTGGTTTTAGCGTTGCACTTTGGTAATTTTTCTCTAGGTAAGTCAGATGGGGAGGGACCTAAAAACTACAGCTCTCCAGTTTAAGGGGTAATTTTTTTTGGTGGGTTTCTCTTGATATATGTATATTGGGGTTATTGATTTTTTTGGGCTTGGGAATATTATGTTTTGTACATATTTTGTTTAATTATAGGTTTCTTTTTTTGTATGTTTTGTTAGGAGCGTGAATGAGTGAGTGTATTTTTATTTCAGGCCTTCCTATTTACTTTTGGTATGTATAATACTCCGCTCCTGCCCCCGGTCAATTTCTTTTTCTTCTTCTTTGGCTCTTAGGCTACGTAAATGTACGTAGCAACTTTTCAAAGAACCTTCAAATCTGAAAAGTGCCATTTTGTGAAAAGTCAAAAATTAACTGTAATTAACAAATAGCGTATCACTTCCTAGCATGCAACTAACAACAAACATTAAGTTGCTTAAAGAATTTAGTTGTGCGGATATCTATATAGAGCAGCATTTTCTTATTTTAAGTTTTTTTTTATTGTATTTTGTTTCTGTCCTGCTGCATTACATTACATTTAAAAACGCACAAAGTATAAGATTCCTTTGCACTTTATAGCTTTAACATACAATTAAACGTTTAGTTTATTGTTTTAAACTTAACCCTGTTACTTAACGGTAGAGGTTTAGTTAGTCGCTTGCCTGAACAGATGGCGCAAGATATTAAACAGAACTTACAAATGGGATAATATACAAATAAGCATAGTGTACATTTCAAATTAACAATATAAATTAAATAATAATTCACATTAATTTCTAATTTAGTGTATATTGGCAGGAGATGTACCAAATAATTATTGTTTATCTCAGTTATTCCGCGTAGGTTCAGATTGCAGCTTCTAGCTCAGATGTCCGTATTGGGGCTCCCTAATTTTTCCTAAAACATGTACTGGAGCAAGATAACGTACGATAATAACTCGGGATAGGAAAGGAATCAACAGGTAAACACTATACTACATAGTATGTAATGTAATTCTGCACAAGCAGTTAAAGATAAGTGGGTCACTACAAGAATGGATATTGCGGTTGCTTCTTTAACCAGTACAACCTCCACTTTTCTTTGTTTGTCGTCGTGGTTGGGAAAATGGCTTGTATCTATTTCGAACCGTGGGAAATTATATATAACATTCCTTTTTTACAGTATAAAAACTGTTACTACGAAAACTCGCAACTGCTTCTTCAACCAGCCACTTTTCTTCCTTCGCCGTCCTAATTGGTTGGGAAAACGGCTTATATCTATTTCGAACCGTGGGAAATTATATACAACATTCCTTTCTCACGGTATAGAAAACTGTTACTACAAAAACTCAATGAGTAATTCACACAAGCCTGATTTCTAACACTATATTACACAACTATGTGTAATATATCTAAATTCATTATATAAGAAATCCCCTAAAATGTTTATTTACTAAAAATAATTTGTGGGGTGTCCTTTTAAACCGTAGCAATCTTTGTGATACCAGAAAACAAAATAAGTAGCCACCCAGTCATTGGGCTATGTCATCTACGCGCGCAAAAGTCATGTTTGTCGCAATACCGAATGCAGAACATTAATAAGGACCATGAGACCTAATACTTAAAACTAACATTTAATTCTTCTATAAAAATCTCAATACATTGCATATAAATGCATACCATTTTTTTAAAAATACCTTTAAGGTATTTTTTAACTCAAACAAATTAAAGGCACTGCTTTACTAGCAGAGGTAAAAACAAAATATGCTGCAGTAATAAAAAATTAACAAGTTGGCCAGTGATGCTACACTGACGATAAATTTCCTATCTCGCCCTACCAAAATACAAAACTAAAAGGCAGGTTAGGCCCTTTTCAATCATTCTTAATTTCTATCTTTGATCAAAAGTACCAAAAGTTTGGGACATAAATTAGATAGAATAAAATCTCAAAGATTATTTCAGTCAGCAAGAAACATAATAATTTATGCTTCGGAGGCCCCGTTCTTCGGAAGGTATACTGCCCCTCCCATATATAGATAAAATAAAGGGACTCCCAAGGGAGTAGAGTAACCTTATAAGACCCTGAAGAGCGATTTTTTCTCATGTTCTCCAGAAAAAGAAGTTCCGTGAAGCGACATCCGTTCATGAGAACGGCATGAGGGACCAGCTAGGAATGTAGAAGCAGATCCTGCACCCCTGCGTTGATTAAGAGAAGATATGCCCGAGGACCATATCGAAAACAAATTGCACTGTTGACTGTTTTAGTGTAGAGCAGAGGTGGGCAAATTGCGGTCCATGGGCCACATGCGGTCCGCCACTGAGTTTTTGTGGCTTACCAAGACTGTCGGAAAAATTCACTTTGAACCGAAATTTTCTTCCCGTGCGCGACTGAAGATTCGTCTCGTATTTATCACTTGGACGGCTGTGTCAATACGCATGCGCAGTGTAGATACGCGCTTCTCCGGTTGATCTGGTTTGTTTCAATTTTGTCCTGCGATGGTAGATTTATAAAATTCCCATTTTAGTGAAACCTTGAACTCTTCGAAAAACGTAAAATGAGTGATGAACGTCCTGTATTTAATGAAGAATGGACAAACAATTATTTCTTTGGGAGTACAGGGAATAAAGCGATGTGTTTACTGTGTCACGAAACAATAACCGCATTTAAGGAGTTTAATCTGAAATTGCACCGCGAAACAGAACATAGCGAATTTGGCTGGAAACTTTCCAAAGAAGAACGCAAAATAAAAGCTACGGAATGTATAGAAAAATTAAAGAGACGACAAACATTATTTACAAGGCGAGCAACATTTCAAAATGGCGCTTCATAAGAAAATTTATACAACCTTGCTAGCCGCAGCAAACCTGTTTCGGATTGCGAGTTTGTTAAGCAATGTGTGCTAGAGCGTGCTAGCGTATTGTGTTCTGATGTGGAAAGTAAATTTCATAGCCAAGAACTACAATGCAATGCATTGACTCAATTAGTGGCGAACTCAAAGAACAGCTGAAGACTGTGAGCAAAGATTTTGTTTGGTTTGCTTTAGCACTGGAAAAGAGCATAAATAACGAAGACACTGCACAATTACTCATGTATATCCGGGGAATTAACGAATATTTCGTCATTACAGAAAAATTACTTTGCCTAGAATCAATAAATGGTATAACCACTGGTTACGACATTCTTGAGTTTGCTGTTACTTGTGTGCAAAAAAGTGGATCGTCCTGTAACCAAACGGTAAACATTACAATATATAGAACCAGAGCTTTCAGTGGAGACATGTAGGCATCGTTAAGCTTTTAATAAACACGTTCCAAGCACAAAACACAGGCATTGATATCTTGTCTCTTCATCACGTTTTGTATCAGAGAGCCTTTGTATAGCTGCACTGAACTTAAAGCATGTGGTAGATTCTATTGTTAGTGTGGTGAACGTAATCATAGCAAGAGCACTGCACCATCGATAGTTCAAATCTTTGCTTGAAAATGTGGAGTCAGAGTGATCAAGAAGAGTATGGCCATTGAAGAATAGAGTCCTTTTATTTTTTGACACGAAGGAGATATCTTCTGATTTTGTTAGAAAACTAGAATCTGAGCAGTGGAGATATGAGATAATGTTTGCGGCTGATGTATTTAAGAAATTGGATGAACTGCAAGGAAAGGGGTTGTTTACGCATGAAATGTGTAAGCAAATGAATTATTTCACACCTAAGCAGGCGAAAGCAATGTTTGTCATTTCCTTTATTAGGAAAACTGAAAGTGTCGTAAGTCTTTCTGCTAGGATTGGGGATCATCTGCAGAGTTTGGAGGAAGGTTACAAGAAGATTTTACGATTTCAGGAAAATTGAGTGTAAATTCAATTTGCTCTCTTATCCCACCACTGCTAATTTTGATACAGTACCTAAGGAGCTTCAGCTTAAACTTATTGGCATGTAGTCAGATCAGACTCTGATGAAAATGCTTAACGCTGTGACATTAGTTGACTTTTATAAATCTTTGTCAGCTGAAAAATTTCCATGTATAAAGAAATTTGCGGGAAAATGTTTTCTAGATTTGGGTCTACATGCATTTGCGAGCAAAGTTTTTCTTGTATGAAGATCAACAAGAGTAAATATAGATGTTCGTTGACAGACATTAACTTGCAGGCTATGATGAGAATCTCAACAAGTAAGCCTTACTTGTGATTTCAAAAAATTGTAGAAAAGTGTGATAAGGTACATTAGACGCCAGCATTTTTTCCTACAACACACAGGAACAAGACAAGGTACGATAATAACTTGGAATATGTATGGGAACAACAGGTAAACACATCACTACATAGTCTATAATGCACTTCAGCACAAGCAGTTAAAGATAAGCGGGTCGCGTCAAAAATTAATATCGCGGATATTTCTACAACTATTACAACTAGCAACCTTCTACGTTCGTCATCCTAATTGGTCGGATAAACGATCTATTTCGAACCAAGTGAAATTATATTTAACATTCCTTTCTCACTGTGTAAAAAACTGTTACTGCGAAAACACAAAAAGTAATTTACACAAGTCTAATTTCTAAAACTGTATTACAGAAGTATGTCTAATATATATAAATTGATTATACAAAAGCATCCTAAAATAGTTATTTACTAAAACAATCTGTGGAGCGCTGTTTAACGCGAGTTATGTAATCCCCCAATTGTTATATATATATATATATATATATATATATAAAGAAACTAATAATTAGGAAATTATTAGAAATATAAGAAAATGCGCTAAGTGATGTGCAACAATGTAAATGAAGGACAATTCATTTCAGTTTATTAACGTTCGTGGGAACGGAAGCGCTACTTTGTAGCACAGAGATAAGTGACACTGCAGATGTCAGGTCACAGGCGGTCACAGACAGTCACGTACCGAGATTACCTGGAAAGGAAGCTCGCAACAAAGTAATTATGAATAGCATTAAGATAGCAACATTGTATTATGAATAGAGTCAAGTGTAAGCAGACATTAGGTCTGCAAGTTTCCGCAGCCATGTGAGGGTGTAGGGATATTATAAAAGGCCCGGGAGCCCCAGTCGACGACAGGTAATCCATCGTTCAGCTTTAACATTCCAGTTCGTTAGATTACTCACTTTTCTACAATTAATTAATTAATTTCTGACTTAGAATAATATTTCAAGATTGTCAAAATTCCAATTAATTTCTGTATAACAAATAAATAAATGTGTTAAGAAGTTGGAAACGTATTTTTAGAAAGGACCGCTCCCAGTCTCGAACCTTAACTCGCGCAACAATCCTAGAAGATGTACGTTTCATATACTTACATGGGGTTCTAAGACACCCAAAATAAAATATTTTGTGAAATCTAACATACTTTTTAAAATTAATCTAAGAATACATGTAAGTATTTAAAAGAACTAGATTCTAACTATTTGCAGTGTAAACAAATTTTGGTTTTATTTCCCAAACAAATGTACTTAACACATTTAGAGCAAACACTTCTTCAGTTTGTCTTTGAAACGTTGACATAAATAACATCTACCATCTTTTGCTGACTGAACTGGTGGCCTACTTTCATCTGAATCTTATTAAACATCTTTCTTCTTGTCACGAAGGCTTTTGGAGATGTTTTTAGTAAGATGATCTTCTAAATACTACTGAGTTAATTTAAGCTAGAACTTGATAAACATTTTTTTTAATCAATTCTGGTTGGCTTGTATTGATTTTAAAAACTGTCTAGGTATTATTGCCTGCCTTATCTAACATACCAACAAAATTTAAGTTGCGATCTTCGAGTTTTTTGGACATGAACCATTTGGTCAATGTATCAACTCCGTCTTTGGTAGTGTTGTAAAATTTATTTATTTCAGGTTTTTTTATTTCTTCACTGACGCCATTTATATATTTTAGGCGTGAATGATAATAACGTTTTTTTGTTGTCAAATACAAATTGAGAAGATAGAATTTTTTTGCTTTTGTAAAGAAGAAACGATGGTGGTATTTCTCAGAGCATCCGCGACAGTAAGATTGAGTTGAGTAAACATTTCTTTAGCCAGGGGTATTGATATGAACAAATTGTTCGTAGTAATATTGTGATGCGTCAACTTTTTCGCTTCCTATCTTCTTGAGCAATATACGGAATTACGCTTACCATATAGTAAGTTCTACTATCACACATGCTTAAATTTTCAAGTCATTGTTCAGGTTTGCTCACTACATAAACCCTAAACCGAGAATTATCTTTAAAACTAAGAAATCGCTGGTCAATGGTACAATAAGAATGAGAAGTATAATATCTGGTACATGGGTCGATGAATAAGCCCCATAAAACTCTTATTGGGGAAAATTTGTCGTTGGTATTTCTATTTTGTTTGTTATCAAACCTTATGCAATTTAACATAAATTTGAACCCAGCTCAACCATAATAGTTTTATATATAGTTGGACCGGACTTTCAAACCATTTTTCCAATTGATAAATGGGGTCTCTTCTCCTCCTGCTATGTATAACAACCCTATTGGCGCTAATATTTCGTTTGATGCAGTGGACAATGCGTATATGCCGTTTGTATAAATAGTTTGTTGTCTACTAATTTTCTTGTTTGTTTGAAGCACAGTGTCTTCTAACATACAATCGATAACTTCCAATATTCACTCCCATCGTTTTTTTTTCTAGCCTCGTTTTTAGGACCAGGTACATAAATAACTAAATTTCGCTGAACTGTTCCTTTTTATCGTGATTTCAAACTCCATGCATACCCATTCTTCCCTAAAATCTCAATCTACTTTTTACTTTAACAAATTGAAACAATCTGGTACTATAAGATTACCATAAACACCGGAACTGACAACTTTCATTTAACAAATTTACAAGCACAATTAAAATCATGTGGGTGGAGACTTTGGCGAGGAAGCAGACTAAGACAGATCCCCGAAACAGGGCAGAAGCTCTTTCTGTACTTAGAGTGACAGAAACAATAGGGGTTCGGTATGGTATTCTATGACACACCACTGCGATATGGAAGGCAACGGGAACCACCACATTACCTCCCAAGTACATAAGAAGATGGCATTTTCCATGATAAAATTTTCCGGAGTTAAAACAATCCCCCATTTGGATCTCCGGGAAGAAACCACTTCGGAAGATGATATCGGCAGGTTCAATAAGAAGAAAAGAAAAACTGGGTGCATCTTGAGAGTCGGGGCATAGAATGTTAGAAGCATGAAGCAAGTACGAACGCTAGAGATTTTGAAAATTAAGATGGGATAGGCTATCATTAGATATAGTAAGGATTAGCGAAGTTCGGTGGCCAGAGGTGGGAGATTTCTGGAGCGAAGGCTTTAGGGTGATTCATACAGAATTAGAGGAAAGAAATTCGGGCGTGGGGATAGTTATGCGGAAAAAAGATTGAACACTGTTGAAAACTACGTACAAAAGAACGAATGAGTACTAATGGTTAGATTTGAATCTACACCGGTAAATACAGTAATAATACAAGTATACGTACCCACCTCTCGCTACAGTGAGGAATAGGTAGAAGCGCTTTACAAAAATATCGAAAACATACTAAGATCCATAGAAGGACATGAAAATTTAATAATTACGGTACAGTTTTGTCACAAAAACAATTCGACCAACACAAACACAGTATTTCAGCATTGTACTAGAAGACAATACACGTAGAAGATGCTAAGAGACATAGGGCGATACCAAATAGATAACATTCTTGTTCGACAACGGTTTAGGAAAGTAGAAGATTGCAGAAGCTACTCAGAAGCAAATATAGATACAGACTAAACATAGTAATTATGAGAGCAACGCTTAAATTAAAATTTTCAACAAAGGAACGGAAAAGGCACTTTGACTTTGAGAAAGTAGACGATAAAGATATCCACAAAAGATTTGAGAAAAAGTAAAACGAATTACTAAAAGACATCGGAAATATCTCTGATACTAAGGAAGTAGAAACAGATTGGAATTTTTTTAAAACAAACTAGAATCCTTTTCCGATTTGTTTTATCATTTGACACATGTTTTGATTTTCCAAAATCCAATTTCTTTTTGTTGAACTAGAGCAAATAAGTCAGATAGTCTTTTTATATAATTATGTGACATTTTAAGGCTTAAAATTGCATCGTTTTTCAGAACTTCATCCGGTGCTACGTTAGAGTATCTAGTTTATATTCCGCTCTGACATTAACCAATGGTTTATGTTTAAATTTAGCATTGCTTAAATAAATCAAAATATCGTCTCACACTAGTTTCTGCATTATTAAAACGCACAAGTATTTGTCCATGATTATACGATTATCTAGCTATCTCGTTATGATAACATAAATCCTCGTTAAACCAATCGAGATTATAATCTTATACTCCATTAAAGAGAGAATATTTGAAATCACAAGAGCGTAAACAATTTTATTATATTGCTTTTATTATACATTACGTCTTTGATTAAGAATCCACGGAAACAGCTTTATCATGTGTGGTAGACGATGATTTTCTTTTCCGTTGAGTTTTTTAATTAAATTTAGATTAATTTTCTTCCTGGTGCAGGAATTCGACCGTATCATGGCTTTCCAATATTTCATACCTACCTGATAATAAATAACTGACGTTCGCTTTCCGTTTGTTTCAGGAGGATACGGTTATGAGAAAATTCTTTGGTAATAAACTTCAGGCATTTTCTTATAGCACGTTACATATAATTGACTTTCAGAAATTTATTTCGTATTGAAGGAATTTCATTTTTACTAGTTCTAGTGATGTATATTTGAGACAACGACTCTACTGGTCAGCAAAATTCTCAAAATGGAAATGACACCATGCAGTACAATCTTCTGTAAAGCAAAACGGATTGTATAATTAGCTAAAATTACGTCTCTCTGCTATAATGATGAAGAACGATATTTTATTGAACGTTACTGTTAATAATAACCTGCAAATGTTTTAATTTTTCTTACCTAAAACATATCATCATCATCATTAGGTCTTCAGTCCTGAAACTGGTTAGACGCGTACCCTCATTGTTTCTTATTCCGAACTAACATACACATTTCCCTGAAATTTGCGCAGTCTGCATCTATCACTATCTGATCTAGGTTTACATCTACCTGCTTTTTCTTATCTCTGCTTGCAATATATTCCATACTATTCCTCAAAAATGCCTTAGAACGTATTCTGCTGTTCCATTTCTCCTATTTTTTTCCACAGATATCCTTGTTCCCGTCTATTTCTATAACATTTTTGTTATTAACCTTTTCTGTCCATGCTATCATCCCCATACATCTGAAGCACAACATTCCAAAAGGCTGCTACAGTTTTTCTATCTGCTTTTCCTATTGCTCGTATTTCATAGGCATACTGTGCTGTGCTCCACACATATATTTTCAACAATTTTCCTCTTGTTTCTATGCTTGTTGTCTTTTATCATAGGCACTGTTCTTTTTTGTTAGATGCAGTTCGGCCCCCTTCTATTGTTCTACAATTATATGCCCTATTTCTCCGCCAGTCAGTGGTTGTGAAGGGGGGGTAAGCAGCCTGTGGCTGCTAAGTTCCCCAGCACTTGAACATTTGCCAATTTAATATTTTTTCCAATATATCTTTCCGCACAGTCAGTTATAGTTTCAGATATTGCACAACCAACACCTGCAGTTGTTTATAATAATCATCGGTTTATCTGCGCTTATTTTTTCGTCATTAGGTTTTCCGTCTCAAAACTGGTTGGGCACGTACCTGCACTTATTTATATTTTGAGCTAGCCTACACAGTTTCCTGAAATTCTTACACAGCGTATATACAGCTTGGTTCCCCTTCTATTGTTTTCTAATTTTAATATCTATTTCACCAAGATGCAGTGAAGAGAAGCAGCGTATGGCTGTCAAGATCCCCCAACACTTCGACATTTGCCGAATTAATAGTTTTCCAGTAAATCCTTTCTCACAATTAACATTAGTTGAGAGTATTGCAAAACCAATATCTGTAGTTGCTTATAATAATCATCACGTTTAAGAACAGTTACTTTTTCGTTACTAGTTTATCCATCTTAGGACTGGTTGGATGCGTATCTCCATTGATTTCCATTCTGAGCTAGCCTACACATTTCCCTGAAATTCCTACAGTCTATATCTTTCACTATCTGAGTGCTGTAGTCTAACGTAGGACTACCTCTTTCTCTCATTTCCTATCTCTGCTTCTAAAATATCCCGAACTATTCCCTCGTGCCGTAGTATGTGTCCTATCATCCTATCTCTCCTATTTTGTACAGTTTTCTACATGTTTCTTTCTTCCCCTACCATTTTTAGTACCTCTTCGTTCTTAACTTTGTCTGTCCATGATATCTTCATCATTCGTCTGTAGCACCACATTTCAAAGACTTCTACCTTTTTCTTGTCCGCTTCTTACTGTCCAGGCTTCACAGCCGTACAGTGCTGTACTCCACACATATGTTTTAAGCAGTCTTTTCCTTGTTTGTATGTTTGTTGTCTTTGAACACAGTAGCCTTTTCTTGTTAAATGTAGCACAACCTTGTTGTAATCTTTGTGTTATATCTTTTGCGCTTTTCCCATCTTGCGTTATTTGACTTCCTAGGTAACAGAAATCCTTAATCTTTTCTAAGTCCTTGTTTCCTTTTTGTATTCTTGTTTTTGATTAATTTTTTTCTTCTTTGCAAACTAGTACTTATTTTTGTTAATTTTCATACCGTATCTCTCTGTTAGAACTGTTTCCAATTCATTAAGAGCAGCTTCTAACTCTTCCTTGCTAGATGCTAATACCGCTATATCATCTGCAAATCTAAGCATATCAATTTTTTGTCCCTGCATAGTAATTCCACATGTCTTCCTGCATTTGACAGTATTCATTGCCTCCTCAATGTACAAGTTAAAAATTAATGGAGATGGGGCACATCCCTGTCTCACCCCTTTCCTAATGTTTACTTCTCTACGTTCCTGCTCTAATTCTATTATTGCTGCTTGCTCTTTATATAAACTATGTACTATTCGTCTATCCCTACAACTCATTCCAATCTTTTTGAGTTTTTCGAACAATTTTATCCATTTTACTTTGTCGAAGGCTTTTTCCAGATCTACAAACCCTATCTACATACTTTCCCCTTTTTCTATTGTTTTTCTCCATTATCACTTTCAGAGCTAAAATAGCCTCCCGTGGTCCCCTGTTTCGCCTAAACCCAAATTGATCTTCTCCTAGTATTTCTTCAGCTCGTTTTTCCATTCGTCTTTCCACAATTCTAGTTAATATTTTTGACACGTGTGCTGTCAAACTTATTGTTCGAAAATTTTCACATCTATCCGCGCCTTTCTTTTTTTGGTATAGTTATTATGATTTTACGTTTGAAATGTTTGGGTATCTCGCCTGTCTCTTACATACAGCTTACAAGTTGAAAGAGACGTTCTGTTACTGCTTGTTCAGCGGCTTTTAGAGTTTCTGCTCGTCTCTAAGTATAGGATATCCCAAGACATCATTTTCAATGTCTGATTCCTGTTCTAATGCTGTTAGTTCCTTGCCTACATATAAATTCCTTATCTATTCTTGCCATCTACCCACTTTATCTACATTTTCTGAAATTACGTTTCCTCCTGCGTTTTTTATATTTTTGCTATACGGTTTTATATCCCTAAATTGATTCTAATTAGTTTGCACGCTTCATCTGTCTTTCATACTTCCATCTAAAAAAGTCGGTCCCAGGCCGTAACACAAATTGAAGGCAATTATTCATTTAAACTTTAAAAATGTTGCTTAGTGTACTCAAACCAAATATTTCAAACATCAATAAATCAAAGTCACCTTCAATTTGTGTCATAAATGTCAAACTTGAAGTTTTTATTATTTTGAAAACGATCCTAGGTTATGGATCGAAACGTTAATAAAGATAATTTTAAAAACTATGAGTGGTTTAATACCCAAAGAAGATTAAGAAGAATACCATTATATGAAATCCATAACTGCAGATGGCATACAAATAAAAGATACCTGTCATCTTACTATACTTTGGAAGGGTTGTATAAAGAACATGAAAAACTTGCACTCTAACCAAACCAATAAGCCGTTCATTGTACTCGTAAAGTTTGCACACTTTGGATCTGAAAATAAAATCTCCTAAAAATGATACGTGTTACACATGTAACAAACTTACAAGGAAAATAAGCTTAAGTGAATGGGAAAAAGGACTGTATTACAACTTTTGGCTAATCATCATGATTTGGCAGACAAAACATACTCATTAAAAGATTTAGACAAAAAATTAGCTTCGCTTGATGAATCGATGAAAACTTTGACTTTTGATTTGCAGTAATGTCTCCCCACACTTCTTCTTGAAAGCTCAGTTTTTTTTACAAAAGACATTAGTGGACTTTTAATTTAACCATAACATGATAGTACAGCCAATTAAGCTTTTTTGTTGTATGTGGTGAGAAGCAGATGAAGGTGGAGGATCTAACCAATTCGCATCTTGTGGCCATCAACATCTGAATGCAAGTCTTAACCCTGAAGACACGAAAATGACATGTACTCTACACGTGTAGTGCCCAGAAAAAAACTCAGCAATAATTGGAATGTGCCTAGCAGTTGTCCAAAATTATAAATTTATCAACCAGTTTGACCATAAGTTTTTAGTGTCTGACCACACACACATGACTGTGACGCGGATCACGCACAGTTAGAGAAATCCAAGAAGAAAAGAAAGTTCTCAATGTATCATTCACATGATTGGATGCAACTCGTTCGACAAATTGGTGAGAAGAAAAGTTTTAAAGTCACAGAAATGACCCTGAAGAAGTTTGTTCAGTTTCAAAGCTTGTTTAAAACAAAACAATGCAAAGATAGCACTTTTTAAATACCGGCTATGAATGGAAAATTTTTTAACAATAAAGGATAGATTTTTGTGGGAGAACGTAGGTGGCTACGCTTTACAAAATCATTACTTCTTATACTTTATAACGCGACATTAGACAATGACGTAGCTTTCAAGAGTAGTACAATATTTGTAAATGGACAACGCCAAAACAAACTAATGCCGCCCGCCCCTCTCATACACAGGAAAGGTACTTATACCATTCAAAAGAAGAAAGGTCTCGTAACTTTATTACCCCTCATACCAAATGTGTTTCATGACTTTTACAAGTACCTTTTAACAACGAAAGGTCCAGGTGTACTACCAAAGGATGCAGAGGAAATACTAGATGAAGAAGGAAGTGAAGATGATGTAGAAGAGCATGCAAAGGACGTAGATAAAAGAAAATGAGGCCAAGTACACGAAAGCAAGGAAAATTGTTAAAATGAATCAGTACAACTCATAAAACTATTGTAAATACTACTAACTCGGTAAAGTTAATATATTTTTAGGTGCATATCACCGGCACCCCCACTTTCAAGTGGGGGATTGAAAAAGGGGGCGTTCGTTTGTGCTACGTTTGTGCTGGTTTGTGCTGCAAACTCCATCGTTTGTGCTACTTCCGTTCTCGAGATATTAAAAAAACAAGTTGGGGTGCTACTAAACGCACGCACCACCATTCTTTCAGAAGGGGATATAAAGTGGTGCATTCGTTTGTTTTATGTTTGTGCTGGTTTGTGCTGCAAACCCCATTGTTTGTGCTGTTTTTCTTTTCGCGATATTTAAAAAACAATTTGGGGGTGCTGTAGAAATGAAGTGAATGAGAGTGAAGTGTGTGGTTGAAAGTTTATAAAATTTGTTGAAAGCACTTGTAATCGTTTGTGCTCCGTTTATGCTACATGGTGTACTAATTTTTTGCTTCACCAGTCACCCCTCTGGTTAGGGTTGTCTTTTTTATCTAGAAATATGCAAATACAACGGGAACAAATTTTTTTCGAAACCAGCCGTGAGACTTATTAAGAAACAAAAATTTCGTGCGGAATGCGAAAATCATATTTATTTTTAACTCGCGTCCAGCCGGCCGCGCCTCACCAGCAGCGCCCAATTGTCTTATACCGAATAATGGTTGCTCAAATTCACAGGTTTAAAGGTGGGAAGAAATTATTTTTCGATTTGGCGCAACAATTCAATATTGTTCAACTGCTTGCAGGACAAAAATTTTAATTTGAGAGGGGGGGGCGAAGATTCATGGAGTTAAGGGCTGGATAAAAATAAATATGATTTTCGGATTCCGTACGAAATTTGTTTCTTAAAAAGTCTCACGGCTGGTTTCGGAAAAAATTTGTTCCCGTTGTATTTGCATATTTTTAGATAAAAAAAGACAGCCCTAAGCAGAGGGATGACTGGTGAAGCAAAAAAATCAATGCACCATGTAGCAGAAACGGAGCACAAACGATTACAAGTGCTTTCAACAAATTTGATGAACTTTCAATCATACACCTCACTCTCATTCACTTCATTTCTACAGCACCCCCAAATTGTTTTTTGAATATTGCAAGAAGGGAAGCATTGCATTTACATTTCCAATGCTCCACCTGAAGGTACTACGTTGCCCAGTAGGCGAGTTTTTTGTTGCCTGGAAATTTAGAATTTTGCCGAACGGCAAGTTCCAGGCAAGGTAGGGATCTTTAACGTGCGTGAAAACACACACACAGGACCTCCATTTAGCTTCTCATCCGAACGAGGGTGTAATTTTTGTGAAAAATGTTCACCTGTCATTTTTCAAGCAGTTGACCGTGTCGATTCGAACCCAGGACCTTGGGATCCGTAGTCTTACGCTTACTACATTGATCCACGGTGACGCCGTGTGAAAAATGCTCACCTGTCATTTTTCAAGAGTCGACCGTGTCGGGATACGAACCCAGGACCTTGGGATCCGTAGTCTTACGCTTACTACATTGATCCACGGTGAAGTCGAGAAGGGGCGCAGCACAAACGATGGGATTTGCAGCACAAATGTAGCACAAACGAATGCACCACTTTATATCCCCCTCTGAAAGAGTGGGGGTGCAGACGTTTCAGCAGCACCCCAACTTGTTTTTGAATATCTCGAGAACAGAAGTTGTACAAACGATGGAGTTTGCAGCACAAACAAGCACAAACGTAGCACAAACGAATGCACCACTTTACATCCCCCTCTGGAAGAGTGGGGTTGCGGACGTTTTAGTAGCACCCCCAACTCGTTTTTTGAATATCTCGAGAACAGCAATTGCACAAACGAAGGAATTTGCAGCACAAACGAACATACCCATTTTCACTCTTCCACGTGAAAGTGGGGGTGACGGTGAAATGCAAACTTTCTAGTTAGCGCTTGAAGTGAGCGGACGTGTTTTGCAGAGCTCCTGACTACAGGGCTACATGTAAGTTTTTATGTAGGATTTATTACTTATTATTATATTTTAAGCGTTTATATTTAGTGTATTATACTTTTATTATTGTGGGACGTTAATTTTAATACATAGGGCAGTCAATAAGACCAAAAACAAAAATTTAAACCGAATAAATAATAAATAAATCGCATTTTAACTTAAAATTTAACTAAAATCCGCGTTTTAAAATAAACCAACTTAAATTTCGGGATAATAAATCAAAAATCTACTAAATAAATAACCAAAAATAAATTCAACATAATTTAAAAAGGCGTTTTAATAAATTTATTGAAAAAAACTAGTAAAACGGGTTACAACAGCGTAAAACCAGCAAATAAATTCAGGAAAATTATATAACGTGCGTGTAATAAAATAACAATTTAAAAGCCAAAATCTAGGCCCTTCTTGAATCAAACAAATAACTAAAAACCGTAAATTTTAAAATAATTTGAATATAAATATTTCATTTTTAAGTACAGGAAGGTGTACTTTAAGATTCATTAAAGTCGATTTTTGGGTTTAATTAGTGGTCTAACACTTGAAGGTCGAGTAAACAAGCGGTAAGGGCCTCCGGTACCGCATTCCAATAACGCCTGTTTTAATTAGTTTGTTTCTAAATTTAAATTTAAAGTCCGGTATTTTATAAATTTGTTTTTGAGGTAATTAGTTAGTTTGAATTTTAAATAAATAAATACAGTTTTGTTATAGTAGATTTTTAATTGCCTATATTTATTGGGCTTGCTATCTTATTTTGTCCACGTTGTTATTTCATTTGGCGGTTTATAAAATTTGAATAAATAAATAAAAACAGAGAAGTTTAAGGGTCATTTGAAATCTAGGTTTTTTATTGGAGCAGCGTTTTTGTTCTGTACTTGTTGTTGTTTTGCCGTTTAGCTGTACATCTTAGCTTCGAGCTTATTTAGCGTCGTCAGGGCATTTTGATCTGGGTTTTGTTTGTGCTTGTTGTTTTTGTTATCTGATTTTTCAACATGGTTGTCCATCGTGATGAGGAGCCGCATGTTTTTGTGTGTGGCGCCAGCCGACATAATGCTTATGCGAGTGCACCTGATAATTTATTTGGGTGATGCTTCTGCTAAATGCACTGTTACATGTTTATGCTTTTAGTTGTTTATTTGTTGATATATATATATATATATATATATATATATATATATTTATTTTATATTTATTTATATTTATATTTTCTATGTATTTGCATGTATTATATTATTTTGGGACTTGAATTGTTTTTTCTGACGCTTTGCCGCCATTTTTGGTGGCAGCATTTTAATAGGAAGGAAGAATGCACTAGAGAAGATTGTAATTATAATATAAATCAGTTAGGGCATGATAGGGAAAGCTAGGGACGGATTTAGGCTAAATTACTTAGACCAGGGAGAACGAACTTGTAAATATATAGAGCAGGCAAAATAGCTGGATTCACTATCAAAATATTTGGCGAATGCTTAGAAATTTGAATCCATTTTTAATTAGTTAGCTAGCTTTGGATAGTTATAAGTCGACCCTTCAGGTCGCACCGGTAAGCAGAGCCGGCGACTGCTACCCGGTATTACGGATCCCTGCTCTTTTACTTTCGCGTGTGTCTTGTTGATCGGACACACTCCAAAATCAACGCTAGGGATACCTTTATTCAAACCCTATTTTTAGTTTTTGTTTCGGGTTATTAGATTTTTATTTAGAATGGATTAATTTTGAAGTTAGGTTTAATTTAAAGCACGTTATATTTTCGCGTTTAAACTCAATGTAGTACCTTCGGGTGGCGCATTGGGAACGTGGCCGCAAGTATAGCGGCCCTTATTCAAATTATAATGCCGGTGAAATGCACCTTAGATCTTTTAAGTAGTGTAGCCTACTCATTTACTTTCATAAAAGATGCGGTAGCTTGATATTGGAGTTGTGTAAAAGCGGATATCTGTGACGTAGTAATTTAAATTAATTTTTTTTATTACATCTATTGTAAATTCCTAATTAAATATACATAATCAGTAACAAAACATGTCCAGCCATAACGAAGAAAAAATTGAAAAAAGTTAAAACTTAAATAAGTATTTGTGAAAACCTGTCAAACTTTCAATTTCAGTTTTCCGAAAATTGTTAAGTAACCACTTATTTCCTTTTACTCTGACATCACAGAATTATTCCAAAAATAATTAAAAACCCTCATGTTTTTTGTTAATAATTATTTTTTAAATACTCCGGCACAGTTTCAAACATCGTGCGATGGGTTTCAAGCGATGTGTACTAGTGTACCGTCCCCAGTTGCGTGTTAACTGTGAAGTTGGCAACTTATATCCATTCCGTTTTTCTTATTATTTGAAGATGCTTCTTGAACGAAAAATTAGATTGGTTTTAAAATTTGCATCCTTGTTTGGGTGCTATTTTTTACCCTTTCTTTATATGAGTACAGATTAGCGCAGTCCTGTTTTACTATTGCAACGAAAGCTTTAAAACCTGCAGCAAATTTCGCAAACTGCGGAATGACAAAATTTAAATCGTTTTGTTGGAAAATATCCATTTATTTTACATGACAGCGTCCCGTTAATATTCTGACCATTTTTTGTAAACGCACTGGACAACGAATTTAATCTTTCCGGTTGTACTGTAAATTATATCCTACTAAATTAAACATTTAATGGGAGATGTTCATGAACGATATGACATGATAATGACGAAGAATATAAATAAACCGATGTTAGCATAGGATATGCCGTCGAAGAGGGGATATTGCATTGAGAGGTAGAAGACCCTCCATCCGTGCATATCAAGCTTTCGGTACGCTTATTAAGGAGTTCCCTCGTATATACAGTGTAGCTCTTATTCCATTGAAGGAAGGATGCTTTATAGGCGAACGTGTTTGGTCTACCTGCACGTGCGTTTTACGGAACATTGACGGACGAACTTAGTGATTGCACGTGCTTTACCAATTGTGATTTTAGTGGATTTTCTTTTGAAATAAAAGTTGTAGAACTTGCTAAACTTGACCGATTCTTCTTTAGGATTAATGTGTGTGCGATCTAGTTTAGTGTTCCTTTTTATCAGAGTGAGTGCAATAAACTTGTACGGAATTTTAAAGGATTAACGATATAATTTTTTGGTAAGCTTTTATTTGTCAACTATAATCTAAATATTAAAGTAATTTCCCATTTTGAACGTTTGATAAATCCACGATAAATGTGAACCAGTTTTGATTCCTAAACATAAAGCAAATTAATCGAGTTCTTTTTACAACTATCGTAACTGAAGGCCACTGTAATTTCAAGAACTTTTCCCAGTTGTCTGTGGCTTAACTGCTTTATATTTATTGTTACACATTAGTCGCCATCAGCTGTTGCTTAATCGTGTTTGGTAAACTAATTATAATTTCTTATTTGTGTTCGGTCGCATCTGGTTTGATCAATAACCCAACAAGAACGCTTTTCTGTGCCAACTGCCTACAGAAGCTCGTTCAGATGATGCCACCTTAAATCACTATTTTAACCCAATTTGATATCTCATGGTTTTTTTCCCAGAATCCCACGGTTGGTCCAATTTACAAGTAGGTTGTAGAGTATAAGGAAACCAACAAAATCGAATGCCTACTCCCACGACTTGATTATCTGACAAACTTCCGTATATTTTTCAGATGATGGAAAGGACGTGCGTGTGCACTATTTATTACTGCTTACAATACCTACGACTTTTGAAAAATTGATCCGATCTTTATAGATAAAATAAAGCGCAATAGATATTGATTTAGAAACATTTATTCGTTAAAATAATTACCATTAGCGTTGATAGTATGTTGCGAACGAGCGGGCAATGCGTAATTTCCTTATATAAAAATTTGGCTTTTTTATGACTTAAAAATTTTTCAAATACCTCAATTGTACAATTGCTTAACAAAGAACTGCTCTACCCATTTCACTTTTCTAATGCTCTACCCGAAGGTACTACATTGGCCACGAAGCCAGTTTTTTTACCTAGAAATTTTTTCAATTTTGCAGAATCCTTGCTATTCCAAACAAGGCTAGGGGTTTTAATGTGCGTGACAACTCTCGCATACGAGACCTCTCATCCGAACGAAGGCGTATTTTTGTGAAAAATGCTCGCCTCGCGTTTTTCAAGCGGACAGAGTCTGGATTCGAACCTAGGACCTTAGGCATAGTAGTCACACGCGAACCAACTAAGCCCCGGAGTCTCCCATCCCTCCCGCAAAAATATTAAATGTTCCTCTTTTTTCAACTTCGCCAATTTAAATTTTTAAAAATATTTCTATTAATATTTACAAAGCGTCATACATACTTAGCCTCTAATTACATTATAAAAATATTTAACCTTTTGCGGCCGTTTTTATTCAAACAATAAAAAAACACAGTTTTTTCTTTTCTAAATTTTTGTAATACGTTTAAACATCATGTAATAGTTTCCTGAGCAAAATAAGTCCTAGTTATCCTGCAGGATTTGGTACGTGGTATCGCCAGGTAACCGCTAGGAACGTAGAAGTTAGTCGACAAATCTCATTTTGTATAATAGGCATTATAATTTGAATAAGGACCGCTATACTTACGGCCGCATCCCTAATTCTCCACCCGAAGGTACTACATTGGGTTTACACGCGAAAATATAAACGTGCGCCAAATTAAATCTAACTTCAAAATTAATCCATCCTAAATAAAAATTTAACAAACTGAAACAAAAACTAAAAATAGGGTTTGGATAATGGTATCTCTAGCGTTGATTTTGGAGTGTGCCCGATCAACAAGACACAACCAAAAGTAAAAGAGGGAGGGATTTGTAATACCGGATAGCAGCTGCCAGCTCTGCTTACCGGTGCGACCTGAAGGGTCGACTTAAAACTATCCAAAGCTAGCTAACTAATTTTAAAATAGATTCACATTTCTAAGCATTCGCCAAATATTTGTAATAGTGGATCTAGCTATTTTGCCTGCTCTACAAATTTACAAATTCATCCTCCTTGGTCTAAGTATTTATTCTAATTTCATCCTAAATTGTCCCTAGCATTCCATAACTGCCAGATTATAGGTAGAATCTTCTTTTCTATATATATATATACTACCACCAAAAATTGCCGGCAAAACGTCAAACAATAAAATCAAGCCGCAGAACAAAAATACAGGCAAAATTATAAATATAAAATAAATATTAATATATTAATGTATATATATATATATATATATATATATATATATATATATATATATATATATATATAAAGAATGCTGTGAAACCTACAAAATCCGTGAACTATGCTTTTCGAATCGAGCCTCACGAATTGGGCGCCAAAGAATGCTGTGAAACCTCTTGAATTACCTGGTCTGTTGACTTTCTTCTGTTAATCGCCTCGGCTGCTCCCCTATATAACTTTCATCCTCATACATAAAAAAAACAAACACATTCCTACCATAAACATCAACGTCAACTCTATTTACATCAATATTCACAATATATTAAAATTTCAAGATTAAAATTCAGCATAAATTTCAGTTTTAAAAAGAATTTCAAGATTAATTTTATTATCATTTTAACGTGCATCCAGAATTAAAGTCCTTGTAGGATGCCTACTAATTACTATAACAATATATGCAGAGTAAAAAGGGAGCATCTACCACCCCTTTACGTTAATTAACCAGGTTCGTCTAATTGAGCTCAAAGACATACCCATATTTTTATCATAATCCAGGACATCAATACCCTTTCTACTTAAACAAGCAAATTTCACCTTAAAATTAAAATATTATTGTTAGTACAATTTCACTACTGTCCATTTTAAATAAACAAATTAGAAAGTTGTTCAACACACAACAAAATCTCAAAGTTCAAACAAAATAGTATAATTTACCTGAAGGTTACTTGCACTCGTAGCTTCAATGTACATCGTCCCTTTTGTTAATCACACCATTCCAACTGGGTTATGTTTACGGCTTCTGATTCTCAACGCTTTAAAAATTTTCTCCATCACCATTTATTTAAAGTTGTTTCAGGGCTTTTCCGGAACTCCTCTGTGTATATCTGACTCTTGTTTCGTGGATCCAGACACGTTTATGCACCATTTAAGTATTAATACCCCCGAAAATTAACAAAGAAATTCATACTTCTTTCACCAAGATACGCCAAAACTGCCTACTTTTGTGTATTTATTTGTCATAGTAAATTTTACCAATTGGTACAGTGATACTAAACTTTATTACCTTGTATCTTCTTTTCTAAGTGCACTAACGTACATTCAATGTAGCACGTAAAGAACAAGCTGTTTTAAATCATATAATATTCGAGCAAACTGTTTAAATTATTTAATATTAAAACCGGAAAACTAAAAAGCACTGTTTAACGCGTTCAATCAAGTCGAAGATCTAAGAGAGCTTGTTCATATTCCCCTCCGTATATATAGCGGTTAGCCTGTCTGTCGGTCGAGTCCTCAAAACGGGTAATTCTAAAGAATTTCGCATGCTAGGTTCCCAGTTCGTAGCCTGTGCGTCGGTTTTTACGAATTTTGTACTCACCCCAGTTAAATCTCAGAAATTTCAACACGGCACGCAAAGTCTGGAAATAACTAATTGACTTTTATAAAGAAATGTTATTTTTACCTCTCAAGTTTGCCTTTTACTTTCAACCAATTGCAACCCCATGACGTTGCTCTACTCACGCCCTTTACTATATGTGTCTCGGTCTTGCGCATATTATCTGTCTCTATCTAACCTGTTCTTATTGATGCAAATTGATATTCCTTATTATCGATTATTTTAGTCCATGTGGAGTGTGAAATAACCCACCTTTAGCATTTCTCGTAACTATTATGCGACGGTTTCTACAAGATTCTCTGAACCATTAATTATCTACAAAATTTTCGCCGTACGTGATATTTAAACTACGCAGGTGTTCAAACATAATATTAATTCTCAGAGCTTTATTTTCTGGTATTATAATCTTGGATTTTCACAGACTTTTATGCTTATTATTAATAATGGTTTAATTAACTCCAATTAAAATTGACTTCTATCCTTTCATTTTTAGCGAATACAAGTTAAATATTAATTATTATGTGTACACTCTGTTTAATACCGGTTACTTAAAATAGGGTTAATTAATATAAATTTTGCACGTAATTTCCATTTGTTTCTTTCCTCGGAATAATTAAATTACACGCAGAGCTTTTTTTGATATAAAGCGTCTTGTACATGATTTTAAATCTCTTATTTTTACTGAAACGAATGAATTTTTATTCTCCACGGTGTTTTAATAAAGCGTATTATCTAATAAAATTCCTTATACACGGTGATTAAAATTATTTGATGTGATTATTTAATTTTCTACCCTGGTCTAAATATGAGTAATATATATATATTACTGTGTGGTTAAGTCTCTGAAACGTGCCCCACAAATTGGGCTGACATAATTCTGTGATGTTTTAACTCGAATCTTGCCCTTGGCTGCTCCTAATAATGCTTTTTACCTAATTTCCTAAATAATATTGTTGACCTACCTGTTACATCCAAAAACTTCCTCGCAATATCCCCATGCTGAAACCTAAATAGACATTCACACCAATCACACACTCAAAAATAACTCAATTGACCAAATATATCACACTCTATTTAAATTAGATCTATAGTACATTTTAAAACACCATTCCTTTAGGTACATCCATAAAGGTCAATAATTTTATAACAATAATCATTCAAATTGATAACCTTTTTAAACACATATATTTTTATTTAAAGTAAGAGGACGTTCCTCATACCTTACGTTACCCTTTTGGTCTTAGCATGAGCTCATAATAAAAATTTTCAACTGTGCATATAAATTTCCTGCACTACCAAATGTCAATAAGCCCTCTATACACCTCTTTACAACATTCGGTAATCTGTAAATTCATTAATTATTTTCAAACATCAATTTCCTTTTAAAGTCCCATAAATGTCTGTTCATAAAATATCAAATAATAATAAAACACATCAAATTCAAATCCAAATAATCACAAACACCACAAAAAATATTCACCACTCAATGTTCTATTCTATCGCCTACCTGGTTTTTTATCTTCTAAGTGTGCTCCGCCATCTAGCTCCTTGAAAATGTTGCCGTCTAGTAGATACCCAGTTCATCAGCTAATTCCCTCGTCCAATTTCCATATCTGCCATGCATACCACTGTTTACAATTTCCACTCAAAAAATTCCAATCTCCAAACTTAACTTTTATTATTCAAACATCGCTTTTTCTCATCATCCAAACAATTTCAAATTTTATAATTTTCGTGCATTCCAATACCAACTTAACAAGCTTTGTACTTACGTACCACTTTTACGTTTTCACAGAAAGATGCTTTATTAGCTTCTACATAAAATTTTATTAACTTGCACTAGTTCACTTGAAAGTAACTATTATCACCAATGCTGGATGATTTCAGAATGAAAAAGAAAGAGCAAAAGAGAGCGAGACCCTTCTCTGTCAGTGATTATATAAGTAAAATTCACCCCCCCCCCGTTTTAAATTGGCACGTACAGTTGTATAGCCGTTCCTATAATTTTTGAAAATCTTTTCTAACCGCTCGTTGTTTCAGCGAAAAAACCCCTAACGAACCTCGGATTCTTGTGAATTTTTATAACGAACATAAAAATACTCGGTAAATCGCTTCAAACCGTCAACCGCCATTCTAATTTAGCCTCTACGTCTTCATTTGTCAACGCCTCCAAGTTGAACAAACATTTCTCATCTTCCTTGTGCCTATAGCTTTATCTCACACATATGCTTCCACCAGCTGGATCTCTGTCCTTTTTGTACAATTTACACCAATCACCTCGCTTGGGTCCATTTTCCCACTTTTTAACAGACTCGTGTTCGCTTTTAAATATCCTTGAAATTATTGATTTTAATTAGGTCTCCCAACTATACTGTCTTCTGAATTAAGTATACGCATCCCTCTTGCACTCAATACACCTTTATTCTGTCTTAGTCTTTTGTTGGCTGTTCACTATACTACCCCCAAGATTGAAATCAATATTTTAACCATAAAACCGCGTCTACATTAATCCCAACGGCTGCTCCTTTTTCAATGACCCATTAAAGTTTGTTTGTTGCCAAGCTTACCGAGAAATATTATTTCCCCTCGTTGTTTTGTTTAAAAGTGTCGGATTTTGTGTTTGCGAACAGAAATGTTATTCTAACACCTGTTCCATGCTTTTAGATTTTCATATAATGAGTTTACTACAAATTTTAATTATGTTAGAATGATTTTACCTCAATTATTATTTATTCTGCTCTATGTTTATACAAATATTATGTTACATTATCCTTAGCTAATTACATTGATCCTACATTACTATACACTACTTAAGTTAAAAAAAATAATTTGTTAAAAATATTCCAACTCCCTAATTAAATAAATTTGTCTTCTCTTATTCAAAAGCTCTCAACCCATGAGTTTACTTGTGCCCTTATATATATCCCAATGACCCCTTAATTACACGATAATATATATATATATAAAATATATATATATATATATATATATATATATAAAGACAAGTTATTTGCAGTCCGCAATAAGAAATTGTGTAGAACATTATATAAAATAAGATGTATCTGTAAACAAAATCTTATGAAAATAATAAGAGCTTATTGACAAATACAAATCGGGCTAGTAGTATATAGCCATTAACAAAACATTAGCTTTATTACTTACGGGAGGAAACATCCACTGACCGACGGTTTCGGCTTTGCTAAGCCTCATCAGAGCTCATAGGGTTTGAAAAATTCTGCCTGATGAGGCTTAACAAAGCCGTAACCGTCGGTCAGTGGATGTTTCCTCCCCTGTGAACTAATAAAACTAATGTTTTGTTAATGGCTATATAACTACTAGCCCGATTTGTATTCGTCAATAAGCTTTTATTATTTTCATAAGAGTTTGTTTACAGATACATCTTATTTTATATATATATATATATATATATATATATATATATAAACATCTAAATAGGCAAAAGCATGTAACAGTGCATAAATTAGCAAAAGCATTACTTAAATTATTTCAAAATCTTCTTATTAATATAAGTCAGTGCTTATGCGAGTACAGCCGCCACAATGTTATTTTTACCTCGTATATAAATTTCTCCAGCATTCAAAGATCTGGTCGTCTTCTTACGTCTATTGATATCTTACTTTTAAGGGGAGTTGAATATGCACTGTTAAAGTCCTGGTGGGATACTAAACGTTCTGGTGAGGTTCACAATCACTATCACTTAAAAAGTCCTGGGGTGATGCGCGGTTTCACTGTATTGTATTATCTTTATTTATTTTACTGATTTAGTTTAATTAGGGTTTCTGATTTAAGTTGTTAATGTTTATTTGTTATTATTTATTCCCGATATTTTGCGCCTTTAAGGTGAGATAGTGATTGTTTCAGTGGTGTGAAGGGTTGAGCGTACATAATAGATTTTGGTTTTGATTTTTGCTATTGTTTTTGCATTTAAAAATTTTTTTAATTTTTTTTTAAACAGGTTTTAAATCATGCTCATATATCGTGCCAAGTGAAATCATAGTTTTCCAATCCTCCTTCCACCTTCCAATTTACACGCGGTTGTCACTGTCCAATCTCGTGCGTGATAGGCAGCAAAACAATTCTTATTATGGTTTAGATAAAGACCAACATCACATGTGGTACTTCCACAACGTCCGAGAAACATTTTGATACGTGTTACCGTTTGCGCAGATTACTGAAGTTGACTTTCTGGCATGTGGCAAGTTTTTGAAAGTTTAATTTCCAATGGAACAATTTTTTCAACTTATTAGTGGATTTTATTTCGGTTGGTTTTCTTCATTCTTGGACTTCTTTTGCTCCATTAAATCCTCTTGCAATGGCTATTCAAAAATCTTTCAAAGACAAGCATCTCTTTGGCATCTCATTTTGAGTAGTATGAAAGCATTTACAACATATGCGTCCACAAAGTAAAAAAAAAAATCTTGTGCCATCATTTATGGAACTTACGAATTGCACTCATACAAATTTTTTAGCATGTCAAACTTGCCTACGTAGTCCATGTATTTGTTGTAATATACTATACAAGAGCAAGTCAAATCTTCAATCGTGCCATCTTTTTTCTTTCTCGGGACAGTGTCAATAATTGCAGGATCTTGGTAGTTAGATAAAAATAGCACAGCTTCTTATCCTTCCATTTCATTGCAACTAATCCGTCAGTAGATACACGAAAATTGGATTATCATTTTTCAATTCAATAAAGTTTTTTTTTGCTTTTCCGAAAGGTAGCACATGAATAAATTCCGTTACCTAAAAGAAATCTCAGTAGTTCAATAGAATTGAAAAATTTATCAAAATATACCCTATGATTTTTCCAATCAAAGGCCTTTTTGATATTTCACTACTCAAGAACTCGGACTTTTTTCGCGATTTTGGTTAATTTTGCCAGTTTCAATCTGAAAATCGTACATGAATCCAGTTGAATCTGATCTTACTCAAACTTTGTATTCCCCGGTTTATTGGCTTATCGGGCATCTATTGACGAATACTACTCCCTCCCTTGAATTTTATCATTGATTCATCAATTAACTGGAACTCGTGCGGTTCGAGAGGGAAACTGTTTATGAAGCATTGATAACAAAGGGCAAATTTTGTACAATTAATTATAGTTTTGTTCAGTCGTTTTTTGTAGAACACAGTTATCATTCAAATGCAAATTGCTCAGCAGCAAACTAAATCTAGCCCTTAAAATTGTAGTAGCCGTAAATGATCTCCCACTTTGTTTTTTAGTGACCATTAGTCTCTGTCACTGGATATTTTTTTAAACCCATCAACAAATTTATAGCCAAAAAAGGTTCTATTTCAATATTTGATGTTGATGTGAAATTTGCTTTGCTGCCATTTTTCGGTTAAAATGTAAATTCACGCAAAACATGCGTATTTGAACTTCTAGGCCAATTCATCCAGCGAAGCTCAAAACAATTCACCATAGTCCACCGATCGACGGCCCTTGGCCTACACACGCCCGTTACCTTTAAACCATACTTTCGTTCTTCTTGACCTTACTTCCGAACTTAATCGTTATATTGCAACTTCCCTCCTTTCTGTTAAAATTTCGAATTCCGTTCTCAGACGTTATGCGTTTATTGCTTTCATAAGGTCAAGTTCAATGTCTTTAGATATTGCGCACACATCAATTTTTATAACATTTTATTATTTTGTGGTTGTTGAGGTTTTTTGAATCCCATGTGAATTGATACAAATATTATTGTGGAGGGTAATTTCCTCGGTCTTTATCAATGATCTTTCTAATTAAATACCACGAGTGTAAGATCCTTATCGTCATTGTTGTTTATATAAATTTAGCGTTTTTTGGATTATTTTTCTTGTCCAATTTACTATGATATTGAAGTACGTGTAATACCTTTATAAAGCGTAACCACACAAGCTTAACCGAATATTAAGGGCATTTTTTCGATAAAGCTTATTTAAATTACTTAGATTAAGAAATGTTTTTCTATTTACGGATTGTGCGTTTAATTCAGGCGTGAGCGTTACACCTCCCTTTCAAAAATCGTTTACCTTAAATAACTAAAGGTTTTATCAATGCCATTCGAGTCATTTGTTCGTCGTCCTATCTTAAATCTAACTGTAAAAAAGAATGTCAAAGACCTTTCATCTAACTCTGTAAATGTCGCCGAAAGCGAAAGGTCGTGAAACAGCTTCCCTATCCCTCAATGGAATAGAACATTTACAGAACCCATAGTACTGCAACATAGGTGCTAGGTTGCTAGAGTAATACTTCCTCCCTGAGGATCGAAGCAGCCGCATCCTTTAATTGAGTAACACCCTAACCCTCTGGGTATAATTTTCGATCGAACGGTTGGCCAAAAAAGTCCATTTAAAAACATACCTCAGATCCTTCTCGCTCTCTTTTATGTTATTCCACCCCTAATAAACTTCATGGAAATCTAGCGTTAAGACCTCTTCAGTACTTCTAAATATCCGTGAAAGATTTTCAACAGTTGGGAATAACCCTAGAAATGTATGTATCCATTCGGTCCTGAAGAAGTTCGTCGCGTTTGAGAGCAAAATTTTTCTCCAAACTTTATTTCTGACTCAATAAATAACTTCACGCCGTCGTAAATCAAAATTATGTTCTTCCTAAATTTTTCTTTAATTCGGTAACTATCAAATTGTTGTTTTCATTTTACGTCCTAACTGGTACTTCATAACCCAATGTAATTTTAACTAAACAAATAACTTTATTTCGATACTAAAATAAAAATCTTCTTTTGTCTTTTCTTAAAACCTCTGAAGATAATTTTTCTTAAAAAATTTTTTTATAAAAAATCCTATCCTGTTTTATCAACTAAATTTAGAAAAATTACAGACAAAAACAGCCAAACGGTTAAAAAAACAAAATGCCCTAAAGTTGGTATAGTAAATGTAAATAATAAAAAAATGCCCGAATAAGAAAAACACTGGTTCTGAGGTTGGAAAAGTAACTGGAAAATAATGAAAAAAACTGCTTTAAAGAAAAAAATGGTCCTAACAATAAAACAAACGGACTGAGTTCGGCACAAAACTTTTGTTACGGGTAAAATTCACATTACGTTATGAATTTCAATTTGCCGAAAGGGACGGGATCCAGTAACATTTTCAACGAACTTCGTTCGTTTATGAAATCGATTTGTCGTCCGTCTGTCTGTCCGTCTGTCCATCCGAGGCCTTTCTAATGGTCGGACATCAATGTGTGATACATCAATCGATTCAGCTCGGTGTCCTGAGCTTAAGTTTTGATGTCAGTTGAAATCGGGCCACGGGGACGCCGTGCCCCCGCGATATTCCGTCGGGAAAATTAAAATTTCAAATAGGTCCAAAATTAATTTGCGATACATATTTGGACTCCCCTAACATAGCTGAGTCGAAATATGCTACCCCCCACAAAATCTGACCACGGATACCCGACCCCCGGGGAATTAATTTTATTTTATCTGAATACTTATAATTATTACAACATAATAATTTTAATTTCTTTAAATTGTTTTAAAGTAAGTCTACATTTGGAAGTTCGTTGCGACAATGCCTTGCATTTTCAACTTGTTATAGTTGCACCGGATAACTACAGTGATGCACTCGTAAGTTTCTATGGAAATTGATAAAAATAATACCCTATGAGCATGTAAATTTTGTTGGCCGAAATACAAAACTACTTTAAATTGCTCACTTGTCTTGAAAAGCTTTACTAATTGTTTAAAATTAAGGGCGCTAAATTATCTTAATCTAGCAATTTCGTCGATACATTCTCTAACTGGAAGATGATTATTGCTAATAGGTCTACTTGCTTTGGATCACATCACATCACATCACCTAGCTGTTAACTTTCGTAGCCATACCTTAAAAACAGTCTTTAAGTTTTTATCAAATTACTTAAATTTTTTAAATGGCGGCAGCTCTCAACCATGACTTCAACCCTGGGGTAACTAGATATCCTTTTACAATGATCACCTTACCTATCCTATAAATAACTCATAATAAAATTTTGTCTATGTTTAAACTTTTAACGCTCATTTAACTACCTTAAATTAATAAATGCTTTTCTATTTAAGAATGTATACTTAATTGACGTGCGAGCGTTACTCCTACCTTACCAAAAATATTTTTTCCAAAACTCTTTTACTCTAAACCACTAAAGACTTTATAAATGTTATCCGAGTGATACGTTTTTCGTCCTACTTTAATTGTAACGAAAAAAAGAAGTCTAAAGACCATTCATCCAACTCTGTAAATGTTGCAGAAGGCGAAAGGACCTGAAGCGACCTTCTCTACCCCTCAAGAGAATAAAACATTTACAGGGGCCATGGCACTTCATTCTTGGTGCTGGATTGTTAGAGTACTACCCATCTAAGAAATGCAGCCAGGTGTATAACTCAGATAAGTTTTACCCTAATCCTATGGGCACAATTTTCGATTGGACAGTTGGCTAAAAAAATGCATTTGAAAATCGATTCCAGCTACCCTGTCGCTCCCTTTTATGGTATCCCACCCCTAATAAAAATTCACCCCAATTGAAACCTGTGGGAGATCAAGTATTAAGACCCCTCAGTATCTCTAACTATCCATGAAAACTTTGTCAACAATCGTGAATAACCCTAGAAATGTGAGCACCCATTCGGTCCTGAAGAATTTCGCCGCGTTGGAGAGCAAAATATTTTTCCAAACTTATTTTAGACTCAATAACTTCTTCTTGCGGTCGGAAATCATAATTATGTTCTACCCAATATTCTTTTTTGGTATCAATAACTATCAAATCGTTATTTTCATTTCAAGCCCTAACTTGTAATGCGTAAACCAATTTAATTTTCATTAAACAGATAATTTCATTTTGATACTCAGGCAAAAAATTTTTCCTGTCACGATGAGATTATTTCTTAAAACCTCTCAAGATAATTTTTCTTTAAAAAAAATCAACTAAATTTAGTACAATGAAGAACAAAAAGATCCAGCCCAACTATTAAAAACCGGAAGGTCCTAAAGTTGGTAAAGTTACTGTAAAATAATGGAAAAAAAACGCAATGAAAAGAATACCGGCCCCGAATCTGAAAGAACTGCTTCAAAGAAAAAAAACTACATTCCTAACAGTAAAACAAACAGTCGGAGTTAGATGTTAAATTTTTGTTATGGGCAAAAAGGTCATTACGTTATGGATTTCGATTTGCACGAACAGGTACCCCGTAACAATTTTATAGGTGCATCGTCTAACTTCATCCGTGAACGCTTTCTTATGGAAAATAATAAAAATAATATACTATAAATTTATACTATATACTATAAATTTGGCCGAAATACGGAACTACATTAAAGTACTCACTTACCTTGAAAGGCTTTTCTAAGTGCCCAAAATTAAGGGCGCCAAACCGTCTTAATCCAGCAATCCAATGTCGTCGACATATTCGCTACCAGGAAGACTGTTACTCCGGATAGGTCTCCTTGCTTTCGATGATTCAAAATCTCGTCACCTCAGTTGATACCTTTCGTAACCATATTTTTAAAACACTCCTTGACTTTCCACCAACCTAGAAATTTTCAAAATAATGTCATCTCCCGTCTGTGACTTCATCACTGTGGTAACTGGGTACCCTTTCACAACAATTACCTTACCTATCTTACAAATAACTCAAAATAAAGTTTCAGCTAAGTTTAAACTTTCTTAATAGTAGTTTTCAAAAATATAGTTGCACGTACATTAACCGCCTAAAAAAACCTAATTTAACCCTCATACCTAGTTCATGTATTATTAACAGAACTCTTAAAAAACATTATTCTGTAGGTAATATCACCATTCTATTGTACCACATTCCTAAATTGCTTTGTATGACATTATTAAATCGTACCTACTTCGCAATGCTTTTAACAACCATACTTAGAAATACATATGACAATATCAGCTTCTCTGCTTTCTCCGTTCTAAGATCTGTTAGAAATATGAAATTTACACAAAGAAATTTACTAGCAATACATTATACCGTTAAACTTTGTGTTTCGCTTAATACGTACATCCTTTTTGGCGTTCCACAAGTTTTAAACTTCCTTTCCAATAATCTTATTCTTAAATGTAAACAAATAATTCCGTCACCCCACGAACCAATTACCACTTGTATTTACAAGTTCGTATGCACATATTTATCAAACGTCAACCAAAGTGAAACAAAAAACGCCCAGAACCGTACTCATAATTTAGTAATTTAAGGATTTCCAGGTTGGCTCCACTGATTTACCTGTTTATTTCCTCTGTACGTTAGGTCCCCCGTTCCAGGTATTTCATATCGAACATATACCGTATTTTGCGGACTATAAGACGTACCGGACGATAAGATGCACCTCAAATTTAAAAGATAATTTTTAGATGTTACTTTTGATGTTACTTTTGTATAAAAAGTTTTATTTATTGTTCACATAACTCGTACTAGCAATATTCAGTTCATCTTCACTCTCGGTACTATCACTCATTTCGTTACTGTCACTGTTCGTAGTTATATTTCGTTCTCGCCGACATTATTAATCTATGGAATTCTATAATTTTAGATCCGTATTCAGTCGGCATTTTTTAGGCTACTGTGGTTTTTGTACGCATACACAACCATGTCTTTTCATAAATCTAAGCGATCAAGACGGTGATCCGGTAAAATCTAAAATTTCATTAGCAGTTGCCCATCTTTTCGTTTCAAAAATTATCATTTTCGTAGAAACAAATAAAATTGTTTTAAAGTTACTTTTGGACCATAAGACGGATCCAAAATTTTAGTCCATTTTTCTATGTAAAGTAGTGCGTTTTATAGTCTGAAAAATACGCTAGCTTGTGAAAACTCGTTTATCACCCTTTCGGTGCACCACCGAGACGCGATTTGAATCCACGTAAAACACACGTGTTTAAGCTCCCTGGCCAATTCGTCCAGTCAAGCTCACAATAATTCGCCATCGGTCATCGATCGACGGCTCTTGGATTACACACGTTTGTTACCCTTATATCCTATTTTCGTTCTTCTTGACTTTACATCCGAACTTAGTCATTATATTACCATCTCCCGCCCTTCTATTAAAATTACGAATTCCGTTCTCACACGTTATGCGTCTATTGCTTTCATGGGGCCAAATTCGTCTTCAGATCTGTGGTTGCGGTTTCTTGAACCGCGTGTGAAGTAATACAAATATTATGATGAAGGATAATGTCCCTTGTCTTTATCGGTGATTCTTTCTAATTGAATACCACGAGTGTAAAATCCGTATAGTTTTTGCTGTTTATATAATAATGCACTAGGTGTTTTTTGTTCGTCTTTCTTGTCCTAATTTACTATAATATTGAAATAGCCCCTTATAAAATATAAACAACCAAAGCTTCTATAAAATTTCAAGAGTATTTTTTCGTATGGCTCATCTTAACTTGAATTAATAAATGCTTTTCTACTTACGAATATGCTGAATTAACGCTCGAGCGTAACAAGATTTGATTGTTTTTGGCGATGTCGTCTTAACGAAGTTTATATAAGCGAAGCTTCTTTCTTTCTCAGAAAACGTTTTAACATAAATTAACAATATCCAATCAAAATAACCAACATAAATGTCTGAACTTACCGGCAATCAATTAGATATCAAATCGTTTAAATTGTTAATTAACTTTTTATTGACAGAATAAGGTGTATAATTTGAATTGTATGATGAAATCAACAAGATCGACGTAGCTCCAAAAGGAGTGGTGGTTTTAGACATCGCCATTGAACATCTATCGTAAATTTGAAAAACTCTTTCGTCCACAAAATGGGAAATTGCTTTTTTTCGCAATCATATTTTTTAAATAATTTTTTTCAGACCACTTTCAAGTTGTTTGCTGTTCAAAAGGATCGCCATCGTATTACAACGTATTGTAGTGTCCAAAACGGGAGTGTCAGACACCGCTTCTAGTGTTTCAACAGTCTATGTGATTGTGTAAATTTCATACATTAAAAAAACTTAAAATGCAAGAACGGTAACTGCGATTACAAACAAGTAAATACGATGTACAGCTCGTTTTTTCTTAGTGCAAGATACTTATTTAGTTGTCAACGTATTAATTAGCAAATTAATTTTGTAACATGCTTTCCCATTTTTGAAATGAGGTTACAGACATATCTTCGTGCACTACCTCTCTTAACAATAATGTTGGACATTTAAGGTAAAAACGTGTTTGGCAACTAACATTTTACAGTGATTCCAGCTTACAAATGACGTGAATTAATATTCGATTGCCGGTTGGTTTAACTAAGAATAATTAAGTGAAATACATAGGTGTGATTAGTGTAAAGTGTCATAAATTCAATCAACACCATCACAGTCAAGGATGAAGTACTTCATTAGTGCAGGACATCGTGAATCCTACACTTTAATTGCAAGGAAGCGTTACATGAAGAAATTGTTGTAAGTTGAACGATTTCATACTTGTTATTACTTTAAATATCTATCCGTTGTTTTGCAATATCCTTTGTCGTTTTGATACCTTTTACAATAGAATTGCATGCTATTAATTTTGAATATTGCAGTAATACATGGCGATTATTCATGGGGTATTATAGTGTAAATAATGTAGGTCATGAGCTGTTGCAAACCATTATTTTTCATTGCAAATCTGTTGCGGTTGTTAAAGCAGGAACTGGATCAGATTAAGTTGTGGCTTGTAGGGAAAATTACACTAAGAGATAATTGAAGTGGTCCAATGGAAATTTTGCGCTAACGATGGTTAGTGATCTCATTGGTATGTAGCAACAAATTAGGTTTTGTTTATTTACCTAAATACATTATACCACTTTGGGAACTGATGATAATCATGGAGACTTTATACAACCAAACTAAAATTGATCTCGATCGGTGGTGATCTTGGATCTTAAAACATGTATGTTAGTTGGTTAACCTTATACAAACGTATTCAACTTCATAATTATCCCTGAGAAGTATAATCTTGAATATCTCGGTAGAAAGAGTAATTTGGTTAAGAATCACGTAGACTTACCTAAAACAATCTAACCAGCTACAAAAGTTAGTATAGTTGTGGTCGTGTTATAAAGAAACCTATTATTTAGAATTTAAATATTTACTTCATCCGTCTGGTCTAACTGTCAATATTGAATAGTAATTTTACATAAGAATCCTATAATTAGGATGGCTTCTTACCTACACCATCGCCTGGAAGGCATTCGTACAAATTTATATATATATTTTCATAAATGAGGTCTACTAGACTGCTCTATTTGAAGAGGTGCCATTGAAATCTAGAATATAAAGATTGCGCTGAAGATGGAAAGCCATTTTTATCAGAACAATTCTACTTTACGCATTTATACAAAAATGCATGTTTTATGTGCGTTCGGTTATATTTTGAGAAAATTCAACTTGAGGAGATAGACAGTAATATTTATATTGAACCTGCTACACGTTAAATACCCCTTAATCCTTATTCAATAAATTTTATGAATAGACATGCAAATTTCTATGCCATGGTTATAATAGGTTTTACTTACGTTTTCGCTCTCCGACAATAAAATCGAATTTTCAGGAAGTCGCGGTCCGGGTTCTCATCAGATTTCCATCACATGGATCTTTCAAGTGTAGTAGTACCCTAGAAGGATAAGGTAGAGAGAGGTGGTGACAGTAATTACGTAAATACATAGAAAAACACGCACTAAATGGCACTTCGACCAAAACACAATCGCGTTTGAGTCCCGGTACTACAGTGAAGTCTGTAATTCCCGGCAGAATAAATTGCAATAAAATTGCACATTATTTTCCCGGCGCGTTAAAAAAATCCTCGAGACAAGTTTAACATATTTACACTAAGTAGATCGTTCTAAACCTGCAATTTTACTAATAATTTATAACCTATTCAAAGCCAGATCCATGAAACAATGGGAATTACCTATACTTTTAATACAAAAAATTGTATATTTATTAAATATTGGAAAATGGAAACTAGTTATTCAATAAATAAAAGGCATGTTAAGGGGTAATTTACTTAACACGTAATAGTCCCGGCAAAACTAAAAAAAGAAATGAAAAATTCTTCGTGTTCCCCAAGTCCAGAATTTGATTTGTAATCTAAAGTCATTAAAAACCAACAAAAGTTTTTAGGGGCCACCTGATTTTTCCTGAAACAGCCCACACTAAATCAGGAAGCGGAAAGGGGGAAGTAGGCATTAATTTTCTCGGCACCTCACTATTGCACGCATAATTGTTTTTTGCCGCAATTCCTACATATTGTCGGAAAGCAAGATACTTTCCTATACCTTGATGATTTTTCTCGTAGAATTAGTTGTTCTTGTTCCACTTTGTCTATAGAACTTTTCTTGATTTTCATTCTTGTGGTCTTTGCCAGAATGGCTTGCTTGAAAAGTTTACGACAGAATGAAAATATTATTATTATTCTACCGGCGGATAAAGGGGACACAACAGTAATAATGAATACAGAAGATTACTACACAAAAATGAACGCTCTACTTATTGACGAAGCAAACCTGCCTTTCAACACCGATTAAACAACTTATCTGGAAAAGACCACAAGAATAAAAATTAAGAAAAGTTCTATAGACAAGGTGGAACAAGAACAACTAATTCTACGAGAAAAATTATCAAGGTGCCCAAAACTATATGGTCTTCCCAAAATTCACAAAGGAGTACCGCGACGACCAATCGTGAGTTCTATATGATCGGCCTTACAACCACTGACAAAATACTTAGCCAAACACCTACAGCCACTTGGTGAAATTTTCAAACACAGTATCTACTAGTGAGCTTTGATGTGGTATCATTGTTTATCAACGTATCGATAGAGAGAGGACACACTCATACTTTTGAAAGAGAAGTACAACATTGGAGACCATATCATCGACTCAACGCAGCATTGTCTCAGCAACACATGTTTTTACAACAAACAACGCTACAGACAAGTTGAAGGAGCACCTATGGGATCACCATTATCACCAGTGATTGCTAATTCATTCATGGAAGATATTGAGGTGCGTGCATTAGAAACAGCTATATATAAACCCAAATTATGACTATAATATGTTGACAACACGTTTGTGGTCTGGACACATGGAAGAGAACAATTTAATGGTTTCCTAGAACACCTTAACGGTATACATCCAAAAATAAAGTTTACCATGGAACTAGATGAGAATAACCAATTACCGTCTGTGGATGTACTAGTGAAAAAAATGATAACGAAAAACTTAGCCACACGGTTTACAGAAAGCCAACTCACATGGATAGATACTAAAACGTCGTCACATCATCACTCAACACAACTCTACTCTGTTGTATAAACCTTAGTTACACGGTCCCAGAGACTAGCTGACGATACAAATAAACAAGAGGAATTATGAAAGTTACGAGAAGCACTCTTAGAAGGATGGATATTCACACCAAACCATTTAGAAGTCACTATCAGACAGAAAACCCAAACCAGAGACGGAGTCACTACTAACTACAGCATACTTACCATTAATTAAAGGGACAATAGATAGAATCAGCAGGGTTCTACAAAAATATAAAATAGCTACCACATTCAACACCCATAGAAAAATCGGTGCAATCCTAGAGAATCCCAAGTATCAGATCCCATTAGAAGACCAAGGAGTCTACGAAATACCATACTCAGAATGCAACAAATCTTACATTGGGCAGACAAATAAATGAATTAGTGATAGGAAGGAAGAACATAAAAACGCAATAAAGAACGAAAAAATCTCATCCCTAGCTGAGCACTTCAGCACAGGTCACAACAATCGACTTCAAGAATACTAGAACGCTAGCTAAGATTCAGCACTACACCTCGAGTAATTCGAGAAGCCTTTGAGACGGAGAAACGCCTACATAGTCTCAATACAAAGGATGATTATCAAAGACCGTCGCAGGCATGGAAACCAGCAACTACTAGTCTATGCACCGTTAAAGAATCAGAAAGGAGTATTTTGTTAAATCAGCCGTGCAGAACAACTAAACAACACGCACCAGGACCAATGACACGAAGCCGTACCAGGAATCAGGCAAGTACAACGGAGCATGTATTCTAATTAGTATATATAGCAGGATACAGGATTACCTCTTCATTCACTGCTCAACCTACAGAGCCTGAAGATGGCAGATGTGATTTTGCGGAAATGAAGCCCTAAATAAACTTTAAGCCGTCTGTGTAGATAATTCTTCTATACTTAGTAAAAACGAGTTTCATTATAAGATATGCATGTTAGGCGAAATTACTGAAAGGTGGATTGCATTTACGGTCCTAAAGAAAGCAAATACGTGCTTTAATAAATTATGTAATTGATTTCCGGGTGTAGATTAATACCATTTACAAGAAAATTGAAAATATCATTCTTGTTAAAGATAACTTAAAGCGCGTTCAAAAAAACTGGAAATAACTTAGATTCATGCGATCTTGTTTAAAATATGCATCCGTACCCTGTTAGAATACAAATCCATAAAAATCTTATTGCATTTTCAAAGCATAAAATAATTATTCCGTGTGTATATAACATTTAGATTAGTTCTAAGAGTTTTAAATAAAGCATAAAATCCAGAATCTTTGTTGTTAATAAACAAGTACGTCAGTTACTAAGAAATGTTTTAAACGTTTAAAAGTTAACTATTTCCCGTAAATAAATGAATACTCCAATACAAAGAAACAAACCCGCGATTATTAAAGTGTAATAAAATATATAAAAAATATTTTAAATAGCTTTTGGTGTTATAATATGAAAGAAGGGAACAGCACATTAACTTCATAGGTTAGAAAAGTATCGACGACGCTTTACGATAATCATAAGTCATATCGACTGCGGTAGCTTGACACTAATTAACCCATTAAAACGCGCCATTTGCGTAAATATTACATCGCCCAGAATGAATCGTGCTCCTAAATATATCAGGAAGGATTTGGAATAATGAAGTATTGAGATTATTTTGTATACAAACCGAAGTAATTAACATTCAGAGTTCATTCTTTCTTAAACCAAACAATATGTGACATTCACTCATTTTTACGAGATCGACCATGTGAGTTTGAGTATAGATTTGAACGTATAAGTTCGAGCAATTCATAATTCATCGTACAAGATGCAATATGTAACTTTGCATAATTATGGAGAATAATTAATTTTATACAACAAAATTGAACGATCTTCGATATAAATAATCCAGATGCCAAGACTATTGCTGAGTTTAATCGATTGACAGCGAGCATGGAATTATGCCCATTTCTCACGAGTATGATAAATTGCAGCACGAGCTGAAAGCGAGTGCTGCAAATCATACGAGTGAGAAATGGGCATTCCATGCGTGTTGTACACTATACTTTTTCTACGACTGTAGTACGTACTTTTTAAATGTGATACCTCTTTTGTTAATATTATAAAATACATGGTAAGTATAGGAGTATACATTTTATTAATATCATAAGTTTATTATCGTTTGTGAATATACATAAATTCAAAGAAAAGTACAAATTTATCATAATAAAAGTAAATAAATTGATTTAAGTTTAGTTTTTAGATTCATTATTATTAACAATATTAAAGGTTACATTGCAATTATTAAACGTCATTGTAGAAGGTGTTTTCCCAAAAACTAAATTTTCTTGACGTTGGAAATTCTTGTCTTTGGACGTTGATGGAACATTTGATGTGCTATCAATTGAATTTTGTATTATGTTGCCTACATTCAACTTATTTGTTAAGGAATCGGCTATATAGTTTTCGGCGACTGATGTTGATTTCCAGCTACCGTGCCTTTTTAAAGATGTTATATCTTTTCCAGCATCTACAAGAATAGTGGCGGAAGATCTCCGGAAGCAATGACCAGTATATAATTCCGGATTGGGTAGTTTTAAATACGTTGCAATTTGCTTTCCCATAGCACCAAATTTATTGATACCACTTTCTGTGTGGTGCATTTTCCTTTCTGATAATTTAAGAAAAAACTAGGATCGCAAACATTTGATGGACGTAGATTCCAGTATTTTTTGGTGATTTCATAAAAATTACTCGTTATCGTAAAGCTGCTTATAATTTTTGTTTTCGTGTCGGGAACTGTAACTAATATCGCAGAACCCAATTCCGTGAAATGAGTAATCTTCATCTGATGTAATTCCTGTCTGCGGCAAGCACCCATAATTAATGCAGTCTGTAACAATATAAAAATAGCTATAAACACGCATTATTCTCCTAAGTTAATATTACATACTTTTGTCAGAAGAAACTGTTGATCCGGAGCCTCAGTAATAAATTTATTTATTTCCTCTGTTGTAAAATTTTTTGATTTTTTCGATTTATAACCGCTTGACTTCCGTTTGAGAAACGCAATTAATTTTCCATACTTTGATATATCTACATTATGATGGATGGTGAGACTTGTTCTCAACATAGAACAATGCGTCCACAATGTCGGAGATTTATACTTATTAGATAATTTATTAAAGTACGCAATTAAAACATTTTCAGAATAAGATGTTGTCTTTTGATCTCTTCGCCAATCCATAAACGATTTATAAGCAGTCTCATATTTTTTTTTGAAATTTCCGGTAATAAATTTAATGTAGTTGCATTTGCAGCTTCCACAATATTTGGAGGCGTCGGTTCTAGTTCGCTTTCACTATCACTAGCCATTTTTTAAAGACTTTGCAAATACTTTAAGATTTTAAAAGTTTTCACGGTATGAAATTATTTATTTGACATTTGTTGGTTTATTATTTGTTTCATAGCCCACCTTTGAAAACTCGGCCGTCATTGGAAATAAGATGCAAGTGCAGGGCTACTTGATTAATAGAAATATAAGCGCAACCGTGCAAATTGAACATTCCCGCACTGGTTGCTTAGCACCTTGCCTAGCAACGAGTGCGGGAATAAAAACCTGTATAGAATGTAGTAGATTTCTCTATCAAAAACACACCTAAAATAGGCTCGTTCCAAAACAGTCGTAGAAAAACTAATATTCTAAATTGACAGTAAAGGGTAATTCAGTAATTGAGTATTAGAAAAAATGGTGTATTCAGACGCCATATTGAAAAATGGCGTCTTTCCACCAATCGTATTTTGATATACTTTGGATGTTATTTATGATATTAATAAGTAATTTCAGATGCCTATATGTCGATCGGGTATATTGAACGTGGCCAAAATACCAAAACGATTACGTGGTTGAAACGCTGAAACAATCTCTTGAACATATACCGAATATGGAAAAAGACTTTAACAAAAGTGAAATTTTAAGAAATCATCTTATTCGATTATTACAATTTTAAAAAGTAAGCGATGATTATATTAAGTATTAAAAAAGTTTTTTTTAAAAACGGTGATGGACTATATCAGAATTTTAATAAAATATAAATAATAACCTTAACATGGAATTTTTTGCTGTCTAGTATAAATTAATAATATATTTCGGCGTTTTGACTACGTTTGGTGATAGTTCCAGAGAATTGTTTTGGCGTTTTGACCACGTTCGGCGGTATATTCAAGAAGTTGTTTCGGCATTTTGGTTACATTTGCTATATCCAGTAGGCCTCTTAAACAAAATTGATGACTCGGTTTCGACGCCACCATCCCGGCTTATTTAGCGTGATTTTATAGGATTCGGCATTTTGACCAGATTCAATGTTTTGTCCATCGATTTGTTTCGACGTTTTATTCAGATCCGATATTTTGACCAACGATCTTTTTCGATATTTTATTCAAGTTTTTGGCGTTTTATCCATTTGGTGCTCTGTCGCAGTGTGTTGCGTCGCCGTGGATCAATGTAGTAAGCGTAAGACTACCGATCCCAAGGTCCTGGGTTCAAATCCCGGCACGGCCGACTGCTTGAAAAATGGCAGGTGAGCATGAGGTCCCGTGTGTGAGTGTTGTCACGCACGTTTAAGATCCCTACCTTGCCTGGAACGGCAAGGGTTCGGCAAAATTCTAAATTTCCAGGCAACAAAAAACTCGCCTCCTGGCCAATGTAGTACCTTTGCGTGGAGCATTGGAAATGTAAATGAACGGTTTAGAAACAGTGACTGCCGCGTGGCTTAGTTTATCTGCGTGTGGCTACTATTAAATATTGGGCGCTTAAATAAATGTGACAACTGAAATGAATAGCTTTGAATTAGGCTCGCAACTCTGGCCTCGATTCGGATTGGGCTGTTCATTTTTCACCGGGCCGGGCTTTCGGGTCGGGTTGGTGTTGAAGAATGCCTGGTCGGGTGGGGTTTTTCAAAAAGTCTAGTCCGGACTGGTTCGAAATCAGCACTCGATACGATGTACTGTTGCACGCGTGTGTTGTAAGTGTCTACCGCCTTTAAGAATTTGATTGTTAAAATAAGATTGAATGCATGTGATAAATCAGCGTCTTTTATACCAGTAAAGGACCACTAGGAGACTCTCAGTTATATCTCCAAGTCAGATCAACCACGAATAGAACGTGCGCGCGAAGTTTTGTGGACACAATGCCTGTTCAAGCGTAAAAGTATTTAAACGTAAATATAAAGGCTTTATTTTGCTTTACTTGCTATTTTGCTAGAATATTTTAGATTGCACGGTGAGAGAATATTGTTAAAATGGTATAGAATTATTAGTATGATTATGTACTTAGTGGTTGAAATACGTATTGCTATCCCAAAAAATGCTTTCTTTTATCGCACTCAAAACGCTTCAATTATATGTAATTTGATACTGCTTAAGCAGTCCCCAAACTAATAAAACTAGCTTTTTAGCCTATCATTGTTCCTCTATATACGAAAAAATTATGTTCTACCAACGTACTTTTGATTAAGTCTTGCGCATCAATGTCGTAAATGCCGCAAGTACCTGCATGATCATAAAACATACACCACTTCGTAAATGGAGCGTAAATTTGTGCCTTGCCAAAAATATGACCAAATTCTTCTTAAGCTCATGGATTAATATTATTGAGATGTATATAAAGATAGTTTAGATAGAGAACACGAATTACATGTAGCACATTTTTGTCACTTAACAAATACTATTGCTCATTAGCAAACAAACATTATTGACATTTGATACGTACCAGTTTTGGTTCCCGATAATCCACATAGAAACTCCGCAAAGAAGCTTACTAAAAATTCGGTGTTCAGATAAAGTATCAAAAGCATCGACTGCACTAACAAGAATGGTTACCGACTAACTCTGTGGAACGGATGGTGTGATTGTTTGAACAGGGTTCTGGAATGCTCATCGTGTTGGAAACACCGGCCATTCGGGAATTTTTTTGGACGCCACCTAATTTCTAAATACCGGAGTTTATAGGGGAAAACCCCAGAAGAATTAACAAGAGGGTACCAAAATCTGAGATCAGAAAAGTGATTCTGGCATAGTGTTTCATACGTGGAATAATCGAGTACACTAATGCTAAAACCGATTGAAAATAAATATTAACAGTAAGAACACTAATATACCTATTTAAAAACTGCTCGCTGAAAAGGTTTCCAAAATCAAATGTAAAATTACCTAAATTTTTATCACGCCTCCAGGTAATTGCAATCTAATTTTATTAAAAGAAGGTTGGAACTATTGCCCTTTGCGAAAAATACCAATATTATCACTTTATTACATAAATGTGCTAACATTCTTAAGTAAAAATTAAAAACCAAATATATAAAAAATTTCTTTACCTAATAGAAAACGGTTTCGGGGAACAAAATTACTTTCTACGTTCTTAACCTAATAACAAGAATATACTGTCGGTACGTTTATAAATTTATACAGTTGAATATGATAAAGGTCCATTCATTTCCAGTTACTGTAGGTTATAGTTCCAGAAATTCGATTATAAATACCAGGAATGATTTGTGACCGTAGATAACTCGGAAACAACTAAAAGTTATTATTTCGTGGACTTTATTTATTTTGACCAGATCCTACTGGTGCTTTGAAAGGAAAACTAGACGTTCTGAATTAACATGCTTTTGTCCAGCATCAAACGTCGATTTAATGGGAACGAAGGTGTTCTTAAAATTAATAGTGACCAGCCTGGGAGGGTATCATCTGTGCTTCATTGACTAATCACATTAATCAGTTCGATGACTTATGATTCAAAGTTTAACTAACCTACACTAGTTACATGTTATCTTTATGGTTGGTAATGACGAAGTGTCCGACCAAAATGCTTTACCTTCGGTAAAATTCGGAGAAATAAATTAAGACCAAATTGATATTGCATGAGTCGTTTTTTCTCTATTGAACATATAGTATATTATCTTACATGAAACTTTAACTAGACCCAGAGGAAGGGACTTTTCATTTTTTGAATTGGCATAAATTTAGCGTGTGAACTTTTTCGTGCCAAGACGATGAGGTTAGAGGCGTTGTACATCATTAATCAAATCAAGTGAATCATAAAACTGAAATAATTTAGAGTACAAAGTAGCCATGATATTCTAACATTAGGACCGCTATAATGAATTTGATAATATTTGAGTATGAACAAGGTAAAGTACAAAAGTAATCCTTCCTTAGATCAAGAATGCATATAACCTAAAAATTATATTTCTTAAAGTAAATAACCCTAACCCTATTGGTGGGATTTGCTAATACAGGAACTCTTAAAATGAAATATGATTACAAACATTGTAAAGAAATGTCGCACACTACAAAAAATTTATTTTCTTTTAATAATAGTGCCGCATTCTACTACTTCACTAGCAACGTATTGCGTTTTTGATGCAGCTGATGAGTGAATCCAACTTTTTATAATTTTCAATATCTTTTACTCTGATTTTTGAAGGAAAATGACAATTAAGCCATGAATTTTTATCTGTGGTAAAGATTTGATCATATAGGATTTGTTCCGAAAATAATAGTATTGAAGGAGTATGGTTTATTATACGATTCTATTTTGTAAAATTTCTTACAACTTTACTTTCAAATATTGCTTTCAAATATTTCTTTTAAAATTTTATGGAAAGTATAGGCTTTTGCAATATCAGTCCAAACAGTTAATATGCTCCAATGCCAATATTACCCCGCGTTATTTAAATCTACTAGATATCTTTACTTTAAATAATGAAAACAATTTGTATGCGTGAATTTTTTATATAAAGGTTTTAGGTCACAATAAGTACTTTTACTAAACTCAAAACTTACCAGATTAAAAAAAACTGGACTAATTTAAGTCATTGCTCTTTAATTTCACTTTTAACGTACAGTTTTTTATTCCTGAGAAATACTTATTAATTTTTATTTATTTATAAATTAAATTAGTATGCAGAACTAGACCGTTCTAAATGGACCTGCACCCTGAAGAAATTCTAGACTGATAGAACGGGTAGAACGGCTTGCGTGCTTCAGTGAGCTAAAGATTCAAACTAGTGGGGTCCTTAGTGAAGAACCAGATTAAGACATGTTCCCGAAAGAGGGCAGCCGCTCTTTCAGTACTTAGAGTGGCGGAGACTATTGGGGTCGATATGGCATTCTAAGACACACTACTGCGATATAGAAGGCAACGGGAAACCACCACATTACCTCCCAAGTTCAAAGCATACTAAAAGGTTTTTTAAAATAATGGTATCCTCCGAGGTAAGAGATTTCGGAGTTAAAATAATCCCCACATTTGATTTTCCAATGCTTCACCCGATGGTACTACATTGACCAGGAAGCTACTTTTTTTTACCCGAAAATGTTGAATTTTGTCGAACCCTTGCTGTTCCAAGCAGGATAGGTATATTTAACGTACGGGGCGACACTCACACACGGTATCTATATTTTACCTCTCATTCGAACGAGGGCGTATTTTTGTGAAAAATGCTCGTCTAACATTATTCAAGCTGACCGGTTGGAAATCGAACCGGATTGGAATCAGCAGTCAGACGCAAACCTGTCTGATCCACAGAGCCGCCAGTTAAAATAGCTCCATTCGGATCTCTGGAAGGGGACTATTTTGGAGGATGTGATCAGCAAGTTTAAAAGAAGAGCGGGGAAGATTTTTGCAAGTTGGAACGTAGAATATCAGAAGAATGAAGCAAGTAGGTAAACTAGAGAATTAGAAAATTGAAATGAATGAGTTAGCATTATACATAGTGGGGATCAGCGATGTTCGATGGACAGAGGCGGTGTGTGGAAAAAGATAGGACATTGTACAGAAAGCTACATGCAAAAGAAGGAAAGACTACTTATGATTAGATTAGAATTCAAACTGGTAAATACTGTAATAATAAAAGTTTACATGGCCACCTCTAGCCACAATGAGGAAGAGGTAGAACCAATCTACAAGGATATCGAAGACATACTAAGATTCGTAAAAGGCATGAAAGTTAAGTTTAATTGGAGATTTTAATGCACTTGTATGGGAGTGGACAGGAAGAGTGGTAGTAGATTTGTTTGGTTTAGGAACGAGAAACTGCGGAGAAAATAGGCTGGTAGATTTTGTGAGAAAAACAATTTAGCCATCACAAATTCACTTTCAGCATCATGCTAGAAGACGATACATGTAGAAGATGCCAGGCGATATACGGAGATACCAAATACATTACATTCTTGTTAGACAACTGCATAGGAATCGAGTAAAAGGTTGTAGAATCTACCCGGAACTAAATGTAGACCCTGACCACAACATAGTAATTATGAAGGCCGCGCTTAAGTTAAAACATTTCAGAAAAATGAACGGAAAAAGGCAGTTTGACCTTGAGAAGCTAAAAGATAAAGATACCCACATAAGATTTGTTGAAAGACACGGGGAATTTTTTTATATTAAGGAAGTAGAAGCAGAACAGAATAACATTAAATTCACCTTAGACATTGCGACCATAAATATTCTAGGGTATAAAAAAAATAAAAATAATGGGAGATAAAGGATATTCTGAATTTAGTAGAGGAGCGGCGAACATACAAAACAGACCATATGAAACAGGGAACAAAGGTACAAAGGCATGAAATGGGAAACTATTTGAAAATGCAGAAAAGCTGAAGGGCAATGGATGTAAAGAGATATAAACTGAGAAGGAAATTAGAAAACCGGACGAACTTATGAATTTTAGGGATATAAAGCCGTATAGCAAAAATATAAGAGGCGCCGGAGGAGACATTATTATAGAAGATGTAGAGAAAGTGAATAGGTGGACGAATAGACACGGAATTTACATGCAGAGCCGGAACTACAAGAACTTGAACAGGAATCGTATTGAAAAGGATGACTTGGGATACCCTATACTTAGAGACGAGTTTGAAGTAGCATCAAAGGGCCTGAAAGATGATAAGGCGCCGTGTGCAGATAAAGTGCAAGCTGCTGGACAAGTTGTAACAGAACGTCTTTTTCAACTTATATGAGACAGGTAAGATGTCAGAAGATTTCAGACGTAACACCATATTCACTAACCTAAAAAGAGAGGTACGGATAGATGTGAAAATTTTGAAACAATAAGTTTAACATCACACGAGTTAAAAATGTTAGCTATAATTATATAAAGACGGATAGATTATACAAAGAGTAAACAGCGATAATAGAGTTAGAGTAGGAAAGTAGAGAAGTAAATATTAGGAAAGCGGCGAGACAGTGATGTGCTCTATCCCCATTAAATTATAACTTGTACATCGAAGAGACAGTGATTACTATCAAATGCAGAAGGACGTTTGGAATTATATGCAGGGACAAACGATTAATATGATCAGATTCGCAGACGATAGAGCAATATTAGCATTTAGCAAGGAAGAGTTAGAAGCAGCTCTAAATGAAAAATAACACTAAAATACTACTATGTAGAAGAAGGGTAAATAAGTCAAAAACTAGAATACAAATAGTAAACCAGAACTTACAACAGGTTAGTGATTTCTACTACCTGGGAGGCCAAATAACGCAAGACGGGGAAAGGTGCAAAAGATATAAAACATATATTAGCACAATGTCGTGCTGAATTTAATAAGAAAAAGCAACTACTATGTTCGAAGACAACACACATGGAAACAAGGAAAAAACTGATGAAAGCGTATGTGTAGAGTACTGAACTGTACTGCTGTGGAACGTGGGTAGTAGGAGAGCAGATGGGAAAAAGATAAAAGCCTTTCAAGGGTGGTGCTACAGACTTAAAATGAAGATATCATGGACAAACAAAGTTAAGAACAAAGAGGTACTATGGACGGTAAGGGAAGAAAGAAATATGTAAAAAACTGTAAAAAATATGAGAGATAGGATGCTAGGGCACAAGGGAATAGTGCGGGATATATCAGAAGCAGAGAAAAGAAAAAATAGACGTAGAGGTAGCCCTAGATTTGACTATTGCACATATATAGTGAATGGTGTATTTGATTTCGTATCTACCTGTCTGTCTATCGGTCTATCGGTCTGTCGGTCTGTTGGTCTATCGGTCTGTCGGTCTGTTGGTCTATCGGTCTGTCGGTCTGTCGATCTGTCGGCTTGTCGGGCTGTCGGCCTACCGGTCTGTCGGTCTGCCGGTCTGCCGGTCTGTCTTCTCGTCGACCTGGCGGCCTACCGGTTCGCCGGTCTGTCGATCTATCGGACTATCGGTCTGTTTATCTGTTGGTATGTCTGTGTCTCCGAAGTCTTTGCAACCTGCACTAATTTCACAATTTTTGGCCGATTCTGATGAATTTTGTATGAGTATGTGGATTAGGTCTTAGCTAGTCCTCTATGAATTTTAGTGCTTTTGAATAAATGATGCGCCTTGCGCATGCGCAAACGTGGACTTTATACCATAATTTCTCACTATCGAATGTTTCGAACTCTCTGAAATTTGGAGGATGTCTTAGAATTGACTTTTGGATGATATTAAATGAATTTCTCTTTGCTCCGATTATAGACAGCCATTGCGCATGCATACACGTAAAATCCTTTTAACGCGCATATTAACTACAATTTCTATCAGAATAAAATTTTCAGAAATTATGCAAGTTAAATCTAGATGGTCACCTATAATTTTCAGCGCTCGTAGGTTTATGGTACGCTTTGCGCACTCGTAAATGTGGAATTCTTGCTGCACGAATTCAACTTTTACAATATACATCAGATTTTGATGAAATTTGTAAATGTTTTTGGTTGTTCAATAAGAAAATATTAATTACCTATATATTTTATTGACTATTGATTAAATACACAATTCGGTACATAGACATCATGTTATAGTAGATTTTCGGTATTCGTCAAACATTTAGTCGAATATGCTCATATAATGTCCGTAACTCACTCAACCTTTTTTCAATTTTAACACAACATTCGTTACTTCTTGTCTCAATTGCAGTTACCTCGGCCTGCCCTCATCATCACTAGATATTTTATTCAGGGGTTACTTTCCTCAAAATTCTGACGGTCAAGTAAATGTTGTAAATGTATTTGGCACCTGTGAAACTAAGGTGGCATGTTCCTCCTGCACGTCCTGTTGTCCCGAATCCAACAATACAATTTCATCCCATAGCAAATATTTATTATTTAACTAGTACGGTTTCAGAAGACCGAGAACGGATGTTCTAGATTACAGATCTTATAGACGGATTCAATCCTGATAACGTCGACGTTTTTGGGATACCGTATGCCTGCACTGCTGTCCTTTCTCACCACGGCAGGACTGTTTTCTCTGGACATTATGCGGCCACTGTGTGATGAGGTGACGGAAGTTAGGTACCTTGCAACTATTCAGCTTTTTTTTTCAAAATGTTGTAATAAGTACGTATTATAACTTTTTTTTGCTTCCGAGTTACACGTACGCACACGCCCATTCAAGGAAGCTATTTGTCATGCCTATATTTGAGTAGATGTTTTTTTGCTCTTCGATTTTGTGAACTTATTATAGCGTTAACAGATTGATCTTTCGCAAATTTTAATTTTTAAAAGTCGTAGCTTTGCAAATAAATATTTTGTATTTTGCTTTATGCTTTTATGAGTCTCCATAATGATAGACCGGTAAGCAATTTTTACAATATTGTTCTTGTGGAATTTTAGGAAAACGATAAGTTGTAATGGAATTTATCTGCAAGGGGAAAGTTTACTGGTGTCTGTTTTACAATTTAGTTTTTATAAAGTATACAGCTGTATTGTAAGATAACTTCTTGGATCGTAATTCGTAATTCCTTTAATTATAAACCCCCACACATCAACGTGCCGGTATCTTTATCTACTTCCGCCTTTCTTTGAACTAATGCAATCAGCCTCCTCTTATTCACGCTTATACACGCTATCTCTGACTAAACTTTGTATTTTCTTTATTAATGATTCTATTAAAATTAATTTCCTGATAAGAATATCCGTACGTAATCTATAGGCGAACCATATAGCACTTCATGTTACCTAAATTTACAATTCTAATTTAATTCAATGCAATGCGTTTAATGTAATCAAGTGTGTGCAACTCTAAATTAACAGTATTATGGAGTGCCCTCTAACCCCTATCAAATTTGTATTATAAACGCTTCAAAGAACGCTTTAAACATAATGGAAACGAGATACAATACTGCAATTTCATGTCCATGAAAGGAGAGAGTGAACGCTGATGATCACAATTGAAACGCCAGCAAAATTACTGAGTGTGAAAATTAGGGTCCTTTGTTCCGCCGAAATCGTTACAGTAGCATCCGCTTGCTATTTTTGGACTGGTCTTTTAGTTCATTAAAATGTAAAGAAAAGAAATCTGAAACTTGAGTTTTGTGGACTAATTGAAAAAATAAACGAAATAAAGTAAAATGTGTGGAGCGAAACAAAGGGCATCAAAATTCACGGGTTGTTCCGTCCTTCATATAAATTTAAATTTATTCTAATTCATTCAGATATTTCGCGACGAAAGAAACTTGGATACTGTTGAAATGTAGTTGCGGTGATGGATTTTGAACAGTTTTGTTTTTATGAACGCAGTGCGCGTTTTGGAGCTTCTTAATGAAGGTGCAACGCTCTCACGGGTTTTTGGTAGTGGTTTATGTATACCATTTCTGTAACAATTGAATATGTGCATAACTGCATAGGAGATATCTGTGTTCAGCACAATTAAGCTTTTGATGCCGTTTTCTAAGTTTTATTGTACGATCATTCCTCATTAAATGTCATACAACAATATCTATGCATAGTCTAGGCATAGTATATTTTTAGGAGGTTAAAAAAGCATATTTTTTGTTAGTATTTGAGTTGGTTTTGTGAAATTACGATTTGCTTGTGTGACCAAGATATTATTTTTTATTGATCTTTCACTTCATTTCAGCAATACCAGTTTTTAAAAAGTTAGTTTAATACTTCAAACTAATTGCATAATTTAAATTAGAAATATTACTACTTAGGTAACGTTTTTTGGTTTAGGATTTTGAATTAGGGTTACTAGAACACCATTCCATTCAGAGAATGGCTTGCGCGTTTCAATAAGCTAACGAGCCGAACTATAGGTTTAACCAAATTAGTGGGGGGGAGGGTGTCTTTAGTGAGGAACCAGAACAAGACAGGTCCCCGAAAAAGGGCAGCAGCTTTTTTGGTACTTAGTGTGGCAGAGACCATAGGGAGGGGAATACTTAGGGGATGTGATCCGAAAGTATACAAAAAGATCCGTGAACATTCTGCGAGTCGGAGTGTGGAATGTTAGAAGTATGAAACAAGTAAGTAAGCTCGAGAACCTGAAACTCGAAATGGATAGGTTAGCACTAGACATAGTGTTGTGTGTGTATATATGTGTATGTATGTGTGTATGTTTGGTATGTGTTTGTTTGTGTGTGCGTGCATGAATGCGTGCGTGCGTGCGTGTGTGCATGTGTGTGCGCGTCTGTTTTTTTAAGTGTGTGTGTTTTGTGTGCGTTTGTGTGTGTGTGTGTGTGTGTTTTGTGTGTGTTTGTGTGTGTGTGTGTGTGTGTGTGTGTGTGTGTGTGTGTGTGTGTGTGTGTGTGTGTGTGTGTGTGTGTGTGTGTGTGTGTGTGTGTGTGTGTGTGTGTGTGTGTGTTTGTGTGTGTGTTTGTTGTTTTGTGTGTGTGTTTGTGTGTGTTTTGTGTGTGTGTGTGTGTGTTATGTGTGTGTTTGTGTGTGTGTGTGTTTGTGTGTGTTTGTGTGTGTGTTTGTGTTTTGTGTGTGTGTTTGTGTCTGTGTGTTGTGTGTGTGTATGTTTTGTATTTGTGTTGTGTGTGTGTGTGTGTGTGTGTGTGTGTGTGTGTGTCTGTGTGTATATGTATGTGTCTATATGTATATATATAACTGTGAATTGTTGGTTTAAAGCTGCCAAAACGTTGCGAGCCAATATAGGATGTTGTGAATTGTGTAGCTATAGAAATATGCCCATATCCTGGGCTTCAAATAAAAGGTGCTACGAAAACAAAATTGATCTGGAGTGAATTATTACCAGAAGATGTCCGTTATCTTGCTAGCGCAGATGGAATGAAACAAAGAAATTTCAACATCACAATTTTAATGACTTAATATTTATAAACAATTCTTCAAATTATAATATTCGCTATATTTACTAACATCTTTCTTCGACACAAATTATCCAAAATTATTAGTTACACACGGCACTAATACTATTAATGAAGAGTACATTTTAAGTCAAAAACATGCATTTTATAATTACTATAGATTAATATGGAGAGCTTACAGTTTCTCCAAGACCTTTCTTATGTAAATTATCTTATGTACAAATTATTAAAATTAGGATGACTTATTGCAATAATCTCGATTACCTCCGAAAAAGAAGAAATTAGCTGATCGATACCCCTTTATAATCTTTAATAATGCTCAAACAACACAGGCATACAATATCCATTTAAAGAAAAACATCTATGTGCCAAACCCTTATGTAATTTAACCTATTTAAATTAATTATCGAACACACATGTCCTTCAAAAGATTTAAACAAAGATATACTTGCATTTTCAAAATAAATTCGTTAAGTCAAGTCGTTGATCAAATTTCTGTCTCCATTTTGTACCATAATAACTGCATCGAAAGATCAATTTTCACTTTCTCCGTTTGTTTCCATTATCTCCATAATTCCATTTAAGTTTTTCTTACTTCAATAAGATTTTACTCTTGCACGTCAACGTTTATTTCATAACTTAATAAAAAAAATATTTTTTATCAAATATTTTAAACTAAGTAAAGTGTTCTTGCACTTATTTCAATTCTTTACAATTTGTAGTGACGGTCAAACACATTATAGGTAAGTGCCTTTATAGACGGACCAGTCTTAACTTCACGTTGACTGAACGAATCCTCTTAATTATTTACTAACTTTTATATAACGAAAATGTTTTCTAGTCATTAAGTTCTAGAACTTCTACACTCCTCTAGGTGGTGTTAAGCATGCGAAATGAATAACAGTGTCTACTAAAGCAACATTTACTGTTACTAGAAGATGTTCGGATAATTGCTAACATGGTGGAAATAAATAAAGTATAGTTGACGTAGCTGTTTGAGAAATATACTACGTCAATGATACTAGACGTGCTAAAATTTGGCAAACAGGTTTAGAGAAATGGTTTACGTACTGCTGTTATTTGTAAATTGCGAAATATACTGAACCTGTTTCTATGAAAAATTAAATGTTAGCAAGTATACCATGTAAAATTAGAGAAAGTTGGCACCTATAGGTTAATCATCGTACGTCTAATTTACAAAATATTGCATAGTGGTATGTGGTGTTTGCAGGACTTAAGATGTTACTTTATGCAAATATTGGGTAACATGGCTAGCTCTAGGGTTAATTAAAAAATATATATGTGCTAGTATTATGACAGGATTTGCCTGTATACGAAAAGTTGGCATTACCCTAATATGGTAAACAGGTCCAACGAAAGGATTACATTATCGACCACGTGGTTGAGTGACAAACACAGACAGAGAACGATAGGTTGATGTATGTCTATCTTTTTTCTACTCACATATAGTCCACATAGTCCATGAGAGTCAATTCCTTCATTTTTACATTAGTTTAAATGAGAGTCAATTTGTACTTTAGTTTTGGCTGTTTTGTCCTGCTTTTGCCCAACGGTGTGGCGCCATATATAAACCACAAAAGCTCCACTAAGGGACAAACTAATGAAATGATGGACAGTACGAGGGAAAGTTTCATCATGAGATAAATGTTTGGAAGCAATTGGACTGGTACTACATAATCAATCAATTACATAAATGCCATAAATAATTTCAAGTAATATTAAAATAGACCAAGACGGTAAGAAACGAATTTGAAAGCTCAAAAATACCTATAAATAACTCCGCATAACTAAGGATATGTTATATCGATAGTCTTGCAATTTATGTTACTTTTAAATATATCTAGAATGTCATTAAAATTATTGGTAGATACACATTTTAATATTAAATCCAGATAAAAATAATTAGAGAAAGCAACTTCGGTACGTAATAGATTTCGCCACTTCTGTGTGATAATCATATAAACAGATAAATTAATTTTTATTTATGGTACTAGTATGTTGGCCCACATTAAAAATTATTTTATTTTCAATCATTTTTCTTAACTAGTACCAAATGATGTAACAAGTATTACTAAAGACAGTAAATATTTTTCAATTAGAAAAATTAGAAAGGCATGTGTTGTTAAAGTTCATGGTTGTTGACTCCGCAACGCTATTTAAGGTAAATTGTTTTTTATTTTGTACATGTTTCGCCTGCTGTGAATATCTTTGTTCGCTCAATGGCTTTTGACTGACCATCATTTTTTGTAGTAAGTGAAATTAGAAATCTTGAAGTTAGTTTTGTTTCAGAATCTGAATGATTGATCGTTTACAGTACACGAATTTACAACCATTAGTGGGCATTTACGGTAACAATGTTGCTCACGCATACAAAATTAAAGAAGGTAGACAGGATATTTTACATTTTCTATCACTTAGATTACAATATTTAAACAGAAGTTTGCATTGGTCTTGTTAACGCACACATAAATATATATAAAATGTCTAACTTATGATTATGAATATTAAATTAGTTAGATGTTTAGATATCATTTCCAATCGCTTAAGGCAATACATAATAAATTCTTTAACTAATTTTTTAAAGTTATGCAATCGAATTTGGAGCACAATCTTGAATTCTCCAATTAATTCACAAAATTATACTTTGATAAAAGTATTTCTGCATTCCTATGTTTTTGATTGACAACAGGTTTCTTAAATTATGCGCATGATTAAAATAGACACACGGTGTTATACAAAAACCACTTTTACTTTCGATATTCTCCGTGGCCTCCGCCTGATTATTGTAACATTTTATTATAATCCTAGATAATAATCGCATTCAGGCATAAAATATCGAGCACGCTACACATAAACCACTGATACCAGGGTAGTTTCTGTATCTTTGCAGACACACTACTGCAAGACATAAATTAGTATATACAAGAACAAAATATATTTACAACATGGCACAACTGATATGTGTATATATGTATTGCTATGATATCTCCGCACGCCGATGTAATTAGCGTTCAGTTCCTGCTGCCTGCCACCGCTGTGTCTCTAAATAACCTCCAATTTAAATTTTAAACACAATTCGTTTTATATGCCTCGACTAGCTCAGTTTAATCCACACATAGTGCACGACGGTACGATAACAAAGAAGTTTTTACACATTACACCTCTCACCCCCCTTTCTCTAACACCTTCCTACTTGAATGAGATAAACGAACTTACCAAAATTTGTATTATGACCAAAAAAATAATATATACACTTCACAGCTTTACAATTTTTTTTAATGTGATTTGCTATTCAAAAATAAACCCCTGAATCAAAGTAACAATCTAAATCTGTTTGTCCCCAAATTATAATTCCCGTAAATCAGTTAAAGCCAGCAAAAATAACACTGTATACTACTGAAAGTACCTTTTGAACGTTCAAACAACCTTTCTTTTTCTCTACGTAATTTTTAAAAAATTTTTGATGACCCTTTACATAACTATTTCAATAAATGCAAAAATGTAAATATTCAAAATGAAATGAATGCCTTATGCTATTAAAGAATATTCTTATTTCTGATCTGTGTTTTCCTTGCGTGTTTCCAATTCGTAGAACTGCTGCTGCATGCGATTGACCAGTACCCCTGGATTGTTTTTAGTTAAGCTCTCTTGTTTATTGCGTAGTACAACTCGGCTAAACGCCCAGTTTAACCCTTAGTTGATTTTCTTAATTAATTCCTCCGTTCAATTCTCAGATGCTTATGTAGACCAATATTTAGATGGTTGTTTAGACAAATACTTAAATCATTATTTAGTCGATAATGTAGTGGTTCATTTAGTTGACTATCTGGTCGAATATTTAGATTACTTAGTTTGTTCTCTGGTCGAATATTTAGAGCCCTAAGTTATTAAATATTAAAATTATGTTTAATTAACAATTTTAACTTACGTTTCAAAGTCAATGGCAAATTTCTATCGTATACTTGCACTAGTATTATTATTTCAAAATTTTTCTATCACGACTTTGACTCAAATTATAATTATTTAATTTACTATTTTCATTTCGCGTGATTTTCTAATTTAAACTGGTACCAAGCGTGCCTTGGTTGAAGAAAGACTTATTTTTTTTATCAAATTCGTGTCCTATATAAAGGATCCGCATCTTCACCTGTATCATTGGTTTTCCGAATTTACCTTGTTGATTGAGGCGTTGTACATTGCTTTATCATGCAGGCCTTCGGACTTTCTATAAAGTTACTATCCAAATTCTCGTCGAGATGCTTAGTACATCACGTAGTCATCTAGTTTTGTATAGCGTATTCCTTTGTACCTTTCTCAAGTCACGTCTGCGTTTTTGCATAGCAATTTATTCAAACTTTCTGTTTAATTTATCACGTAGCCAAACGTCTGTTTTCTTGTTTTGTTTTCCTAATCTGTTGGATTTTATTCGAATTTTGTGATGTTTACAATTAAAAGATCACTTAGTCAAATTTTTATGATGATGTAAATTGAATGCGTTTATTCACTTCTTGCGTTTATGAAACATATCTGTTTAGAATGGGATTCTTTTATTGCGAATATGCATGGTGATTTCCTTACACTAATGCGTATTTATTTCAATAAGACTCGTTGCGTTTATAATGTTATTCATGCGTATTTATTTTCGGTTTCATACTTGCATTGTTGTTTTAAAATGAATTGTTCGGCGTACAAGTTATTTATATTACTAAATGTGATTTGATTTTTAAAGAATGAGCTTCCTTTTATTAGTTAAACTTAATTGTGATTTATATACAGTGTGTTTGATATTAGCATTTTGCTTGATTGGCGAATTGCGTACCTTTTATGATAAAATTGTTTAGTTTTCTGAACTTTAGTGCTGTTAACGTGGAGCGTTCAATCCTTATGACTCTATATACCCCTAAATAACCCTATTATCATTACAATGTATACATATGTGTATATATATATATATATATATATATATACTCCATTTTAGTCCATAAGGATGGAATACGAATTCTGATTTAGGAAATACACAAGATCCAACTTTGATTAAATGCGCTGGATGTAAAAAATGCGCTTTATAGAAGCAAAATTAAGGAAGATTTATGTATCTTTTCATTTATTCGGTATGGAAACTAATTGTAATTATGAGGAAGTAAAGAAACCTTTATTAAACCGTGCTTGTATTTGGAGAATTCGAGTAATGTTGTGTAACATCATTTCATTTATTAGCAACGAAATTAATGAATTAAAGGCATTAATGGAAACTGAAAAACAAGCACAAACATTTACAAATATAAGGAACGAATCAGGTCAGTTAATGCCAAATACAGTATGAATAACCTATTCACAGGATTACCATGGTTACCTGTTGACATCTCAAATCGCATTCAATCAGATGCAAATTATACTCACAGAATTAGCACAACAAGCGCAACAAAATAACATTCATTACAATCTTAGCAATTACAGGCATACAGGAAATTATACTCTGATTTTATTGCGCAACATATACTATATATATATATATATATATATATATATATATATAAAAATATATTGCTGTGATAAGGGGTTGTTTAAGGGTGTATTTTATAGCAATGGTCATGTAGTAATCAGAAATTATAATAGGAAACAGAAAACTGCATTTATTTAAGAGAAAATTGAGTAATTGGGATAGTTTGTAAATAGTAAGCAGTCAACACCCTGTATATAGAGTATAAGTAGTTTTAAGCGACGCAAATAGTAAACAATAGGACGCATAGTTAGCATAGAAATAAGTAATTCATGCATTAGGTAAATAGTAAATGTTTAACACCCGGTATATAGAGTTTTAGTAATTTTATGTAAGGCAAATAACGATATTTTTTCAGTGGAAGCACGCGTATTTAGAAGTGAGCACAGTTCGTGTAATTAAACACGCATTTCAAAGGATTCTAATCAGTTATGATAATACGGAGATAAGAAATAAAACTTAAAGAAGCATAGTGTAAGTGCGTACAAACAATTAACAATTTTTAATAGTAAAGGTAATTAAAAATGCGTAAAGAAATAAACATACTTGAAAATCGAATTTCGAATTGCATCAGGTATTTGTGTATAATATGGAAACGCGATTATTTTCCCAAAACACCGCATGGTCTGATAACAAGACATATGTAAGCAAACAACAATTACTCGAAAGGCCGAGAATGTTACATCAGAAAACCACTTTAAGTGTAGAAAATAGAAAGGCCTTATTGGTCAAGATTAGCGACGGGTTTGTAAGCCAAACCTACAGACGAAGTGGGATATCAATCATATATTAACAGCGAGAATGCTAACGGAGGTCAGTTTCAACTCAACAAGGCCAAGCTGTGTCACTATGAATCAAAGAGTAACGCGTACGTAATAATATTTTGATAGTAAAAGTGTGTAATGACAGATAGTGCTACGAATATGAAAATTTATATTGCCGATGAACGTAAGTAGAATTTGGGGAATTTATTTAAACTAAAATATAATAATAATAGGGCTCCAGAGGGGGACGATAACATTCTATGTTGGAGGACAGTAAATCTAAGTTGTGATAATAATAATTCGGAGTTTGATGACAATGATCTAAGTTTGGTGAGAATAAACTCTAAGTCCGACAATAATAATCCAGAGGGTGATGACAATAATTTAAATGTAATAATTCAAGCGTGTGGATAGATAGTATTTCAAATGGGTATATAATAATTCCGAATTGGTGGAAAATAATTTCGAATACGATGGATGGTATAATAATGCATGGAGAATTCTAATTGATGTTAGTTGATAATGGATGCGTCGATAATTTTGGTTGCGAGAAGGAAATAAAGAGACACACATATCAGGTTAGATCTTTTTAGTTTTAAGACATATTTTTTATTTGAATTTGAATATTGAATTGATTAATTAATATAAAATAGTGTAACAGAGTCAGCAACGAACTTTTGCATACGTTAAAAGTACGTGAAATAATAAAGGGGTTTTGAACGTTCCAGGCTTCTTTTGATAAAAAAAGAATAGTTTTTGGTGACTTTAGATTGATGGTAAAATATATGATTTTTGAGATGACTTATAATATTGATTGATTGAAAAGTGTATTTTATTAATTTTCAAAACCTGTACATAATATTTGTTTTCATTATATGGAATTGAATTAACTTCATTTTATAATTCAAAATAAAAGCTAGTCGAGGTAGAATAATAAAATTTGTGGGAGTGTAACTTGATTGAGATAAACACAGAGAGGTGGAGTTAGAAGTAGAAAACGCCATTGTTACCGAGTACGGCGTTATCATATCAAGTTTTGTTATTGGTCGATACAAGGTCGGTCTACTATAGCTCCAGGAGTGCATAGCAATATTAATATGGCCGCCCAAACGATAGCGCACGAATAATTGTGAGAGTATCATAAATATATATATATATATATATATATATATATATATATATATATATATATATATATATTATATATATATATATATACATTCTTATAATTTTTCGAACGGACGTAGCTAATGAAATAAAGTTGTGTAGAATCTTGAGATACACCCATTCGTACAAATAAAAATTACAGCGTCAATTTGTAATTATATTCGGCGTTTCGGCATGAAGAATTATATCTTCTTCAAAGACTAGAATTTAACAAATATTGGTATACAGACTTAAAACAGTGTAGCTGCCCCACGTATAAATTTACTATGACGTTAAAATTTTCACATGTACTAAACCTTGCTCGGTCATATGTTGCCCAAGTTTGTTTCTACAAGTAGAATGAATCATCCTACTCAAAATCATCTTGATACATAACTTGTAGCTAACTACCATTATTGGAATTGCGAAGTATTGACTTGGTTTTGCAAAATTTCACCATGTAAATGACTCCAATAGCATTTAAATAAGAAAACCAACTAATTTTTACCACAAGAAAACAATACGTGTTCTCACAATATATTCGTCATACTAGAATTAAACATTATTTGAAATATATTCCATTCTGAACGGACCTGCACCTTGACGACGTTCTAAAATACTAGAACAGGTAGAATGGCTTGCGCGATTCAATGAGGTAGAGCCGAACTATAGGTTTAACCAAATTAGGGGGTCTTTAGAGAGGAACCAGACTAAGACAGGTCCGCGAAAGAGGACAGCAGCTTTTTCGGTACTTAGAGTGGCAGAGACCATAGGGGTCGGTATGACATTCTAAGACACACTACTGTGATGTGGAAGGCATTATAATTTGAATAAGGGCCGCTATACTTGCGGCCACGTTCCCAGTGCTCCACCCGAAGGTACTACATTGGCTGATGTGGAAGGCAACGGGAAACCACCACATTACCTCCCAAGTACACTGCCTACAGAAATTATTAAGCATGATGGCATCCTCTGGGGTAAAAATTTCTGGAGGAAAAATAGTCCTCCATTCGGATCTCCGGGAGGGTACTACTTCGGAGGATGTGATCCGAAAGAATAGAAATAGATCCGTGAACATTCTACGAGTCAGAGTGTGGAATGCCAGAAGTATGAAACAAGTAGGTAAGCTAGAGAACCTGAAACTCGAAATGAGTTGGTTAACACTAGACATAGTAGGAATCAGCGAAGTCCGCTGGCCAGAGGCGGGGGATTTTTGGAGTAGAGACTTGAGGGTAATTCATACAGGATCAGAGGAAGGAAATTCGGAGTTGGGGATAGTTATGCGAAAAAATATAAGACAAAGTGTAGAAAACTACTTACAAAAGAACGAAAGAGTACTCATGATTAGATTTGAATCTAAACCAGTAAATACAGTAATAATAAAAGTATTCATGCTCACCTCTAGCTACAATGAGGAAGAGGTAGAGGCGATCTACAAAGATATCGAAGACATACTAAGATACGTATAAGGGCATGAAAATTTAATAATTATGGGGGATTTAAATGCAGTGGTAGGTGAGGGTAGGGAAGGAGAGATAGTAGGTTTATTTGGTTTAGACACGAGAAATGACAGGGGAAATAGGCTGGTAGAATTTTGCGACAAGAACAACTTAACCATCACAAATCCATTATTTCAACATCATGCTAGAAGACGATATACGTGGAAGATGCCAGGAGATATAGGAAGGTATCAAATAGATTACATTATTGTTAGACAACGGTTTAAAAATCAAGTAAAAGACTACAGAAGCTACCCGGAAGCAGATATAGACACTGACCACAACTTCGTAATTATGAAGGCCGCACTTAAATTTAAAAATCTGAAAAAGAGGAACGAAAAAAGACACTGACTTTGAGAAGCTAAAAGATAAAGATATCCACGTTAGATTTGAAAAAAAGTCAAATGAGTTGCTGAAAGATATCGGGAAAATTTCTGATACTAAGGAAGTAGAAACAGAATGGAATAACATTAAATCCAGCCTAGACATGACGGCCAGAGATATTCTGGGGTATACACAAAAAGAAAATAAGAAACCAATGGATTGATGAAAAGTGCAACGAGGTACAAACTAAGATGGAAATAGGAAAGACAGACGAAGCATACAAATTAATTAGAATGAATTTTAGGGATATAAAACCATATAGCAAAAATATAAGGGATGCGGGAGGAAACGTCATTATAGAAAATGTAGAGAAAGTAGCCAGACGGCAGGAATATATAGGGAATTAATATTCAGGAGAGGAATTAACAGCATTAGAACAGGAATCAGACATTGAAAAGGATGCCCTGGGATATCCTATACTTAGAGATGAGTTTGAATTAGCATTAAGGAGTCTGAAAAATGGTAAGGCACCGGGTACAGATAAGGTGCAAGCAGAAACTCTAAAAGCCGCTGGACAAACAGTAACAGAACGTCTTTTCCGACTTATAAGCTATATGTATGAGACAGGCGAGATACTCAAAGATTTCAAACCTAACATCATAGTAACTATACCAAAAAATAAAGAGGCGCGGATAGAGGTGAAAATTTTTGAACAATAAGCTTGACAGCACACGTTTCAAAAATATTAACTAGAATTGTACAAAGACGAATTGAAAAACGAGCTGAAGAAATACTGGGAGAAGATCAATTTGGGTTTAGGCGAAACAGGGGAACACGGGAGGCTATTTTAGCTCTGAGGGTGATAATGGGAAAACAATAGAGAAGGGGGAAAGCGTATATATATATATATATATATATATATATATATATATATATATAGGGTTTGTAGATCTGGAAAAAGCATTCGACAATATAAAATGGAAAAAATGTTTGAAATACTCAAAAAGATTGGAATTAGTTATAGGGATAGACGAATAGTACATAGCTTATACAAAGAACAAACAGCAGTAATAGAATTAGATCAAGAAAGTAGAGAAGTAAACATTAGGAAAGGGGTGAGACAGGGATGTGCCTTATCCCCATTAATTTTAAAGTTGTACATAGAAGAGGCAATGAATACTGTCAAATGCAGGAAGGCATTTGAAATTAATATGCAGGGACAAAAGATTGATATGCTTAGATTTGCAGATGATATAGCGGCATTAGCACATAGCAAGGAAGAGTTAGAAGCTGCTGGTATGAAAATTGACAAAAATAAAACTAAAGTTCTAGTATGCAAAGGAGGGGAAAATAAGTCAAAAACAAGAACACAAATAGGTAACGAGAACTTACAAGAGGTTAAGGATTTCTGCTACCTAGGAAGTCAAATAACGCAAGATGGGAAAATCACAAAAGATATAAAACAAAGATTGGTACAAGGTCGTGCTACATTTAACAAGAAAAAGCAACTACTGTGTTCAAAGACCATAAACATAGAAACAAGGAAAAGATTGCTTAAAACACATATGTTTTGTGTGGAGCACAGCACTGTATGGCTGTGAAGCCTGGACAGTAGGAGAAGCAGACAAGAAAAAGGTAGAAGCCTATGAAATGTGGTGCTACAGACGTATGATGAAGATACCATGCACAGACAAAGTTAAGAACAAAGAGGTACTAGAAATGGTAGGGGAAGATAGAACTATTTGGAAAACAGTAAAAAATAGGAGAGGTAGGATAATAGGCCACATACTAAGACATGAGGGAATAGTGCGGAATATATTAGAAGCAGAGATAGGAAAAAAAAGAAGTAGAGGTAGACCTAGGTTAGACTACTGCAGACAGATAGTGAAAGATGTAGGTTGTGAGAATTTCAGGGAAAAGTGTAGACTAGCTTAGAATAGAAATCATTGGAGGTACGCTTCCAACCAGCCGCAAGATGAAAAAATAATTACAAAAGTAATAACTGTACTTAAACATGGTGATTATTATAAACAACTACAGATATTGGTTTTGCAATACTCTCAACTAATGTTAATTGTGCGAAAGGATTTATTTGAAAACAATAATGCGGCAAATGTCTAAGTGCTGGGTAACCTTGGCAGCCACATGCTGCTTAACCCCCTTCACATACCACTGAATCTCTGTGAAATAGGGCATATAATTAGAAAACAATAGAAGGAAATCGAGTTGTATATCGGCTGTTGTGAGAATTGCAGGGAACGGTGTAGGCCAACTCTGAACATAAATAAGCTGAGGTACAAGTCTAACCAGTTTCAAGCTGTAAAACCCAATGACAAAAAAATAAGTGCTCTTAAATCTGATGATTATTATAAACAACTACAGGTGTTGGTTGTGAAATATTTTCAACTAATGTTGATTGTGCGAAAGGATAAATTGGAAAAACTATTAATTCGACAAAGGTTCAGGTGCTGGGGGAACTTGGCAGCCAAATGCTGCTTACCCACCCCTTGACATACCACTGAATATCGGGAAATAGGGTATATAACTGTAAAACAATAGAAGGTGACCGAACTGCATCAAACAAGAAAGAATCGCAGCTATGTTCAAAGACAACGAACATAGATACAAGGAGAAAACTGTTCAAAGCATAGTGTGGAGCACAGCACAGTACATCTATGAAATAGCGGCAGTAGGAAAAGCAGGCAGAAAGAGATAGAAGCCTTCTGGAATGTTGTGCTTCAGACGTATGAAGATGGTAGCATGAATAAACAAAGTTAATAACAAATAGGTTTTAGAAATAGTAGAGGAATAAAGATATCTGTGGAAAATGAAAAATAGGAGAAATAGGACTGGATACGTTCTAAGGCGTTTCTGGGGAATAGTATGGAATATAGTACAAGCAGAGATAGGAAAAGAAAGGTAGAGGTAGACCGAGATCAGACTTTAGCACACAGATAGTGATAGATGCAGACTGTGCAAATTTTAGGGAAATGTGTAGGTTGGTTCAGACTAAAAACAATGAGGGTACGCGTCTAACGAGTTCTAGGACTGTGGTGTGGGCAGAAATGAAACAAAGAACAATAACAACTCTGCAAAGCATAATGACATTACCTCTTGACAGAAAAATAACGTATAAAAAAAAGGAACACATCGACATAAACGCAGAAAGAATTGGATTCCGCAGCAAAGTATGGCTATCATAAAATAATACAGCGCGGAACAGTAAAACTCGTTACTATATTAACACTTATAAAACAAAATGTAATAAAGTATCAACATTTAACATGGGCGCATGGTCCGATAATTATTTCGGTCGAAAAACTTCCAATATTAACAACTAGTAGACTAGTTCAGTTAGGTTAAAAGAAAGTTGTATACTGGGGGTAGATAGTTGAGCTCTATAGTTGATTTTGGACGTGAACCTGGCGTCACTCGTTAGCGTTATACGTAACACAGGTTCTTTAAGTGCTTATTGATTCCTATAATTATTATAACTGACATTTCGGAGGGACATAAAAGCAAAAGAAATAATTATTTCTTAAAATAGCGAGCTTCAGTTTTTACATAATATTCGATGATATCTCAATAAAAAAAGATCTACAACTCCAAAGACAAGAAATTTAAATCACAATTATATGTATAAAATTACATACCTAAACGATTCTTAAATCAAACAATATTGATAATAAATATCTTCTTGCATAAAGATAATCTTCTATATAAGCTAAAGTTAACGTTTAGGCATCAATAAATACACAGTTTCGACAATTACAATTATGTTGACTTACCGTTACCAGTCAGAACTTCATACAGGAACGAATTTAAGCTGGAAAGCTTGGCTTTGGATTGATCTGCATTAAAGTATCTGTTTTGTCTAGAGATGAGCGAAGCAACCCCTCACCGGCAAGTAGCTTTAAATGTCAAAGGAGTTTTGTGGTGTGACGTTAACCAAACATTCTGTGTTGAAGACACCACGTGAAAAGCAAATAACTTAGTTATCTATCTTCCAAAACGGTACACTATGAACAGTGAAAGAAAATGTCCTAACGATCCTTTCTAAGAGGTAGTACAAGTTGTAGAAATAAGGATGACTTCTGATTGACAGAAAACTATCTACAAGAGCACCTCGAATTATTCACATCTGTGTGATAGTTATAAAAGCAGGTCTTCTTATCAAATATCGATGTAAATGTTAAGAACGAAATCTAAATTGTGATTTTTAGCCGATTTTTCTGATAGTGTTAAAAACAGCACACAAAGAAAATGTGACTGAAATAAAAATTCACACGTTACAACAACAAGTTCTTAGTAATCATAGTAAGTAGTCAATGTTTGGAGTCACTGTTACAAAAGTTTACTGAGTAAGTAAACTATACAACTGTTATGATGTTTTTGAGAACTTGAGCGATTGTAAAAACAAATGCTAATATTAGATTACTCCTGCGTAATTAACATGACTATACTAAGGGGGTTGACGATAATCCTACCCTATTCAGAACATGTACAGTTAGCTGATTGTCTGGCGCAATACAACACGCGCGACGCTCCCCTTTGAAAGGGTTAAATTAAATTTTAACACTAAAATATCGATAGCGGCTGTGGACGTTAATGCGAGGGCCCATTCCTGATTATCATATTAATTCAGATCCTGGCAAGGGCTGTCTTTGAAACTGTTGTTATAAATCCGTTGTACAGTTTCAGTTGGGCGGGTCAGTTGAATTGTTGCCTAGAGATACAATTATTTAATTGTTAATATAACTACTAAATGTTTAAAATTTAAATTTTTTTATATTAAATAAACTATCTCTTGGTGAGTATTTAATAAAGAGATCAGCATCATTAGGTCTTCAGTCCTGGAACTGGTTAGACGCGTACCCTCATTGTTTCCTATTCTGAATTAACCTACAGATTTCCTTGAAATTTGTAGTCTGATTCTATCACTATCTAATAACGAGAGTATAACTCAAATTCCTGTTTTTTAATCAACTCCAGTATTTATTTAACTGTTGACATTAAAAAACAATTACGTTTGTTTGGAAAGAAAAATTATTTACAAAATTATACATATTTTCTCGCCGCCGCCGTGAGGCAATGAAGTATGCATGTAACTTTGGGTTTAGTAGTTTCGAGTTCGATTTCCAGACGCGGCAACACTGAAAATATATAAGGTGAACAATTTTTATCTTTAGGATGGAGCATACACGAATACATAACACTACCACGCTTGTAACAGCAAGGAAAACATTGGTATATGAAGTTAGCTGTAATCAACACGAATCTTAAAGATGAGCTAGTGGTTATTTTTCAGAGGACTAATCGAGCTTTTAGATTATGTAAGTGCCAGAGTTTACAATTTCCCAAGGTGATAATTTTTGGTGAAGAATTGTAAGTGAAATTTTGCTCATTATCAATGTATGCCTGCTTAAAATCAAGGCATACAGGAAATTTGAAGCTATCAATTAAGAAAACATATTAATTTATTCACGGATCTCTAAGCCCACTGGTGGTTTTCTTTCTTCATTTAAACAACAAAGGAATTACATAATCACTATAGGAATTACTTGATTGTGTATAAATGTTTGATTCTGTTATTTTACTTATCCAATAGTAAAAACAAATCTTTTTTCAAAACTGTTTCCATAATCACAAGAAAAGAAAAAGAAAAGCGAATGAACTTGGTGTGCACGCATATAACGCGATCCGTAGTATATATATATATATATATATATATATATATGTATACAATAATTTTTATATTTTCTTGACCATTTATATAATTTTTTGCAAAACTTTTCTTGGAACTGGTCATTAATAATTAATTTGAATGTTTTCTACATGTAAAATAAACACTTTTTCTTGCTTTTAATTTTAATATTCATATGACGCGTTTCGGTTAAACAACCATTTTCAAATATGAAACCTATAAACTATCTCTAATTAAATAATGATTTTTAAAATTAAATTGTACATACCATTTAATGCAAAGTCAAACTACTAAAACTTACAAACTAAATAAATTATTTTTAACATTGTAGGATAAGCAACAATACATCCTAATAATACTCTTTAGGTTTTTAATTTAAAACTTGCTTTCCTTGTCAATTTACAACTAACATTTAGATTAATAAAATTTTACAAAACTAATACCTTATCAGTGATAATGCTAGTTGAATTAAACATATGAATTTTTACATGCTTATGCTGATATATAGTGTGAGAGGATATTAATGTATGTGTATTCAGATTATTTCTGTTGTATTAAATTGTGGTAAATATTTATAAATCCGTCTTGGTCTATTTTTGAGTTTATAGCTTTAGGGTTTTTGAATTTCTATTGTTTCAAGTATGTTTCTTTTGTTATCATTTATTTCCGTTCCTAAAATTTTAACATTACTAAAATCGAACTGGTGGACTTTTTCAATTGCGTGCGTTGCTAGGGACCGTACTTTTTAATTATTAGTTTTAATAGTATATTTGTGTTCATAAACTCGTTTATGGAGGTATTGTTTAAATTTCCGATATATATCAGGGCATTCTTTACAGTTGATTTTGTATATTGTGTAAGGTATCTGTTTTCCATCTATTATCGGTTTAAGTTTTGTAAATACCGCTCTTGAAGAGTTATTTGGCTTATGTGCCACATAGATGTTATAGTTCTTAAGGCATTTTTTAATTTTTCTGATAACCCTGAGTATATTCAATCCCTATTTTAATTTCATTAATCTGTTTTCTTGTTTACCGCCATTATTATATATTTTATGGACTTTGTTTTATTATCTGTTCAATAAATGATTTAGGGTATTTATTATTTTAAGTACATTTTTAACCTTTTTATATTTTTGACCTATGTTAGTTGTGGAATTGTATGGCACGTTCCACCAGGTTATTTACTACATTTTTTATATTGCTTTGGTACACATGATAAGAAATTTAAATATCTGCCACTCCATGTATTTTTCTATACCAATTTGTGGATATTTCCCTTTTGTGTTATATGAAATAAGCGTATCAAGAAATGGTATAGATTTATTTATTTCCTTTTCATATGAAATTGAAGTTTTGGATGATAACTGTTAAAGGCCTTTACCTTTCATCCACTTTATTTCTGGCAGACATATAATACTATCATCAACAAACCTTTTATAAAACACAGGTTTATAGCTTAATTTTTCAATAGCATGCTTTTCTAGTTCTTCAAGTACTAGGTTTGCAATTGTTGATGATATGGGGGAACCCATTGCCGTACCAAATATTTGGGAATAAATTTTTTTGTCGAATGTAAAATATGTGGCTTCTAAACAGATTTTAACTCCTTTTATGTACTCCTCCATGGGTAATGTTGTTGTAAAATGGTATAAAAACAACTATATAACACTAAAGGTCAAAAACCAATTAATTTGCCACAATGGACATACACCATACATGTATGGAGTACCTAAGATACACAAAACTAATATCCCCCTCCGGCCCATTGTAAGTACAAAAAACGCACCTACATATAATCTGTCGAAATACTTAATTGAAACAATTAAAACAATTATCGGAACAACTGAATATGCAATTAAAGACAGTTGGGATTTTCAAAAATTTATCGTTAAACAAATTATACCAAATAACCATGTATTAATTTCATTAGATGTAAAATCGTTATTTACTAATATCCCAACACAACTAGCTATAAATATTATTAAAATAAATGGCCAAAAATAGCTTTAACAACATTACCCATGGAGGAGTACATAAAAGGAGTTAAAATCTGTTTAGAAGCCACATATTTTACATTCGACAAAAAAATTTATTCCCAAATATTTGGTACGGCAATGGGTTCCCCCATATCATCAACAATTGCAAACCTAGTACTTGAAGAACTAGAAAAGCATGCTATTGAAAATTAAGCTATAAACCTGTGTTTTATAAAAGGTTTGTTGATGATAGTATTATATGTCTGCCAGAAAATAAAGTGGATGAAACGGTAAAGGCCTTTAACAGTTATCATCCAAAACTTCAATTTACATATGAAAAGGAAATAAATAAATCTATACCATTTCTTGATACGCTTATTTCATATAACACAAAGAAATATCCACAAATTGGTATAGAAAAATACATGGAGTGGCAGATATTTAAATTTCTTATCATGTGTACCAAAGCAATATAAAAATGTAGTAAATAACCTGGTGGAACGTGCCATACAATTAGCACACAATAAACATAGGTCAAAAATATAAAAAGGTTAAAATGTACTTAAAATAATAAATACCCTAAATCATTTATTGAACAGATAATAAAAACAAAAGTCCATAAAATATATAATAATGGCGGTAAACAAGAAAAACAGATTAATGAAATTAAAATAGGGATTGAATATACTCCAGGGTTATCAGAAAAATTAAAAATGCCTTAAGAACTATAACATCTATGTGGCACATAAGCCAAATAACTCTTCAAGAGCGGTATTTACAAAACTTAAACCGATAATAGATGGAAAAACAGAACCCACACAATATACAAAATCAACTGTAAAGAATGCCCTGGAGTATATATCGGAAATTCTAAACAATACCTCCATAAACGAGTTTATGAACACAAATATACTATAAAACTAATAATAAAAAAGTACGGCCCTAGCAACGCACGCAATTGAAAAAGTCCACCAGTTCGATTTTAGTAATGTTAAAATTTTAGGAACGGAAATAAATGATAACAAAAGAAACATACTTGAAACAATAGAAATTCAAAAACCCTAAAGCTATAAACTCAAAATAGACCAAGACGGATTTATAAATATTTACCACAATTTAATACAACAGAAATAATCTGAATACCACATACATTAATATCCTCTCACACTATATATCAGCATAAGCATGTAAAATTCATATGTTTAATTCAATAGCATTATCACTGATAAGGTATTAGTTTTGTAAAATTTTATTAATCTAAATGTTAGTTGTAAATTGACAAGGAAAGCAAGTTTTAAATTAAAACCTAAAGAGTATTATTAGGATGTATTGTTGCTTATCCTACAATGTTAAAATAATTTATTTAGTTTGTAAGTTTTAGTAGTTTGACTTTGCATTAAATGGTATGTATGCAATTTAATTTTAAAAATCATTATTTAATTAGAGATAGTTTATAGGTTTCATATTTGAAAATGGTTGTTTAACCGAAACGCGTCATATGAATATTAAAAATTAAAAAGCAAGAAAAAAGTGTTTATTTTACATGTAGAAAACATTCAAATTAATTATTAATGACCAGTTCCAAGAAAAGTTTTGCAAAAAATATATATGTATATATATATATATATATATATATATATATATATATATTTGAACAAAGAGGAAAAAGTTTACAATATGCAGAACGAAGGAAACAGTTGAAGTTAAGGCTTTAAAGTATATGACTTAGCGAATATCATATACCTAAAACCCGGAAGAAATACGAGGCAGTATATAAAATAAGGCAAACCGCTTTGAAAGAGACGTTAGAATTTTAAAAAACCTGTATTTTTCATCTGATGAACACCTGTGTTGCAGGTATTAAAGAAAGTAAAGTGACCCACGCTGCTGATAGAAAAAAACTAATTAAAAAGGAAACGTTTAGAAAGTATACGAATATTGTAAAATAAATATGTAAAGAAAAAGATAGAGAAATAAGAGGCTTAAAAAATATCAAGTGCAAAAATTGAAAACAAACAAAAGTTTAGTTATTAAATACTTTTCCATTAGTAATTCAAATAAAGTGACTTGCAACCCATTTAGAGGAATATCAATGTTTTAAATAATGCAAAGTAGCTAGTAATTGAAAGATCGAAAATATAAGACCCCGGAGAGGATTCGAACCTCTATCTACGGCTTTCGCGGCTGGTGCATATAAGTCTAAGTTATTACTTCATCTTATTAACTAATATAATATTGAAAATCAGTTTCACTTGTGCAATTACTAATATTTGTAATTGGCTTATAGTTGGCTTATAGCCGTAAATTTGAGCGTCGCCTCCTGTCTGTATCTGACAGAAGTAAAACAACTGGACACGGTCAGATATGATTGACAAAAATGCCAAACGTAATTGAAAGTTAGGTTGATGTAGGGTTTCGTATATGATATAGATTAGTATATCTTTTCTATAGTAATCACCTATTTGGGTGGCGCAACAGGTTAGCGCATCGGTCACGAAAACCGAAGATACAATTCAAATACTGTTCGGGACTTTATATTTTCCATATTTTAATTACTAGCTCGATTTGAAATGATCATTTAGGATTTGAATAAAAATCTTCAGTTCTGGAACTGGTTAGACGCATACCCTCATTGTTTCCTATTCTGAGCTAACCAGCACATTTTCCTGAAATTTCCACAGTCTGTATCTTTCATTATCTGCGTGCAATAGTCCGTTTGAAAATTATTTGGTTCTTAAATGTGTTTATTCAAGTTACTAGAAAGTACTACAACAGGATAAATTCGCATCAAGCAAATAAAATTTATTAATCATTTCTCGATCAAGTCAATATAAGTAAATGTAAATCGTCCTCAAATACGTTACCGTTTTATTCTGATTTTTAGAACTAAGTCTAAGGGAACATAATTTCCGAAACGTCATTTATTTACAAATGACACTATTATTGTAACCTTAAAATTTGGACGAAATAAAACCCAAAAAAAGATTATTTGGACTTAGTTAATACATTGCAACATCCAGAAATATATAACTAAATATATATATATATATATATATATATATATATATATATAAGACTAGATATTTGCAGTCCGCAATAAGGAATTGTGTAGAACAAAATAAAAAATAATATGTATCTGTGAATAAACTCTTTATTCACCTATACAAATTGAGGTAATTGTATAGCCATTAACACAATAGCCTTTTTAATTCACGAGGGGAGGAAACATCCACTGACCGGCCGGTTTCAGCTTCCTTAAGCTTTGTCAGAGCGAATTAGTTTCCAACAACCCTATGAAGTAATCGAAGCTATTATACTAATATAATTTCGAAGGGATCCTTGTAGTATAGCAAAAGTAAATAATATTGCTATCAGGTGGTAAAACTCCAACACTACTAAGCGTGGAAGTACAACGATTGATTTAAAACTACATCGTCGTTCTATAGATGGCTATACAAGTATGTCTGGCCTTTGAGATTTGCGGAATGTTATAGCAAAATTTATTTGCCAAATAACAAATCTTTTCGTGGCGACACCTGTTTCTTGTCACAAAGGCAATTCATAATAATAAGAGACTAGTTTTTTCAGTCCACAATAAGGAATTGTGTTGAGCAAAATAAAAAATAAGATGTATCTGTGAATAAACTCTTATGAAAATAATAAGAGCTATATTCACCTATACAAATCGAGCTAATAGTTGTATAGCCATTAACAAAACAATAGCTTTATTAATTCACAACGGGGGGAAACATCCACTGACTGGCCGTTTTAAGCTTCCTTATGCTTCGTCAGAGCGAATTAGTTTCCAACAACCCTATGAAGTAATCGAAGCTATTATGCTAATATAATTTCGAAGGAATCCTTGTACTATAGCAAAAGTAAATAATATCGCCATCAGATGGTACAACATCAACACTACTAAGCGTGGAAGTACAAAGATTGATTCGAAACTACATCGTCGTTTTATAACTGAAACCGACCGGTCAGTGGATGTTTTCTCTTCTTGTGAATTAATAAAGCTATTGTTTTGTTAATGGCTATACAACTATTAGCTCGATTCGTATAGGTGAATAAAGCTCTTATTATTTTCATAAGAGTTTATTCACAGATACGTCTTATTGTAAATATATATATTGCTGTGTAATGCTCCTTTGTCGAGCCTCACGAATTGAGCGTCAAATTTTGCTGTGATATACTTTTTTGAATGCGAGAACTGGCCCTTAAAAAAACATTCTAGCTCCACAGATTGGGCGTCATATTTGCTGTGATACCACCAAAATCCGGGCACTCAGCTTTTCGAATCGAGCCCCTACGAATTGGATGTCCAGAATGCTGTGAATCCTACAAAAGCTATTCATTACCTTAACTGTGTTGGTCCATTGACTTTCTTCTGTTAATCGCCTCGGCTGCTCCTCTAGATTGCTTTCATCCTCATACATAAAAAAAACAAACACATTCCTACCACAAACATCAACGTCAACTCTATTTACATCAATATTCACAATACATTAAAATTTCAAAATTAATATTCAGCATAAATTTTAATATCGGAAAATTTCAAAATTAAATTTATTATCATTTTAATGTGCATCCAGAATTAAAGTCCTTGTAGGATGCCTACTAATTACTATAACAATATATGCAGAGTACAAAGGAGCATCTACCACCCCTTTACGTTAATTAACCAGGTTCGTCTAATTGAGCTCAAAGACATACCCATATTTTTATCATAATCCAGAACATCAATACTAAATACCCTTTCTACTTAAACAAGCAAATTTCACCTTAAAATTAAAATATTATTGTTAGTACAATTTCACTACTGTCCATTTTAAATAAACAAATTAGAAAGTTATTCAACACACACCAAAATCTCAAAGTTCAAACAAAATAGTATAATTTACCTGAAGGTTACTTGCACTCGTAGCTTCAATGTACATCGTCCCTTTTGTTAATCACACCATTCCAACTGGGTTATATTTACGGCTTCTGATTCTCAACGCTTTAAAAATTTTCTCCATCACCATTTATTTAAAGTTGTTTCAGGGCTTTTCCGGAACTCCTCTGTGTATATCTGACCCTTGTTTCGTGGATCCAGACACGTTTATGCACCATTTAAGTATTAATACCCCCGAAAATTAACAAAGAAATTCATACTTCTTTCACCAAGATACGCCAAAACTGCCTACTTTTGTGTATTTATTTGTCATAGTAAATTTTACCAATTGGTACAGTGATACTAAACTTTATTACCTTGTATCTTCTTTTCTAAGTGCACTAACGTACATTCATTGTAGCACGTAAAGAACAAGCTGTTTTAAATCATATAATATTCGAGCAAACTGTTTAAATTATTTAATATTAAAACCGGAAAACTAAAAAGCACTGTTTAACGCGTTCAATCAAGTCGAAGATCTAAGAGAGCTTCCTCATCTTCACCTCCGTATATATAGCTGTTAGCCTGTCTGTCGGTCTGTTCCCCAAAACGGTCAGTTTCTAGAATTTCGTCATTCTATGTTCCCATTCCGTAGCTCGGCATGCGATTTTTACGAATTTTGTACTCGCCTCAGTTAAATCTCAGAAAATTTCCACACGGCACGCAACGTCTGAGAATACCTAATTAAATTTTATACAGAAATGTTATTTCTACCTCTCAATTTTGCCTTTACTTTCAACCAATCGCAACCCCATGACGTTGCTCTACTCACGCCTTTTACTATATGTGTCTCGGTCTTGCGCCTATTATCTGTCTCTATCTACCCTGTTCTTATTAGTGCAAATTGATATTCCTTATTATCGATTATTTCAGTCCATGTGGACTATCTGGGTTAAATAACCCCGTATCGCACCTTCTCGTGAATATTAAGCCACGGTTTCTCCAAGATTCTTTGTAACCATTTGTTATCTACAAAATTTTCGCCGTACGTGACATTTAAACTACGCAGGTGTTCAAACATAATATTAATTCTCGAGCTTTATTTTCTGGTATTTTAATCTTGGATTTTCACAGACTTTTATGCTTATTATTAATAATGGTTTAATTAACTCCAACTAAAATTGACTTCTATCCTTTCATTTTAGCGAATACAAATTAAATGTTAATTATTATGTGTACACTTTGTTTAATACCGGTTACTTAAAATAGGGTTAATTAATATAAATTTTGCACGTAATTTCCATTTGTTTCTTTCCTCGGAATAAATACATTACACGTAGAGCTTGTTAATACTGTTTCTTTTGATATAAAGCGTCTTGTACATGATTTAAATCTCTTATTTTACTGAAACTAATAAATTTTTATGCTTCACGGTTTTAATAACGCGTATTATCTAATAATATTCATTATACACGGTGATTAAAATTATTTGATGTGATTATTTAATTTTCTACCCTGGTCTAAATATGAGTATTTTCCCCCTATTTGAATACAAATAATCCCACTTATTTGAATGCAAATATAAAGCATTTAGACTGCCAAAAAATATTTAGAAAAAAAAATTGCCTATCTCTCTATCCTTATCTATCTAACTTACCTACTTTGTCTCCAATCCAAAAAAATATTTACACCTACCCTATATCCCTATCCTATTCCTAACTCTCACCTAATTCTATAAACTGAAATTGTCCCTAACTTCATCCTACTTATCCATCTAATCCTATATACATCCTATATACCTATCCTATTCCTAACTTTTAACTAATCTTCACTATACTTTACTTCCCCCTACCTAATCCTATATACCTATCCTACTCTTACTCTATTCCTAACTCTCCACTAATCTTATATGAAATATCTATACTTAAACTATCTTATTTTCCTCCTACATTTACTCTTTATTCTCATCCTAAACCTATTTCTAATTATCTCCCATATTTATCCTATACCTAGCTTTATTTTCTATACACACCTACTTCTACTCTTTTATATACACCTATATCTACTCTCTATGCATCAAGTTATTTAAATCTAACTCTCTTCTTGACCCTCCAAGTCTTTCTTCTCACCATCCTAATACTCTTCATCCCTATTTCTCCCCCTTCTATATCTATACTTATCATCCCTATTATCTCACATACAATAAACTTATCATCCCTATTATCCTGACTCTTAAATATTACTTCTTCTTCAGTCCCTACACTTGTCTGTTTCTCATTTATTATTGTTTCCCTTTCTGCCGACAAACCAAACGATACTACTTTACAATTATCGATTTTTCCCTCTACGGAAAATCCTATGTACCTTCTAGAATTCTTATGTAATGGAATCCGCCAGAATGAATTCCTTAAATCTACTTGATTAAAAACAAACTTGCCATCTTTACTTAATTTCGCCTTCACCTGCTCCTGATATGCTGCTTCTACCCCCACTACTTCTGCATGTTTTTGTATTAAAGCTTGAACCTCTACTATCCTATCCTCTGGACATCTTATTGTGTTGATCTGTTTAACCCTATCATCCTCTACCTCTACTACATTAATACTAAACCCCGTGTCATCCTCTGTGACTTCATAACTGCCCTTCCATGGCACTACCCTATCATTAATCCTTATTACCTTCCGTTCCATATCTATCAAAACCCCTTACTTCATCATACAGTCAACACCTAAAATGCTCTGAAACTTCAGTCTAGGTACAATTACAAACTCCTGTTCACAGCTTAAACCTCCTATATCTATCCTAAGCACCACAACACTATTCACTACAGCAAACTTCTTTTTATTTGGAGCTACTAAATGGCTACGCTTTATAGGCATAATTCTATCACAAACCTTATCCCTAATTTCGCTGACGAATTCCTCCGATATTAAACTCGCCTCTGCCCCTGTATCAAGTAATACTTCTACATTATTCTCAAAAATTTCTAAATTAATAATTGGCAAACATAAATTTTCCTTAGTTTCTGGCTCTACTTCCTCCTCAATTTTGAAAAATTCACGTGGATGTTCATATACATTTACACTGAAATCTAGTGGTCTGTCGCGTTCTAAAAATCCTGTCCAGGTCTGTTTTCCCTACTCGGCCTGGTCTAGCCGTCACCTCAGCGTATGTCCTAGGCGTTTCCACTCGTTCCGTGTCTGTATTAGCAGTCCCCCTCATGTCCGGTGAACTATTCGTTCTGGTAGGTTCCGGTCTCGGTGCAGGTCCCCTTCCTAAACTACTACTTCTAACGTATGGTCGTCTCTGTTCCCAATTCTGTCGCTGGTATCCGTAACTATTCCCCCGTCTAGCGTAGTTGTCCCGTCTATTGTCAAACCTAACTGTGTTGATCTGTCTTTCCCTATTTTCCCGAGGTCGTCCACTACTTACGTCGTCGTACCTCTGCAAGTATTCTAGAAACATTTCTCTGTCCACTATGTTCTGTAGTCTTACGTGTTGTCTTATGTCTACCTCGAAGTGTCGTGATAAATACTTAATAATTTGTCGGTCCGTCAGTGGTGGGTTCAGTTGCTTTGCTATGCTATACTTGCGTATAGCATATTGCTCCTACTTCCTGAAAATTCTCCTTAAATTTCCTGTGATTAAGTCGTCTCGTACCTGGTCTTGTCTGTGGTCACTCCAGTAGTGCTTTAAAAATCTGTCCTCAAAGTCCATGTAGGTGTCTATGTCCTGTCCTACTAAATTGTACCACGCTTCCGCATTGTCCTTTAATAAAGCCTTTATCGTATTCAGTTTAGTCTGTTCGTCAAATAAATTTCCCACTAGATTTCTTACACTATTAATAAAAATTTGTGGATTTACCCTGTTATCGCCATAGAACTTCATGTGTTGGTCTAATGATACTCCACCTGTAGAAAATCTGGGACCATTCCCCGTTAAATTTGACATGTTGTATTTGATACTACTAACTTCGCGTTCTACCCTGCCTAACGGATCCCTACATGAGTCCGTCACTTCATTCATTTTTACATTAATCTCTTCTTCACAGAACATGCGTACTTCGGACCTTAAATGTCCCATTTCCTGTCGAAGACCTGTAATGTCACGCTCATTTTTATCAACCCTATTTTCAACTTCCCCCATCTTTACGGTAAGACTATTTTTAAATTCTGAAACTTCTTTATTCGTCTTATCTATTTTCTCACTTAGGGTTTCCCTAACTCCTGTTAATGTCTCATTCATTCGGTCAAATTTTCGATTTGAGTCCTCTCTCGCTCTATTCGATTCTTCCCTTGCTAATCGCATTTCCTCTAACATTCTCATCATTAACTCATTTCCTGTTTCTCCTGATTCCGTCCTCGACTGATCTCTAATGCCTCCAGCTTCTTCCATTTTCGAAATTTTCTCACACAATGCACTATCGTCACTTCCAATTTCCACTCCTTGACTCCTTAACCACTCCTTTCTCTGCATACGTTCAAATCACTCACACACACTCTAAAATACTCCTAAATTTATACACACACAAAAACTCTCTCTCTCAGATCGCCAGTTTCCTGGAATAAAATCACAAAAATTTTATTTGGGACTCGAGCCCCACGTTGGGCGCCAAATTTGCTGTGTAATGCTCCTTTGTCGAGCCTCACGAATTGGGCGTCAAATTTTGCTGTGATATACTTTTTTGAATGCGAGAACTGGCCCTTAAAAACATTCTAGCCCCACAGATTGGGCGTCATATTTGCTGTGATACAACCAAAATCCGGGCACTCAGCTTTTCGAATCGAGCCCTTACGAATTGGATGTCCAGAATGCTGTGAATCCTACAAAAGCTATTCATTACCTTAACTGTGTTGGTCCATTGACTTTCTTCTGTTAATCGCCTCGGCTGCTCCTCTAGATAGCTTTCATCCTCATACATAAAAAAAACAAACACATTCCTACCACAAACATCAACGTCAACTCTATTTACATCAATATTCACAATACATTAAAATTTCAAAATTAATATTCAGCATAAATTTTAATATCGGAAAATTTCAAAATTAAATTTATTATCATTTTAATGTGCATCCAGAATTAAAGTCCTTGTAGGATGCCTACTAATTACTATAACAATATATGCAGAGTACAAAGGGAGCATCTACCACCCCTTTACGTTAATTAACCAGGTTCGTCTAATTGAGCTCAAAGACATACCCATATTTTTATCATAATCCAGAACATCAATACTAAATACCCTTTCTACTTAAACAAGCAAATTTCACCTTAAAATTAAAATATTATTGTTAGTACAATTTCACTACTGTCCATTTTAAATAAACAAATTAGAAAGTTATTCAACACACACAAAATCTCAAAGTTCAAACAAAATAGTATAATTTACCTGAAGGTTACTTGCACTCGTAGCTTCAATGTACATCATCCCTTTTGTTAATCACACCATTCCAACTGGGTTATATTTACGGCTTCTGATTCTCAACGCTTTAAAAATTTTCTCCATCACCATTTATTTAAAGTTGTTTCAGGGCTTTTCCGGAACTCCTCTGTGTATATCTGACCCTTGTTTCGTGGATCCAGACACGTTTATGCATCATTTAAGTATTAATACCCCCGAAAATTAACAAAGAAATTCATACTTCTTTCACCAAGATACGCCAAAACTGCCTACTTTTGTGTATTTATTTGTCATAGTAAATTTTACCAATTGGTACAGTGATACTAAACTTTATTACCTTGTATCTTCTTTTCTAAGTGCACTAACGTACATTCATTGTAGCACGTAAAGAACAAGCTGTTTTAAATCATATAATATTCGAGCAAACTGTTTAAATTATTTAATATTAAAACCGGAAAACTAAAAAGCACTATTTAACGCGTTCAATCAAGTCGAAGATCTAAGAGAGCTTCCTCATCTTCACCTCCGTATATATAGCTGTTAGCCTGTCTGTCGGTCTGTTCCCCAAAACGGCCAGTTTCTAGAATTTCGTCATTCTATGTTCCCATTCCGTAGCTCGGCATGCGATTTTACGAATTTTGTACTCGCCTCAGTTAAATCTCAGAAAATTTCCACACGGCACGCAACGTCTGAGAATACCTAATTAAATTTTATACAGAAATGTTATTTCTACCTCTCAATTTTGCCTTTACTTTCAACCAATCGCAACCCCATGACGTTGCTCTACTCACGCCTTTTTACTATATGTGTCTCGGTCTGCGCCTATTATCTGTCTCTATCTACCCTGTTCTTATTAGTGCAAATTGATATTCCTTATTATCGATTATTTCAGTCCATGTGGACTATCTGGGTTAAATAACCCCGTATCGCACCTTCTCGTGAATATTAAGCCACGGTTTCTCCAAGATTCTTTGTAACCATTTGTTATCTACAAAATTTTCGCCGTACGTGACATTTAAACTACGCAGGTGTTCAAACATAATATTAATTCTCAGAGCTTTATTTTCTGGTATTTTAATCTTGGATTTTCACAGACTTTTATGCTTATTATTAATAATGGTTTAATTAACTCCAACTAAAATTGACTTCTATCCTTTCATTTTAGCGAATACAAATTAAATGTTAATTATTATGTGTACACTTTGTTTAATACCGGTTACTTAAAATAGGGTTAATTAATATAAATTTTGCACGTAATTTCCATTTGTTTCTTTCCTCGGAATAATTACATTACACGTAGAGCTTGTTAATACTGTTTCTTTTGATATAAAGCGTCTTGTACATGATTTAAATCTCTTATTTTTACTGAAACTAATAAATTTTTATGCTTCACGGTTTTAATAACGCGTATTATCTAATAATATTCATTATACACGGTGATTAAAATTATTTGATGTGATTATTTAATTTTCTACCCTGGTCTAAATATGAGTATTTTCCCCCTATTTGAATACAAATAATCCCACTTATTTGAATGCAAATATAAAGCATTTAGACTGCCAAAAAATATTTAGAAAAAAAAATTGCCTATCTCTCTCTATCCTTATCTATCTAACTTACCTACTTTGTCTCCAATCCAAAAAAATATTTACATCTACCCTATATCCCTATCCTATTCCTAACTCTCACCTAATTCTATAAACTGAAATTGTCCCTAACTTCATCCTACTTATCCATCTAATCCTATATACATCCTATATACCTATCCTATTCCTAACTTTTAACTAATCTTCACTATACTTTACTTCCCCCTACCTAATCCTATATACCTATCCTACTCTTACTCTATTCCTAACTCTCCACTAATCTTATATGAAATATCTATACTTAACCTATCTTATTTTCCTCCTACATTTACTCTTTATTCTCATCCTAAACCTATTCCTAATTATCTCCCATATTTATCCTATACCTAGCTTTATTTTCTATACACACCTACTTCTACTCTTTATATACACCTATATCTACTCTCTATGCATCAAGTTATTTAAATCTAACTCTTCTTGACCCTCCAAGTCTTTCTTCTCACCATCCTAATACTCTTCATCCCTATTTCTCCCCCTTCTATATCTATACTTATCATCCCTATTATCTCACATACAATAAACTTATCATCCCTATTATCCTGACTCTTAAATATTACTTCTTCTTCAGTCCCTACACTTGTCTGTTTCTCATTTATTATTGTTTCCCTTTCTGCCGACAAACCAAACGATACTACTTTACAATTATCGATTTTTCCCTCTACGGAAAATCCTATGTACCTTCTAGAATTCTTATGTAATGGAATCCGCCAGAATGAATTCCTTAAATCTACTTGATTAAAAACAAACTTGCCATCTTTACTTAATTTCGCCTTCACCTGCTCCTGATATGCTGCTTCTACCCCCACTACTTCTGCATGTTTTTGTATTAAAGCTTGAACCTCTACTATCCTATCCTCTGGACATCTTATTGTGTTGATCTGTTTAACCCTATTATCCTCTACCTCTACTACATTAATACTAAACCCCGTGTCATCCTCTGTGACTTCATAACTGCCCTTCCATGGCACTACCCTATCATTAATCCTTATTACCTTCCGTTCCATATCTATCAAAACCCCTAACTTCATCATACAGTCAACACCTAAATTGCTCTGAAACTTCAGTCCAGGTACAATTACAAACTCCTGTTCACAGCTTAAACCTCCTATATCTATCCTAAGCACCACAACACTATTCACTACAGCAAACTTCTTTTTATTTGGATCTACTAAATGGCTACGCTTTATAGGCATAATTCTATCACAAACCTTATCCCTAATTTCGCTGACGAATTCCTCCGATATTAAACTCGCCTCTGCCCCTGTATCAAGTAATACTTCTGCATTATTCTCAAAAATTTCTAAATTAATAATTGGCAAACATAAATTTTCCTTAGTTTCTGGCTCTACTTCCTCCTCAATTTTGAAAAATTCACGTGGATGTTCATATACATTTACACTGAAATCTAGTGGTCTGTCGCGTTCTAAAAATCCTGTCCAGGTCTGTTTTCCCTACTCGGTCCTGGTCTAGCCGTCACCTCAGCGTATGTCCTAGGCGTTTCCACTCGTTCCGTGTCTGTATTAGCAGTCCCCCTCATGTCCGGTGAACTATTCGTTCTGGTAGGTTCCGGTCTCGGTGCAGGTTCCCTTCCTAAACTACTACTTCTAACGTATGGTCGTCTCTGTTCCCAATTCTGTCGCTGGTATCCGTAACTATTCCCCCGTCTAGCGTAGTTGTCCCGTCTATTGTCAAACCTAACTGTGTTGATCTGTCTTTCCCTATTTTCCCGAGGTCGTCCACTACTTACGTCGTCGTACCTCTGCAAGTATTCTAGAAACATTTCTCTGTCCACTATGTTCTGTAGTGCTACGTGTTGTCTTATGTCTACCTCGAAGTGTCGTGATAAATACTTAATAATTTGTCGGTCCGTCAGTGGTGGGTTCAGTTGCTTTGCTATGCTATACTTGCGTATAGCATATTGCTCCTACTTCCTGAAAATTCTCCCTTAAATTTCCCTGTGATTAAGTCGTCTCGTACCTGGTCTTGTCTGTGGTCACTCCAGTAGTGCTTTAAAAATCTGTCCTCAAAGTCCATGTAGGTGTCTATGTCTTGTCCTACTAAATTGTACCACGCTTCCGCATTGTCCTTTAATAAAGCCTTTATCGTATTCAGTTTAGTCTGTTCGTCAAATAAATTTCCCACTAGATTTCTTACACTATTAATAAAAATTTGTGGATTTACCCTGTTATCGCCATAGAACTTCATGTGTTGGTCCAATGATACTCCACCTGTAGAAAATCTGGGACCATCCCCCGTTAAATTTGACATGTTGTATTTGATACTACTAACTTCGCGTTCTACCCTGCCTAACTGATCCCTACATGAGTCCGTCACTTCAGTCATTTTTACATTAATCTCTTCTTCACAGAACATGCGTACTTCGGACCTTAAATGTCCCATTTCCTGTCGAAGACCTGTAATGTCACGCTCATTTTTATCAACCCTATTTTCAACTTCCCCCATCTTTACGGTAAGACTATCTTTAAATTCTGAAACTTCTTTATTCGTCTTATCTATTTTCTCACTTAGGGTTTCCCTAACTCCTGTTAATGTCTCATTCATTCGGTCAAATTTTCGATTTGAGTCCTCTCTCGCTCTATTCGATTCTTCCCTAGCTAATCGTATTTCCTCTAACATTCTCATCATTAACTCATTTCCTGTTTCTCCTGATTCCGTCCTCGACTGATCTCTACTACCTCCAGCTTCTTCCATTTTCGAAATTTTCTCACACAATGCACTATCGTCACTTCCAATTTCCACTCCTTGACTCCTTAACCACTCCTTTCTCTGCATACGTTCAAATCACTCACACACACTCTAAAATACTCCTAAATTTATACACACACAAAAACTCTCTCTCTCTCAGATCGCCAGTTTCCTGGAATAAAATCACAAAAATTTTATTTGGAACTCGAGCCCCACGTTGGGCGCCAAATTTGCTGTGTAATGCTCCTTTGTCGAGCCTCACGAATTGGGCGTCAAATTTTGCTGTGATATACTTTTTTGAATGCGAGAACTGGCCCTTAAAAAAAACATTCTAGCCCCACAGATTGGGCGTCATATTTGCTGTGATACCACCAAAATCCGGGCACTCAGCTTTTCGAATCGAGCCCCTACGAATTGGATGTCCAGAATGCTGTGAATCCTACAAAAGCTATTCATTACCTTAACTGTGTTGGTCCATTGACTTTCTTCTGTTAATCGCCTCGGCTGCTCCTCTAGATAGCTTTCATCCTCATACATAAAAAAAACAAACACATTCCTACCACAAACATCAACGTCAACTCTATTTACATCAATATTCACAATACATTAAAATTTCAAAATTAATATTCAGCATAAATTTTAATATCGGAAAATTTCAAAATTAAATTTATTATCATTTTAATGTGCATCCAGAATTAAAGTCCTTGTAGGATGCCTACTAATTACTATAACAATATATGCAGAGTACAAAGGGAGCATCTACCACCCCTTTACGTTAATTAACCAGGTTCGTCTAATTGAGCTCAAAGACATACCCATATTTTTATCATAATCCAGAACATCAATACTAAATACCCTTTCTACTTAAACAAGCAAATTTCACCTTAAAATTAAAATATTATTGTTAGTACAATTTCACTACTGTCCATTTTAAATAAACAAATTAGAAAGTTATTCAACACACACCAAAATCTCAAAGTTCAAACAAAATAGTATAATTTACCTGAAGGTTACTTGCACTCGTAGCTTCAATGTACATCGTCCCTTTTGTTAATCACACCATTCCAACTGGGTTATATTTACGGCTTCTGATTCTCAACGCTTTAAAATTTTCTCCATCACCATTTATTTAAAGTTGTTTCAGGGCTTTTCCGGAACTCCTCTGTGTATATCTGACCCTTGTTTCGTGGATCCAGACACGTTTATGCACCATTTAAGTATTAATACCCCGAAAATTAACAAAGAAATTCATACTTCTTTCACCAAGATACGCCAAAACTGCCTACTTTTGTGTATTTATTTGTCATAGTAAATTTTACCAATTGGTACAGTGATACTAAACTTTATTACCTTGTATCTTCTTTTCTAAGTGCACTAACGTACATTCATTGTAGCACGTAAAGAACAAGCTGTTTTAAATCATATAATATTCGAGCAAACTGTTTAAATTATTTAATATTAAAACCGGAAAACTAAAAAGCACTGTTTAACGCGTTCAATCAAGTCGAAGATCTAAGAGAGCTTCCTCATCTTCACCTCCGTATATATAGCTGTTAGCCTGTCTGTCGGTCTGTTCCCCAAAACGGCCAGTTTCTAGAATTTCGTCATTCTATGTTCCCATTCCGTAGCTCGGCATGCGATTTTTACGAATTTTGTACTCGCCTCAGTTAAATCTCAGAAAATTTCCACACGGCACGCAACGTCTGAGAATACCTAATTAAATTTTATACAGAAATGTTATTTCTACCTCTCAATTTTTGCCTTTTACTTTCAACCAATCGCAACCCCATGACGTTGCTCTACTCACGCCTTTTTACTATATGTGTCTCGGTCTTGCGCCTATTATCTGTCTCTATCTACCCTGTTCTTATTAGTGCAAATTGATATTCCTTATTATCGATTATTTCAGTCCATGTGGACTATCTGGGTTAAATAACCCCGTATCGCACCTTCTCGTGAATATTAAGCCACGGTTTCTCCAAGATTCTTTGTAACCATTTGTTATCTACAAAATTTTCGCCGTACGTGACATTTAAACTACGCAGGTGTTCAAACATAATATTAATTCTCAGAGCTTTATTTTCTGGTATTTTAATCTTGGATTTTCACAGACTTTTATGCTTATTATTAATAATGGTTTAATTAACTCCAACTAAAATTGACTTCTATCCTTTCATTTTAGCGAATACAAATTAAATGTTAATTATTATGTGTACACTTTGTTTAATACCGGTTACTTAAAATAGGGTTAATTAATATAAATTTTGCACGTAATTTCCATTTGTTTCTTTCCTCGGAATAAATACATTACACGTAGAGCTTGTTAATACTGTTTCTTTTGATATAAAGCGTCTTGTACATGATTTAAATCTCTTATTTTTACTGAAACTAATAAATTTTATGCTTCACGGTTTTAATAACGCGTATTATCTAATAATATTCATTATACACGGTGATTAAAATTATTTGATGTGATTATTTAATTTTCTACCCTGGTCTAAATATGAGTAATATATATATATATATATATATATATATATATATATATATATATACATATATTGCTCTGTTATCCCACTAAAAACGAGCCCCAGCGTTGGGCCGTCATTAATACTTTGAAGGTTAAGTTCGTGCCCCACACTTTGGGCATCAATTATTGCTCTGAAATCCCAGTGGCAACGAGACCCTCACTTTTGGGTGCAATAATTGCTGCAAGCTTCTCCTTGGTTAGCCCTACAAAAATACCTCAAATAAATTCAAGTCCAACAATTGAGTCGTCAGAAATACTCTGAATTTCCTTCGGGACGAAGCGCTACAACCTAAACTTGCATTTAGTATCACTTACAGTTTCTACCCTCTGAAGATGCTTTTCGTGTAGGACGCCAAACCTCTAAATTTTTACACTGCTTCCTCAGGGATATTCGCCATGGCTTCTTAGCTGCTCTCTGAAAATACTACCGTATTATTCAAAGAAAGAAAATTTGACTACCAAAATTACATCACACTTTATTATAACATCAAATCACTACCCAAAAATCTTTGTCTTAACATTCTTAATTCACACCTCAGAGACCTAACAACCATCTTCAATTGTAAATGAAGTCATTTTAAAAATACAATAATTTCAAAATTTGTCTATTTACATCTACAATTATTAAAAGTAACTGGGCTTATCCCTAAATATTATTTTAAAACCCCAGGTCTAACACGAGCTCATATTAAAAACCTTTCTGTACCTAAGTGCTAATTATTGCACTGAAAAATTACCAAAAACCCGTTTACTTTGTACAAACGCCAATATTACACGCTCATTTTATAATACGTAATTTTACATAAATATATTTTCAAATAATTCCTTATAAAAGATAAATAATCAATTATTATGTCCATAAAATTCAACAAAATCCACCCAAAAAGCACAGAATGTTATAACACCAAACAATCACAACAGTTAAAAAGTTCTTATAAAATTCAGTTACCTGAAATTTAGCACAACCAGATCTCTGCCCTGAAACCATCTCTGACGTAGTCCTCCTTAATGACTGCATGTACAGGAATCACCCCAAGTTGACTCGCACCATCAAGAACAGCAATCATCTGCCCAGATGTCTCTGCATCCAATCTACGGTTCTTCCAAACTATCGTATATCCGCTACCGGTCCATCAACATCCACTACTCCATGTCAGTGCACAACAACCAAAAATAGGAAGAAGTCTACTTACGTTCATCAAGCTTCGCCTTTCAAAATGTAATTTATACAGTTCACGACTGCTATTTTAACCTTGCACCAACGTGAGCATAATTAATTGATTGTAATTAAAATCTCAAACTCACTAGTCGCGTAACTCATTTGCTATTGTAGTTCGAAGCTTGGCTGAAGATCAAAAGAGAAAATTGTACCGCCTCCTCTTGGTTTATATTGACTAAAAAATGCCTCCGAATCGTTTCACACCGCTCCACTAAACACGCTTTCTTGGTAACCTTTGCTAAACGGTCTACCGATTCTACAAACCCATGCACAAAACCACCTAACCGTCGTTCAATTCTACAAACCCAGTCATTAACCTTCAGCTATTCACGGTAAAATTGGCAACCGTTTGCCAACCGTCTCGAAAATCTCAGAATTTTCAATCACAAACAAACATTTTACTCCGAAACCCTCATTAAAAAAGCTCTGGCTTTTGCCACTCAAGAGGAACTTTTTTCAATAATATTTCATTTCAGAACATTTTATTAGAGTATAAAATAGATAGACTACCAATCTCATAGTCTAGAACAAGTATTACTCAAAAAATCATAAACCACTATATGTCTTGTATCATCATTATTATTAAATAACTATAACAATGCATTGAGTATTATTCAGACATCAAAAGTCAACAGTAGTAAAAATCAGAGCGCATTGCTGAAGGTTTACACAAGTAAACCCCAATTCGTGTTCATGTTAGTGATTTTACGCTAAAAAGTCTAAAAATAGTTCATAACTTATCCTATTTATTCATGTTTCTTTCAATACTAAATGTTGTCTGCCATGAACGATTATCTCGACCATCTTCACTTGGATTTATTTCTGAGACTTCTTTTTAATCTCTGTCATACCAAGCTAATTGATTGGTTTGATACTAAGACTAATTATTTAATATTATCGAATACGAATTCACACAAATCCGAGCAATCGCAACTAATACCGGATATTGCTGCATATTTCAATCCTCTAACACTAGTCTGCAAAAAATCTTGCAAGTATAGTTTATTTGTGTTTATATATCGCTTACACAAATTTTCAGGATGTTCTGGGCTCTTCTGTTAAATACAAACTGCCACATTACAATAATAAAACAAACACTGAAGGGGGTCTTCACAATATGTAACTTGATGCGCCAATTTTTTAATGTTGAATAAAAAAGGCGAAACGGATGTTCTTTATTTATTTTTATTTAGGGATCCTCTTATATGATAGATAGGAAACACTGAAATTCTACACGAGAAAACCGGTTCAGTATTTGGATATTCAGATGAATTTGGGTTATATTAATTGAGCCGAATTACCGACTTGTGAATCATGTAGTCTAGACTCCATTTTTGTACTTTTTGGTTGTGGGATGTCAATGAATAGAATGTTATTTCGCACGTGTTAAAATATGCTAAGTAAAATCACGTAATCTGTGGAAAGTTGAAGGTTAATTAGATGCGAAATGGCACATGTTATACAGTGATTTAATTCTCACATACTGTTATTTATACGTTATAGTAGTTTATAGGTTTTTTCTTTAACTTTTTTGTATTGACCCCGTTACGCTCATATATTTATTGAAATCACCATTTTTTACACATGTTACCAAAAATCTAATTAATTATTATGGTAACGTATTTCAATTTACACTTTTTATTCGATTTAAGGCATGTTTTAAACGTTCACAAATATCTACAGAGAATTCTTAGTCTACTGAAATGCAGCTGCAAGAATTTACTACTGTCAGTAATCACTCATACTAAAGTTTTTCTTAAAGCGACGAGTACACTATATTTATTACTAATTCAACTGTGTTCGTTATATTGGATTGATGCCCCATTAATGTATTTATACAAGCACTAATCGATTACATAAACTCGCTGTTATATTTTAATCTACACAGATACTAGCGTCTTTGTTTTAACCTTTCAATCGAACAATTTATTTCATATCACTTGGGATTAAAACACAGACAGTTCTCCCAAAAACGTCGGTCTTTACACCTTACCTTAATGCCTTCGATATCCTTCCATAATATGATACTTTTACCAGCTCTTTCTATGAGTTCTTTAATATGTATAAACTTGTAACTGTCGATTGTACAATGTTCGGTTATTGAGCTTAACTTTTCAGACGGTCTGTCGACACATACAATATTATGAATCACAGATGTGTGCGTGAAGTTAGCCCCCCCCCCAACTTCTGAAAAAAATAACTTTCTATAACAAATTCGTTTGCACATTGTTTGCACATGTATGCACATCCGGTATTTTTGTTTGCACACTTTTCGTTTAAAAATCATTAAAGAAACAATTTGGGGGGCCAACTTCATACTGGCCTCTCGACTTGCAGGAAATTTATTTTAAACCTGCGGAATTAATACATCATCGTTTGCACATGTATGCACATCCACTATTTTTGTTTGCACAACTTTTGTTTAAAAGTTATTAAAGAAACCATTGTGGAGGCTAACTTCGCACTAGCCCCCGACTTTCAGCAAATTCATTTTAAACCGACGAAATTGATAGATCTTCGTTGGCACATGTATGCACATCTATTATTTTCGTTTGCACACTTGCGTTTAAAAGTTATTTAACATTCAGCTTCATAGTCTTTGCTACGAAAGCAAATATTAAATAAGTTTTGAACTAAAGGTGTGCAAACGAAAAAGCGACTTGATTTATGATGTGCAAACGAGGATACTTTGATTTCCGTCATCACATGTTAGAATTGCACAAAAATGCAATATTTGACATGTGTGAAGTTAGCCTCCCTCCCCCTGATTAAATTAAAAAAAAATTTGACTTACAGTGGTGTGCAAACAAAAAGTTGATGTGTTTCGTAATGAGCAAACGAAAAGGTATAAATTGAACTCATTGTAACAATTTTTTCACATTTTCAACAGTAGCTATCGTCTAGCGAGGACTATGAAGCTGAATGTTAAATAACTTTTAAACTGGAAGTGTAAATGTTAAAAAAGTTTTGAACTAAAGGTGTCCAAATGAAAAAGCAACTTGATTCATGATGTGCAAACGAAGCTACTTTGATTTCGTCATCACATGTTAGACAAACGGAGAAAAAACATGCACGAAGAAAAATAATTCATCAATTACATCAAGGTTTGACATAAATGGTTTTTGAAGTTGAAAACTGCCAATTGAGGTTATGCTTAGCAAACATTGGATAATAGTGGTAACAGGTTTCGAGTTCTGGCAGGTACTTGATTCAAATGTGACTGTACTGCATTTAATGCTATTTATTTGGGAACTGAGGCAGACATTAAGAAGAAAACGTCCCGTCAAATGTCAAGGAGGATGGTCTCTGCGTCACGAGATTGCACCTTCCCATACATCGAATTTTGTGCAGAGATGGTTCGCAGAAAATAACCTTCCACTCATCCACCAACCTCCCTATTCACCGGATTTAGCACCATCTAATTTCTTGCTGTTCCCCAAGATCAAAATAGCCCTCAAAGGTAACCGTTTTGACACCGTAGAAGACATTAAAACCAATACGACGGTCGAGCTTTGAAAAATACCACAACAGCATTTTCATCGTTGTTTCCAGCAACGGCAGGAGCGGTTGAACAAGTGTGTATTCGAAGGAGCCTTCTTTGAAGACGATTAAGTCAATATGTACGCAAATCGTGGTAATAAAGAGTTACAACGAAATTTCGGGAATTTTTTGACTAACACTTGTATGATATATGAAAACCTTTATACTTTAGTTTCACAATTTTCGCTGTGTTCTAGTAACGCATAGTTAACTTTTTATTTCGACGATCTTAATAAGCAAGAATCACACCTTCAATTAAACTTAGTTAAAATTGTAGCATAATTTATATGTTGTAAAATTACACTGAAAAATGCTCGATAAATGATACTGTCTGCAAGCTAAATTATAAAACACATCAGTTTTAATAAGTGAAAGGTGAGAAATGCGTTTGCTGGTTCGCGATTCAGACTCCCCCTGTTACTAACAATGCTGCTGGAATAACGGGTTTTATCTTACGCACATAAATTTTGCGTAAGTATCTCATCCACTACCTCTGTGATAAACGAACGCAGACTAATTGAACGCAGAGCTCTGAATAGCATGCGAAACGGCTGCAGTATATTTTCATTTAGAAATGAACAATTTTATTATTTTTTGACGCTAAGATGAGCACATATACTTCGATACACCAAATTCTTCTGTATAAAATCGTTAGTGAAAATCTGAGTGTTTGCAACATAAATTGAAAAATTTTACCTATGAAAATTGCAGAAACATTTTTGAAAATTTTGGCTTCCATAAATCTCAGAATACAATTGAATATAGAAAAAACACATACAAATGCTGCTGATGCACTTCTAAAAAACTCTCTCCTGTATTTTTGTGTAATAAAGCCCTAAATTATTTTTCAAAATGATAGCGATAATAGTATTTTCTTTAATCGTGGTCAATGCAGGTGCGACCTGATTTAAACTTTGCAAGCCGTTTTCGTATTACAGTTGTAGCCTACGATCAGTTTCTAAATACATGCGAAAGTTTAAACCATAAAAAAGTGCGCACATTGAAATTCATCAGACTAAAAATCTACAAAGGAAAAACTATTATTTCTGTACGACCGCTAAATATTACTACGAAGTAGCCTTTCTTTCTTATACAACACACGCAGAATCTCCCATGATAATAAAAAAAAACACTTCCTCGACTATTCCAATTGGTAAAACATAAACACTCTCCTGCTCGAATAAATTAGTATAATAAACCTTACTAAATTTTTTAGGGTACACATAATACAAATAAAAATATTAAAAAATGAAAATTAGTGCACTATAAATCGCATAACAAAATATAACTAAAGTTTCAACTTACACTCACAATAAACTTACTTGAATCCGCATGGTCAATGTGCTCTTACAGGCGTTTTTATTTCTTTATACATATACCTTGTATCAAAAATACGAGTAAATTGCTCGTTGTTATAAATAATTTCCTAAACGAATTTATGAATTAATTAAACCTTAAGACTACAACTACTCACAATAAAATTATGAGATTAAAAATACCTCATTCAAATATTTTCATAAAGTCTCACTGAAAAACACAAATCTTAAAAGTTAATCTGACTGTTTAAAAAATTAATTGACGTAACAATAGAAGCAATAATTGAATCAGTAATTCAAGCCTTAACAGAATCCCTAATTGAAGCACTAATTGTAGCCCTAAAACACCCTTTAACGAACTAATTTAAAATACACAGGTCCACTTACGATTTTATGTAAATCGACAAAATCAAATCGAAAAGTTTTAATTATGATATTTGTACTTGCACTTATTAAGGTAGAATTCAGTTATTTTCAAATACCTGCACTGGTTCGTAGAAATGCAGCAATCATTCCTTCAACCTAAATATACTCCTATATATTATTGTGAAATTTATAAGTTTAAAAAGGTTAGATAGGTCATTTTATAACTTGGTACAAGTTTTCACATGTAATTACAAATAATTAAAATTTTGAAACGATGTCCGTAGCTCTAGCATGGAAATTTACAATTTGGTGAAAATTTTTCAGTAATTTTAAATGAGTAAATTTGCTTCATGTGTTATAATGTAAATATTGCAAGCGTGTATAGGATACCATTTAAAAGATAGCGTATGGTAAATTTAAAACATATTTAATCATTGTATAAAGTGTAATTGGTAAAACGTCAGCATTTATATAACCTTCAAAACTTTAATTATAACAGAGGGTAGAACGAAATATTTTCTTAGTATTGTTTTTAACAGGCGTGAAAGTGTTTTAAGCAGAGGGGCAGATAAAACATCACGTTCTTGGTATTTGTATACGAATTTGAAAGTAGTTTAATCAAGGATTTCTTAATATTGTTGTAAATATTTTCAACCGTCGTTAAATTTCTACGTATTTCAACAGGGAACGTGCATACTTGGGGGGAAATGCAGGGAAACAAGGAAAGAATAGATTTCATATGAACGATTGAGATGCCACATGTTCTATAAACATCATTGCTACAAATAAATAGAGATGGAGTATCAGATAGAATATATGTATGTGTAAATGAGATGTGTAAAATGTGTAAAAGTTGCAAAGAAAACAAGAGATGGAAGATTGTGTGTATTGGATGGAAGGAGACAGATAGTTCCGTAGAAGAGATATTATAATAAACGTTTAGAGAGTAGCGGCTTGGATTCGACGAAATTCATGTCGGTTAGAGCGCGAAACTTGTGCCTTCGTAGAAAAGTGTTTGTTTGTAAAGTCAAAATTCCGAGATTTCGATGGCAGTTGATATTAGGGTAGAAATTTACAGGGAAATCAGAGTGGCAGCTGAGTATTTGTGTTGTGAGGGGTTTTAAGAAACCCCTGTTTGACTGTTTGAAATTTACCAAGAAGACTGTTTTGTTTGTATCAACGGAGTTGCGCGTATTTTAAAGCTTAAGCGGGGCAAAAATGGGCTATATAAACACCACCAGGAGGTAGTAGAGCTCTCTTTTAATTTTCATCGACGCGTCTGCGAATAGTAGTGAAGAAATAATAATATAATACTTATAATAAAATTTATGCACAAATTGGTGTAAAATATTTGTATTAGCAGTATTCGAATTAATGAAAAGATAGTGTAAAGCTCCGATGCATACTTTATGAAAGTAAGTACAAACTGATTTTTATATGGTTGTTGGTGCAAGGCTTGCACAAAAATGCAGCAGTGATTATTGATGGATCGATTTGGTGGTGTATCCATGGTAAATTGGATCAGTAGCAGAGTTGATAGAGTCCGGCCGTATCGTCAAGTGGTGATAGAGAAAATAGAATAGCAGCATGCAGTCTTAAATGGTATCATACAACTTGTGGAGGTTCCAGAACGTGTAGTCATAGATGAGGACCACAGTCATCGTTGGTATGATTATGGACACATGTGTGGTAGTGCATTCCAGGTATCAGATTTTTGTGTATAATTGGTTTGTGGATCTATTCTGTGTATAATGACAATTCTCTCACGGTACTCCCTCGATCTTCCTGTACTTACGTCGTCGTATTTTTACAATTATTCTAAGAATATCTCTCTTTCTATAATATCTTGTAGTGCTACATGCTGTCTAACTTTAATCAAGATTGTAATTATAATATAGATCAGTTAGGAAATGATAAGAAAAGCTTGGGACGGATTTAGGCTAAATTACTTAAACCAAGGAGGACAAATTTGTAAATATATAGAGCAGGCAAAATAGCTAGATTTACTATTAAAATAATTGGCGAATGTTTAGAAATTTGAATCCATTTTTAATTAGTTAGCTACCTTTGGATAGTTTTAAGTCGACCCTTCAAGTGGTAAGTGGTAAGCAGAGCTGGCGACTGCTATCCGGTATTACGGATACCTCCCTTTTTACTTTCGCGTGTGTCTTGTTGATCGGACACACTCCAAAATCAACGCTAAGGATACCATTATTCAAATTCTATTTTTAATTTTTATTTTAGTTTGTTAGACTTTTAGTTAGGATGGATTAATTTTGAAGTTAGATTACATTTGGAGCACGTTTAATTTCTCGTCTAAACCCAATGTAGTACCTTTGGGTGGAGCATTAGGGACGTGGCCACAGGCATAGCGGCCGCTTATTAAAATTTTAATGTCTAACTTCCATCACAAAATGTCTCGCTAGATATTTAATAATCTGCTTATCGATTAATGGAGGATTCAATTGTTTCGATACACTAAATTTTCTAATAGCATATTGTTGACGAAACCCTGAAAATCCCCCTTGTATTTCCCAGTAATTAAATTATCTCTCAATTGGTCCTGTTTGTGATTCCCCAATAATGCTTCAAAAATTTCCCTTCAAAATCTGAATATGAGTCAAAGTTCTGTCCCACAGATTATACTATGCCTCCGCATTATCCTTCAATAACACCTTCACGATATTCAATTTTGTCTGTTATCATATAAATGATGTACTAATGCCCTGACACTATTAATAAAAATCTGCTTGTTTACTCGATTTTTCCCATAAATTTTCATATGTTGGTCTAAAGATAAGTTGTTAGTATAATATCTCGGTCCATCTCCCGTTAACGCGGTCATATTTTGTTTCATTCCACTCATTTCCCTTTCAAATTTGACTAACTAGTCCCTGCATGAATTCAGTCATTTTAGAATTAATCTCCTCCTCACAAAAAACTCTTACTTTCGTTTTCATCTGTCCTATTTCCTGTCTAATCCCAGCTATACTCCTTTCATTCCGTTCTACACGCACTCCGACTTCCTCCATTTTATACTCAAACTATTTTTAAAATCACTAAATTCCTTAGCTAATATATATTTTCTCACTCAACGTTTCATTTATTTTCTCCAACATTCTCATAATCATTTCGCTCTCTTGATCTCCCGATTCCGTCTTCGATTGATCCATTTTACTTCCTGCTTCCGCTTCCATTTCTAGTTCCGGTTTATCAAACAAAGAACTATCACTACTTCCGATCTTCACTCCTTGACTCCTCAACCATTCTTTTCTTAACATACGTTCCAAACACCACCCTTACACAAACAACAAAAAAATTCTCCAACACAATCTACTCTTAACCTCCTGGTCGTCAGTTTCCTGAAATAATTTAAATTATCTTAATTCGAGCACTACGTTGGGCGCCATTAAATTGCAGCGATCTTCTCACAAAAGCCTCACGACTGGGCGTCATTAAATGCTGCGATCTGCCTTATTAAAACTTGGGTACCCATTAGCTTGCTACGATCTCTCTTCTGGGCGTAAGTCTTACCTATGAGCACTGCTTGTAAAATTACCACGGCTGCTTTGCTCCCCTTTACCTGAAAATAATCTATGTGCTCGAAAAATTCAGCTGCGGTAATTGACTACATTTATTTAGAATAAAAAAGATGAACATACAAACGAAATCGATATTATACTCCGCTTTCACACCTTATTCACAAGTTATATACATCTCCTTTAAATTACTCACTAAACAGTATATTTCAAAATCGATATGCATACCTGATAATACATTCAATTAACTATAAATAGACAAGCCATGATTAATTTATTCTTTCAAACCTGGTGCAAAAAGCTATATACATCCCCTTTAAAATACTCCCTTAACAGTACATTTCGAGATCAATAATTACCCCTGGTTTACAATTAATAAAAAAAAAACAAGTTATAAGGCTGCGACACACTTCTTATTCTAACCCAGTTTCAATACGATCTCAGTAGTAAAACCTTAACTGTTAGTGCTAATTTAACACACCAATAATCAAAACAGACCCTCTTACCTTGTACATAATATCAATTACTTCAAATACCATAGATCATTTCAAAATCTATACATAAATTCCAAAATAAAAATAATCCAAGTTAAAATATTTCATCCGCAACTTTTCCCCCGGTTTGTCCTTTTAGTTAATAAAATAATACATTATAATTTGAATTAGGGCCGCTATACTTGCGGCCACGTCCAATGCTCCACCCGGAGGTACTACATTGGGTTTAAACGCGAAAAATAGTCGTGCTCCTAATTTATTCTTACTTCATAGTTGATTCACCCTAAATAAAAACTAAACAAAAATCTAACAAACCTAAAAATCTAACACACCTAACAAACTCTAACAATCTAACAAACCTAAAATCTGACAAAAACTGAAACAAAACAAAAACTAAAAACAGGGTTGTAAATAATGGTATCCCTAGCGCTGACTTCTGAGTGTACCCGATCAACAAGCAAAAATGAGAGGGGGAGGGATCCGTAATACCGGATAGCAGACGCCGGTTCTGCTTACCAGTGCGACCTGAAGGGTTGTCTTAAAACTATCCAAATCTAGCTAACTAATGTAAATCCATCCCTAACTTTCCTATCATTCCCTAACTGATTTATATTATGATTTCAATCTTCGCAATTCTGCTCGTCCTTCCCAAATATATACTGCAACCAAAATGGCGACAGAACGTCAAACAAAACAAATAAGCCACATAATACATGCTATATATAAATAAATATAAAGTGTAAATATAAATATAAATAAATATAATTATGTAAATATATAAATAAATGTTTAATAAGCGTTAAGCATATAGCAGTGCACAAAATAGCGAAAGCATCACCCTATTTATCAGGTGCACCCGCACAAGCATTATGTCGGCTAGCGCCTTTACACACCAAACGTGCTTCTTAAATTATTTCAAAAACTACTAATTAATGTAAATCAATGCTTGTGCGAGTACAGCCGCCACAATTTAAGTCTTACCTCGATAATAAAATTCTCCAGCATCCGAAGATCTGGTCGTCTGTAACTTACTTCTAAAGGTGGGACGAGGTGCACTGCTAAAGTCCTGGTGGGTATGCACTAAATGTTCTTGGGGGGATCACAATCACTATCACTATCACTTCACTTTCAAGTCCTGGGGGGATGCGCGGTTGAGCTCTGTTTTATTATCCTTGTTTACTTTATTGATTTAATTTAATGAGGGTTTATGATTTATTTGTTATTGTTTATTTGGTATTATTTATTCCCGATTTTCCGCACATAATTATGAAGATAGGCAGTGATTGTATTAATGGAGTGGGGGTTTCTCGTGCATATTGGACATTTTGGTATAATTATCTTTTTTTTTTTTTTTTTTTATTATTATTATTTAATATCAGGTTTTGGTTATGCTCGTATCCTTACTCACGCCAAGTCAATCTAAAATTTTTCAATCCTCCCACCAACCCCACCGAATTTTTACACGCGGTCGTCATTGATTGTCTAATCTCGCGACCCTTCCCGCTTATTCTTTTAAGGCTGTCCAGAACGCCTTCTGGTTAACCACTTCCCCGACTTCCTCTAGGCTCTTTGGCCATGCCAGACCTAGGATAGCTAGTTTGCTATCAGCCAACCCTCGATTTCCCGCCTCAAGCGGGCAGTCGAAGAGCACGTGCTCTGCGCTTTCCGCGCCCTCACCGCATTCGCAGCGGTCGCTGTTGGTTAGACCGAACCTTTGTAAATACGCCTTCAGGGCGCCGTGCCCTGTTATCAACTGCACCATTTTGTGATCGAGCTTAACCTCGATCTTACCTCTGGCTTCTATGCTCGGTATGAATTTGTGGGTCAACCTGCCCGTGGCAGCGTTGTTCCACCTCTCTTCCCATTGTCGAATTGATTTTCGCGCAGCTTTCTTTTGATTAAAGACCTCGGTATCGACGAATGTGATATTCGAAAGTCGCCCGTCGCGGCCTCTTTAGCTAATTCGTCAGCCCTATCGTTTCTACGTTACCATTGTGCGACCTGACCCAACAGAACTTTAAACGTCGAAACTCTAGCGCCGTACGCGCTCTCCTCCAGACGTCCGCTTGGAGATCTGTCGAGGTGTTCATGTTTGTTAAAGCCGTTAGCGCCGATTTACTATCACTGATTATATAATACTCGTCTCTGCCCGTATGGTTTATTACGTAATCGATAGCCTCTCGTATGGCTACCAATTCGCACTGGAAGATAGTGCACCAGTTCGCGAGTTTGGTTTGAAACCGAAACACCTCCCTTTCCTGCTTATACACGACAAACGCCGCGCCTGCTTGCCCATCGTCCATACGTGAACCGTCCGTATAAATTCTGATACCCATCGCGTCCTCATCACCTTCGACAAACTCGATCCTCTAATATCAGCCGGGTGCCCTAACTCAGATACAACAATCTTTCTTGCAATTTCCTATTACCAAGATTAAGATCTTCGATAATTTCGCGCCCTTTTCCTATATTTATTAATCGTCTATCTCTAATCTCCCTAACGACATATTCGATAGGGAGAGTCCTACTGATCAACAGGACAGCCTCCGTGGAGGTGGTCCTGTACGCCCTCGCCGCTTTTACCGCGGTTATGCGTTGTACGCTCGTCAATTGACGCATCTCCCGGACTTTACAACCTTCTGCCCATACAGAAGCTGCGTACAGTATTGCCGGCTCAATTGCTCCGGCATAAACCGTCCTCAGCGATTCGCCCTGAAACCCCACTTTATTTTAGCCGCCGCCATCATTTTGTTTGATATTTCGCCGCCCTTACTTTTTACGTATTGTACGTGCGCTTTCCAATTTAATTTATTGTCGATCTTGACGCCGAGGTAGGTAATACAATCTTTAAACGGATTTTCTCCTCCTAGCTCTAACCTAGGAGGTCTCTGTCCTGGTTTCGTGCCGAAATAAAGCGCCTCTGACTTCGCCGTGTTAAATTTTAATTTTACCGCCTGCGACCATTCGTGTAATTTATTAAGCGCCTCGTTCGGTTTTGTGCGCATATCCATTAACAATCTCGATCTTACAATTAAAGTGTGTCATCTGCAAACCCAACGATTAAGCATCCTGCGGGCAACTTGACCCTAAAGATGCTCTCATACAACAACTTCCAAAATGTGGGACCAGAACATGACCCTTGCGGGCATCCCTTTCCACCTCACGCGACAGAACTTCACCCGGAATTTCAACCTGTGCTAATCGCCCCGAGAAATAGCTCTTGACCAAAGACATCAAGTTTCGCGGACAACCCCTACGATCTAACTCGCAAACGATTAATGGCCACCAGGCAGAATCAAATGCTCCTGAAATGTCCAAAGCAACAACGACACAGTACTCTTTAGCATCTCTTGCCTGCTTAATTTCCCCGACAACGAACTCTAACGCGTCGATAGTCGACTTGCCCTCCACGAAACCAAACTGTCGGTTATTAAAACCGCCGCTGTCTCGCACTAGGTGTTCAACACGCGTAGTCATAACGCGATCTAAAACTTTCCCCAGCACCGGTAGCAAGCTAATTGGACGATAGCTGCCCGGATCTGACGCATCCGCCTTTTTAGGTTTGGGTATAAATTTCACATTCTGGATTTTCCAGCTACGCGGAAAAACGCCCTTTCTAAACAAAGATTAAACAACCCAACAAAGACACACGGGGCTAACAGGCACGCCTGCAGAGCTGCGTCTGAAGTGATTCCATCATGCCCCGGTGCCTTCTTAGGGTTCATCCTCCTAAGAGCCCTGACGACCTCGTGAACTAGGATTGCCTTATCGGCACCTGTTCCTTGCGCCTTTGCAGCTTCCCGACGTATTAAATCGTGCGACCCTTCATCCCCTCGGGATTATCCGATGGGAAAAATTTCTCTAGTAAATATTCCGCTGTGGTTTTAAAACCTTCCGTGTATTCGCCATTTGTTTTCTTTATATTACTGAGCGCGATTTTTGTTGTTTTCCTCTAATTACGCGGTATGCGGTTCCCAGGGTTCTTTCTCTGAGTTTTGCGTGCAGAATTCTTTAAATTTATTCGTTCGCGTTTCTTCTATTAATATTTTATATTCGCGGTAACTTTGATTATATTCTATTCTCCGTTGTTCTCTTATATCTCCCGAGGCGCGTTGATAGCGGCGCCTTAGGTTACGCGTTTCTGCCCGCTTGGTGGTTAGTTCCCGGGTCCACCAGGGTACGCTGTCTTTAAATGTTTTCTTTTGCGGCATGGAATACGACGACGCGTCTACTACCGCGTCGTTCAATTTTTTCGCGAGTGTTTCTACTTTGTCTGCCTCTCGGCAGTTAAATAGCTCATTTTCGAGCGCAGGGATACTTTCGCCAAATTTTTCTTTAAACCGCTCCCAATTTGCTTTTTTATTACAGAACCGCGGAAATATAGTTAGCTGCTCGTTTGCGCTTGTTTTGGTTTCAACGTCCCATGTTATTAATTTATGGTCAGAGAGCGTTTCCTCGTCCGACCTTAGTTTCCAATTACAAATCGTTTCTAACATTTCGTGCGAGACTGCAGTAATATCTATAAAACTGCTGCTCTATGCGTCTCAAACGTAGGTGAATCATTAGTGTTTATCACACTAAGGTCCCATCCGTAAAAGATCAGCAACCTGCGAGCCTCTATCGTCTTCGATAGGGCTGCCCCATAATGGCGACTTAGCATTAAAATCTCCCCGATGATTAAATTTTATTCCTACCGATTTTGCGCAAAATGTTTTCAACTTGGTTTACTAAGTCCTCGGTTTGAGGATTTTCCCGCCGGGAATCAACCGGCGGAAGATACGCGCTGATCACGTAAAATGTATTTAGCCCTGATTTAATTTCGACCGTTGTTAAAAATTCGTTGGATAAATTATTTAGTATTATTCGGCGCACGTCCCATTATTTATTATTATACCGCTACGCGGTCGTTCGCTGTTTGCGTTTAAAACGGTGACCCCTTCCCAAAACCTGTTATTTTATGGCTGTACAGGTGCGGTTCCTGTACAAGCCCGATGTCGATATTATTTTCGCTAAATAACTTTACGAAGTTATTTGTAGCCCTTTCCTTTCCCGAGATTTAATTGCGCGAATTTAATCTTCTTGCTTCTTTAAATCGTTCTTTTTCTTCACGGTCCATAATCGATGTTGCGTGTGATTGCGTTCTTCAATCTCAGCATCGTGGGGCATCTACTCTACTTGGCGTCGTGGCGCGTATCGACCATCGCACCACCGCCAGTTCTGTCGTTTGCCCTAGCGCAAACCACACAGCAGGGATTGCCCTCCGGCAATTCTTGAATTCGTGACCGACTTCGGCACAGTTACCGCACCACTGTACCTTCTCCCTGCACTCCATCGATCTATGGCCGTACTCGTAGCACCTGTAGCACTAGGTCATCGAGAAGTGGTCCCGGGCCCAGACTCTTCGCCACCTGAGGTTTATAGCTTCAGCTAATAAACGCCCTCGAAGTGTGGGGGTCACTTCGAAGACTACATTGACGAAGGGATCCCTAGGGCCCTTTCCGCCAAATCTAAATTTCTCCCTCAGGTGGTCTTCAATCTTCAAATCGCCGAAGCGGGATTCTGGCACGCGATCAACCGCACCAGCTCTTCCGCCTTCATCCCGCTTCGACCCACGGAAGAACGACCCGTGGGCGCTTCTTCTCGATCGTCTTCGCCACGAGCTCTTTGCAGTGACCGCCGACCTTCGACTGCAATTTCTTAGAGTCTTCTCGACCCGCGCACTCAACTACCACACCGCCCTACGGGTCCTTCGAGCTCCGACTACGACAAAACCATCACGAGCGGGATCGACCTTCTTCTTCAGGGTCGACATGACGTCTTCTTTCTCCCCTGGCCTGGCGTCGACCCTAACTGCAAAGGTGGGCGTCGCACCTGCAGCAGCTGCAGCATACGACGCCTTCCGCCGCATCGGCACCTCCTGGCTCCCAGAACACTGCTGCCCTGAAACACAAGCAACCACCGCTGGACTTCCCCCGACAACATTAGCTCTCCCAGAATCACTAGCCACAAGCCGCAGCGCCCTAACCATGCCTATAAGTTGATTCGCCGCGTCGAGGAAATCATCCAGGGCGTAGCGAATCTTCTTTCTGTCCTCCACGACGATAGTGGCGGAGGTCGTCGGCACCCTCCCGGAGATGGCCCAGTGCGCCTTCCTCACCCTCAATCTCAGGAGGTCCAGCTCATCGAGGTCGCTAGCTGCAACGCTAACGTCGCTGCTAGTCGACATCTTTCGCTGGGCTCCCGAAGTTGAGGGCGATTCAGGCGCCGCAGCCACCCCAGGGGGCCCCGACTCCCCCGACACGACCGCCGCAGACACAGGCTCCTCTACCTCCTGTACCTCCTCCTGAATCCCTAACCTAACGTCTTTTAAAATTACCTTTAGCTGTTTCCCCCCAACAGCGCCCTCAGCCTCCGACCTATCTCCCCTCTTCTTCCTGGGCAATGGTTCCTCGTCGCGGTGGACCACCATGCTGACAAAACAAACGACAAAAAATGACACCTAAAACGCAGCTGAAAAACCACTTGACCGTTACGACGCTAAAAGAACGACGCTAGAAGAACGCAAAACGTTGGTCTAATAAAAATGTTTTGTTTAATGGTGAACCGTAAGCAACCTTGTATTTATTTAAACTTCGAACCGCCCAATTAAATATTAAATTTTTAACAAAAATACAGCAAGCACTAAGCGTCAAAATAACAACTAGAACCAAATAAATTCCCTAACGCAATTCGTTTCAAAATGTACCGCGAAGAACACTATTTATTTATTTTAAATTTTTAAAACCGCCAAATCAAATTTAAATAAACTAATTACTTCAAAATATTAAAATATATAATTTATAAATAACAACACTTTATTTTTAAATGTGTAATTAACAAAATAAGGTCGAGCGCAATCGGAATGTGGTAACCGGAAATGACCTTTCACTTTATCGCTTGGTAACTAGCACAACCCGTAACTGTTACACTGCTTAATTACACCAAAATCGATTTTAAAGAACTTATAAGTACGCGTGTACTTAATTTACGGAAAATTTATATTAAAATTGTTTTAAAATTTACAGTTTTGAGATATTTATTTGATTTAAAAAGGCTTAGATTTTTGTTTTTGGTTATTATTTTATTATACGCGCACTATAAAAATTTCACACACTTTTGGTTGTTTTACCCGGTTTTTTACTCGATTTACGCGGTTTTTATTTTAAATTTATTATTAAAAATGCCTTTTTAAGTTATTCCGAAATTATTTTGAGTATTAGTTTAGTAGATTTTTGTTTTATTGGCCCGTAATTTATTTATTTTATTTTAAAACGCGGATTTAGTTTAAATTACAAAGAAAACGCGATTTATTTAGTTTTTATTTAGTTTAAATTCTGTTTTAAAATTTTATTTTACTGCCCTGTATTTAAATTTTGATGGCACACAATTATAAAAATAAAACACAATAAAAAGCAAAGCTTTAAATAAAATAATACAACAATAAATAATATAAACCCTAAATAAAAACTTACTGTTATTGCTGAAGCGGGAGCTCTGTGAAAGCACGTCCGCTCGCTTCAAGCGGCAACTAGAAAAAGCAATAAAATAATACACCCAATCCCCAAAGTCATTAATCACATATTTACATAAGTACAACGAAAAAGCTGCAGTTACCTGAGTTACATATTTACACACGGAGCCTGGCTACCATTCTCCCTGGACTTCTGCATGCACGAAAAGCCCCATTCTGGAGTGCTGTAACCAAAACTGCAAGCTGTACCCAAATGACAAAGAAGTCCTCTAATGTCTACCATTCGACCAAACTTCGGCTGTACATCATACTTCTTCTTCTAGTACCTTACACGTTGATAATAAACCAACCTGGATAAGCGCCGACATCTACTCCCGACGAATTTTCATGATTTACACAACTAGTGCAAATTGAAAATCAAACTGTTATACTTATAACATTTACCATAATTTAAATTAAAAATATTGTGCAATCGTAAAAGCAATAATCGAACCTGAGCGTAAAGTCGTTGAAAATAAGAGAGCCTCAAACCCAATTCTTCCCGTTTATATTCATTCTCCACCTCCTAAAGACTGTCAGAATTCTTAAAATTTCTGTAACACAAGGCCAAATTCTTCCGTTTGCACAAAACGTAAACAACAATTTCTGGTATTTGCTTCCAACAGCCACAATTTTTAAAAACATTTCCTCGAAAATAACTTGAAGCTAACGGCCAACGCACTTACACTAAACTGTTTTCGTAGTATTTGAAAATCAATACTCAAACCACCTTAAGCATTCACCGCACATCAACGAAACTTAACATTTAAAATACGCCTATATCTTGAAACAAATATTTTTATACAGTGAAACAAATTTTTTATATATATAGCTGGCCTCACGCATGGGCGTCAATGAAACGAATTTATTGTTCCAAAAATCTTCCGACACAACTAGGGGTCTATTCCTGGGTAGAGCAATGAGTAGTGGGGAAGTCGAATTTTGTTTGCAGATCAAACTTAAGCTAAATCAAATAGGCGCCACCAAGTCCTGATGTAATCACGATAATTGCATAGCATAGTTCTAAGGGCGGACGTGGAAACCCAAAGAAAAAAGATCGCCTTCGCTGACAAAAGCCTGTCTTAATAAAATAAGACGCAGCTCCTGTAAGAAATTGTGATAGTTAAATAAATAAAAAAGTGGAACACCATTTGTGTCCTACAAAAATACATAAAGAAATAATAAAAAAAAGTATTTCCAATATAACATTGGCATGAATTTATTACTCAGAAGGGTTTTAGCTTTATGTAATAAGATTTGATCACACTTGATCAAAACAAAAAAACCTTTAATCTTGAACCTATTGTTTACTAAAAGATCTCTTTTAAAATAATATAACTTGTAACAAAAAATTTAATCATTAACTGCATCAATCTTAAAATTTTAACTTTCATGTTTGTCTTTATTATTTTCAATCAAACACTTTACTTTAAAACATGAACTTGTTGTACAAATAGGGTTCTGACCTGGGCAGATCTTTTCAGGTAGATAACAAATTAATAGCTCCTAACAATATTAGCATTTGAGCTTTCAAGATTATGTATACTAATTTTAATGTAGATAAAGCTGATCACAAAAATATACATGTTTACATATATTGTACTAAAGCTGTTCAAAGCATTTGCTTTTAAAATAACATGTGTCAGCTATACAAAGTAGAAAATATGACGTCAGTAACACCTGTTGACATTACTGACGATTCATATGGAACAAAGCATGTTCTTTTAGAACGTTAAATCAATGAACTTTCGTTTTACTACTGGTATATCCAGCTCAACAATTAGTTGAAACTTTTTCAGTGTACATGTATTACGCATCAAAGCAAGTTAACGTGTTCCAAATTTTGAAACACATAAAAAGAACTTATAGATATCTACGAACCAAAACTGCAATTGTCGCATTGTGACAAAGGAAGACGGGATCACCGTTCTTCAAGTAACGATAACAGCGTTTGCAATTTGAAACCAATTCATCCAAACCAACTTCTATAATTCCTGCGTTCCACGTGTCGAATCATATCCTGTCGCCTTACATTCAGCAGCAATCGTACTCTCAAAGTTGAATTACGTCACCTTCTAAAGGTAGCATCTTACATGTGTTTTACTGTGTCCTTGTGTGTCTTTAAAAGTTGCATCCTACTTGTCGCGCTAAATAAATTATCTCAAATTATACAAGTTCGCAAAATATATACATTACCGACCGTTATTCGAAGATATCCTAACCATTTGAAATGGATTCGCAGATTGCCGGCCTCCAACTTAGGGAACATGTTGATATCTCTATCACCTGTGGCCGACTATCTTATAACCAGCTCGGGCGGTCGCGCCGTCAGGAGGGAACAATCAAACAGAGATGTGCTTGTAAATAGCTGTATACGACACAGATATCTGAATATAACTAGATTATTAAAGGACGATGCAGGCTTAGCGTATTACTTTTGAAGTTGAATGCAAATTATTATTGTTATTAATAAAATTGTTACATTATTCTTGAAATTATATGCAAAGAATTATTATTATTAATAAAATTATTACACTATTCTTGAAATTATATGCAAAGAATTATTATCGAAAATAAAATTGTTACAATCTAACACGTGTTCTCTTTATCTCACTTATACATAAGCTGTCAAATAACCTTTCTCTGTTTCTTTGTTTTCCACGTTTGTATAACGAACGACTGTTATCCCTATCCTCTTCTGCGTATAATCAAGTTTTACGTCTTTTTTAGAAGCCATAAATTTGTTTATCGTTCCAGTAATTCACGTCGGTAACTAAACTACTTGGAATTTCTGTTGTTTTGTTCAAGTCTTATCTATCCTATTTAAGATAATACAAGGAAAACAAAACGGTTTGAAATCTTCGAAGCACGTTGGACCAGCTAAAAGCTTTTAGAAAATTTCTACAAATTTTACTATTGTTAAATACGAAGATTAAATTTGTGTTTATCAATATGAAATATACATGCCGTATATTACACAGGGTGTTTCTAATATGCCATGCGCTTTATTTTATGCGTATTTATCTGAAGGATTATGCTAAATCACATTTAGTTTACTGAAAATTTTTGAAAGTAAAAATTAATTTTTAAACTATTGACTTTAAAAGCATTTCAAAAGTTGTTTAATGTACTTTCACATGCTGAATCCAAAAATCGGTTTCAAAAATAAAAATTAACACCCTTTCAGCCCCTAAATATCACAGTATATTCCTCTTATTTGAGTACAATGTAAAACTAAATTAGGTTTGCCACTTGGATTCAAATACTCTCTAACTTCCTTACTCGCTAACTTTCTGTCTATACCTATATTTACAACTACTATTTACAACTATTATTTATTGCTACAATTTACTACTACTATTTACTACCACTATTTACTAACTTTGAATCTCACTCTCTTCCTGATTTGCGCAGTCAAGCTTCTCACATATTTTACGAAATGCATTCTTAACCTTTCTCTTACACCAATCAATAATTGCTTAACCGCTACACGGAAAATTAAAATATCATCGACGTACTGGCTACAACATCGTTCATACGCCCTAAAATTGCCTGCATGGCTTTAATCAATGCTGCACTTGACGTAGACAAACCATACGGTACCACCTTAAAATTATAAATTTTTCCTTCCACTGAAAATCACGTGTACCTTCTACAATTTTTATGTTACGGAATCAACCAGAAAGAATTCATCAAATCAAGCTTGCTGAAAATTAGTTTACCACTTAACCTAGTTCCGATCTCTTGTACCTCATCAAAATAGAGTAGTTTATAACCCTTATGGAACAACCAAAATCTTTAACAATAATAAACTCGAAAGAACCTTTGTACAATGCCGAAAGTAAGCTAAAACCGCCATCAGGTGATTAGCACCAACACTAGGCTAGTGAATATACAAAAGTAAATTCCAAAATAAATCCTAATTTCATAGATGGCTTTACGAATACGTTTTGCTTTTGGGATTTTAGGTAATGGTACACGCAATACTATTTTGCAAATAATAACACACCGTCCCATGGCGACGTCTTCCTTTAATGCCTTGATTGGGCAAGATCGTAGAATTATTGAAAAATGATTTATTTGCATTTCGCTAGTTAGTAATTGTATATAAAATAAATGCATCTGTAAAAACCATCTTATGAAAACCAAAAGAGTGAATTTACCTATACAAATCAAACTAATATTTGCATAGTCATCTACAAAACAAAAATGTGTAACATTACCTAAATCCCAAAGGCAAAACGTATTCGTACAGCCATCTATGAAATTAGGATTTATTTTCGAATTTACTTTTGTATATTCACTAGCCTAGTGTTGGTACTAATCTCCTGATGGCGCTTTATTTTATATACAATTATTAACTTGCGACATGCAAATAAATCATTTTTCAATATACGGGGTGTGGCTTTTAAATAACGAGACTGACGCTGTAAAAAAATTTATTTTGATTTCATACATATTTACTTATTATCACCTTCGATATACTCCCCTTCTCTATCCCTAACCACCATGTAGATCTTCCATTGTTCGAAACAGTACTGGAAGTTTCCGTCTGTCAACTCCTTCAGGATTTTATGTGAGAAAAGCATAACATTGAAATCTGTTTTCCTGTTTGTGGTTTTAAAGTAATTTATGAACCGGAGTTTCGTCCTAATATGTATTTTACCATAAATAACTTTCTGATTTCGTGGTTTGAGTTTATTGCATCTCGCCCCGCATTCCATTCCTATTTACCATTTTTGCTTTTATATATTAATTACATTGTATGATTTATGAGATCTTTTACTTTAGAGGTTTGTATTGTCGTGATGTTTACCTTATTTAATGACTAATGCGTTATCTTCGTATTGTATTAAATTGTACCAATTTATATTAAGAAAATTTACTCTACAGGGTGCGTGCATATCTAGCCTGTTCATTCAGATTTAACGCACGCGTTACAACGTCCTGCTCTGTTTACAATGCTATTGATACGGTGTTGCTACATACTGAAACTACACAATCGTCGCAATTTTTACCTGTCCACATTCAGCAGAGAAACAATATATGAGAACTTGCTTTACAAATTATTTTAAAGTACTTGTTGAAGCTTAAGGCGGTTCAGGTCTTAACTTTGCGTTTTTTTTTGTTGTTTTGTTATAACGAATATTGTTCGAATTATTTCAGTGCAACTTTTGAAACTTCTTGGTGTCTCAAGTAGAAAGGTGGTTATTATTGTTTTAATGATAGGTTGGCATAATTTAGTGCATGCGTACAAAATGCAATACAACTAATTGCTTTGGAAATTTTGTTTGTTCTTGTAGTTTGTAAAATCTATCAGTGTTACTAACCAAATATTTGTAATTTTCTTATGGGTTCAGTTTTAAGCAATAATGTGAGTTATAATTAATTCCATAAAAAGTCATTCACAGCCTGCAACTAAACACACGTCATTTTATTAAGAGAATACTAAACGGTTCTCTGTTGATGCGTAACCTCTACACAAAAAATTATCCTTATCTGAACGTGGTCATCTACCATCTGGCGAAGACTATACGGTTATTGGTTTCATTTAGAGCTACCCTTAATTATTATACGCGTGCCCATGACCGCAAATGGTTTGTTTTAAAAGCATCAAATGATATCTGTGTGACTCACTTATCATATTGATGGGCAGTGCATGTTATATAATATTCAGCTCACGTCTGTTCATGATTCGTGTATCGTGTACATTATGTAATGAGAGTGGATCGTCTGTTGTATGCTTAATATTAATATATACACATACGGTTAGTTTTTTACAAATTCTGAGATTCTCATTTACATCTAATTAAATTTTAACGGTATAATGGTCATTTAACGAGCATATTGTAAAAATTTAAACGTAAATTATCCAAGTACCCTTTGTTTTTATAGTGTTTACCAAAAATAAGGCAGAAACATGCTTTAGCACTTACCTTGTAATGTATACACACTTGTATACTGAATTATTCGCGAAGCTCTTAAACAACCCGTGTATTTAGTTTTCCCTTAAAAAGAAAAATTTTGCGTAAAAGATTTTCTTGAAAATTGATCGTTCTAACACAAAATGTAAAGGTTACGATATGCTTTATACTACTTTTCCTATCTACAACTTCAAATAGATACGAATTAATCCTACCAAAAGCTGTCTCTCGTGTTCGAAAAATGTACTGCAATTTCAAGTACGTATTTCTAAAAGTATTTGCCTTTGTATTTGAGTAGTTTAATTCAACGTATCTACTATTTTTGCCTGATAAATACTTACAGTACGAGGTTTGTCTAAATATTTCGGAAATTTTCTATAATTAATTAATTTTGATACAGGCAGTTTGATAGCGAGACTACAGCAGTGTAGCTGAAGGTATGAGTGTGTGATAATCAGTTGGCGCGATGTTGAAGTTCGAGCAAAGGGTGCATCAAGTTCATATGCAGATTGGGAAAATCTGCTTCAGAGACTTTGTTAGTCTTACAAACAGTTTACGGTGACGATTCTTTAAAGAACACAGCCGTTTACAAGTGGTTTTCAAGATTTCGGGGTGGAATATTGAATCGCTGGAAGACGAGAGCTCAGTGGGAGACATTCAATATAGAGGAAGAAAGAAATTTTCGAGCAAGTGAAACAGTTAATCAGATCAGACCGAAAATGATAGTCGACGAGTTGGCACAAGAAGTTGGGATTCCTCATGAATCCATTCGCCCAATTCTGTCAGATGATTTGAAGATGAAATGTGTCAATGCAAAGTTTGTTCCGCGGCGCTTAACTCTGATCAAATGAAAACTCGGCAGTTGACAGCGGCCGAATATTTAAAAAAAAAAGCACAGATGGCCATACGTTTTTAACACAATGTTATGTTCATTTTCGGCAATAATTGGTTATTTCATTTACATAAATCCCTTTTCTAGTATTTAATTCTCCAACAATACGCGATATATTGTTCCTGTTCAGATAAGCTCGTTTTACCATAATTTTCAACTCAAATCCCTTGTTAATTCATTATCTGTTCGTATAAATTCCATGTCTATTGTTAAATCCTTCCGTATAATTAATAATAAATACCCGTGTGGGTACGTACGTACGACACGCATAACACATACACATACCCTTCTTACACCCTCACACGCACGCACACGCTCACACCTATCCATACATAACTAGACTGGGATTCTGTTTTATTTTCTTTTGTACGATTTTAGTTTTTGTTGGGTTTTGTACTTGGTGTTGGTGTTATTCTGTTTGGTTTTTTTTCTTTTTTCTCGTTTCACTTTCCTTTCCCTATCCTTTTGCTGGTCTTCTTTGCTGTCGGTCCCTGGTCCGATTGTGTTTCGTCCATCCGCTCCTGTGGTAGGTGCTTTCTAGTCCGTCTTTCCTTTTTCGGAAACCACGACATAGTCGAATTTAGGACTAGTTAGCATTTCTTTTCTTTGGTCCTTCGTTTATTGAGATTCTTGGTTACCATAGTTGATAGTACATCGTTTCTTTTACCAGTGTTCCTCCTCTCTTCCTCTCGTTCTCCCTTGTTGTTTTTTTACATCCTTGAGGCTTGACGTTTGGGTCCTGTTTTGGTTGGCACTGTTGGTTTTCTTTCTCGTTCCTTTTTTCTTTGGTGGTTGATAACCTTACTGTTTCTTTTGAGAAACATCCGTCCGTTGACGACTCCACAGTGCTGAGGCCGTTCCACCTTAGTCCTCATTGATTACTCATTACCCATCTTCCTTTTGTTTCTCTTCTTCTTGCTCCCTTTCTATTATTGGAGCTTCTAGTCTGATAAGAATTCTTTTTTTTTGCTGCGTTTGAAGTGTTCTCCTTTGTTTTTTTCTTTTAAGCGAATTTGCTTTTTGTTTTTTTTTTTTTTGTTTGGTACTGCCCACTCCCCTACTTTTGCTTTATTACCCCGACCTTTTAATTTCGTGGGGGGATTTGTTACGTTCATTTTTGGCAATAATTAGTTATTTCATTTATATAAATCCCTTTTCTAGTATTTAATTCTCCAACAATACGCGATATATTGTACCTGTTCAGATAAGCTCGTTTTATCATAATTTTCAACTAAAATTCCTTGTTAATTCATTATTCGTTTGTATGAATTCCATGTCTATTGTTAAATCCTTCCACATAATTAATAATAAATACTCTTTCTAAGAATTTCTCAACGTAAATCTGGTTGTTTTGAAACGACAAGTTTATGCTACAATTAATTAGTCAAGATCCTGTTTAGGTATCCGTGAGCGCGATATACCTTCCGATAACGTATAATTGCGTTCTAGTGTGTTTCCCATCTAAAGATTTGTCGAAATAATATATCCTACTATTCTCCGGTAAAACCGTGTTTTCCAGCTTTAATCGTTTCGATAACGTGGATGAACTCCTTTTAAACTTTGATTCTGCAGCTTGTGCGTTGATGCACTTGTAAAAACTACTCGTTCTGTTACTCCAAGAGCAATGCTGGTTAGAGTTATAACAAATGCTTCGTATGGTAAAATCCTTACTAAATTTAATGTTTTTTAATTAACCCATTTGCTTATACGGAAGTATCAGCGTTATTCTTTTTGGTACTGATTAGATGTTTTGCATGTTAGCTGCGAATTGCGCACTTCGTGGAACAATTAATGAATTTGTCCATAGAGTAAACATGTTTTATTAAATAGTAACTTTAGTTAATTTTGTTTTGCTGTTCCGATAAAAATGTCTATATTTGTGTTTTTTTTATTGTAAATATAAAATCGTTGCCGATGTATTATTTTTGTGTTGCTAGGAACCCTTCCCCTCACCGCATTGGTAGTTAGCCTGGTATATTTACGTTTTCTTCCGGCTACGTCATGGTACGTAGCAACAACCATTACCGGTAACGCGATCTGGGTATACGCTTACGGCCCTCAGACAAAGATGAAGCCATCAGACTGGTATATAACTTGCTCTCGTTGCGTTTTTCGACAACAAAGGTGTGTTGCAAATGAACTCGAACCACCTGGACAAACTGTCAACGGCCCTGTTTACATGCAAGTTTTGAATAGACTGAGGGAGGAAATCTGAAAAAACATCCCACCAATTGGCGGGATAATTTTTCCTTTCACATATCAATTATTGTGTAGAGATAGCTCGTAGAAATTAACGTTCCACTCCTCCACCTGCCTCCCTACTCTCTGAATTTATCACCATTTGATTTCTGGCGGTGTTCCACAGTTTTGTTACTAATTATATTAAATGAATAAACCCAGCCGTTATTTCAAATCTAGGTTGAACCTTTTTGGATATTCTCGTATACATTTTGTTGTAACTTGTAATTGAAAATCAGTTTTATTTTATTTGAGAAATAGAAATACTTTATTGGGTAATATTCTAACTATTTTTGGTTGTTTTTCACAAAGTATCGAAAATTAGTAAGTTCTAATTCTTCTAATATCATTAATGGTTATCTTAGATCACAAATATTAATCCCCTTGTATTTACCAACTGTAACTTTCCATATCATATGCAGTTATTGAGTGCCCTCAGGGTGTTTATTTTATTGTCTTAAGCATAAGGTTTTCTATCTCTCTCCCTGTGCATTGTTCCATCTTTATGTAGGAATATTAGAGGTGGTGAGCCACTCTCCGTTCCCCGTTCACTTGTTAGCTAACCATATATACAACAAACCTACGACCAATCTCGTGCCTATTGCAGGGATCATGCCGTCGTAGCGCTTTACCTTCTTCTAAAGCCGTTTACCATTTGTCACCTAGGCTCACTTTTGTGGTGAGTAAAACGCATTTGACCTACCAGTGCGAAAAATAGATAAATGGGTTTTGGTTTCATCTTTAAATATCTTTAATTACCCTTACAGTAGTATTATTTAGTCCAAATCCTAGTTTACAGATATAAGATGATGTTATAAGTAAAGGAAAACCATACGTTTCCCAGTTTCAATTTACGCATCATTAACGTATAATCAATTGATGATGTGAAAAAGTTAAGCAAAAAATTTTCGTGTTCTTATTTCTCATAAAATTGCTTGGAGACACTTTTCATATACTCAGCACTGGATGAGAAATCGAGGAAACGAAAACTAATTTTTATATTAACTATAGCGGCAACAATGGTTTATTCCATAGTGATCCGCATAAACACCCCTTAAGAACCCACAAGCTCTTATGTTACCGGAGGAGTGTTGGGGTGGAACAAAGTTCGGAGTTTTTGTACAAATCATAAACATATATATATATATATATATATATATATATATATATATATATAAGATTAAATGTAATGAGAATACATAACAATACAAGAATGAATGCAGTAAAAAAGATATACCGAAAAAAGAGATTTATACAAGAATAAAATACGAGGTTACATTTTAAAATAAACTACAAGTTGCAACATTACATGTACAACCTATACTCAAAATTTCATGGTCTGGGAGGGGTGTCCAGGAATCGCAGATTGCTGGCAACACTTACAAAACACAGTCGTCTTTGTCACATTCGTCTACGTCGACGGTGACTGCTTCACGGAGGGAGCGAGCGACAGTCCAGCCGTGTACCTGCTATGATTCTGATAGTGGAGACTTCCTGGGTCTACTCCACTGTACCTCTACTGGTCGAGTTGTTGCTAGCGGACTGGATATGGCAAGGCGGTTCCATGGCGCAGGTGGTATGCGTGTGACTACTACGCTTGAAATATATTAGGAGAGCAATTTTCACAAAAATACGTCCTCCTTCAGATGATAGGTAAAATGGAGGTCCCGTGTGTGAGTGTTGTCACGCACGTTAAAGATCCCTACCTTGCTTGGAACAGCAAGGGTTTGGCAAAATTCCAAATTTTCCACGTAAAAAAAACTCCCTTCCTGGCTAATGTAGTACCTTCGGGTGGAGCATCGGAAAATCACATGTAAGGACTGGAGATGGCGGTCCCGAGTTCTAATCCCGACACGGTCCGCTTGAAAAATGTTAAGCGAGCATTTTTCACAAAACTATGCTTTCGTTCGGATGAGAGGTAAAATGGAGGTCCCGTGGGTGAGTGTTGTCACGCACGTTAAAGATCCCTACCTTGCTTGGAACAGCAAGGGTTCGGCAAAATTCCAAATTTTCCACGTTAAAAAAACTCGCTTCCTGGTCAATGTAGTACCTTCGGGTGGAGCATCGGAAAATCACATGTAAGGACTGGAGATGGCGGTCCCGGGTTCTAATCCCGACACGGTCCGCTTGAAAAATGTTAAGCGAGCATTTTTCACAAAACTATGCCCTCGTTCGGATGAGAGGTAAAATGGAGGTCCCATGTGTGTTGTCACGCATGTTAAAGATCCCTACCTTGCTTGGAACAGCAAGCGTTCGGCAAAATTCAAAATTTTTCAGGTAAAAAAAACTCGCTTCCTGGCCAATGTGGTACCTTCTGGTGGAGCATTTAAAAATCACATGTAAGGACTGGAGATGGCGGTCCCGGGTTCTAATCCCGACACGGTCCGCTTGAAAAATGTTAAGCGAGCATTTTTCACAAAACTATGCCCTCGTTTGGATGAGAGGTAAAATGGAGGTCCCATGTGTGTTGTCACGCATGTTAAAGATCCCTACCTTGCTTGGAACAGCAAGAGTTCGGCAAAATTCAAAATTTTTCAGGTAAAAAAAACTCGCTTCCTGGCCAATGTAGTACCTTCTGGTGGAGCATTGAAAAATCACATGTAGGGGACCGGAGATGGCACGACGTCTCCATGGCGTAGTTGGTATGCGTGTGACTACTTGCCCAAGGTCCCGGGTTCGAATCCCGACACGGTCTGCTTAAAAAATGTTGGGCGAGCATTTAACAAAAATACATCCTCGTTCGGATGAAAGGTAAAATGGAGGTCCCGTGTGTGATGTTGTCACGCACGTTAAAGATCCCTACCTTGCTTGGAACAGCAAGAGTTCGATAAAATTCAAAATTTTTCCTGACCAATGTAGTACCTTTGGGTGCAGCATTGAAAAATCACATGTAGGGGACTGGAGATGGAAAGGCGGCTCCGTTGCGTAGTTGGTATGCGTGTGACTACTATGCGCAAGGTCCCGGGTTCAAATCCCGACACGGTCCGCTTGAAAAATGTTGGGCGATCATTTTTCACAAAAGTACGCCCTCGTTCGGATGAAAGATAAAATGGAGGTCCCGTGTGTGATGTTGTCGCGCACGTTAAAGATCCCTACTTTGCTTGGAACAGCAAGAGTTCGGCAAAATTCAAAATTTTTCAGGTAAAAGAAAACTCGCTTTCTGGCCAATGTCGTGACTTCGGGTGGAGCATTGGAAAATCACATGTAGGGACTGGAGATGGCGGTGAGAGCAACGTGATGATGGGACGCCGAAGAAACTTTCTGAGTACGTTTCGTTCCTACGTCCGGATAGCTTCAGTTGAGATTCTCTGGAGTTCCTTGTCCATACATCGGTCGGAGTGCGTCTGTTTCGTGAGTTGAAGGAACATCGTTATTGGGGTCGATGGTAGCAGGCCACGATGAGCACCACTATTGGCGCTGATAGTAGCAGGCTACGATGACTACTGTTACGGTGTCGATGGTAGCAAACTATGATGAGCACTGCTATTGGTGTCGAAGGCAGCAGGCTATGATGAGCACCGCCGTTGGTGCCGTAGGTAGCAGACTATGATGAGCTCCTCTATCGGGGTCGATAGTAGCAGACTATGATGAGTGCCGCTATTGGTGTCAATGGTAGCAGGTTATGATGAGCACCGCTATTGGCGTTGATGGAAGCAGGCTATGATGAGTGCCGCTATTGGTGTCGACGGTAGAAGGCTATGATGAGCGCCGTTATTGCCGCCGATGGTATCATGCTATGATGAACGCCGCTGTTGGTGTCGATAGTTGCAGATTATGATAAGCACTGCTATTGGCGTGGCTATGATGAGGACCGCTATTGAAGGCAACAGACTATGGAGAACACTGGTGTTCAAAATGGCAAGCTATGAACATCTCCGAGAGAACGCTCCCTATTGGAAACCCACCTGTTAATACATCATTTTTGTCTCCCCTTGGTCTTACGTGAGGATCGTTCTTTAGCGAATGCGAACGCTGGGTTTGTATTAGGAGGTGCAGTGATTCTTTCTGCATGCTGCACGATGCATTCTTGTCGATTTCGAGCATCTGCAGAATTTTTATTGTTGTCAGAACGTGTAGTTTGATGTAGGGTAACACTGATTGATGTAATTTTTTTTGCGCATGAGTAAAAGTCATATTATTGCACTGTGCTAACATCAAAGTTATATTATTACCAAAAATAAATTAAATCTGCATTAATTGTTTCAGGCGACAGCATTCAACTAGCGGTACAACATGGCATTCCTCTGTGGGAGGTACGCCAGTTTCGACGCATCAACGTCCAACGTCTGCGCCAAATCAAGATCGCGTAAAAGGAACAACACACGATTTGTTTGAGTTATTGGAAAGGGTGCAAAGTTCCAGACTAGATGACCAAAGATGTGTGTTACCTGCTTACTTCAATCAGGTAAGGGCTTTTGTTTATTAAAACCATCTTGGTTTTTCTTTTAAAGTTTTTGTTTACAAAATTACAAACATCTAGCGTTATAAGGGTGGCGAATGTGTTCTAGAAATTGGATCGCTAACGTCCGTATTTAATTGATAAAAAAAACCTTCAATGTTCTTTTGATTGTATGACAATATGCAATTAATTTAAATGTGGTTAGTTGTATTAAAATACACTCGAGTAAAGATCAATATAATCTTTCTAGTCTGTAAGCTAACAATTACTTCTTATAGGCAAAATTATTATTAATCAATCCTCTAGTTTTGAAAAATATGGATCAAGCGGAAGAACTGTACGATAACAAAAGATAGTTATTATGGTTAATCTCGAATTAGTTAGTGCTAAGGATCCGTTATTTACTGGCCAAATTCATACATCTGCTATAAAATTAGAAGGAATACCTACTGATTTGTATTAATTTCACTGATAGAAATTATAATTAATCTCTTGCAACCCTCTATAGAAAAAGTTAAGTATAGCTAGGGCGCAAGCGAGAAATCTCATTTGGAGTTACTCTTTTTCCGGTATCTGGACTTTCAATTTTTATCTTCATTATTCCTTGACTTGAACAAATCTACCCTGTCGTATTTGTTTATTTAAAGGATAATTTTATTATTTCTACTTACTGTTATTACTTTTGTTTTACTTTTATTTATATTGAGTTGTATGCCTGTCTCTTAAAATCTATCCAGCTTTTTGTGCTATTAGCTAGGCGAACTATTGTATCCGCAAATCCTAACATTGGTGTTCTTTCGCCCTGAGCATTGACTTCAGTATTTATTTGTTCTTTAATCTCTGTTAAGTGCTTGTTCTTTGTATAAATTGAAAAATAGAGAAGATAAAGGACATACTAGTCTGGCATTTTTTACATTTACCTCTTTCTCTAGATAATCTACCTATATTTTAGTTTTATGGTTCTACTAGATATTTGTAACTACTTTTTCATATTTACAAGTCAAACCAGTCTTTTGCAATATTAGAAACATCATATTCCAGTCAGCGTCATCAATAGTTTTTCTTAAGTCTACAAAGGCGAAATATATCGGTTTATGCTTCTTTTTTTACATATATGTGTAAATTTAGACACATGAATGCTTCTCTTCTCACTACCTGTATTAATTTCAAAAATCAAATTGATGTGTGTCTAGTTTATTTTCATTATACTTCAAATAATGTGAATAGAATGCATACGACGTCCAACCAATTATTCTGCAATCTTCACATTTGTTTGCTATAGCTTTCTATAGTATCATTACAAAAGCGTTTTTCGTAAAATGTGACGTATTTCTTGTTCATGCCAAAATTGGCAATGTAAATTGTTAAATATGTGACTAAATTCCCGCCATTATTTTCAAATAAACTTGTTAACTTCCGCCATCCCGGACAGTTGCGTTGGCGAAAAAGAATGCGCAGGCGCGGAGCGACACGACATTATTAGCCACAGACGTCGAACGGAAACGTCTACCTGTGTCGTGGTGCTGTCTTTTCTTTTTTAGGATGTAGGTTCCTCTATCGTATCTCTACCTTCTATCGTTACTTCTACCTGTATCTTTGCCGCTCCCCTACAAACAAAATAGGAAGACGAATAAATTTGGATCAAGAATGGCGTGACGCAATCCACACCCAAACAAAGAGATGCCCTGAGATTTAAATGTAAAGCGCGTTTTAAGTGAGTACTTTGCTTTATTTTTGTTTTAAAATAAGAATTGTATCATTCTAAACGTGTTTGGTACTTAATACAATTTGCCACGTAATTATGTCATGATATTAACTATTGCGCAATATTGTGAAACGTGGACCGTGGCAGTGGTGCCAAGTGTAACATTCTTCAGATATTTGGGTGTTACTAACAAGTCTGAAAAGTATTTTATACCATTTCGTCTGAAAATGTTAGTAATTCCTCAGGTACTGTTGTAAATACGTCTTAGGGTTTAACTAAGAACTAAAAATCTAGACCCATAATCAATAAATGTATTTGTAGGTCCCATAGTGTGCTATGTATTTATGTTCTCAATATATGTCAAAAAAAAATCATCAATAATTTGGTGTCTAATTAATACTTTTATGAACTAATAATATATTAAGTTGAACCAGGGATGGAGAATTACCCCAAAATCTCATTTATGAAGGGTCATTAAATTTAAAAGTAATTTAGTGCGCTACTGTGGCAGTAGATAGTTTAGTTCTACTATATGTACTATTTCATTTTTTTGGCGTCACAAGCCTAATTTTAATAAATTAAACATAGGGGATTTGAAATCCTAATTTGGGAGTGTATTTCCCATCATAATTCAGCTAGTATAAGTAAGTTGTGGCGCATAAGAATGCGGCTTTTAATTCTCGTGCGTTATCAGGGACTATTAGAAATAGTTTATTGTTTGTTGTTAAACCAGAGGTTTTCACAAGTTCGAAGTAATGTGCGTCATTGCTTCAACTAGTGAAAACAGCGATATAATAGGAGGATTTTTAGAAGTTGGTGAATGAACGCCATGATCGGTAGATGATCTTGGACTTTACCGAACAAACGTGGTAGCAGTTAGTGCGTGAAATGCAGTGAAGCTACCTGTGAACTCCTTTACACTCCCTCCTCTTAATACCCTACAGGTGTTCCTTGTTTAAATGTTGTCAGTATCAACAACAAACTTAATTGCGAATTTGAAGTAAATATGCCATAGACTTTAAGAGAAACCGAATGTACATGCTAAAGGGCTAATACGTAGTTTCTACCGCGCAGAAATTGCCGTATTACGAGGATGCCGTAATTAGCTATATCTGCCTTAACTATATAGATTATTTAAATTAAGTTTGATTAACTCGGTGAGTTGTTTGGTTATTTTGCATTAAGAATTTGTTACGTTTTCTGAACGGTAACGCGATGAACTAAAGTACGTTTACCTGTAACTGTCATTTAGCTATAATAGTATTCAATCTATTTTTACTATCCTACCGATAATAATATTTTTAAAATCTCGTGTCCTGTTTTATTCTATTTCTAGTACATCAACCTTCAACTCGTTTCGTCCTCTTTAATATATATTGTTCATCTATTCCTTTTATAATAACACTGTATAAAAGCTTTCTATCCTTAATTAATGAATTATTTGTGCATGTTTTATGTTTACAAAAACATTCCATCGCTTTCTTATATGCACCGTTTACCTCACAAGCAAACATTTGTTTTCAACTTCCGAACATCTTTCACTAATTCATTCCTGTTTGGCTACCCTACGTGTCATATTTATCCTATTTCGAAATTATTTACACATTATTCCTATCAGCTCATCTTTATAGTTCTTGTATTTCTTGGATCTATTCATCAACTTTAATATATACTCCTTTATTCAAGGTTTTCTTCTAAGGTTTATTTCGGCCTAGGCACTTTGTCTAATAGTTAACCGCTCCTGTTCTATATTTGCTACATTTCCCTTGCTGTTAAGGCCCTTTACAATATGGTTCTGCGAAATTCTTACAGTTTCTCCCAATTCTATGGCTTTGCTTTAGTTTTTACCTTGATTTTTTTGGAAACTTTTAAAACTTAATTGAAAATTTATCATAATTAGGTCGTGATCACTATCTACGTCTACTGCTGGATGCGCGTTGTATTCTTTTATTTAATTTCTAAACCTCTGCTTCAAATATAGTTCATCTAGTGTCAAGCTGTATCTTCTGGTTTCTTCCATGTATATAATTTTCTGATTTTTGAAAGGAACTGGTTAGTTGCCTCAATTCAGGTCCACTACAATTTTATCCTCTTTTCCTTTACCAATTTTCCGTTTCATTTTAATAGATTTTATCAACTCTTTCTTATAAACAAGCTCTTCTTTATCAGTATAGCCAGTTATAGACATGTAGGTTTATAATTTATTATGGGTGAGAGTTATTAAAGATAGCAATACTAGAGCAAGATGTCCTAATAAGCACCGGTTATAGACAATTCGTTCTAAAAGTTCTAAAAACCAATATTAATTATCCATGACAGATGCATTTATTTGTTTTGAAAGGGACCTGACATCATTTTAATTTTTGAATTACGCAACTAAACTTCTTTTTTAATTTGAATATGAATCATTTTTCTATAAAAGATATATGCTCTGAAGGAGCGAGAACATAAATGGTTTTTGTAGAAAGCTTGTTACGTATGAAATAGATTTTAACTACCTGAATGAAATTTACAATTTACCTCATCATAGAGACGTAGCAGTAATAATTCATCATCTAGTTTGCCGTGGTTAAGTTGATGAGTATACAAGTCCTGGGTCTATAAGTGGATCTACTACATACAAGTGCCCCACCGATTGAACTCAGTCCTAGCACCTTTCCCTTGCAAATCCAAGGTTCCTGGATAAGGGCTATATTGCAATCCCCTAACAGGTTACATAGGGAATGGGTGTGACTCTGTCCAAGTTCCAGATTCGACTTTCTTGGATTTCCTCAGCTTTCTACGCTGAGCTCCCGAAAGCCTCTTTGCTTGCAGTCCAGTGCCTGCAAGTTTCTTTACAGTATTCTCCATGTCTGGTGTTTCAGACATCGGTCTTGCAAGTGGACTTGCATCCGGGTCTGCTCCACCTCCATGGATACATTTTGGCTACCCTAGGAGTCCACCATTGCTGGTGGTACCAATATTAGTCATGATTGTTCCCACGAGTATGGGGGATGCAAATGGTCGACATGCCAGGTGCCCCCTGTTGGCATGGAAATCGTGAATAAAACGGGATGCCGCCCTGTTCCCTGAGTTTTGCACCGATTGAGACCGGTCAACTATCCAGCCACGCATCCCCTGGGCTCGGTCCTACGCCACGGAATTTAGGAATTTTTAACGAGGTTGTCTCCTCTTGGTCCGGCCGGGTAAGCCAGGACCCCACACCCTCTTGCCCATGGGAGATGATTACGATGGCAGGGAAGGCACGGTATGACGGTGTTGCAGAATTGCCCCACTGGCTTCGTATACCTCAGTGTAGGCCCACTAGTCACAAAATTACAGCTTGGGTTGAGGGGTTTGGCCCGCGGGATCGTTTTCACTTGGCTAGGGAGCGGATTTTATCCCTCATCAGCACAGTCTCTTGCTCTTACACCATGTTGTGGGTCTTATGCCAGTTAGGTCACTGGCGTCACTGAAAGAGATACGTTTATTACGATCCTTCCTAGAGTAGATAGCCAATCCCTTGGCCATATATCCTGGGATTTCTCCTATCTGCCACCTGAAGACGCGCCAAATGAGTAACTGACCACATGAGTGCAATACAGGTTGGTAGAGCATTGTGTACACTTGTTTTTGTTCACTTACTAATTTAAAATATACACAATCCATAGAAAAACTCCAGGCTATTTACTCAAGGTATATTAGCTCATGAATATCGCAGTATTTGACAGCAAAACAAATTGATTAAATATGCGTGTAAAAGGGTGCATTTATTAATTATAAGTATCCAAACAACCTATATATAAACCTATAAGTTTATGTAATTACTATTGTGGTGTTTCCTAGTTACAGTTCGCTTTTAATCGAACGTGCACCAACGTATGTCTTTTTAATGAAAAATATTTGTAAGGAATCGAATATAAAATAAAGTTAAATATGAAGCAGGTGGAAAAATGTAATGACTTACAGCTTGTTTATACAAGGCTCGAGAGACCTTGTACTACAAGACAAAATGGTGTTGCAGAAAATTTCTTTATCCAACAGGTGTTGACGAAGACATCTACTACCAGGCCACTTTCACTGGTAACGGAAATTTATTTAATTTCGCGGTCACATTTGTGTTCGGAGCATGTTTCACTAGCATGCCTAAAGTTTTTTAATTACCGTCACTTTGAACTACCTAAACTTGGTGCACGCTCGGCGCTAGTTGCTAGAAAATTTAATTACAACAGCCTGAAATGCATGAATGATCGATTGATTTGATTTTCTTTCTCTATTTTGAAGTTGAAAATAAATTGTCTTTATAAAACATCCTTAGACTAATTATTCTCTTACCTTAGATTTATTGACTTAAATTTTAAGGAGCGCGCACTTTTCGCAATTTAAATTTATTTTCCACAGATAGATAATAAATAAATACTGAAACAGAGTATTCCGGTTACTATTTACAACAATTTTCTAATTCATTGTGTCTGAAGTGGTTAAATTTAGTTTAAAAAGGCTTCCAGCTCTAGTGTCTCTTAAGGTCTAAAATTTCTAACTCTCCCGCAAATGTACAAATTTCAAATTTATAAATTTTGATAATTCTAAAATTTACAAGTTTTAAAAATCTGAATTCCTTTAATTTTGACTATGCGGCTCTGTCGAACTAAAAAATCAAAAATAAAAAACCATCTTGTGAGAAGGTTTGTGACTAGACTACTATTCTTGCGAAAAACCTTAAAAGTTTGGAAGTCCTAATTAAATGTTATGTATAAGTTAATTTACACCACAATTGTTTCGTGTTACCAACCTTCAAGTATCATCTGAACTAAGTTTTTATTTGTCTGAGTTTTGTTATAATAATTTATAAGCGATAGCAATGAGAAGTGGTTGATGATGCAGTTAGTATTATTGTCGGAAGTTGTAGGTTTCCAACCTACCTGGTAAACATTTTTATATACAAGTCTTAGCGAAAGCAAAATGAAGCAGTAACTTACGTTGGCTTTCTGATGTTGTACCGCAATGTAATCAAATAAGGACAGTTGTAAGTGAAAACCTACACAATATCCATATTTTGTATGAAACTACAGCAATGCTTTTAATAATGACAATGCGTTTAAACTGAGAAAAAAATAAAAATATATTATGTGTGGTGGTACATTGTAGGCGATTATTGTAGTATATAATTATACGATATATGTACATATAGGTATACTTTTATGCACTAAATTACGACGTTGATTGCTTGCACATGTTTATCTGTTTATACTCGCAGGTGTATAGTCGATCTCCGAAAGACACAAGCTTGTAAATCAGTGTCAGAATGAAACAGTTACGCGTTAGGAAAAAGACTGCGTTTCCAAGAAGAATACACTATGATGTTAAAGAAATGGATTCATTTTACTTTTAACTTTATGAGTTTTCAAAGTAGGGAAATGTGGCGTGAACTGAAATCCTTTTCTATTGACTTAACAAAGACAAACCATATGCTTGAATATTTAGAAAAAGCTCCAACATCAAATGAATTCTATAATAAGTACAACTACAGAGCACTCCTACACCCTATCTGAACGTTAGTCATACTCTTAAAATGTACGAGCATTGCATTGATCCGGTTCAGAATACTAAAGCTTTTAATTTTTTTGCATTTGAACCAACAATTGCAGACAATTATATTAAAAATTAAAAACAGCACAGTCGGAGACGCTAAAATTTGCATGCGTATTATGAAATTATTGTAATGGAAACTCTATTTGCACAAACAGCAGTTCTTTATTATTAAAATTATTACACTAATCTTTTCAGCTGCTCGTAGCTACAGTGAAATTCTTAAAGCAATCACTACAATGGCTAACAGTACAAATATTAACTTTTTAAAAAGTACGGTGCTATCTTCTTAATTACTTATATCGACGCGCTATAATTAATATATACTAATTTATATGATTACTACAATAATTTATATCGTTTACTTCAGTAATTTATATCAATCTATATTTAACAATATGAATCACTAATTTATTTAATCACAACTTTCAAAGCTTTAAATTAGAACTCATATTGAACTCAAAGCTTCAATTAGGATTTAACTAGCTAACGCTCATTACGGTAATTTACATTTTATTCCAGTTTGAGATCCAAAATATGTAAATAATATCTTGAATGTACCTATTGTAATCTTAGTAAATCTTTTAAATGCAAATTCTTGTACCTGTCAATCAAGTGCATCGTCCACAAGGGCCCATGAATTATCTTTTGTGTACAAAATCTTCGTTTACGTTCTAGTGTAGTTACTCTCGTCAGAGGTAGACTAAACTGCGCTACATTATATTATTTAATTATCATCTTAATATAATCCATAAAATTAATGTTTGCAACTCAAATTGCATTTTTCCTAATTCTTGGCAAATTGACTTAGTAATCTACACATGAATCAAAGAAACTCCACGGATAAAGACTTACGCCCAATAACAATTGTCAGTCCTGTCAGTATTTTTAGAATAAGTAGTTGAAGTGTAATTAAAAAACGATTTGGGATGCAACCACCTCCTCCTAAAAATTATACGCGATTTAGATATGAACATATTTGTACAACTTAGAAATTACTCGGAATCAGGCGAAAAAATTGATCTAATATTAGATTTTAGCAAAGCTTTTAAATATTGATATCAATATTAAACTCACGAGGTTTTACTAAAATTGTTACAAACGTTATTAAAAGCTAATCTTAGAGATAGAAAACATCTTATAAAACGTTCATCAACAACTAGGGATGAGCGATTTTTTTACACTAGGATTTTTTATTTTTGCCTCCTTGCTATTTATCAATTACTTGACTAGATTTTTAAATACGTAAATACTTGTAGAATGCGTTTGTGTACAGGTAATACACATTTGTATTATTCATTTGAACCATTTGATTATCGAACTGAATTTTCAGTTGACCAGGACCTGCACAATCTCGTCGGAATAGCGTTTATGCATGACTTATGTATCAATCTATCAAAATCTGTTATTGTGCAGTTGTACAAACCTGTTCATTTTTAAATCCTGATCAATGTTCGGCAAAGAGGTGATTGCATTACAAAGAGTTTTTTAATTGCACGTCAACTATTTGATTTAAAAATTTCTTATTGACCTTAAGTCTTTCTCCTTAGGGTGTTTTGATTTGCATGTGCGGATCACTGAGTTAATTTTCCAAGAATTGGGAAAAATGCGATTTGAGGTGCAAAAATTAGTTTTATGGGTTATGTAGGGTAAGATAATTGCCAAGCATAATTCGAACTGAGTAAATTAATTTTATTATTTTTGGAGTCACATAGAATAAAAATGCAGTAGAATCGCTTATACATCGTGTCAAAATATCAGGATGCAATACCCCAATATTAATCAAAGGAACAGACTCCCAACCGCGGCACCGTTTTAGATAATTTATTTAGATTTCGTTTGCATACTATTACATGCCAAAATGGCAATATATCATGTTGCAGATTTAGATATAATTTATAAGTTAAATGCCGCGTTTTTTTAAGTTAATGTTAACTTTCGTCGTCGCTGACAGTCGCGTCTGCGCAGAGTGAATGCGGAGGTGCGCGAGTGTCGAAAGTGGGGCCTAAGCCACGAGATCTGAAGGAGGCAACAATTATCTGAGTGGTGTGTGTCTTTTTTTTTAGGAATAGGTATGTAGGTTCCTAGTTCCTTACCTTTGTTGCACCTGGTACCTTATCTTCTTTCATCCTCCTACGAGTGCAGTAGAGGTTTAGGACGGATGGCAATTTGAAGTTCAACATGGCGTAACCCAACCCAATTTAACCACCACAGGATCCTGAGATACCGAGATCCGAGATACCCATCACCTGAGTAATTTGATGTTACTTAAAGTGTGCATGTAAATTTGACTTAGATAGTGATTGCATCACCCGTAAAACGTGGTCGGTATATGTTAGAAAATGGCGGGAAATTATGCCGCGTAAAAAGTAACAATACATCCAACGGTATAAACCATGCATATGTCAATCTGAAACTGATTGATCTACATAGACGCGCCTTGTCGCTAAATCTAAAAAAACATTCTGTGATTTATTTGTATTGTCACGTTTTGCATATTGCAGTCAAGTCTATAAACTATTTATAATTGTCGATATAAGTCATCGAATCGAAAGCGTACTAAATTTCCGCATATGCTGACAACTACAATTGTTGTGTCTGAAAACTTGCAAGTCCCATTAATCAGAAAATACTCACCATATTTATATAAGAAAATAATTTTTAGAGGTAATATCCGCAGCCTTAAAGTAAGATTAAGGAAATGCATTACAGTACCTTTTCATAGAACTAAATATATGGAAATAGTATAACGAGGCGTCTCATACTCTACCGGATTAATGCATTCGGCACCACGGGACAATCAAGAAGATTGGCAGTTTACTTTTATAAGTACTTGTACGGTGAAAATTTTACCTCAGAACTGACCACGCAGCCCTGAAGTAGCTAGTACAGTTTAGACTCTCCGAAGGGCAAGTCGTTAGATGGATGGAATGACTGCAGGATTATGACTTCGACACGGAACACCGTGTTGGTACTAGTCATCGTAATGCGAATGCGCTTTCGAGACGATCTTGTCCCGGAGGTTGTAGCAATTGCTTGTGGTTAGAAACTAAATATGATCTACTTGGTCAGACTACCGTGATCGATAACGATTGGCAGCCCCCTACAGCTGCAGTCTGAACAAGAGAATGACAAAGACCTAGGTGTCATACGGGGGGGAACTAAGGGAGAATTATACTCCATTGATTAGAACCCTGTACGTAGTGGGCACAATCTGATTCCTTTGAAGGTAGAGAATAGGATCTTGGTACGAATTTCAGAGATGCGAAAACGCTTCCGGTTGTGGTTTCTAAAAACCAGGTGTCGGAAGTTCTAGAGCTTCTACATAATGAAATCTCGAAAGGATATTTTGGCGATTCAAGCCATTAGAGAAGGTCTGCGCAAGATTTTATTGGGTATGTTGCAAGTACGATGCTAAAGAATGGTGCCGTAAGTGTCAGCTGTGTGCACCATTGATAAACCTGAAGGCTCCAATGGGGAATACAACGTGGGAAGTCACTTTGAAAAAGTGATAATCTATTTTGACGGTTCATTCTCTGAGTTTGACTCCAGGATTAAGTACATATTGGTGATCGTGGAATATTTTATGTAGTGCGCCGAAGCATTTGCTAACCAAGAAGCTGCAACCGTCGCTGATGTGCTAATGAAGGAAATGTCTTGCCGTTTCTATGGAGTTACACGCCGATTAGGGCAGAAATGTTGAGTCAGAGTTATACCAAGAATTTTGCGTTGAGGATGAAAAAGACCCAAACAACACTATTAGATGGTATGATAGAGCGTCTGAACGCCACTTTGGGCAAGTACCTTTCCCAGGTGGTCTCGTAACATAAGAGAAACCACTATCAATATTTACATCTATTTTTTATTGATCTACTGAACTCTGGTTCATGAAAGGACCGACAGACCCCAGCATGTGCCATACTGGAAAGCGAGACATGTCTAACATTTGACCTTGAATTTGGGTTTAATCCCGGATAAGACATCAAGGAGGAGAGCTACGCCGAAAAGCTCATGGTCACGTTAAAAATAATATCCACATCGCAAGCGATCCTATGAAGATCAGATATGACATCAAGGCGCAGGACTCTACTTTTCAAAAAGGCGACGGCGTCTGGCTATACAGCCCAAAACGGAGGAATGGAGTTTTGCCAAAGTTACAAAGACATTGGGAGGGTCCGTACAAAGTTGTAAAATGTATCAACGACGCGGTATATCGGATTCGTAAACTCTCAAAGGGAAGAACTATAGTGATGCAGGTTAACCGGCTATCATCCTACCGACCACGAATAAGCAGTTACGCTTGCGAAGGTGAACAAAAGTTTAAAACGTGGTATAAGCCCAAGATAAGCTTGATGGTATGGACTGGACGGTGGTGCGAAATATATTAGAAGTACGCTACTCCGAAAACCCGGCTCCAGATCCTGGTGTGTGATTACGATTCAAATGGTACTGTGCCTGCCATGAAGAGTGTTGATTGCTACTTTTATTAACATAGGAACCGCAGAAAAGGTTCCGACTGTCCTTACCGCCACAGGAATCTCTAAGGTCCAGGTAATAGTGTTCTGGGACAGAACAGCGCTAAGAGGGAGGGGGCAATGAAACAGAACGTCACATAGACTACCGGAACAATGCATTCGGCTCCACGGGTTGTTCAAAATGGTTGGCAGTTTACAAGAGAATAGCCTTATATTATTATAAAGCTTACAATAACGAACCTTGTGGATGTTATTTGCATAATTCTAGTACGTTTTTAAAATATTTTAGTATTATTGATTAGGTACATAAATTGCCGTTTTGGGTTTCAATTCAATCTTTACTAATAATATCAGTTTTTATTCGACTCATTATCTTTAAAGTCGTGATATGAAATGAATTAGTGTTAACACAGTATTAAAATAGATAGCTCTATGTTATATGAATTATTGTAGAGATCGATATAAAAATTAACACTTAGTGCTTCGATAATTAATTATAGTGCTTTCATAGTAATTAAGAAGATTAACATTTTAGTATAGTACTGTTTAGCGAGAAACGGGAATGTGAATGTTTTAGAATTTCATTGTAACTAGCAGTAGTTGCAAAGTTAGTTAGTAATAAAGATGGCAATAAAGAACTCTTGTTATTTTAAAAGAGTTTTCGTTACAATAGTTTTACTTATAATATATACATTACAACAGTATATATTACGCTTTCCCTCTCCCTCCGTATTTTTATTCCAGATTATAAATTGAAAACTACAAAGATAACCGTTTTATGGAACTCGATTCACGGATTGTAAATTATTTTACATCACAAGCATGTACACACACATTATAACCATAAAGTTTTATAGTGAAAGAATGTCATGTTTTTAAGAGAATTTTAGGTTCATGTAATGATAGGAAATTCGTTGATACACGCCCCAAATATGAGATTTAGGAAGTTGGTTTAGGAAATTCCATGGAATATGAAATTGTTATTAATAGACAGTTTCAATTATCATAAAGGAAAACTACAGACCTACTTGCATACAAAGTAATAAAACAGACTTTGAAAAACAATACCGAAGTGTATGATTACACTGATGCTGTAATAGTTTCATACAATAGACTGTAAGCATGAGAATTGGTGAAGCAGACTTTATTAACTAGACGCTGATTATAATAAAATATCATTTACAGTGGGCATAAATTAGATCTGTTGGACACAATGAAAACGGAAATAAAGTTGGTCATATAAAACTGATTTACCTAAAGCCATTAAAATGTAGAGATACGCGCGAATAGAACGTGGAGGGAGATTGATTGAAATAAGGTTTTATATGGGGATTTGATAGAAGTTACAGAAGCTTCAAGAAAAATGTTATGACATTCCCGAAGGGAAATAGCGCGGCAAGTGACATGTAAAAAATTAAATACTTCTACAAGTGGCAGGGTATGTTCATGAACGCGTGAGTGCGGATATAATGTTGGAAAACCGTTTTAAAACAAAGTGATAGGACCGGGTGAGTTGTCTCTTCATTAAATTGGAACTTTGCTGTTTGATTAGTGCAAGGGGACTTTCTATTTGGAACATTGAAGAAATGATTGTAAACAACATTGGTGTTCTTGGATACCCTTGAATTATGCAGTAAGTAGAGTATGTATTTTAAGAATTTAATTATGTATCTCTAAACTAAAATGCTTAATGGTTGTTATTCATGTAATAAGGAATTAATTTAGGGGAGAAAATAATTATTGGATTGGACGAATTAGCGACGTAGGGAGTGAATAGTGATTTGAAATACGATTTATTAGCGAAATGTAGGTTATTAATAGTAACCTAAGTGTTTAATTTTTTTGTTATTTTATGAACGACATTGCCTGTAATTTAGGATTTACGTATACTTAAATAGGAAAGTATGTACAATTGGAGTGGTGAAAATTTTTGTTGATGGCTTAAATTAGGTTTGTAAGATTCTCTTTTAGAATTTATTTTAGCAACACCTGGCCATAGTTAAGGGTATGAATTGTTTTTAGGAAAGGATATTTGTATGTGTACACAAATTATTTTTGTTAATAGTTGTTAAGTTTAGGTTGATTATTATTTTAATTATTTAGGAAATAGGTAGTCGGTGATTTGTAAAGGATATTCAGCTACCCCAGTGATGGTCGTATTTGGAAGCAGCATTTTATTTTGAAAACGTTCTTTAAGTATGATCAACTTTAGAACACCAAAGTAAGGGCGTTTTATGCGGAAACAGTCTTCCACGTTGAAATGAGATCAAAAGAATTGCGGTGACAGACTGTTTGACGGCCCTCGATTTTGACAGTAGGGAGACCTTTCAGGGTAAGTGTTAATGTGATCTGGAATTTTTAAATTTAAGCCTTGTTATTTATTACGTGTATGTTTTTATTCTTCTTTATTTTGTTTTCTTATTTATCCATGGGAATGCACTTTCACACCACTGCACCCTTACATTGTTACAGGGTCTCCGATTCTTCAAGGGAAATCAAGTTTAACGCGTATTTCACTCGTAACAACCCCTTCCCTCAGGCACCAGTATACCCCTATGTGGGGGCTTGGAATGTACAGGAGTACTGTATGATAAACATCACCTGCATATCCCTATAAATATTATTCATTAATAAAACCATGTATCGCTATCCAAAACCTGATCTTATTTTTCATGTAATTTTTACTACCGGTGTGGGTTTTTTTTAATAAGAACTGTTGTTATTTTTCAGATCCTACCATTATATATTACTTTGCGTATTATAGTTTGACCTCTTATGAACCTCTCTTACAGTTTATAAAATTCCACATGCCGTGTTTTTGTTTATGCAATCTATTTTATTTTGTAAATTTTAAAGTAGAAAAACCTGCAGGTGTACGTATCATAATAACATCTGCATGGGTTAAGTCTTAAGTACGTATCAGAAATTGTATAAAAATTATTAAATATAGAGAAAATGCATAGATACAAAAAACATACAGGTGAAAGTGAAACGTTTGTTATCCAAAACCTGGATTTTTTAGGTTGCCGTAGTCGCGTACAAAGATCCGGAAGTAACGCTTATTTCCATAATACAATATGCCGAGGTTATTGTAAATATAATAACTAGTTCAGGACACTCAATTATCTAGTCTTTTCGTGCTCTATTGCTTTTTATAATCGATCAGATAGAAAGTTTTTTAACGATTCTTCATGTTTATTAACTTGTAACATTCAATTATTATCTGTATCTTACTTTCGATTAAGTTACGTTATAACCCATGGACATAACTTCCACCTTTATTTCCTAGAAGAATTATTTATTGATGTGCAACCATTTGAATAGTCATTGTGTTTGCTAATAAATTAACATATTACACCTATGGGTTCGTGTAGGCATAACTAACTAACTATAAAGACTAGAAGATAAATTATAATTTAAATAGCAATGGAAATATTACAGGACACCACGGTTACGTGTTGAACATGAACGTGTACTTGAAGATTACAAGAGAGCATATCAAATTTCTAAATGTTTGAAAAAGGAAATCGAGCAAGTGGTTCATCAACCTATTTTAATAGGTTAGTTTATTAAAAAATATGGACAGCTGTACTGAATTATGAATATTGCTTGGAGCATAAAATAAAGGCTACTCTTCATAAAGTATTTGATGCCAATGAAACTACTGAAATGTACGGAAGGTCATGGATCTTGTATGATGCTATTCATTCGACGTGTATAGTATGCTTTGTTAGATTTTACTTTTTTGGAATTTTCAATTATAATACGTTAACATACCAGGACTTCGTACTACAATCTCAGTGGTTTCCAAATTTCCTCCACTCTCGACACTCGCTGAAACTAAAATTTTTCAATGCAGCCTATTTTAAATTCCAATAAATACACTTAGCGAAATTGTGAATGTATTAAAAACTTATTAAGTTATTAGTTAAAAATAAACGGAACGCGTACTTAGGACCATAAAGAATATAATTGAACTTACTAATATAGTTGGTGGGAACGAGACCGTTCACCTCTACATTTATCCAAACCTTGGAATCGAATTGGAGACACCCTCAGTTCATTCTGCGTATTGAGTTTCGCGCTATAACAACTTCTTTTATCAAAGCTTTCGCCTAAAATCTAACTTCGCATAAGTATAAAGTAAATAAAATTAATATGGAAAGGATGGGCCATTCCGAATGGATGTGCACCTTGAAGAAGTTTTAGATTACTAGAACGAGTGGAATGGCTTCCGCGTTTCAGTGAACTAAAGAACCAAACCACAGGTTCAAGCAAAGTAGTAGGGTCTTTAGTGAGGAATCAAACTAAGATAGGTGCCCGAAAGAGAGCAGCGCTCTTTCTGTACTTAGAGTGGCAGAGACCATAGGAGATCGGTATGGCAGTCTAAGACACACTACTGCGACGTGGAAAACAACGGGAAACCACCACATTACCTACCAAGTACACAGCGTACTTAAATTGTTATTTAAGATTATAGCATTCTCTGGGGTAAAAAATTCCGGAGTTAAAATAGTCCGTACATTTACATTTCCAATCCTCCACCCGAAGGTACTACATTGGTCAGGATGCGAGTTTTTTTGTTGCCTGGAAATTTAGAATTTTGCCGAACCCTTGCCGTTCCAGGCAAGGTAGGGATCTTTAACGTGGGTGACAACGCTCACACACAGGACCTCCATTTAACCTATCATCCGAACGAGGGCGTAATTTTTGTGAGAAATGCTCACCTGCCATTTTTCAAGCAGTCGGCCGTGTCGGAAGTCGAACCCAGAACCTTGGGATACGTAGACTTACGTATTTTTGTGAAAAATGCTCGCCCAACATTTTTCAAGCGGACCGTGTCGGGATTTGAACCGGGGACCTTAGGCATAGTAGTCACACGCATACCAACTACACCACGGAGCCACCTAGTTAAAATAGTCCCCCATTCGGATCTCCTGGAGGGGACTACTTCGGAAGATGTGATCAGAAAGTTTAGAAAAAGTGTCGGGAACATTCTGGGGACGGAGCGTGGAATGTCAGAAGTATGAGGCAAGTAGGTAAACTAGAGAACTTGAAAATTGAAAGGTATAGGTTAGGATTAGACATAGTAGGGATCAGCAAAGTTCGGTGGCCCGACGCGGGGGATTATTGGAGCGGAAACTTTAGTAATTCATACAGAATCATAGGAAGGAAATTCGAGTGTGGGAATAGTTACCAGATAAAAGATAAGTCGCTGTATAGAAAACTACCTCCAAAAGAACGAAAGTGTACCCAGGGTTATATTAGAATCTAAACCGGTAAATACTTTAATAATACAAGCTAGCTAGCTATAGTGAAGAAGTGGTAGAAGCGATCTACAGAGATATGGAAGACATACTAAGATACGTAAAAGTACACGAAAATTTAATAATTACGGGGGATTTAACGCTGTAGTATGTGAGGGTGGGGAAGGAATGGTAGTAGGTTCATTTGGTTTAGGCACGAGAAACGACAGGGGAAATAGGATGGTAGAATTTTGCGACAAAAACAATTTAACATCGTAAACACATTTCAACATCATGCTAGAAGACGATGCACGTTGAAGATGCCAGGAGATATAGGAAGATATCAAATAGATTTCATTCTTGTTAGAAAACGGTTTAGGAATCAAGTAAAAGACTGTAGAAACTACCCAGATGCAGATATAGACACTGACCACAACATCGTAATTATGAAGGCCGCTCTTAAATTAAAAAATTTGAAAAAAGAACGGAAAATAGTTATAATACAGTTATAACCCTACTATTCAGTTAACTATTGAAAAGGAAATTAACGAAACTATTCCTATTCTAGATATGCTTATCATCTATAATAACAATAATCTTATTACTGATTGGCACGAAAAGCCTAGCTCTTTCGGTAGTATCTCGACTATAATACTTTTCATCCAATTAATATGAAAGTAAATCTCGTTTTGGGCTTGAAGAGAAGAGTCAAACTAATTTCTCATCACAACCTGAAATACTAAAACCTGTTTATTCTAAGAGACCTTCTTTGTCATAATTCTTACCCGATCTTGCTACTCAACAAATTGCTTTTCAACACCCTTTCCCTCACCAACCAACCCACTCTCAGACACAACATAACTTCCGCAACTAACTCGATTTCAAAAATTTTCATTCCTGTCCCATATATATATATAGACAACCTCACATCTAAATTCTGTCATATTCTTAATGATACCAAAGGAACATCTCTCTAAAAAACTTACCTTAACGTTAAGAAAGACGCTTTTCAGCAAATTCAAAGATCATACCTCCCAACTGCAAGTTAGGAGTTGTTTACCGTGTACCGTGTAAGAATTGTCAAGGCCAATGTGTAGGTCACACCTTTAGGTGGCTTTCATCCAGAATCACTTCCCACAAAAATGACTATCAGATACACAGAAACTGCGTATTGGTGTTACGTGCTCATGAGACCGGCACATAATCAATTTTAAGAACGCTGACATCATGTTCAGAGAAAGCCATTATAGAAAACGCATTTTTCTAGAAATGGTAGCGATAGCGCAGCAAGATCATCCTCTTAACAAGAAAACTGGCACCCAAAATCTTAATAGTTATCTACTCTCATCTTATTTCCGTTATAAAGAATAACAAGAATCGTATACCCTAGTAACTAGTTATTTGCCTTATTTATTTCTTTTCCTCTTATAATTTTTTTTAAGTTTAATCTTGACTGGTTTTATTTAATTATTATTATTATTATTATCTGTTTGCTTATGACGTAGTTTACATGTCAAAAGTATTTTGTATTTTGACTTTTTTTAATTTAATTTTAAATTAATAATTTTTAAATCGTTTTGTTACTAATATTTTATCACTTTGCCGCCGTATTTAATTATTGTATAAACTGGTTATTGTGTTTTGACTGTATTTATCTATTTCGGCAGCGTATCCTAACATCTTACAAGATGTTAGTATACGTTACAACGTGTTGATTTTCTTTGCTTTCAACACTTACTATTTTTGTATTGTCGAGCGCATCTTTAATAAACGCTCTGTATATAAATTTTTCTCTTGTACAAATCTACATTAGTTTAAGTTGTCAAGCATTTGTCTATTATTTATTAAATGATTTAAATTGATTGGTTACTAATTAAAGAGTGGTACCGGTTGTAGTCCCTACTCTTTACATTATCGGCAACACGACAGAACTTGGGCTTCGATCGTGAACAACGTAAGTTAAACTTCACATATATTTCATGAAAGGTAAGAAATAAAACCCTATTATTATTATTATTAAGTACATACGCCATTTTGCAAGGTGCTACGGAATAATGGATTTGGCATAGCGGCCGTACAATTTATAATCCTACACTTTTGGTGGATCTCCGTACACTTTATTTACGGTGAAAATATTTATATAGAATTTTGGCTGGTGCATGGGTTTTCACTGTTAAACAGATATCTGGTCTGGATTGGTAACAATAGGCATATGCTCGTTTAGCAAATTGGTTTTGCCGTAATTTTTAAAGGAAGCTAATAGTCGTGTTGTAAACACTAATCGTAAGTTAAGATATTAAATACATTTAACTAATTTTTATTCCTTTAGGGCTTCTTATTTTCGTTCTTATTTTCGTTCTTATCTTCGCTTTTATTCTCGTTATTAGTTTTGCCATATCTTTATGGATAAATTTAGTTCATGTTGGCCAGATGTTTAGGATTTCCGGCTGTTGTGTTTGAAGAGTACAGTATCACACGTTGGTTATCGTATGAGCGATTAACCTGGAGAAAGCAACTTTTAATTTAAATGGATGAATAATATTCAGTTATGAACATTACGGAATTTGATGGTTATTTGGCGTTATCCGTGCATGCATTTTAATTTGGAAGGATTTCGTATTTTTATATCCTTTATAAATAGTAATCTGGTGGTAGTAAGTTATGCAAATACTTTATTTTGCAGTTTTATAAAGTCCGTTAATTTTATTTATGAAATTGAAAATAACATCAAATTTATAGCTAAGGTTTTGCACTATAACATTTATTTAAAGCGTCAAAGCTTTCCCTTTTGTAAAAGGTTTATATTGGAGAGTTGTTCCAAGATCGGGTTTGCTCCTAATATAATTTACTGGTTTCTGTGTACACATAAAGCAGATCGGTCACGAATAGCATTTTTTTGTAAAGAGTATTACCTACAAAAGCAAAGGTAAAGGTAAATTTTTAATAAAAGTTTTCCAAGATTTTACCTTGCGTGAATTGATATTATTGATTGGTATAAATGGGTTATTGATCCAATATATATATATATATATATATAGAGAGAGAGAGAGAGAGAGAGAGAGAGAGAAGAATAATCCACATTTGGAATGCAAATGATCCGGTAAATCAGAGGTTGCAGGTTCAAATCCTGCTGTAGCCGTTCTTTTAGTGGTTTTCAATTACTAGTTCGATTTGAAATGGTAATTCAACTTTAAATACAAAGTTGGGTTTTCATTTCATCTTAATAACTATATATATATATATATATAGGGATTGATAGGACGGTTGGTAAGTTCTGAAACTGTTAAAAATTAAGAGGTTAATATACATACTGTTATTTTGAGCTTTAATAATTATTGCTCCCTGAATACCTATGAGTCGTCGTTGCTAGGCATTTTTTTTTTGTATGAGGGTGATAGAAGACGTCACTTTCAGTATTTTGAGCTTTAGGGTTTCCAGGCAGTGTTCTGGCGCCCAAAATTATCTTAACACTCGTTGTTGGCTTCAAGTTTGGTCTCCATGACCCACGACCCAGCTAAATCGAGGGAAACCTTATCTTATTCCACCGTGTCTGGCGACTGCCTTTTCTCTGGGAGATCAAAAATTGTGTAATCTTCGTATTATAGTTTTCCTTATGAAGAAAATTAATTTTTCGAAAGCTTGAATCGATTACAAGAGTTTTCTAGTTGCCCAAATTGAGTACTATCCGATATTTACCTTACAATATCAAATCTTTATAGTCGAAATCCACCTAAGTCATATGTATACATATATATATATATATATATATATATATATATATATATATATAATAATAATTAATATAGTTAATAGTAAGATACTGTAAAACCCATTTAAATGCGAACGTAAAAATCGATCGTTTTAAGATAAACACAAAGCTATTTATTTTACTTATTTATGATGGAAATTCATTTTATTTGCTGTAAATAGCATAAAAGAGTACTAGCTTTACGCTCTTAGTTTAAGAAACTACAATCAATGTGTATTTAAAACCCCTTTTGCATTAAAAAGCAATTAGAATTTAAATTAATTAACCCGCGGGTAACAGCAATTCTTTTTTAAAATAGACAATTTTCTAGAACAAAAGGATGAGTCATCGGTATTTAAAAATACGTCAAATTCGTATAAACTCATTAATGAATAAACATTTTATTCTTAGAAGCGGTCGAAGCACAAGAAAAACCTGCAAAATCTCTGGAAAAATTCAAGAAAGTGATTATCTCTAGCATTAGTATGCGACGCCACAATAATCGTATATGTGTTAAACAAGAACAGATAACACACGTCACGTATTCCAGGAAACATTACATTATAATGTTATACATTTTCTAATAACCTTCTGGTACCAGATAGATTTGTATATAAAGGAAGCGTTTATTCTTTCGAGGGTCATTCATTTATTCGATTACATTCATTAGAGCACGAAATGCTATTTTAAAGCACAAGCTGTTACTATGTGAAGATAGTAATTGAAATATGTAGTAAACATATTGTAGTTTAATCGTAGCCAAGTTACAATGAATAAAGGAGCAATGTTTTAAACGTAATTTACAACGAAAAATAAAAATTATGAATTACAAGATGGAAAATTCTTCAGGATAACGCTATTTAAAAATTTTTATTAAATAATCGAAAGAAAGAGTTAAGCATAATGTACTTTGGTAACTACTGTTTTAAATGAAGATTTTTTTTTAAATATGGAAAAACTTGTGAGCTGATTTGACGTCAATGTAAAATTTCATTACGAGGAACGTTTTTGTGGATTCTGCAAGTATCACTTTTAGATTTATTTTTAACTGATTTATAGTTAATGTACGGTAATAATAATAATTGTTAATCGTATAAAATATTTTTTGTAAAAGGGTTTTACCAGGAGAATCAGAGTTCGAAATACTCAGACCTTTTAATAGATTTTCTGTCAAGGATTTTTTCTGGCCAAAACAAATCTTTCACGCGTGGAAATAATTATAACCAGGTAAACCATTCTCAAAATAATAAGTTTAATTCTGTAAATTTCAAATAAGGTATGGAACCTATTTTTTTTATATCCTTCTTAGAAATTGGACGAAATGCATCGACAGGATGCCCTTGTAGCTGATTTGGAGTCACTTGCCATTAATTCTTTTTTACTGTTCATTAATTTAAGACTCATTAAACTACTTCTCGTTTAAATTATATCTTTTGACTATGGTAAAAGACAGTTGAGTCGGATCTTCTCCGTGCCGACTGTTGTTAAAATCTGCGATGTTAGGTGAAACAATACGAAGACACAAATTGTGAGCTAAGTGATACCGTATTTCCCATAAGGTGTCTGTATTAAATATTACAACTTTGCTACTCCTGTTCTAATGAGCCCCAATTAGGACGAAACGCGTCGACAGGATGCTCTCGTGGCTGAATTTGAGTCACTTGCCATTAATTCTTTTTTACTTTTAATTAATTTAAAACTCATTAAACTACTTCCCGTTTAAATTAATATATATTAATGTATATATACATATATATTGCTATGATATCGCCGTACTCGTATGTATTTAACGTTCAGTTGTCTGCTGCTCGCCACCGCGCTGTCTCTAAATAACCTAGGATAAATTACACAATTCGTTTTATATGCCTCGACTAGCTCAGTTCAACCCCACACAGAGTGCATAACGATACGTAACATAGAAGTTTTTACCCTCTTTTTCTCTAACACTTCCCACCTGAATGAGGTAAACAATATTAAGCAAAATTTATATAATGACCAAAAAATGTACAATTTGTAGCTCCACAACTTTTATAATATCATTCGCTATTTTTAGAAAACCCCTGAATCAAGTAACAATATAAATCGGTTTTTCCACAAATTATAACTCGCTTAAATCAGTTTAAAGCCAGCAAAAATAACTTTGTATACTACTGGAGGTACGTTGAACATTCAATGATCTTCTTTCACTTTTACGTAATTTCTACGTATCAACCAAAATTTTTTGATGACCCTTTACATAAATATTTCAGTACATTCAAAATTTAAATATTCAAAAAGAAATTAATGCCTTATTCTATTAATGAATTTGATCTCTGATCTGTTGTTTTCCTGTTGAATTCCTGATTGTGAATGCGCATCTCTGACAATTGTGCCACTACGTGCTGGAGACCAGTACCCTTGGATTGTTTTCAGTTAGATTTTCTCGATGATTTTGTTTTAGAGTTGTTTATTGAATCTCGTAGTACAGCTTGGTTAAATGCCCATTTAACACTTAATCGTTTACTTAGTACAACCCTTACTTTAGTTCAATAATTTGTTCATTAATTGGTGTAATACTTAGTTCAATATTTAGTGCCGTTTTAAATATCATCGGCGAATTTCTGTCGTATATTTGACCTTGTACTAGTTTTTGAACTTTTCTATCATCAACTTTCACTTGAATATTCTTATTTAATTTGATGGTTTAACTTCACGTGTTATTTTGTTTGAGACAAGTATAAGGCGTGCCTTGGTTGTATAAAAACTGACCTTTTATCCCCGTGCGCTATTTAAAAGGCACGCCTACCCACCCGTTATAATTGGTTTACCAAGTTTATCTTGTTGATTGAGGCGTTGCACTTGTGTTATCGTGCAAGCTTCGGATTTTCATGGAGTTACTATCCTAAATCTTGTTGCAATGCTTTTTAAATCACGTAGGCATCAAATTTTGTATGTGAATTTTGTTGACCATGAAACTTTGTATCTTCTCAAGTCGCGTCCTCTTGTTTGTATAGGAATTTATTACTTGAAATCTCACGTAGTTAAACGTATGGTTCCTTATTTTTGTTTTCGTAATCTGTTGGGTTTTTGTGTCAATTTTATATTGAAGATCACGTAGGCAAATTTTATAATGACGTAAATTAAATGCGCTTATTTACTTCCTGCGTTTATAAAACATGTTTGTTTTGAAAGATCTGTTTATTGTGAGCATTAAAAAATGTCTGTTTGACTTTCGATGTTTCTGATGCGTATTTATTTAGAGTTTATGAATGCATTACTATTCTTAAAATGAATTGGATTGCGTACAAAGGTATTTATCTTACTAAATGTGATTGAATTCTTGAAAAATGAGCTTCTTTTAATTGATTAAAGTTGGTTGTGAATTTTATACAGTGTGTTTGATATTTGCTTTTTGTATAATTGGAGAATTGCGTACTCTTTATGATAAAAATGTTTCATTTTCTAAACTTTGGTGTCGTTTACATGGAGTGTAGAACCCCTATGACCCTATATACCCCTAAATAACTGTATTATCATAGCGTATTTATTTTATTGCTGAACGATTGAAGTAATTTTGTTAAAATCGTTTTAGAATAGCATAATTATTGTTCATTTTCTAATGCCTTGTTTTCATTCTTCAGCTTGACTATTTAAAATATAATCTTTTCAAAAAGCTTTCCTTCTTTTATGCTATGTGTTGGTAGTGAAGAATTGGGAAAAAGTTAACATAGAAAAAAACACATAGGAAAATTGTTCCTAGAAATACAGCATTTGCACAACATGTGTTATTATACAAGCAGGTTGCCTAGAAATTGTCATTTAATTTTAGTCTTAGTATGCACCTAATGCCCTTCTTTCAAAGTTAAAAAAAGTTTGTGTAGCTATTTTGCAAGCATAAACGAAGCAGTTAAAATTAATTTTAAATAAATATTTTTAATTCCAATGAATTGTGTCAAACATGATTCAATTAAAGAGCCATCCACTAAACAAGTGAATTCAAAACCAATTATTTGAAATTTCCAATCATACATTAGCAACCAAGAGCTCTTCGCATCCCATTGGTAAAAATAAACATGTATGAATTAGGATTCAGTGCGTGTAATTAAATCAGTTCGAACTTTTCTGATGCCTAAAAATTAATTATAATTAATTTGTTCATTGTATAGGTTGAACAGTCCTTTTATTTCGCATAGGTATGTGATTATGCTAATTTTTAAATTAGCGTAACTTATAGTGTATAGTAACCAGCGAGATACCACTACGGCTATAACACCAAATTACAATTATCTCATTTTGGCGAAAAGCTATAAATGAAATGGTATTGAAACCATACTATACGAGACCGACTTGTTTCATTAAAGCAGCGTAGTACAATGTGATTTTTATGCTGATCTAATATAGTATAACTAATTTGATTGCTAGCCATTCATGTATAATTTTACTAGCGTTATAGCTACAAAATTATTAGATAAGTCTGGGCGAAAGATTATACAAGATGTTATCGATACATAATGATATTGTACTATATATAGAATATACGAGTCGTGAGGTTTATTTTAGGATAATCTGGTAAAACTTTAATAGATTTGGTTTTGCTTCCGATAATTTAAAACGTACGATTAGAATAATGATAGCTTAGGTGACGACGTCAAATTTATTAGTGTTCCATGTATAATGTGATATAGCTTCTATTTTGGAATATCGATTATTCTAGTTATGTGGGCGAATTTTCTACTTTTGTAAAATAATAGGTCACGATTAATGCCAGGCGTTTTTGATTAAGGGGCATGCCTTATGTGTGTGTGAGCGCGCGTGTGCATGCGCTCGTGCATAGGTTTAATGAGTCTTGAATTAATACAAAATAAAAAGGAATTATTGGCAAGTGACTCAAATTCAGCCACGAGGGCATCCTGTCGACGTGTAAATATTTCAAAAACGCATTCAATGCGAACGCAAATCGATCATTTTAAGATAAATACAAAGCCATTTATTTTCACTTATTAATTATCAATACATTTTTGATAAAAATGCATTTCATTTGCTGTAAATAGCATAGAATAGTACTATTTGTAAGCATTTTAATAAAAATAAGTAATTTCGTGTATTTGAAACCCCAACTCTAATAGGTGAACAAAAAATTTCTTTTGATGTTAAAGGCAAATATTTTCTATAAAATGCAACCCCTTTTGCTTTAAAAGGCAATTAAAATTTAAATTAATTACCCTGTGGATTACAGAAATTTATTTTAAATAAAGATTTCTTTAGAACATTAGTCATACGTATTTAGAACTACATAAATAAACTAACTAATAAACGAAACATTAATTCCAAGAAGCAGCCGGAACAACTAGAAAACCTAGAAAATGTAATAGAAATTGATTAGAAATATTTATGATCTTCGCATTCACTGTTGGAGAGAAGCGATACGCCACAATCATTGTGTATGTGTTAGTAGGACAAACCGCTCACGTCACTAATAATTGCAACAAGATTACGAGGTAATAAACGTCGCCATTTTAGACGCTAATGAGTTTTTCTGCAAAACCTTGAATCATAATGTTCCATACATATTCTACTAGGTTCTAGAAGATAGATAATTTGTATATATAATAAATAAGGGATTCTTTCGATTCTTAAATTCGATCGCGAAATGTTATTTTGATTTAAGTCGCGAGCTGTTACTTTGCGAAGATGATATTTGAAGTATGCAATAAGCATATTGTAATTTAATAATTAAGATGGTACAATGAATATAGAAGTGATGTTTTAAATGCAAATTACATAAAAAATGGAATATATTAATTACAATGAAGAGGGAAAAATTCTTCAATATAACGCTATTTTAAAAACTTTATTAAATAATCGGGTGGAAGATATAACCAAAAATGCACTTTGGCAATTGCTGTTTGAAGCGAGGATTTTTAAATATGGAAAATCTTGTATGCTGATTGGACACCAATTTAAAATAATAACATATTTAGTTACGAGGAGCGTTTTTGTGAATTCTGCAAGTACTACGTTTAGATTTATTTTTAACTGATATTGAAGTATCTGTATTCAGTTTAAGATAGTCCTAATAATTTTTTTGTAAAGGATTTTTGTACCAGGAAGGTTTCTGGAGTACGTCAAAATCGTGCAATGACCCTGGGAAGCTTGCACTTATAAAAATCGAGGATAGTAAAAGTGGAGGGGGATTAGATATCAGATACCAGACATCAAACATTTTCGAATGCGACAGACACACGTTGAAAATTAGGTGCGATAGTATAACGGACAGTATTTAGAACCGGAACTGTTAGTGCAAAACAAGTTTCAGAACGTGGGTAATCGCGGATGTGAAAATACTGATCTCGTGTAAATTACCGCAGTGGGAGCGTTTGTTTAACATTAGTTTATTTTTATTACTAACTTGTTGCATCGGCTTTCGATGGAGCTTTGAGAAAGAGAAATTCCCATGCGAATAGAACTGTAAATCGATTAAATTTTTTTATCCAGGTTTTTAAAAATCAGATGCCGTTGTAACATTCGCGCAATAATTATGCATATTTGAGTATATTGGAAAATATTTTCAATTTTAGCTAGTTTAGGAACTGTAGAAAAAACTACTCAAACATTTTTATTAAAGTGCAGGTAGTTTACAGTTTATAATGGAACTATTGCATCATATTATTAAAGGGAAATGCGTAGCATACTTTTTCTGAACCAGCAGTTAAAAATAAGGACTTCACGATAAATATATTGAAGACGACAAGCATCACAAATTTTTTATTACGCATCAGCCTACAAACGTGGAATCGAAAACATTCTCATGCATTCTGCGTCACCGAAACCATTGTAAATTGTTTAAACCGACAGCCGACAGGAGCACAGCAAGATAATTATATATAAGCAGACGACCATATTTTCGGATCCTGAAGAAATTTATATTCGAGGTACTTATAAATATTGCGACGGCTATACTCGCGAAAGCATTGATTTGTATTAATAAGTAGATTTTGCAATTAATTTTTAACGAGCACGTTTCAGTGTCATGGTGCTAACCGAAATAATGCATGATAATTTTGGTGTTGCTTTTTGCTATTTATGCATTGTTAAATCCTTAATGCTTTATTTAAATATTTATATTCTATTCTTGTATTGTATACTTATATATTGTTTTGTTTTGTGGCTGGATTTGTTTTGTTTGACGTTTTGCCTGTTTTTGGTCGTAGTATTTATAGGAAGGAAAGATTGAAATCAGAATATATGTCAGTTAAGGAGGATAGGGAACGTTAGGAACGAATCAAGACTGAAGTTAGAATAAAATACTTAGACTAGAAAGGACGATATTGTAAATTTATAGAGCAGGAAACAAATAACTAGATTCTCTATTAATAAATTTGACGTATGCTTAGAAACTCGAATCTATTGGTAAATATTATTTAGCTATATTCAGATAGTTTTAAGTCGACCCTTCAGGTTGCACTGGTATGCAGAGTTGACTGTTGCTATCCGGTATTACGGATCCTTCCTTTTTACTTTTTTCTAGTGTCTTGCTGATCAGGGACACTCCAAAGTCAATGCTAGCGGTACCATTATTTAAACCTCAACTTTAGTTTTAGTTTATACATTCTATTTATAATTAATTAATTTTAAAGTTAGATTTATTTGAAGCACGTTTATTTTCGCGTTTAAACCCAATGTGGTACTTTTTGGGTGGAGCATTGGGGATATGCCCACATTTATAGTGGTTCTTACTTATATTGCACTGTATTAGAGTATTGCATTAGTAACTTAAACAACAACGAATTAAGCGTTGACGATTTGATAACGCAGAGTCGCACCACCCCATCTGACTGATATTCTATAGACTAGATACTCTCCTGTAGAGTTTTTTCTAAATAAACAGTCACGTGTGTAGTCATTAGAGAACTTTAGAGCTCTCGCCAATAATATTGTGTTCTTTCACAACTACTTTCATCCCCGCTCAAGTACTAATAGGGTTTATAATTTTTTCGCTCTTGGCTTGATTCATTTGTAGTCTACTTACTCATCAGCAATTAACAATGATGACTTTCAAATTCAAGTTTATTTCATGTTTAGCTATTGCGTGGTTGAAACAATAAAAATTAAATCGACAGTTATTTTTCACACAGGCGTTGTTAGTTAATATCTTTTCTTCATAGAAATTATTGTATCAGATAATCAGATCTGATACCACAATATTTTAAGGGAAACATGCATAATCTGTTTATCTTAAGTTTCCTTCATCTGTCCGAATTTTTAATTATTATTCTAGACAAAGTAAGGTTAAGGAATTTATTATTTGCAGAAAAGTGTGTCGATTGTTTAGCTTATAAAACGATGACATTGTTTTTATGATAACACAATCTACATAGCAATATCTTTTTTCTTACACGGTTGCTATAAGTCTGCAAAACTTTGATTTTGAACAGTTAACCTTTTGAAACTGGGCTATATGGAATTTATATTTGATGAAGTGTGTACTAACCTTTTAGGATTGAAAAGGATGGGCATTTTGCAAATGTTAGTAAGCAACTAAAATGTTGATGGGTTATTAAATTGTCATTAGCCTCATTTTCTAAATTCTCTGAGATGTAAATTAGTGCACGTCAACGCACTTGAATTTTTAAGGAATTTCAGCTATGCTTTTTCAATGTCATCTTTATAACTTAACAACGTTTACAAGAACGAGCTTAATCTGACAATAAAAGCAATCGTTAAGAGAAAAGTTTTAGCTTCAGGTGCGTTATCTTAAAAAATTTTGTAATAAACCTTAAGTATTTTTCTGCATTTTAGAGATAGGACACAGTGACGTTGTACGTCTATGGAGAAAATTTGACACTTGGTGACGTGCTTTTGTTCCACCATCTGCAGTTTTTATGAAATTAAAATATTTTTCAAAGTTCTTGGACTTATTTATCGTAAACAGTTTGTTCTATTTTTAATTTTTCCTATTTTAGGCTTCTTTGCCCTGTTGTTTTATAGGACGTGATGTTATATTTGAGCTTGGCTTGTTTGCAATATGTGCATATGGTCATGGAAGTGGTTGTAATGTTCATTTGATTTGGGCAGTGAGTTTTACAATTTTTTATTGTAACCGACGTATGCACCTTGTACTCAAAGTATTGTAATGAAAACTTTATTTGCACAACAACAGTTCGTTATTATAAAAACTGATTTTACAAGCTTTTCCAACAACTCGTAGCTGCAACAAAATTTTTCAAAAGCTCTTACAACAATTTACTCTCAGCTAATCGCTAACAGTTCAATTACTAACTTATTAACACTACGATGCTGTCTTCTTAATTAACTTAATATCGAAGCACTATGATTAACTATCCAAGCACTAATTATTAATTTATATTATCATTACAGTAATTTATATCAAATAGGGTATCAATAATTTATATTACATATGTGACATTAGTTTATTTCATATCACGACTTTCAAAGCTTTAAATTAGAATCATATCAAAACTTGAATTAGAACTGAACTAACTAACGCTCATCATAGCAATTTATATATTACCTAATTGCACTAGTTATTTTGAGAACATGCCAGAAATTATGCAAATAACATTTCGAATGTACCTATTGTAATCGAAACAACTCCTCCTAAATGCAAAACTCCTATACATGTCAATCAAGTCCGTCGTCCGCAGGAGTCTGTCAATTATCTTTTGTGTACAAACACCTCGTTAAATTCCAATATATTTATTCTAAACAGCGATAGACTAAACGGCGCTGCAATATGTTTATTATTGCATTAGATTTAAATTATTTAAGTTTGTATTTATTTTAACTGAAGAATATTAAAGTACTAATTTTTGTTTGAACAATTACTATAAATTCTTCATTTTCTCTTTTATTGACTGTCTTGCATATTTATTACTAAATTAATTTTATGTATACGTATAAAATCTTAGTAAAACAGTTGCTTCGTATATTCGTTTATCGTTTACATAATTTCTTAAAGCTGAATTTAGGAACCAACATGATCTTAGAACTCGGACGTTCTTACTGGGTCTATCTCACACGTAAGGAAAATGTTTAATTTTGTATTACCTTTTGTACAGAAAATTGCAAGCATCTGTGTGTTTGTCTAGTTTGTTTAGATCTTTTTATTTGTATTGTCCTGAGGCTTAATAGTTTGTACTGCAATTGGTGACCGTATATTTGTGGCGCAGGTTTTATCGTGAAGTTAATGCTACCTTGACATGAAATAAAGTTTCTGATCGAATGCGTAGCGATTAAAATTAGTAAAATATTATAGTACTTCCTTCTTACTTCTTTCTGTTCACAAAAGTAAAATAATTTTAATAAAAAATTCTTCCCTCATTGAAAGGGACCCTAATTCCACTTGTTTTATAACGGTATCTGGTTACATGGCACCCGCTCATATTATTTGAAAATTTTTTAGTTTTAGTTCCCCCACGCTCATGCCTCCACGCATTTGGTCTCAGCTAGCTATAACTTTTTCCAGAGTTTTATAAAATCATGTTGGCCAATATTTCCACATCTATTTGGCCGTAGGCCACTTTGCCAATAATAATCTAGTAAGAAGGTCGCCACAAGTTTTGAGATATGATGTGGACCTGAATGTTGTCTTTAACATCTAATCATCATCATTAGAGTTTCAGTCCAGGAACTGGTTGGACCCGTATATCCATGTTTCCTACTGTGAGCTAACCTATCCATTTCCCTGAAATTCCGACAGCTTAGATTTTTAAACATTTGTGTTCAATAGTCTAATCTAGGTCTACCTTCTTATATTTAAAAAACGGTAGTTAAAATTAAAAGTTCGATAATTACAACACCGGTAGCGTGGTGTAAGAGACACTATCAGCAGTTGGCAGCGCGAACTCTTATACAGATTTGGGCGAGGTCAACTACCAATACGTGTCAGATATTGCGTAATACGACGTAAATTCACTCAATTTTTAACAAAAATAAGGCATGCAAATTAAAGGATTACTTACATCAGATATCCTGCCTTCGCCCGAAGCTGCACTCGGTAGGCCTCTAACCACCCAGTCGGGCTCCTCCCGAAGGAATTAGAGATGACGTCGACGCTCTCAAATGCGTACGAAGTAGCTCCGGCCATCTACGGTAGACATGAGGTCACTCCATCCACAGATGTGAAGTTCGGTAGTCCTAGATGTCGGCAAATTCTTACCTATGTAGGGATTGGACGGGAAGGAGGTAGAGGTAGACAAACAAACAATAATTAGGAAGGGATTTCTACATAGGTAAACCCTAACGATACGTTACCAGAAAAGACACCAGCACTTGACACCCGACGATACTCGGTAAAAGCCACGTTATCGCGAGAGAAGCGGAGATCTCCCATTTTGTCTAGTATTGCCCTAACCCTCTAGGGATACACCACTGCGCAAGCTCACTACTCTGACGTACGGAAGCACACGCTTAGTCTATTTAAAAGTTCCGCGTCCCGCGTATTTGAAAATATGGCGCGAACTCCGTATATCAAAAACTAACCTAAAACATGTTTAAGTGACCCTTGGCACGTAACAATCGCGACAAAACCACAAAAGAAAAACTTAAAAAAAGAAAAAGTCTGTTAGCACAGTAACAGCTTAAAATCTAAATCCTAACTACCCTATATAACCCTAACTTAAAACCTACAAAATGTTTATATAAGGCGCCACCTGGTTTTTTCGACCGATAACACGTCTACCGAAGTACCAGGAAACGGAATAGGTAGCCCGATAGTCTTTGACTACACTAATTATCGACAGCACAAATTTGTCGAGGAGCATGAAACACTACTTAAACTAACACGGGTGCGACAAGTCGCCTAAACTATCTAAACCTATCTAACTAAAACTAACATAAAAGTTGTTATGTGCAGACACACATGAGTGTTGCATCAAAACTATTCTTCTTTTTGGCAAGAAGTGCCCAAATTTAAAAATGTTCATGGAGTGCGTCACTCTGCACTCTAGCAAATTTTGTTACTGGTACTTTGGTTTTCTAACGATGCACATTTAAAACTTGTCCATGACAAGTTGTGAATCAACAAATTTACAAAAGTACCACCTACTAAATCCTTATATGCTAACCTGACAAATTACATTTCTAAATCGGGTTAGCTTTCACTTAAATTTCAGAAAAATATTTCCACGTCTGGTCATATATACCACACGTTAGGACGATAAAAGATAAGCAAGATCTCAAATTGTTGTAAAGTATAGATAGATAATGTTATTAAGCTTAAGTTGTTATCCTCAAAGGTAATGAATAAGATAACGGTATTAAGCTTTAGTTATTATTTGAGATACTCGATAAGATAACGATATTAAGTTAAAGTGATTATAAGAGATAGTAGGTAAGGTGACATGAATTTAAAAAGGTTATTACTAAAGATAACCGATAAGATAACGCGAAATAACTCGAAGTTATTCCTAACGGTAGTCGGTAAGATAACGAAATTAAACCAAAATTATTACTAACGGTAATCGGTAAGATAACGAACTAAACTAAGTTATTACTAAAGGTAATCAGTAAGATAACGATATTAAAACTTAAGGTATTGTCAAAGATAATAAAGAAGACAAAGATATTGGCCTGGTTATTACCCAAGACAATAGATAACAACAAAAGAGTGGCTCCAGTAGAGCCGTTTAAATGGGAATTGACCCGTGCCCTCTAAAAGAGAAACCTGTGAAGCAGGTCCGTTCACAAGAACAGCACCAGGGGACCGGCAAAGACATTTGGTGCATACCTGCACCAGGCAGGTAATTGATATCGGTGATCCTATCACCCGATATCCACTCGATAAAGGATATACCATTCACTCAACATTCACGCATCATACATACCTTCACTGCCAGAGCCCATGCACCGACAGCGGCACCGCATGACCCCACGAAAGATTCGCAGAGACATGGTCCAGGTGTCTGTGAAACCTCCCGCACAACCACACGGTGACTAACAGAAATGAAAAGGCAGTAGAAATAGGAAAGGTAAAAAGAAGGAGGTTGGTTTTGGAGTGCATAAGAGGCACCTCCAGGTAGAAGAAAGTAGAGGAAGGGCTCGCATTGAGCAAAAGCGACAGAGGGAAAGGTGGATAGCAAAGCGCTACTCAACCAGCCAATGTGACTAGTAGCTCGGAATGAGGGAACATCATTCTTATGTGGCAGACGGGTGTTCCGGGACAAGAACAGGTCCACCGAAAGAAGAATAAGGCATAGCGGAGATAGCGGGATTAAGAAAAAGTATAGTTTTGGACAAGCGTCCGAGAGAAGGTAGAGAGTTGTCCCTATTAAACACAGCGCAGTCTGAAGGACTACCTGCGATATTGATCCGACAAGATAAGATATATCATATGTTGACATTCACTAGGCTCCTAAGAGAACTAGTGCGATCATTTTCCTAACGAGTACATTGACTACGATAAGAAAATCAGACAAAGGTAGACACGACAACTTGAAGGTATCATTACAGATACAAACACACAAAATAAACTGTTTTAAGGTAGTTTTTTTTTAAAATGGTAGCACCCTAAACACACAAAAATGCCCAATTATAAGCAGTTAAATACAGATACACTGTCCCCATATGCCAAAACAACCGAGAATTTAATAAGATAACAATAAGAAGCAATAGCACCTCACCACGAAGTTCAATAAAAAACAATGAAAAAAATGTTTATAAGTCATGTAGATTCAGTAGAAAAAGAAGGTAATAATGATGTAGTATAATGTAGGCGACTGCAATACTTCAGAAGAAAAACACATGGAATAGACAATCCTAGTTTTTGCAACTACATAGATCGCGCGTGTCCTATGTGGGCCCAAAGAAGAAAGCATTCACTCAACATCAGCTAAAACCAATCATAAAAATTCAATGAGTTATTTCAACCAAAGTTACGACAATTACCACACAAAATTAAATGACGTAAGAAAAACACTAAAAACCGAATAATATGCCATAGTAAAAGTTCGAGGATTGATTAAATGAAACAACAAGGTTATATTGGGGGGTGTAGAGAATGAAGTGATATATATCTAACGGTATGGTCAAGGAAAAGTCAACCAAAAGAACAAGATAGCTAATTTAAGGGAAGTAAAGTTAAACGTGTAAGAGGTTATATACTGTACGAGAGAGGGAATAAGTAATTAAAGTTAACTAATTGATGGTGAGAACAAAAAATATTAGGTAAATAGTGAGGAGCATGGAACATGAAAAACTTAAGTAGCATTTGGGTCGGCAGAGAATGGCTTAAGGTCTTTGATATGCCACCTGCCTTGGCGTTTTCCTTCAGCATCCTGAAGTTCGTAGATAAGGGACTAATAACACGAATGACCTTACAAAGAATGAATTTAGGGGCTAATTTTGAAGAGAATTTCTTAGATGCATCCGATAAGACATGGTTCTTTTTCCAAACTTGTTCGCCCAAGGCGAAGGAAATATTTCGTTTACGTAAGTTATAGTGGTCCTTGCTCTTTTCGTAAGCTTTTAACAAATTTTTTCTAACGTCGTTAAAGATAGAAGGTAATGACTGTTGGTCTTTGTCCCAACGTACTTTATCGTCAAATTCAATTACGTTAGTATCGTCAGGCACTAAACCATAGTAACTCCCATGGATTGGGGTATATCTTCCAAAAACAAGAAAAGACGGAGTGAATTGGGTTGCTTCGTGTTTAGATGTACGCAAAGCTTGAGCAATTTTAAAGATATGTTCATCCCATGTAGTATGGTTTGAATTAATATAGGACGAAATAGCGGTAACTAACACTCGATTTACTCTCTCGGTAGGGTTTACTTGGGGGTGATATTTTGCGTTAAACCAAATTTTTTGTACTTTGTAACTTTTAACGAAATTCTGAAAATCTTTAGAGATAAATTGTGCACCATTGTCACAAAGAATAATCTGTGGGACACCAAAGATAAGAAAGACATTTTGTTCTAGGAATTTAATTATTGCTGCGGAGGTAGCTTTACGTAAGGGTTGCACCATAACAAATTTAGAAAACCAATCGGTAACGACTAAAAGATATTGATTACCTCTTTTTTGAATTTGGAGAGGTCCTAATAAGTTAATCGGAATGACTTGTAAGGGATAAGATAGACGTTTAAAGTTACCCATTAAAACCGTCGATATCTTGTGAACAAATATGAAAACCACAAATTTTAAGCTCTTAATGTAGCGACAAACAGATTATATAAGTCGGGCCAGTAATAATAATTCAGAATAATTTTAAGCGAAGAGTTTTAGGTAACACCAAGTGTGCAGCTATGGGATCTTCGAACATAATTTGAAGCACCTCACTGCGAGTTCAAGTGAAAAAAGTTTGCAACCATTCAGGATATTAAATAAATATATCGGTACGAAGATTATCATTTATATACCCTATTATTAGATAACACGAAAGGTAGGAAATTTGTCACGGAAAATCGAAAACTTTTTAATCATATTAGGTACCAGGTATCCGAGAATTTAATTTGGAAAGTTTAAGAGATCCGACTTCAACCGAAGGCATCAGGTACGAATATTTAATTTGCCAGGCCTATGCCTAACGTGAATACAAATTGAGATATACGCAAGTCATCTTGCCAAATTACCAACAGTAAAACTTCAAGTTATTAAGCCAAGTTAGAGCTGCACAATCAGCATTACTTTAAAGTGTGTACCTTCGCATATCCTAAATTTCTCGATGCCAAAGATAACGCCTTATTAATTCAAGTTCGGCAGCAGAGTATTTCTTCGGCAGAAGTTAAGTACGAAGTAATTAGACGATTGGATGTTCTAAACCATTGTTTACCTGGTAAAATTGCACCTAACCCAGTAAGTGAGGCATCGGTTTGTATAAAACCTTCATCGAAATATAACCAAGATTTAGATAAGGTTGAAAGTGATTAATGTTTTAATTTGTTCGAAAGCCTGTTGGGATTCCAAGGTCCACTCGATAGTTTGGGATTATATTAATTCACTTAAAGCGGTCATGGGTGCGATAAGTTGAAAGAATTGGGTATAGGATGCGATAATAGCTAATCTTTCCAATTAAGACGTTTGATTTCGGTAACGTTTTGGGAATACTAAATTTAGTAATGCCTTCAACTTTAGCAGGATCTGCTCGTATTCCATCCATTGGTAGAACACCAAGAAATGAAAGGGACGAACAACAAAATTGAGACTTTTCCCATTTTAAATTAAAACCTGCAAAGTTTAAACGTTCTGCAAAAGAATTCATTTTGGCGATATGTTCATCCAAGGAAGTTGAGATAACTAAGATATCATCCAAAAAACAAATGCACGTTCTAAATGTAAGATAGGACCTAAGTTTGATCCATAGTACGTTGTAAAGTTTGTGGAGCGTTACAGAGACCAAATGGCAAAAATTATATTCGAAAAGACCTCGGCCTGGGACACAAAAAGCAGTTTTTGACGAGAAGATAAGTCGAGAGGTATCTGATAAAAGCTTGTCTAAGGTCGATAGATGAGATAAATTTTGCGTTTCGAAGGCGACTTAAAATTGAGTCAGTTCTTGGTAAAGGATAAGCATCTGAGACAGTCACAGAATTCAACTTTCTGCCATCGAAACAGACACGCCATTCGTCATTCTTTTTCCGAACTAGTAATACAGGAGAGGTCCACGGTGAATTTGAAGGAGAGATAACACCAGATTCTAACATTTTGTCTATTTCAGCATGTAAATGCTTTTGTAAAGCAGGCGATAAGGGATATTGACGTTTCTTAAAGGGAAGGGCATCACCTGTAGAGATAACGTGTGTCGCAGTCGTAACACAACCAAGTTCAGAGGTATTAAGTTTGCGAAATTTGTCGATTGTAGCGTTAAGAGTTACATTTTGGGAGTCAGTAAGAGAAATTTTGTTAGATATTCCTGTAGATGCACAAGAATTCGTTTTAATAGAGGTTTGCCATGAAAATCCTGGAAATAAAGTGACAGATTAAAAGTTTACAGAAATCAACGCCTAGTAGAAAGGATAAGCTAATGCAGGCACAATCAAAAATAAAACATCACGTTCAAGAGATTCTACTCGAATTTTTAACTTAAGGGAACCGGTTACATGTACTTGATTATCGTCAGCTAAATTTATGGAAGTTTTCTCGGGAATAATTTGAATTTTGATATTTTGTTGAGATAATTGATGTAAACCTTCGTTATTTATAAGAGAACATGAAGAACCTGTAACCAATAAAGCAATTACATTTAAGGAACCAATTGAGATAGATAAGTGTGGACGGTTATCGAAGGGTTTTTTAACAAGTTGTGAGGCAGCAGTCTTTTTATGGTAAAAGGAATTGACGGTTTGTAACCACTTAGACCACTCGGCTGGAGTAGTATAGCATAATTCCTCTAATGAAGGTAAGGCATTTTGTACATTAATAGTAGCGGTATTATTATTAGATAAATTTAATGACGGTACAACGTTAGAAGTGGTTTTACGATTTGAATTTATTGACGTCTGGGTCCGTTGAATGATTGGTGTTGAGGGCGATTTTGGATCCTTGAGATATTCACACCCTGATTTGAAATATCTCGACGGGAGTTTCCCGATACGTTAGGATTACAGTTGGTGCAGTTAGATTTGTAGATATTTGAGCGACCACAACCATAACAAAAAATATTTCTAGGGTATGTGCAGACAGTATAGTTATGTCCACTTCGCTTGCAGTTCCAACAGGTAAGTGAGTTGTTAGTAACGGTAGAAGGAACGTTAAGTGTAGATACTTTACGGGAAGCTCGAACTTGGCAAGCTAAATCAGGTTCTAAAAGACCAGATAGTTTCTCGGGGGGTGGCCGATATTTGTTAATTCTTGACTTCACTTCCTGGAGGGAACGACATAGGTCTTTAAAGTGGGCCAACGAAAAGACTTGCTGCAATGCCAAACGTTCTGAGAAGTAGGGGTTTAAATTTCTAAGTAATTGATCGATAATTTCGGATTCTGAAGGTTTTTTGTCGAGTCTGCTATATAAAGCTTCTAATGAGGTAATAAAAGAAACAACATTTTCGTCAGGACCTTGGGTTCGGTTACGTATTTCGTTCCAAAGGTCGTTAATATAGCCATAAGGTAGGAAGTCTCGTTTTAAACACGCAACTAACTCCTCCCAGGTAGAAATTTGGTCTCGTATGTTTCTGTACCATATTAATGCTGAGTTTGAGAACAAATCACCAGCTGAGACAAATAGGTCGTGGTCGGTACACCCGCGAGAGATTTTGAAATCATTAATACGATCAAGAAAGGACGATAAAGAGACCTGCGAATCAAACCCTTCGAAAGTGAGACCCCATTTGTATACAGGTATAGATTTTCCTACAGGTTTAGGTTGGGCAAGTGCGAGATTTGAAAAGGGTGACGATATATCTGCGTCTGCATTTGGATTAAGTCTTTCCAGAACAATCCCTTCAAGCAATAACACCTCGGACAACAAACTTTGTTTAGATTGAGTCGCTTGGGCATCGTCATATAAAGATAATAATTCGACACGCTGTTTGACGTGCGTTATTCTCGAAGCTAATCTCCCTAACTCGATATTACTAGCACCAGGATCTGTTCTATTTATTATACCCGATATGTCATCTAAAGATAATTTAATTTCCGATACGTTAAGGGGCCAGTCGCCAACGGGTTTCTTTAAGATAGCAATGCCTTTCGTTTCCTGTGCCAAAATAGCCCTGAGCTGGGATCTCCTGTCATTTTGATCACTAGCGGCGATAATATTCCTACACTCCAGCTCGTAAATTAATTCCAGCGATTTTAAATGTGAAACGTTCATTTTGGATTGAATATTCGAGACACGATATATGAGATATGCGATTTTAACGGAATTCAGGAAGTTTAACCACAAGGTTTTCTTGTAAAGGTAATTAAGATAATATTAGTTCAATATGTAAATCCATAATGCAGTTTTTAGAATGTAACATAAAAGTTTCAAAAAAAACCTGTCTTCTAAAGTTAAGAAAACAACAAAAGTTATATTTTAATGGATAATCTTGTAATAACTGTATTTAAAGGTATCTAAACAAGATAAATGCTTAACAAGGGGATATATCCTTCATAAGTTACAAAAAAAAAGCCCTCCAAAATAGAGAAACGCATCGGTAAGGTATTATTTTACAGATAAAAGGAGGCTATTTAATACAGCATTTTTAAAATATATTCCAGAGGTCAAATCGTCACGTTAAACGTTTTTTTTTAAACATAAGGTTTTTTAAAAAAGGGAGTTTAAATATTAGTTAAACAAGTGATTGATTAAAACGCTTTAAAAGACACTAAAAACTTAGGTAAACAAGAGTTCTATATTTAGGCAAACAATTTTGTTATTAAGTAGGTAATCACTAAAGCATTTTTTAAAATGTAACATACAAGACAGTGCATTTAAGCTTCAAAAAACGGGCTTTTAAGGTTAAGAAAACAACAAAGATATTTTAATTTAGTATATGTAGATAATTTTGTAATAAACGTGTTTTAAAGGCATGTAATCAAGGTAACTAATTATTATAATAAACGGTATTTACGACGTACAATTACTTAAAATATTTATTTATTATTGTACTTACTTGAAAAAGTGAGGTTAATATACATCCTTGTAAAAATTTGAAGTTTTATATAGACACTAATACACATTTTCAGATAACTGTCACATTATTTAGGCAACTGTAGTTATGAACTTCATTTTAAAATTTCAATAAGGTAAATAGATTAACGTTTTTTTTTAGATAAAAACTATATATTACAATGACGGTTTTTAATTACAAACGCTATCTGTCAATTCCGGAAATTTCTGGGGAATTTTTGCAAGGTACCAACTGAAATAAAACTTCACAGATATCTTGGTGGACATAGATAATGAATTTTATTTAAAACAATTTAGATGAAAAAGCTTGTTTAATTATTAATTAATACATTCCATAGGCATACAGAAATCATAATACCACCTAAATAACACGCTGGGCAGCCAAATTCATATATTTAAAAAACGGTAGTTAAAATTATAAGTTCGATAATTACAACACCGGTAGCGTGGTGTAAGAGACACTATCAGCAGTTGGTAGCGCGAACTCTTATACAGATTTGGGCGAGGTCAACTACCAATACGTGTCAGATATTGCGTAATACGACGTAAATTCACTCAATTTTTAACAAGAATAAGGCATGCAAATTAAAGGATTACTTACATTAGATATCCTGCCTTCGCCCGAAGCTGCACTCGGGTAGGCCTCTAACCACTCCAGTCGGGCTCCTCCCGAAGGAATTAGAGATGACGTCGACGCTCTCAAATGCGTACGAAGTAGCTCCGGCCATCTACGGTAGACATGAGGTCACTCCATCCACAGATGTGAAGTTCGGTAGTCCTAGATGGCGGCAAATTCTTACCTATGTAGGGATTGGACGGGAAGGAGGTAGAGGTAGACAAACAAACAATAATTAGGAAGGGATTTCTACATAGCTAAACCCTAACGATACGTTACCAGAAAAGACACCAGCACTTGACACCCCGACGATACTCGGTAAAAAGCCACGTTATCGCGAGAGAAGCGGAGATCTCCCCCTTTTGTCTAGTATTGCCCTAACCCTCTGGGATACACTCACTGCGCAAGCTCACTACTCTGACGTACGGAAGCACACGCTTAGTCTATTTAAAAGTTCCCGCGTCCTGCGTATTTGAAAATATGGCGCGAACTCCCGTATATCAAAAAACTAACCTAAAAACATGTTTAAGTGACCCTTGGCACGTAACAACCTCAACCTCTCTTTTTTCCTTTCTTTGCTTATAATATATCCTGCACTATTCCCTTATGTCTTAGAACGTGCCCTGTCAAAATACCTCTCCTATTTTTTATTGTTTTTCACATATTTCTTTCTTCCACTACGTTTCTAGTATGTACTTAACTTTGTCTGTCCACGATGTCTTCATCATACGTCTATAGCACCACATTTTATGTGCTGTCCTGTCCACGTTTCACAGCCGTAGAGTGCTGTGCTCCACACATATGCTTTCATTATCTTTTCCTTGTTTCCATGTTTATAGCCTTCGAACAAAGTAGTGGCCTTTTTTTGAAAAATACAGCACGGTCTTGTTGTAATATTTGTTTTATATCGTTTCCACTTTTCACATCTTGCGTTATTTGGCTTCGTCGGTAGCAGAAATCTTTAACCTCTCACAAATTCAGGTTTTCTGTTAGCATTTTGGTTTTTAACTTATGTTCCCCGTCTCGTACTATAGTTTTATTGAGCTGCTTCTAACTCGTACTTGCTATCGATGCTAATATTGCTATATCTTATGCGAATCTGAGCATATTAATCATTTGTCCCTGCATAATAATTTCAACTGTCTTTCTGTATTTGACAGTATTCGTTGCCTCTTCGATATATTAGTTAAAAATTAATTAATTTAGACGTCACTAAAAAATTGATGTGGTAAGCCCCGCATTGGAGCGTCACTAAAAGTGTGCTGCGACAACGCATCGCTTTGATGTGCTGTGATACAGATACACCAAATTGCAAAATTTGAAATTATTCACATACCTTGCTTTTTACTTTGCTTGGCTAGCTCAACGGAAATGTGAGAGTTTTCAAAAATGAAATCAAATACAGCAATATCAGAAAGCATTTATACAGTATTAAATATTTTCTCTCGTACAAAAGCAGATAGAATATTTAACACATAGTTTTTTCAAACATAAAATAATTTCTAAGTACTTATTATAAAAAAATGTTCCTTACCTTATTTTAAATTTACAGAACTAAATTCTTCTATGGATATTTTATTTGACTCTGTTTATTCCCACGCTTGTAAGGTTTGTTTAGCAAAAATCCTCGACAAATAATCTATTAAAAGGTAAGAGTGTTTCGAAGTCCAATGACAAACTTGAAATCCTCACAAAAAAATATTAGGACTATCTTAAACTAAATTACAAAATTCAAATATCTGTTGCAAAAAAATTATACTTGCAAAAATCCACGAAGCGTTTTTTATCTAGCTCCTAATTAAAGATCTTCTTATTTTAAATTGATGTCCAAATCAGCTTACAAGATTTTCTATATTTAAAATCCTCGTTTCAAGCGGCAGTTGCCAAAGTACATATTGCTTAAATTTTCTTTTCAATTATTTAATAAAATTTTTAAAATAGCGTTGTATTAAAGAATTTTCTCTCTTCGTTGTATTTAATACTTTCCATTTTTTATGTAAGTTATGTTTAATACATCACTTCTATATTCATTGTAACAATAATTATTAAATCAAGGTATGCTTACTGCATACTTCAAATAGCATCTTCACAAAGCAACAGCTCGCGACTTAAATCAAAATAACATTTTGCGATTGAATTTATGAATAGAATCTATTACTTTACAAACGCTTGCTTATATATACAAATTATCTATTTCCAGAATGTAGTAGAATAATATGGAACATTGTGATGCAAGGTTTCTCAGAAAACTCATTAGTGTCTGAAATAGTGGCGTTTTATTACCTCGTAATCTCTTCCACTTATTAGTGACGCGCGCTGCCTCGTTCTACTCTAACACATATACGATTATTGTGGGGAATCGTTTCTCTCCAACAGTGAATGCGAAGAGCATAAATATTTCTTATCAATTTATATTACATTTTCTGGGTTTTTTAGTGTTCCAGCCGCTTTGTGGAATAAACGTTTCATTTATTAATCAGTGCATACGAAATTGAGGCATTCTTCTGAAACTTCTTTCTTAATCTCGTCTATTCCAAAAAATTCTCTATTTAAAATAAATTTATGTAATTCAGAGGGAAATTAATTTAAACTTTAATTACTTTTTATTGCAAATAGTTGCATTTTTAGAAAATATTTGCTTTCGTGCTTCAGTACACAAAATTAATATTAAAATTTGATTTTCTTTAACAAGATTGTTGTTTCTTAAGCTAAATGCGTAAAGCTACTACTATTCTACGCTATTTACAGCAAATGAAAAGCATCTTTATATGCATTGAAATGTATTGATAATTAATAAAAGTGGCTTTGTATTTATCTTAAAATAATCGATTTGCGTTCGCATTGAATGCGCTTTTAGGGTATCTAAAATTCATTATTTTTACATATACAGCTTGCCTTATTTGCTATGTATTTAGAATATACTTATATCATACAGGGTGATTATGTATACACGGGGAATTTGATTTTTCCGCTTGTACCTCAATGAATAAAAGTACGCTTGTATTATACAGGGCGTAACCATAAGTTTACGGAAATTTCCGTTTTTCCGAATTCTTTTATGTTTTGATGGGACTTATTTGTAGAATTTGGGTTTCAATAACCTCTCATGACCCCTTATCACGTCAATAAATATATATAGGCAATTTTCTTTTTCTATTGCTTTGTCCATTATCACCCTTAAAGCTGAAGTGGTCTTACGTGTTCCCAAATGGTTTTCTCCTATTATTTCTTTAGCCCGTTTTTGCATCACTTCTTGTACAATTCCAGTTAATATTTTTGACACGTGTGCTGCTAAACTTATTATTGGAAACTTTTCTCATATATCTGCACCTTTCGTTTTTGATATGGTGACTATGGTGTTAGGTTCGAAATTTGGGCGTTTCTGTCGTCTCATACATACAGCTAACAAGTTGGCAGAAATGTTCTGTTACTGCTTGTTCATCGGCTTTTAGAGTTTCTACTTGCACTTTATCTGTACTCGTAGCCTTATTATTTTTCGGGATCTTTAACGCTGGTTTAAACTGGTCTCTAAGTATAGGATGTCCCAACTCACCTTTTTTATTATCTGTTTCCCGTTCTAGTGCTTCTAGTTCCGGTCCTGCACTTTCGTCACATTTTCTATAATGATGTCTCCTTTTGCGTTTTATATTTATGCTATACGGCTTTATATCCCTAATACGCATTCTAATTAGTTTTTTTTTCCAATTTCCATCTTTGTACTTCTTTGCATTTTTCTCAATCGATTGCTTTTTAGCTTTCCTGCATTTGCGAATAATTTCCCAATTCATGGCTTTGTATCCCATTTCCCTGCTTCGTCTAGTCTGTTTTTGTATTTTCGCCTTTTTTCTATTAAATTCAGAACAGCCTTTGTCACCCATGATTTCTTTTTTTTTTTTGTTTATAGCCTAGAATATCTTTGACCGCAATGTCTATGCTGGGTTTAATATTATTCCATTCTGCTTCTAATTCCTGAGTATCAGAAAATTTCCCAATGTCTTTCAATAATTCGTTTGACTTATTCTCAGATCTCTACATTTTAGTTTCTCAAGGTCAAAGTGCTTTTCCTTCTTTTTTCATGCACGACTTTCATAATAACTGTATTGTGACCAGTGTCTGTTTCTGCGTCCAGGTAGCTTCTACAATCGTTTACTTGATTTGTATACCGGGGTCTGACAAGAATGTAATGTATTTGATAACGCCATATGTCTTCTGGCATCGTTCACGTGCATTTCGTTCTTTTGTAAGTAGTTTTCTACAGAATCCTTACACTATCTCTACACCCTCATTTCTTATCTCCGAACCTGCATGATTTACCCTAAAGTTTCCGCTTCAAAAATATTCCGCCTCTGGCCACCGAACTTCGCTAATCTGTACTATGTCTAATGTTAACCTATCGATCTCAAATTTCAAATTATTTAGCTGTTAGTTGTAAATTAATAGTCATATATCCTTGTGATTCGTATCTTCAGGAATAAGAAATAATACTGTTTCTTAACTCTGAAAAATAATTATATATAGTTTTTAATATTATATTAATCGCAAAGACGGTACGCTAATGGTACGCTAATGGTAATGTTTACCAACACTAAATTCTTCTAACTCGATGATTAAACTATATTTACTATTAATTTCGTGTATGTAAATATATCTCCACAAGCAATTATTTATTTGTAAATTAAACGTATCTATTTTACCGATTTATTCTATAATTTATATTATACTTCATACTAGAGTGAAACTCATAGTCTGCCGAATATTGCGGTTTTATATACGCCACAACATAGAGCCCAGAAATTACGGAAGCTTCGCGATTTTTCTAGATTCTATGCCTTTGTAAGCTTTATATTGATTCTTTAAGTGCGCCCTTATAGCTGTCAATCAATACGTTGTTGATTTAATGGCTTTATACTTTTCGATTCGGGATTCTCGGTGCCTTTGTTACATACAATATTATATTATTAAATAGTTTGCAAGTTAGAGATTATAAACATTTAGCACAGAAATTCTTTTTTTGTGAAAATTCTTTTTTGTAATATTTAGCATTTTCATTCAACACACATTTTCAGTATGTTTGTAGATTTATAGAACATCGACCAGTTATTTTGTAACTATTTCAAATTATCGTGGGGTATTAGCAATGGAACCGAAACCCCTTTATCTACCTTTTGCACTGGTAAGTCAAAGACGTATTGCCTATCAGAAAAGAAAGCTTAGGTGACAGTATGTACGACTGTGGTTATAGGTTTGTTGTTTACTTGGTCAAATAGCAAGTGAAGACGGAAAGGGAATGCGCAACTACCTCTAATACTCATAAAAAAGGATGGAACAATGCACAACAGGATAGGTAGCGTAGCAACCCTTATACTCAGGACACTCAAACAAACACCCTGAAGACACTCGATAGCAGTTTTGTATGAACTTGTATGAACTTAAAACATTAATAAACTACGTGCGTTAGTTTTTTGTTTGGAATAAACCTTGTAACAAAGGTAATTATTTCCAACATATGCATGCTAAAATAATCTTGCATATTTGTAATTCAAATAAATATTTGATCAAACAAACAATTTAGTTATTAAAACAATCTTAAGAGAACAGCTGGTTTATATTATATGATACTTTCTGCAAAACGAAATTTTCCTAGGATTAACAAAGTAATTCATTTTGCAAATAATAAGCGGCTCTGCATGAAATTCCAAAATATTGAAAATTTAATTTTGTACTTAGTTTTATTCATTACTTCAACTAAAAGTGGTATTAAACTTGCACTATCATATTTGTAATAATTCAAATCATAAACAAGACATTAGCAGCCATAAAAAGTTTGCTTAATTTATTAATTGGAATACACGATAAGCGTTGAACTACTTAATCAAACAGTAAATGATGAAAGATCGAATTCAAATCCTGCGTGATGGAAGACGTTCACAACTAATATCTTCAGGTTTCATTTAATAGTCAAACGTGCACTTGATGTTCCACATGCATTTAAAACGGCATTACATCCAACATCTATTCCAACATTAATTAATCATTTTATTATCTTCCTAAATTAGCGCTGCACATAAAGAGTATTACTAATAATTACAGACAAACTTCTTATGAACCACCAACGAAGATATCAATTATCAAAGTAACCAACCATTTTACAAAGTTCGCAGGGCAATTCTGAGATTGCACGCCCTCCAAAGAAGCTTAAACATCTTCACTAGGTCTTAGAAGGTCACACAGTACTCATTCATATTCGCTACCGGAAAACGTTCGTACAGGCGCGGGCGTAGAAAGACGCCGGTAGAACTGTGTTTATAACGACACAGATGCTTATAATAAAGGCGGTTTAGCGCTTGAATATACCCAGCCCGTAATACGCGTAAGTGTAGTTTGAATGCTTTTCAATTTATCCAATACTAATAATAGGAATTTTGAAGATATAAACTAATCGATTATGATTGTTTAGATTAAAAATATTGCTATTTAAGGGATGTGGAATTTATGCGGGCTACAATTTCTTTTATTTTAAATGATTTAGGAGCTATGCTTTGTATTGTGAATTAAATGTTTGACACGTCAAACTTTAGTCCTCAAAATTTTAAAATTAAATTGATTGCACTTAAAACTTGGATTTTTGTGCAAGTCAATATTGTCATTAGAACTCTTCATCAGGACTGATGTCCTTGGTTAGGATCTTGGTTGTTAGTTTGAATTTTAATTTATTGTGTAGGTTAGAATTAGCAGCTTCGGTAGCAATATTAAATTATTTAGCGATACTGATTCAGAGAGTAATTCCAATTTCTAATTACCACTCAAATAGGAAAGTTTAATGTAATGTACCATACCATGTTTGGTTGAAGATCGTTAGACTAATAAATTACACAATAATAATTTTTTTAAATTAACTGTAGACGCGTAGGTTTAATATACGAACAAACTTGTAAAAAATATTACTGAACAATCCATTTAGAATAATATTAATCGTTATAGCAGTGTAGGATTTTACTTTGAAATCTGTGTTGTTTAAGTATCATATTAGCTAATTAAAAACGTGGATTCAAAAAGCATATCTAATAGTTTCTGAAGTGAATGGTCTGTTAACCAATAGTAAAAGGTTTCAATACCAGAAGATCTGTGGTAGAGCTTTATTTATGAATTCTTTCGACAGTTGATAATTTATTTAAATTGGGTAACATAACGAACATTCCGTCTTTCACAGCTAAACGCTATTTTCATTACTAAATAATGAACACTTCTGAAATAACTTTACCGAAAACTGTTACTTTTTGAGAATCTAGCCATATATCAAAGTTTCATTTTTGTCATTTGAACTTTTGTGGTAAGCTGAAACGCACCTTTCAACATTCATGAATAACGATTTTTGACGCAGTTTTTTGTCCACAGATACATGCTGGTTGTTTCTATCCCACTGCCATGGTGATGCAAACTTCCGAGCATTTGTTAAATTAAAATACAGCTACTGGTGTAATTAAATATATTGTATAATCACACTCGTGTAATATAATGCAAATCAACGTACACATATATATGTAGGGGTAGTAGAGTAAAACATTCAGGTTTGATTATTTAAATTGTGAATTTCTCAAAAATTTAGTCCATACGATTTTTTCATGTCAGATATATCTTTAAAATGTATTTCCAGTGATTTCAAATCCCAGGCTATAGTATACAATCAGTAGAGACTATTGGGGGGCACCACGCCATCTTTGTCCTTAATTATCCCCATTTAGTTTATATAGCGCTACCGCAGTCACCGTGCCAGACACGAAAATCGTTGTGTTAGACGTGTGCCAGACAGCGGTTCTAATATAATTTTCTCTACATGTACTTTATATGAGTGGAAGAGAGACAAAAATATCTTTTATTCTAGTTACCAACTGTTAATCTCGATCAGTAACCACTTCAACCTTAACAATACAATTCATATACATTGAATTGCCTACCATAGACCCGCATGTATTATTTTGGGATCCAAATACTTTTTAGTAAACGTCATCTTATTTTTTTAGGGTACATCGTCCTGATCTCTGTTCAATGTATTTTCCCCCATAAGTGTATACTATCAGCGTACACCACATATGTTCAACATGTTACGTATATTTGTATGTATTCTCCATATTTATGTGGTATACTTGCCAAACTTTTAATTTCTGCAGGACAACCACTTTAACCATAACGGGATATTATAACGACATGTTCCGAAAAGTACCAACATTGTTACGATTCAAATAATTTTAAGTACACGTCGGCTTCTTGCTTATACGCTACTTCGTCTAAATCTCTAGCATCGCCTATTGCGTTTCCCCCCTATAACGTTACATCACGTATGTTCGACGTGTTGCCTATATTTGATCGGTATAATCTATTCGGCTGAATTGTGATTTAATGTTATGTTATGGAAAGGCATTAGAATTATTATTACGCAATGCTCATACAGACATCAGAAATAATGAATGATGTTTGTCTATGTGCGTGAAGGTACGGTTGTAAGTCATTACACTCGAATATTAGATGTTCTGGTGTTCTTATTTCTCCGCACGTGCATATGTCTTTGTCAACTAAATTCATGCGTTCTCTGTATGTTGGGTAGGGTTTGTGACCAGTTAGGTAATGAATAAATCCTTGACAGGAGTACAGTAGTGGGTGTTAAAATCGATATAAGACTTTAACCACGCGGATTGGTGAAATTCCAGCACCTTGTGTACCGCTTTCAGCTTAAGGCCGTTGCGAATACACTACTACAGGTTTCTATAATGAATCACGTAGTTGAATTTATCATACAAGATGACGTGCAATTTGTGGAAGTATTAGACTTATGTAAATGAGGTATACGATTTCCGGACAAAATGGAAGATTATTGTGGGCGTTGTGAAGGTTTTGCGGATACTCTAGTTCAACATACAGCACGTACCCTTTGTCTTGTGTCTTCCGAAATATCCATAATTCGTTCTTCCACACGGTTTAGCTCATCGGCTTCACGTCACGTAAAACCGTTCAAGGGAAGATATTGACTTATTGCCCATCTATACAGAATTTTGGCATGTAGATATGTCATGTATTTTGATGGTTTGGTATCATAGCACTTTTCCATACATTTGTTATTTGCTTTTGCGTATCGCCCGCTGCATTACCCCACTATCGCGAATTCTCCTTTTTATGAAGTGATGCATTTCGACATCGTTAAGTAGCTCTATCTTGACACCGGTGTACTTTATCAATAACATCCCAGCCCAGGCTGGCCGTGGTCACGTACTGACAAGAATACAAATCATGTCCATATGCAGACACTTCTGAAGTTTTCAAAAACGTCTGTCAAAACGAGCACATCTGTTTTAAAGTAAAGAGTATTATATTCCCCAAGTGTTGAAATACTAAAAGTTTTCCACACGTTTTATATATTTTATTATGTTGTGTAAGCATCTATCTGGCAGATTCATTAACGATATTTTTTTACTATTTCTCAATTTACTAATATTCCTCACCATATGTACCTATCTTATAAGTATCTCTATATGACAATTACATTTGATATTAGTTTGTTAAATTATATACTCTTTGTATACTCATTGTACATTCTTGTTGTATTATAATTTACTTGTTGAAAATGCTTGTCGTTTTGGTATTATGTTATGTCCAATAGAGTATGACTGCAATCAAATGTGGTATATATAATTTGTAAATAAAAATATCTTCATTATTTTTGATGCCAGAATGAGGATTGGGTATTAATAATTCTAACACATTTCTTTAACAATACATTAAATCACAATTCAGTCGAATAGATTTTGCTGATCAAATATAGACAACACGTCGAACGTATGGGGTGTACGTTATAGGGGGAAAACGTTATAAGGACGACGCTGGAAAGAGTCCAAGACAACCTAGCGTATAAAGAGCATGCCGACGTGTACTAAACATTATTTGCATCGTAACAATGTTCACACAAATGTGGAACATGAAATTTTTTACAGATGGAAAGCAAAAGTTCAATAATTTACACGTTTTATTGGTTCTTTTGCAAAGCTCCGAATCGATATGTAGTTTTCTATATTAAATACGAAGAGTGTAAAGTCCCTATCTTTATTAATGGTTGTATAAAAATAAACTAGGTACTTTATTATTTTAAGTCTTTTTTTCTATTTTAATATTTTAATGAAATAGACACGTTATGAATGTAAACTACTAAAGATTCTATAAATTTTCAGGGTATTTGTTTGATAAAGGCTCGTTTAACTAACTGAAATTACCTAAATTCTTTCTTATTACCTATTTTTGTTTAAATAACGCAATAGCGTTACATATATTAAAATATTAAGTATTTTTTGATAACTGTTAAAGTGCGAACAACCAATGGCTTCCACAAATAGCCAATACAGGTTTTGGAATCATGAAGGTGATTCAAATATATAAGCATGCTACAAATTTAGCAATTGTTCAAAATTTTTATAAGAAGCTTTTTTTAAGTAATGGTACCGCCCAATATGACTACTGTATTTAAATTTTCATTAATAGTTCTAATATATTTGCGTGTGAGTGTGAGTGTGTGTGTGTGTGTGTGTGTGTGTGTGTGTGTGTGGTGTGTGTGTCTGTGTGAGTGAGTGTGTGTGTGTAATTTTATGATTTCAAAACTTTGTTGATCATTTATGAAGAAAGAACTACATCAATCTTATGAACTGCAATACAGCGAACCTCATCATTAGTTCTTTTTCCTTTTAAACTTTCTAATATGCGCGGTTAATAATTACATTTTGACGGTTTTTGATTTATAATCGATTGAAACTCATGTTCACGGTTGTAGACGGTACTGTCGAGGAACTCTTATATAACATTTGTTGTTGAATAGGGCTGAAAACATTTGTGAATAACTTTACAACCTGGACTTTTATCATGGGTAAAATGTGCGTCACGATAATAAATTTAGATATTTCCTTAAAGGGCGGGAACCCCGTAACAATATAAGTGTACTTAGCTAGTTGCAGTGGTGCGAGCGGGTTTCTATGGAAGAAATTAAAGAAAATAGAAGAAATAAAGAAATAAAAATAATAAAATAGGTGAAATAAAACAACTACTTTACATAATCACTTATCCTGAAAGACCTTTTTTCTTGTCGTAATTAAAAGGCGCAAAACTGTCGATCACAGCAGTCCCTTCGATATTAGTCCTACACAGTAGACGGTTATTCCGCATAGATCCTTTTTGCTTTGGTTTTCTAAATTTTTCTCGTTTTACCTTACACGTTCTCTAAAACACCTTAAAACACATTAAACTTTTTGTCCAATTAAATAAAATTGAAAAATAATATGCCTCTTTTAAAATACGATTCCATCACTGTTCATTGCCCATTCCAAAATGCAAATTTTTGAATATTTTACAATAATTTCAGTGATAAAACTTTCTTTTAAAATCCATATACGCTAATTCCGTTGCTAATTAGTCCAACAAAATAAGTGCCTTCGCTTAGTTTAATTTCTTATTACTTAAATTCAAACCATTGACTCTTTCTGTCCTTAATTTCATAATTCTTAAATCTAAACATGAAAGCACATTCTACTCACTGTATTATTTCATGATTTCTAACTTCAGTCTTTCTTGCAACAATTACTTGGGTTATTCACCCAACTCAGATTTTTTAACTCAATATGCAACTTATTTTTACTATGCCCGCAGGTAACCTTTCACCGCCGCACATACATGAGCTTGAAGAATCTCACATGTGATTAACCTCCTTGCCAAATTTGCAAGCGAAGTCCAACGAAGCTCGCGCACCATTTAAATATGACGCTTCCCAGAAGCCAAGTTATATCTCTTCAACTTTCCACTTTTCGTTCGCATTTCAACATTTTCAAATTCACTTTCTGAGCTACTTTCCGAACTTAAAGTTTTCGAACGAACTTGTTCTTATCTCACGCCAACTGCGGGCCCTTTCGCGGTATTACTTTCTCGTATACATTTTGACGTTTTCTAATCAACTGCTTGCGTATAATTAATTCATTTTTCTCCGTCGGGTTCAACAACTGTTAATTTCTCCCACTAGAAAAATTCGTTTTCACGCTGTAACATTTTTAAATCTATGCTTACCAAGGTTATAGTCACGTTACTTTGCGTTTAAATCGTATTGTGTTGTAATATGGCATTATTTTCATGTCCTTAGTAATCGGGACGGACGATATTTGTCTATTGTAAATTATCTTTTCCTGTGAAATGTATACGTTGCGTTTTGCAACATTTAAAGTTATTTGCATTTGTGGCTTTAAATTAAGTCATCGTCTTGAATTATCATGCCTTTAGTAACAATGTATTTAAAAGAAATAATTTTATACTTTATTAGTTGAATAACCTTTACAAAAACAAAATTTGAAATATCTTGTTTAATTAAGGTTAATTATTCGTAAAATGTTATACAAGGTGCGTCTATATTTAATGGTCATTCAAATTTACTAAATTTTCCATTCCCATCTAATTTCTTGCTAGTGTAACACAATGCGTTACACTTTTTCAACTAATATGATTTTGGAAAGAAAAGGGTATCGGAAAGATTTTGCATGTGAAAATGCTGGAAGCAAAAATCTAATAGGAGCATCTAATCCATAAATTAATATCCCCGAGCTTAGGATGTAACTAACAAATCTTCAACAAAGAAAAAGACTACCATTTATCACTTTGTATACATTGTTTGAATAAATATTTATTTCTTATCTATTTTTGGTAAATTCCTGACTTATTGTAGTTCACCTTGGATATATCTCGCCAGGTGTTTTGATTTTCAGACAGTCAATTCGACATTCATTCCAGTTTTTGCTGACCAACAGTTATACAAAACGCAGAATCAACATCAATGAAGGCGTTTATTTGAAATGTTCAAACTAGCCTCGTATCATATAAACTTGAAACGTTTAAATTCCAATTGCAAGCATTGGATGTACAAATGTAAAAATACCACATATCACTAATATGACCAAGCAAAGAACTTTTCTCAAGTGTGCTTGTATTATTTTTCTTTTAATTAGCCTGATAGTCTACACTTGAATTGCAATTGTATTTTAAGTTGTTTGTATAATTTGTGAATTATAGGAATTTCTTTCACTAATTTTATAAATTAAAGTGTGATATGCTCCATAAATACTTGAAAAATGTAATGCCAAGCAAAAAATTATTCTATATTTCATTACTTAAAGGTATACTAATTTGGTCATAAAAATGATAATTTTTGATAATTAAGGTTATAAAGGAATATATAGCAAATAATATAAATGGATATGGTAAACAAATTGTGCAAGAAATCGTTCCCAATTAAAGTAGAAAAGATGAAATCATACTAATCGTGTGTAAGTAACGCGTTTGATATTTGTATTCAGAATAAATTCTCATATTAACAAATTTGTTTCCACAAATTTAAATTAGTATTTTCGTTTCCATAAAGTAATGTTTAGTATGTACTTGATAAGAAAAAAGGTATCAAGGAGGTAAATTCATATCGAATTAATTTTTTAATTAAGCAATAATGTCTCCAGTTTTAATGTTAAATTTTGGTAAAGAGAAAATTGAAAATAAAATGAGAACAACATTTTCAATTACAATAGGAACGTACCCTTTCATGGCTCAGACAGAGAGCTGCCGGGATTGATTCCTCGGCTACGTGAATTGCTTGTTCAATTCCTACCTGTGTTATTACTCTGAACGTTTATAGCATTTTCCAAATTATATTAAATGAGGCGATGTTAATAATCAAATAAGAAGCACTTTTAACTACGTGCTTTAAGTATTAATTTTCGCAGTTACTATTTTAACTCTTGAACTAGTTTTGTCTAACTCACATTCCTGCATTATTTTTCTCTTCATTTCAAGCTTTTTAATAATCGAAACAGCTTTTATTTGTTTATGGACTCTTTTGTGTTTCCTCTTATCTGTTACTTTTTTATATAGGCATAGTAATCTTGTCAAATAAGATAAAATTTTTTTACACCGCGTTTTTAACTTTTAATTGTAATTCTTGTTATTGTAATTATTGGACAAGTTTTATCCAACTTGCACTTTCTTTACAAATTTTTTTATTATCGTCTCTCTTCATTTTACCCTTGTTTGATAAAGGATGTAGGTTTTACTTGCTTTATCAATCTTTTTCTGTTTCTTTCTGTCTATTACTTTTTTTATTGTCAACGTAGTCGATAAGATAAGGAAAAATGTTAACTATAACCTATGTTTATTTTTAATTTTAGTTATTATTATTTTAATCATTGAACTAGTTTTGTCCAACTTACACTTTCTTTGAAAAACCCTTTATTGCATGTTCTGTTCATTTTAACCCTGTTTGATAAACGACTCAAGTTTTGAATATTTTATCAGTCCTTTTGTATCACTTTCTGTCTATTACTTTTCTTATAGTCAATCAAGTTATGTTAAATAAAAAAATTTAACAAGGCGTTTTTAACTTTTAATTTTAGCTATTGTTATTCTAATCCTTGAACAAATTTTGACAACACGCTTTTTTCCAAAACCTCTGTTACATTCTCTGTACATTTTAACTTTGTTTGATAAACGATACAGGTTTTAATTGCTTTAACAACCCTTTTGTGTTTCTTGTTATCTATCACTTTTTCTATGGGCAACGTATTGGTTTAAGAATTAGAACAAAAACGTCATGTACAATACAGGGCGTACGGTGAACCTTGATTAGTCAGAAGAAAATCATTACCGAAGTACAGCTACCTGGTTGGTGAGAATTAGTCATAGATAAAACCACACACTAGATGGGTAACATTTATGGTTTTACATGTGATTTTTTTTCCAATGCTCCACCCGAAGGTACTACATTGGCCAGAAAGCGAGTTTTTTTTACCTGGAAAATTTGGAATTTTGCCGAACCTTTGCTGTTCCGAGCAAGGTAGGGATCTTTAACGTGCGTGACAAAACTCAAACACGGCACCTCCATTTTACCTCTCATCCGAACGAGGGTGTATTTTTGTCAAAAATGCTCGCCCAACATTTTTCAAGCGGACCGTGTCAGGATTCGAACCCGGGACCTTGGACGTAGTAGTCACACACATACCACTACGCCACGGAGCCGCCAAACATTTATGGCCACGATTCTAACACTGATTTAGTTCATACTACGCCCGCGAGATGGTACGTGTAATTTGTAATGCAAAAAACTGTCGGACGTTAGATGACATTTCATAGATAAAACTTTTAGTCTAATGGTGACATTTGTAGGTATTGTTTAATTATTGTTATTTGTTGAACATTCATTCGCAATATTTAGTGTTTTTATTTGCAGATTAATTTGTTGTGTTACGCGTTTATTGACTTAATTTTTGTGTTTAAAAAGGATAACTTCAGTGCAGGTTAGAGTAATTTATAGGAACAACGGTTTTCTTGTGCTGTATGCCTTTGTGTTGTAAGAAAAACACCGACACGAAAATGCTCCGGTTTCCTACTGATAAACATCGTAAATTTCATGAAATAGTTAAATATAGTTGTAAAATTCCTATAAAACTTCTGTGTATTGTGAGATATTGTACTGATATTTGTGAATATAATTAAGTAATAAAGACTTGAAATGTTGTTATAAAATTACAGACACTCAAATTAAAATTTTAGTTTAACAAAACGAATTTTTAGTTATAAAATTACAGACACTCAAATTAAAATTTTAGTTTAACAAAACGAATTTTTAGTTTTTGTTATGTATAATCTATACATATATAATTTTACCCAAAATATTGAAGTCTGACCATTGTTCATGTTCATAGTTTCTTTTTCTTGAGAAAATAGTATTTATCCAACGTTTTTATTTCTGAAAACGTCTAATAAATGATATTTTCTTTGCAATTGGTTCTTTATTTCAAGAAAAAAGATATTGTAGAAGCTACATAATTTAAATATTACCGCCACAATAGTTGTTTAGACTACGCCCGCTAGAGGTCACGATGAACTTTATAAGAAGTTAATATTAGGCTGTTTCCCATCTACTGTAGGTGGGTGTTTATCTATGGAATTAGAGAACTAACTCTACCGAACTAAAACAGGTAACTGTAGATAAGCAATTCATTTTTATGAATGAATATCGTAGAAACGTACAATTAAGACATATATCAGGCGTAATCTATTCAGCTGCCAAACTAACAAGATAATCCAGGTAGTAATCTACCTGAAAGCCCAAAGTATTCAAGATAAACAAATAAATCAACAAAAGCGCTATTAACTAATATCAGTAAACGCACATTATAGTTCTTGGTTAAAATAATTAATGTCAAATTGTACCTGAAATATGAGTGAAGGTTTGGTTAAAAATTCTTTTGCTTATAAGTTACCGTTTATGTGGATGTGCTCAAGTTAATAACAAATAAAGGATAGCTGAAGACGTATATAGACCAATTTCAACAGTGGCTTAGGAACAGAATAATACAACACAGGAATGACCAAAAATTAAATAAAAATCTTGCGCGTTAACTATACATTTGCATGAACATCACCGAACAGCAGGCTTTGAAAATATAAAAATAGTAAATGTAGAAAAAGTATACAATAGTAGACTCTTCATAAATAGCTACCACATCCAATGACAACCATAAAATAAACTTTAAAAGTGATATTGACAACCTATATAAAAGCTACGAATTTTTATTTTCTGTTAGTAGATGATAACCTACATTATTACTAAACCTAATTTAATTTTATACTGTCATATACTTTACATTCGTACACCAGATTATTACAATAAGGTGCATTAATAATACAAATGAGGTTTAAATTCCAATTATATATAGTACATAGTTTTATGGTGTCTGTATAATAAATTATTATCAGTTAGTCCGCATGCCAATAATCTGAATTATCAGCTGTTATTTATCTTTTAATAGTTGCAAGTGTAACAAAGGCGAAGGCTACAGGTTTATATCTTGTCCGAGACCTCCAATTTTCTATCTTTCGATTACGAGCTAGATTCGAAGTGATCACTTAGGCTTTGCAACGAAGTCTAAGTTATTAGTTCATCTTATTAACATATATATATATATATATATATATATATATATATATATATATATATATATATATATTATTATATATATATATATATATATATATATATATATATATATATATATATATATATTTCTGTGTAATTTATATATTAATTTTGATTAGATAAGTCATTTAATAAGTTATTGCAAGTTTCTGCAGGTAAATACAAATTAATTAAACTTTAAAACGCTTTCCTAATCTCTAGTGTGTAGTAATTAAAGATTCTAATGAAAAAGTTCATTAAATGCAAGAGTTAATTGGCCTCATTTCTAGCGTATGTAAATATTCTCAAATAACTTTTAAAATGTTTAGATGTTAAGTAACAAAAACCTTTCTAATCAATTTCAGATGTAAATATGTGTTAAACGTGCAGTGAAAAAGCGAGCATCTTAAATTATAGCAGATTGGATGTATAGTAGTTAAAATCTTTTTAGATTCTTTTAGCGTAAAAATCAATAATTCTAAGGTCATAATCAAGGAAGTTGAAATATTAATTTTCATGAATTAACAGGTGTAATAAATGTAAATATCATTAGCGGGCATATTTAATCATAGTTTATAAAGTGTAATTGGTAAAAGGTTAGCATTTGTATAACATTCAAGAGCTTAATTGGCTGTTACAATGTTTGTTAAACAGAGAACGATATATTTTCTTAATATTATTTATAAATGGTGTGAAAATGTTTTGAGATAAGCAAGTTCAACGGTTATCGGTTCTAATGAATCCGAATAAGAGCGGTAGACCAAATATGACTTGGATTCTACGAAAGATGTTTGACAGTTAAACAGGCAATGAAAGACATACAATAAGGAAAGATTGTTTATAGCATGTATTAGAATGGGAGAAAGAGGGCATGTATTAAGTGTTCGTTTGACTTGGAAAGAAAACTGTGGGACAAAGAAGAATGAATAAATTGTGTATTTATAGGAATGGGATGAACGTAGTTTGTATATTATTTAGAGTGGTCGATTTCATCAAGGACAGATAAAACTAGCATTTGAGGAACAGGAGGACTATTGGATGTCATATATAGAAGGGAGACAGGCGATAGTTTTAAGATTGTTAAGAGAGGGTAAATATTATTTTGGAGTTTAATCGAACGTGCAAATATGGCGTAACAAGGATAGAGGATGTAGAACACATGGTAGACTGGGATAGAGACAACTTGTGGTAAGAATGTGAAATATGGAGCGAGTACGAAGTAAGAAAGAGAAAATTTTTGTATGTAGGTTAAAGTGAAACGGCTTTAATACGCGTATTATAAGGGGCATGTGTTAACCAAGGAACTTATTTTAGTAGGGGCTAGGATTCGGCAAAATAAAGATCCGTTGCAAAGCTAAAGTGTATTTTCGTGGTAAATTGTTGTTTGTATTGTTAAAATTTTTCGAGATTTCGACGACGGTTGGTGTTCGGTTACGAAATTTACAAGGAATTATTGAAGATTAGCTCGTGTGTTATTGGAATTTAGTGGCAGTTGAAAATTTTGTTTGTGGAAGGGTCTTAACCATTTAGAAAATTACCAAGAAGGCTAGTTTGTTTGTATCGATGTATTTACGGGAAATTTGGTTATATAACTACGAGGATGTGGTGATAGAGCTCTTTTTTGCTGGTCATCGACGCGTCCACTAATATTGGCGAAGAAATTACTGTTGTTTTTTTAAAGTGAATTTAGTATTTGAATTAAAGTTGATAATATCGTAATGTTTTACTAGCCGTCCAAAAATTTATGAAATACATTTTGACAAATGCGAAGCATGTTTGAGTACTGTAAGTAAAAAAATGGCTTTACATTTTGGTGGTTGGTGCAAGTTGTGCACACTAATGGAGTAGAGTATTGATAGATCGATTTGGTGGTTTACCTATAGTAAATGAACCAGTAGCAGAGTTGGGGGAATTGGATGTACCGTCATTTGGTAGTCGAGAGATTGGATCAGCTGATTGCCATCACGGATGGTGTTGTACAAATTGGTGAGATGGGAGAAAGTACAGTCATTGGTGAGGACATCAGGCATTGATGGTATAATTGCAGTCCCATGTACCATGGTGCATTCCAAGTAACAGATTTTTCTTTATATATATATATATATATATATATATATATATTTAGGTAATAGTCGGTCGTATATAATTCATTTAATAGCATAACAATACTTTGAAAGTTTAGGAAGTATACTGTATAATTGTATTTTTCAATTTTTGTATAGCGTAAATGTACGATACGTTTTCCATATTTTTAATATTATATTTGTAAAGTTCTAGATGTATTGGCTTTGATGAACAATTGGATTTTTATTCGTAATTTTCTAAGAAGCGATATCTTGATTTAGTACGTGCAGAGAAGTGTATTTTAAATCTGTGTATAAAAAACTTAAAATGTATGTCTAAGCGTGGCTTGAGTTTTCCTATTTGAGCACCTGAATACGATTGGTATAGGTTTGTGGTAAAATTTGGGCTTGATATTGATAAGAACAATTTAGTAAAGCTGTAAATTTCAAATTTGAATGGTAGGTTCGATGTATAAGAATAGAAATAGCAAGGAATTATAAACATTGAAGAAGTTTCTATGCATGTTTTTAGATTTAGATATTTCTGAATAAACGTCGTTTCAAAGAGAACTGTGAATATAAAATTAATTAGTGCTTTTGTGTAAAGATTCTGTTTGGAAATATTTATTAATTGAAATTGTTCAACAAATTAAATATTATACATACAAAGTTTCATACCAGAATATTTCTGTAAGTATGAAAGGCAATTTTAGTAATTAGTAGGAACGGTAAATTTTTACAGTAAGGGTGTTAGGTCTGGGGACTAATTCTAAATCTGATTGTAAAAGTCGGTGAAGGAATTCCAAATCTGGTTTTCAATGATTTTAAATCTGGTGACATAAACTTTGTAGTTGGAAATTTGAGAGGTATAATAATTTAAAATCTACGGTCTGAAATATTGAGAGGAGAAAAAGACATCCATATTAAAAGACCCGCATTTAGCTAAATTTGAAAGTCTAGATTAAACATTTTTTTTAAATATGAATTTTAGAGAAATTTGATTGAATTTTAATTAATTTAGCTGAATCATCTTAGAGGTTTTATTCATTTTAAGCATTTTTGTGGTTTAAAAACAACTGCAGTTGTTAGTAAAGTCATTTTAAAATGTGTGCGTTATATTCGCCAATTATCACCATTCCACCGAATCATCTCCAATCAAAAGAAAAGAAAAGATTGGGCATTTGTTATTTGGAAGATTCGTACTTCGAACTTCAACAAACAACAAGTGGCAACTGGTCAACATGGTTGATATAGTGCGATTTCAAGTGGCTTAATCGCCGTCAATTGATTGTGCCGTGCCTACTAAGAAGCTACTGGAGCTATGTTCGTTTATTGCAGTAAATTAATTTTTATAATAATTGCATTTTACACTAAAATTCGTTCATAAAAACTTGTTCTACATCACTGCCGCTAACCAGACGTTTTACATATTTTGAATCACAATTAAAGTAAAAGGTCCTTCACATTTCGCATTTTTCGCATTATCACGCAACATTAGCATTTTTGGTTGAATAATTTGAAAATACCATGTAGTTGTAAATTTAAGAAAGCTGAATTAATGTTATTTATTGTTGCAAAAGACAAGTACATTTGATTTGATTGATTTTTAATAGAGACCTTTGGTTTGAATGCACACACGCTACTCGTACAATTGAATAATATAAACAATTCATTGAAATAGTAAGTGTCTGAACCCTACATGTAACAAAAATTTTGATAAAAATAATTTGTATTTTTTGTGAAATTTATGCTTTTATTGTCTAGTTTGTGAAATAGTATCTTTGAATCAATATTGGTAGTAAAACTAAGCCATTGGAGAATAGGAGTAATCTCTTTTTGAGTTAGAGGCGAAGTTGGGTGAGACAATTTTATTGCCGTGATGTTCCTAATAGCCCACGCCTAATGTTTTTACTAGCTCTACATTAGTCTCGAATAAGCAAATCTTAAACGTATGATAGTCAGTCATTAATAACTTTTTGATTAAACCTTCCCTATAAATACTACTTTAGAAGTCATCTAATTTAATATCATTTACTATAAAAACCGTGTTAAATGTATTTAGTATGTTTATTTGACCGCATATAATGGCAAATCCTGTGCGTAAATTTTTCAAAAACCCTTAAAACATTTTAATTAAATCGACTTTTTGTTACCTTTAATCACAGTTAATATATATTGTTGTGATAGTGTAGCAATACCCCTGTACGCCCTTTTTGTGAATTGAAAAGGTAAAAATTTTTAATCTGTCAATTTTTAATTTTTAATGTATTGTAACGTATTTTTTTTCTAGTTACAGTTAGTTCAATAAAATAAAAATAAAACAGCTGTATTTTAAAGTATTTAATTTCTGAATTATCATCCAATAAAAATTAATACATAATATTCGTAGTAACACATAGATTCTAGTATATATATATATATACTCTGAAGTTTGTTACCAAGCGCTGTCAAGTTGTTAGTCGGCACTTTATTTCCAGCGTCCGAGAGTGCAAGCCGCTTTTGCAGACGAGATAAAGTCAAAATGGCCCTGTCGAAACACATGGCTTCTAATAAAGTTAAGAAAAAGTAGAGAATAATAAATTCTTACGGTCTGGAGGTCGAGCCTAACAGCGGTTGCGTGAGCACGATTTTTGATAAGCCTCGCTCCAAGTAGTTTAGTTGATCCCGACAGGCCTGAGAATATGGAACCCCTTTGGACATCATTTTAGACAGTTGGTATATATTAATACAATAAATTATACTAATATTTTTTATCTTAGTGCAATATCTTGAGGACATATCTTCAACAACAATTTCGATAATAAACTAAAACAAATTTTTATGGCAGTAATTTAAAGCTAGGAGTTATGGTTTCGTTATATTCAATTTAATACGCAGTAAAGTAAACGTCCATTCTACATGGGATCTCGATATTTCAAACTTACCGATGACTAATAACACACGGATATTACGCTGGAAATGTTCAACAGCTGACGTCAAGGTCTGGCACCTGCTGTACATTTTGATGCACGTGAGTGTTTATAACTTTTCATAGCTTTGAAATTATAGTAAATTATTATGAATTATCCAACATTGCTTATTTGAGTAACGAAAATATAAAGTAGTTTTTTTTAGAAGTCAGTAACATTAACGAATAAGTATCTTGTTTACCAGTTTGTTTGCACATGTGCGCAAACAGTGTATTTTAAGAAATTCGGAATGACAACTTATGTCAGACAAAAACAAGTTGAAAATGCAAGGCATTGTCGCAACGAACTTCCAAATGTAGACTTACTTTAAAACAATTTAAAGAAATTAAAATTATTATGTTGTAATAATTATAAGTATTCAGATAAAATACAAAAATTTATAAACAACAAAAGAGACATTTTAATATATTTTATTTTATTGAATAAATATTTTAAAAGCTATATATGTGTGTGTGTATGTATGTATTTATGTATGTATGTGTGTTTGTGTGTGTGTGTGTGTAAATAAGGGGGCATCATATTTCGATTCAGTTTTTTCAGAGGATTCTAAATATGTATCGCACATTAATTTTGGACCTATTTTAAATTTTTGATAAAAATTAATTCCCCGGGGGGGTCGGGTATCCGTGGTCAGATTTTGTGGGGGGTACCATATTTCGACTCAGCTATGTTAGGGGAGTCCAAATATGTATCGCACATTAATTTTGGACCTATTTGAAATTTTAATTTTCCCGACGGAATATCGCGGGGGCACGGCGTCCCCGTGGCCCGATTTCAACTGACATCAAAACTTAAGCTCAGGACACCGAGCTGAATCGATTGATGTATCACACATTGATGTCCGACCATTAGAAAGGCCTCGGACGGACAGACGGACGACAAATCGATTTCATAAACGAACGAAGTTTGTTGAATATTGTAGATTCTGTTTTCCAATCTAGACGCCATATGCTGTCTTGGTTAATTTTACATTATGTTTAAAGACTTTCAGGTCTTGTAAAGGCATTTTCATTGATATATGAAATTCGCGTGTTTTTTGTAGATTATAATTAAATTAGAATATTTCCGTATTACAATCTTTGCTCTTTGATAATTAATTTTTGTTGTAATAATCAAGGAAGTACTTCAATGATTAAAATAAACTTATGTGTTATGAACAATTAATAAATTATATGTCTATCTAATAAAATCCTATAGAAATGATCTACTCATAGATCTTGATTTTGAATGTTAAACTTCACTAGAATTATTATGAAAAATTATGACAATGATACAAACTTAAATATTGCAGTCACATGTATATAATCAGACATTTATTCTAATAGAATTCCTTTTGTTTTTGAAAGACGTTTTATTATTCAACATTTAATAAAAAAGAAAATAGTGCAAGTCCTCCTTAAGTAAAAAGTGTGTGTAATGAAAATAAATTCCCTCAGTATATTTTAGATGCCTAAATTCTATTATTCTATTTTTGACAAATGTTTTTGAGGACACAAATGGTGTCCATGTTGTGGTTTTGGTTGTTCACAGGTAAAGCTGATACATCTGTATGACATCTGGTGGTTGAGGTCTTGGTAAGTGTGTCCGAAAGAGTGAAATTCAAGTTTTATGGCTATGTTAGTGGTGTTAAGATAAGGTTTCCGCATTCCCCTTATACGAGCACAGTGAAATTTTGTTGGTTATTGTATTAAAAAATACGGTGGCGCTCATTAAATGTATTTTTGGTCTATTATTCACCCATGACCCAAGCTCATGATCTACCCAGAGCTAACACTCGACTAGCCGTTTATATCTTAAGAGTTTTTCTTTGTCTCAAGCCATTTACCATCCGACATTACCTTGGGCTTAAAAGAAAAAGAAGAGATTCTCGACCTTGTGATATCAGATTAAGGTTTAGAAAATTGGGAGGTTTGATTTATAGCTGATAGTCACGAGGATAAAGAACAATAAAATTACAAAAATTATTATATAGTACAGTATAATTTTAATTGCGTCGGCTAGCTCAGTTTTTGAATTACGCACGGAGCTTGCGTCGATACGACAAACAAAGAATTTAAATTTATCTTCTGCCTCTCCTTCCTGTTTTAATCTTTAAACCAAAACACCATTAAGCGCAAATTATTATAATGTTCTCAAAAATATTTACAGCGTATGAAAAGTTTAAAGAATTCTCTAACTAGAATTTTTTCTAATAATTGAAAAAAAAATTTACTAATTATCATTCCCAAAGATGATCAAAAGGTTATCAAAATCACTATTATTATTAACTGTTAACTGAAGCCTGATGAACGTTCATTCAACCTCATTAAATATTTACGTGATTTACAACGTAAACTCAAAAAAACAAACCTTGGCGACCCCTCACATAAATGATCATGAAAGCAACTTTTAAGTATTTAAATTAGAAATATTTAATTAAATGTTAAGTTTTAAATCCTTCAGTTCAGCAGTGTACAACGAAATATTCACAAATAAAATAATAAAACATTCAGATTGGCTAACCTGTTGTTTTCAGCTCGAATCAGTCCCTGGTTCAACTGTTTGCGATATTATCTGCATTTCTCATAACATAACCTTAATCACACTAGCGTCCTCCATTAAACTCCTTGACCATTTATCGTTGAAGTAAATGCTTGTTGCATTTCTTCATTTGTTCCATTAATCATTTAGACTTGTTACCCAGTAATTATTTAGATTTGTTCTCAGTAATTGTTTAGATTTGTTCTCCAGTAGTCATTTAGAGTCCTTTTTGTTAAGGTTAATATTAGAATTTAAATTAAAACAACTTTTAATTACTTACGCCTTTTAAAGGATAAATCGACAAACCCTTCAATTTTACATAATTACAATAGTATTATTTCACTTCACAATTCATCACTTTATGTAAATATCTGTGTTCCAAGAGACGTGAACTATGCCCTACTTTCTGGCGAATTGATTTGTTTACAAATCTAGTCATATTTAAATGCACCGCCTATCTATTGACAAGCGCAAAGTTCGTTGTGTATTAAACTTTTACACCAGGTTTTCGGATATTCCATGGTATTATTATTGTATATTAACATCAACGCGTTACTTTTGTCACGTACCATTTCGAGTTAATACCATTGATTCGCTTGAATTTTCATACTTCTAGATAAGTAAACCATTGTTTGTTCAAATAAATTTGGTGAACTTTGATTTTAATTACCATGCCTTGCTTGTTTCCAATAAATCAGGTGTCGATTTTAATTTTACAGTCACGTAGCCTTAATACAATGCATGCATTATGTTATATGCGTTTGCTATCTTACACATTTTTAAACCTGCTTGTTTTTAATTAGGATCCTTGACGTAATAATGATGCGTTATTCATGCATTTCGCGGTTTTACGACTTGCGAATTTGTTGTATTCAAATAAATCTTCAAAATATTTTTCATTAACTGAATTAATTATGATTATGGTTTATATACAGGACGTTGTCCTTTACTTTCCAGTCTAATTATCGTATTTCTTGTTTTCTTCAGAAAACAGTGTCGTTTTCTGAGCCCTTATGTATTTTATTTGAAGTGCGCTATACTATTGGTCTTAAGTACTCCTAAATGTCCTTATTAACACAGCAATATATATATATATATATATATATATATATATATATATATGGTAGTTTTTTTTACACAAGGTAAGTTGATAAATACTAGCGTATTACAATTAGCAAGATGAAATAATAACTTTTATGCAATATATATTGATATGATAACGCCGTACTCGGTGTCATTGATGTTTTCTATAACTCTACCGCTCTGTGTTTTCTAATCAAATTTAAATCTCACTAATTTTACTATTATGCCACGGCTAGCTTTTATTAATCTACACAGAGTGCACAACGTTACGATGATCAATTTTTTTATTCTCCACCCCTTTATGATTACCTATTTGTTTGAGTTATAAAATGAAGTCAATTAATTTCATATAATGAAGAGAAATATTATGTACAAGTTTTGAAAATTATTAAAATACACTTCTCGATCAATCAATATCATAAGTATTATTTATCCCAAAATTTATGTACTTTGCAATCAATCTAAAGTCACCAAAAACTACCCTTTTTACCAAAGAAACCTAGAACGTTCTAAACCCCTTTATAATATTACGTACTTTTAACGTATGCAAATGTTTGTTGCCGACTTTGTTACACTTTTGTATAAATTCAGTATTGAAATTTAAATAGAAAAAATATCTTAAAACTAATTAAATCTGACCTGTTACATTCGTCTATCACTGCTCTGCTTAATTGAACCCTTTGGTTTTCATAAATTACTTCGTGCTTCTTTGTTTTATTTGCATTGAATCTCGCAACTCAAAATTGTACCAAAATCGTCGACGCTGATTTGAAATATTACATTAATCCATTTAAAATATCCCCATATTCGAATTATCATCAACTATAAAATCTATCCACGCATTTGAAATATTATACCATCAATTAGAATTATTTTCACCAAGATTCGAAGTGTTCATGAATTTAAATTATTGTCATCACATTCAAAATATTATACCATATACTAGAAATATCCACACATTTAAAGCATCCCCACATTAGAATTATCCATACATTTAAATTATTATACCATCCATTGGGATTAGAATTATTATATCATCCATTAGGATTTATTATCGACCAACTAGGATTATCATCAAATAGAATTATTATATCGTATACTCGAAGCCCTATTATTATATTATTAGTTTAAATAAATTACCTCAAATTCTACTCACGTTAAACGGCAAAAGGAGCCTTCATATTTGTAGCACTTATTTGTCACTATAAATTTTATTAAACATTTAAAATTACGCGTGACTTTTTAATTCACAGTGGCGCAGCTTTGCCCTGCTTGAGTTAAAACTGAGCTGTCTTATCATTGCTCGCTGTTAAATATAGGCTCTTCCCACTTGCATGTGGGCTGGGTTTTCAACAAGTCTGTAGATATCTTAACCAATAAGGTCTTTGTATTTCCTGCATTTGCTGATGTAATATATTTTGTTTTCCGGGTAATGGTTATTTGCCACAGATACCTCGTTACCTAGACCATACGTTGTTTTGTGTAGATATCGCGTTTTCTATATTATACAAAAATACATGATGTAATTTCAATTTTACTTTCGTTTATTTTATGCGTTTTTGAACTGCGTTTTCTTATCAAAAATGTTTATTTATTTCACGCACTTACACAAAGCTTTGTTAGGTTTTATCTCTTATCTCCGTATTATATTATAACTAATAGAACCCTTTTAAATGCGTGTTTAATTACATGTACAATCCTTTCCTCTGAATACGCGTACTTTTACTGAAAGATATTCTCACTTGCATTACTTAAAGCTAATAAAGGTCTATGTACCGAGTGTTAAATATTTGTTATTTACCTAATGTATGAATTACCTATTTTCCTGCTAAATACTAGTACTATTGTTGTAAGATATGCTTATTCGCATTGTTTAAAGCTAACTATAGTCTATATACAAGGTGTTAAATGCCTACTATTTACATAATATCCAAATTACTTAATTTTCTGCTAAATAATTGCAGTTTTCTGCTTCCTATTGCAATTTATGGTTACTACACGGCCATTGCTATACAATACACCCCTAAACAACCCCTTATCACAGCAATATATATATATATATATATATATATATATATATATATATATATTGCTATGATATCGCCGTACTTCGATTAACGCCCAGTTGCCTGCTGTTCGTCGCCGCTCTGTGTTCTTGAATAATCTAGAATAAATTTTAAATTTCACACAATTTTTTTTACGCCTCGACTAACTCAGTTCAACCCCACACAGAGTGCACGACGATACGGTAACAGAAATTTTTACCCCCCCTCTTCTCTAACGCTTCATACCTAAATAATATAAACTGAATAACCAACGATTTGTATAATAAATCAAGAAATATGTACAATTTGCACTTCTACAACCTTCGTAACATTAAAAACTCCTGAATCAAAGTAAAAATATAAATCTGTTCACCATCAAATGATGACCCTATTAAAATTATATAAATCCAGCAAAAATAACTCTGTATTATATTGGAAGTCTCGTTCTCAGCGTAATTTGTACGTATAAATCAAAATTTTTGATGATCCTTCACATAAATATCTAAGTACATGCAAGTTTTAAATGTTCAAAAAAATTAAGTCTTATGTTATTAATTAATTATCGCTAACCTGGTATTTTTCTAGGTTGATTCCCTGGTTCGAATGTGTACTGCGTACACCCCCAATTCTTTGACCTGCCGCCACGTGCTGCTAACCAGTGCCCTTGGTTTGCTTTCAGCTTAACGTCCTGATTTCGAATTTTCCCCTTTGGTAAATCTGTTACTCATGGTATTGGATTTTTACGTTGGATTTCATATTGAATTTGTTTTGTGAATTGTTTATTGAATCGCTTCGTAATTTCTCTCAGTATATTTTTAGTAGATTTTCTCAGTTTCCTTAGATTTCCTTAGATCTCTTAGATTTTCTTAGAGAGTTTCTCAGTGCCATAAGTTACCTATACATAACCTATATAGAAAATAAATAATTTTAACAAAAATATAAATATACTTTCCTTAAAAACTAAACCTAAATTCTAAATCTCACTCTGGCCAGGTATTACTAAAAAATCGTAAGAAAGAGGTTTATTAAACTAAATTCATGAATATTACTATTACTCCATATTTTTCCGCTTCCCGCATTAAATTAAGAACCATTATAGTTCCAAATTTCTGGAATTGCCTTTAATAACAAACACAGTAAGCGGTTGAATACCAACTTTTCCTTTTTTTCATTGTCCATTCGAAATAATTTAAACTCGATACGTACATATTTCTTAATATTTTAAAATTATAACATTATGCTTAAATTTAATCAACACTCGTTCCGTCTCCAAGTCATCGTTCAACAAAGTAATCACTTCCTGTATGTTTGTTGTGGTTTGTTTTGAGGTTTTCTTGATCTTCTTGGTGACTTAAATTGCTCATAGGATCGTTGTCAAAATATTAAAAAGTTCAAGTTTGACATTTATGACATAAATTGAAGGTGAGTGACTTTGATCTATTAATGTTTGATATATTTGATTTGAATACATTAGATGAAAATTTTAAAGTTTAGAATGAGTGCCTTCAATTTGTGTTGCGACCTGGGAGCGACTTTGAGGTAGCCAATACGCTTAACGTGAAATCAGCTGATTTCATATAAATTCAATAACTTGAGAATTGGAAAACATTTTTAGCATGTTTCTATTTATAAGATTGAGAGAATTGGTCATTAAAGAAGTGTGCGAATACGATACCGCAAGGCTTCGGCCGTTTTTATATTTATCTTGAGGAGGAAAATTCATTATAATTTAGACTACCTCATTGGTAGATTTTAACACGGTTCTGAGGCGACCCTATGGCGGGTTTACACTTGTCAAATACCAATATTGTTCTACGAATATTTTGTATAGTTCTGAGGCAACCATAAGACGGGTTTATACTTGTCAGATACCAACACTGTTCAACGAACATTATATATGGATCTGAGGCTACCCTATAGCGGTTTTACACTCGTCAAATATCAATTCTGTTCAACGAAAATTATATATGGTTCTGAGATTTACACTTGTCAGTATCCAATTCTGTTTTACGGGGGCTGTTAATATGCTAATTACATTCTGCTGTGAAATAGAATATCTTTTCTAATCAATCTTAATGATTAGCAAAAACTTGCTTAAATTGACGTGATATGATCACATTCAGAGGTTAATTTCGCACACGAGTAACAAGTATCTCAGACCTTGATTGCGTCAGTTTATATGTATCATATTCATGACAGAAGAACAATCTTGAAAATTTCTTTTCTTTATGTTTGGTCGTTGTTTCTACAATAGAGTATGAAGATTTGAAGGCTCTTTTTTACAATTTTGAATTGCAACTGTAGAAAGGCATCTTTAGGTTTCTTTTCTTATTGTAACCGAAGCTTGAGAAAACAGAGTAGCGTAATCTACTTTCTTGTCCAAGATTTTAATGTAGAGAGTATCTAAAATTAATTTTTATATTATTCTGTACTATTATAGTTAATTGTAGGTTGAATTCACACTTTTCCTATAATAAATTTCACTTCTCATAAATATTTGTTAGATCTACAACTTGTAATAAATTTAGAAACTTGTTACAGCCTATAGATCTTGCAATAATAACAGCCACTAATTAATCTGATATACAATTATTATATGTAATATCGTCGGCATCTCAATGAAACCTTTCTAATTGACTTGATGCGTATTTTCCTTGTACATTATTCACTTAATAATATCGTTCGTAATTCGAAATTTATTCCAATTATTCTTCTGTTATTTTTTAAATATACGTATCTAGTGCCGAATTACTTTTATCTCAACGGTTAAATAGTCACACTAATATTGTAAATAGCTTATTTAGACGTGAGAAGCTGTAGTGTTACTGAAAGATATTGTACAAAGGTGCTGAAGGGTTCATACTCGATGGGAACAATGCCATTAAATCAACAATGAATTGACAGCTACAAAAGCGCACTTAAAGAATCGATATAAAAAGAAAAATCTAGAAAACTTCTCGTAATTTCTGGATTTTGTAGCATATATAAAACTACATTTCAATAGAGCGGACAGTTTCCTTCGAAGTATGAACTTGCGAGTATCGTGATATAAATTATTTGATAAAGTGTATAAACAAATAGGGAAAATTAAATGTTCGTCTAGATAAATTACATAATTGAACTTGGTGATGAAATAGTTAATTTAGTGTTAGGAAACACTTTGGAATTGTCTTCAGCAATAATTGTAGCGACACCTCGGCACATTAAGGTTTCTTTGTATTTGTGAGAAAACATGCTATATTATGCTAAGTAAAGAACAATAAAAAGAAGTTCTTTACAATATCCTTTTTAGTGTGGTTATGTGTCAGGCCTCGGGCATCGAAATACACTAGAATCTATGTTATACGATTTTGAGTTGCGCAATTTAATATGATTGGATTTTTGGCCTGTTTTTCCGAATGAGCGTCTAGTATTGTACTAAATCTTCTTAAGCATTTGTTCGCGAAATATATGAACCAATTCATTCGACATAGTTCGCCTATCTATAATACCTTTGAATACTTTTAATATTTCGGTAGTATTTGTACATAACCGCGCCGTTTTCTTAGTCATTGTTATTTTAGCGAGGAAAAAACCAGTACATTTGTCGTTTGGGACTTGCCTTTACAGGGAGGACAACCACCACGGAACGTCATCCTGTGATAAGCTCAACTGCTCGTAACTACAGTACCGGTAGTCATTTCTTAACCACCCATTGCTAAGAAGGAAGCTTGGTATTACTAGTAATTTTCTCTTTCGGACGTGAAGTTGCAGGACAAGCTTGTTTTAGTTAATATTTGAGTATCCTCGCAAGTCTATGTGAAGAAGAGTCATAATGTGCGATTGTTAACGTGATGTTTTATGAATCTATCTTTTCTTGCGCTATTGTCAGATTCCATATCAGAGAAAAAAATCACCTTGGACTAAGATAACTCATTCTCAATGTCTGAGTAAACTATGAGTTCTAAAATTTGTGCAGTTCTCCGATCGCATTAGTTTTGAAAGTCGTCAATCTACTCTTTCCAAAGTCTGAGAACACTTCTCCTGCTTCATATTTCCTGTTTATCATCGTATGCAATGGGGTTGTGCCATCATATCCATTTAACTCCGCTGAAAACTGATTTACACCAACTGCTATTTGTAATTTTTATTATTCTATCGCGTTTTGAAATTCTGATCGTAGTAAGAGTACTTTGTATAAATTTACCTTATTCAAATTTTTCATATTAGCTAAATTGTGTTCAGTGAAATAGAGATTCCGATTACCTTCTCTATCTATTTATATGTGCTATGTCTAAGGTCATCCTTTTCATCTTTTACGGTTGTAATTGTACTACAAACTCTTTTACAAAAGTTTCTAAATTTTTGATGAGTTGTAATTGTTTTACCATTAATTACTGTCAATTCTAATTGCTAAACTTTTACATTCCTTTCTTTTATTAATCATAAGATCTTTTGTTTCATTCATTTTTTATTAGCTACATACTTCGGGCTTCTAATATATGCGTGCTTCTCTGATGTTATTTCTTTATGCCCTGTTGGTTTTCATATTATCGCCACGTTGTGCTTTTCTTTTATATTATCATCAACTTATTTCACTATCTACACTATTTTTATATTCTTGCTTAATTCGAGCGCCTTTTAGTTTATTTATATCTTTTTTAGAGAACTTTTTACTCTCGTTTACCTTCTCTCACTAGAAATTGGATTCTAATGCTGTTAAATCATAATCGCTATTAATTTCTGCGCATGTGTAGCTTTTACAACCTATTACCTAATTTCCTAATTACCTAATTTTTCCAGTGCATCTCTGCACTCCTCAACCAGTGGGCACTCTCTTAGAGGTACTATCTGAGCATAGAAAAACTCTTGGTATTACTTGCTCGATTATTTCCTGGATAATCGTCACCTTCAATATTGTATACACCTATGCTTGGTAAACTATAATGTATGGACTTCAATGTACCCCCTTGCTTTCCAGGTATACCACTGAGCCAAAAAATCCTGTATTTGCTAAACGCGAACTGTCATTATAGCATGCCATTGACTCTTGGGGGAGCTTTAAAAATTATTCTATTAATAGTTTATTACGGGTGAATGAAGCGTTAAATTCGTAAATTTCGAATTGTCTAGAAGTGGCGGGAATTCAGAAGCAAAATTAAGGCAGCACCGATAACTACAGTGAGGCTGGAGTGGGTCCCTATACAAACAATAAAATGGAACAAAAATCGATTAATTTACCAGTTAACTAGATGCAGTTTCAAGCTACCGTACCAATAAAACACTTACCTTGAAAGGCGTTTAACGTTGTTAAGTTTATGCGGTCAACTCGTCTGGTTTAATAATCCTGCGGATAACGAGTAATTCTGGGGATTTTAATTACATTAACCTCCTGGTAGAATAGAGTTTCTTTCACAGTCAATCTATATATGCAATCAAGAATAAAAAACAGCCTCACTACGTCACCTAACTCTATTTGTAGTACAATCTCATATTATTCTTCCTGTACACAGACATTTAAAATTTTTAAGGTTACCTAAATGAACTTCAACATAAGCTGCTTAACAATACTCCTGAAAACAGGTACATATAAGTTTTTAATGTTACCTACATCCAATTCACTGTAAATAAGGTAACAATCTTTCTATAACCATTTATTCAGGCTTGTTGCTCTTGGATGGGGGGCATCGCTAGATGACGAAGGGATTGCTGTGTTCAGTAAAGTTGATGTGTTTTCAAAGGTTGGCACGGTTGTCGATGGTGGAGAGTTATGTTGTGAGGTTGTGTGGTTTTTACTAGTTTTTGGTAGGTGGCTCGGGGGTATTGTGTTATACGTGGATTAAGTTCTGATAGTGTTGTTTTCTGGTGGTTTTGATAAAATTTTTGTGCCGTTTCCTGTCTCTTGCGTAGGTATGGATAAGGGTGTATATTGTGGTTGCGTCAACGTTTCCACATCTGACCCTTTGTTGCCTCTCTCTAGATTGTGTTAGTGTGCGTCTGGCAGTGGTGAGCACTGGGGTTGGATGTGGTGTTTGCGCGATACGAACTACGTGGCTGCTGAGAGAATATTTTGGACGATGGCGTTGGTTAGGGAATGAGGTTGCAGTCGGCGTAGGATACTGCGAGGAATTTGGAGGTAATCATGGCCAAGAAGACCGGGGATTTACTCCAGTCTGCTTTCTGTGTTAAGTAGTAAACCTCAAAAACGTAATTCACCCAGACCCCCTAATCGTTACTCCCCAAGTTTCTAACAACCCACAAGAACTGAACTTATTCCTTAACGAAATCCTACTCAGCAAACCACCACTTCCTGAATCAAACGGTCCCGATCTCCATATACATTTCCACGCGGTTCGGCGTCAACTGCCACTCTAATGTGACCATTGGTAATATCCAACAAAGCAGATCGAGATAACAAGAACAAGGGCTCATAAGCTCCGACTTAATATATTTATTTATTATTTTTATCATTATTTATTTAGATGATTGAAATCACGAAAAGGACGCCACACTTAATGGGTATTGTGAGACAAAAGCCCCGTATGGAAAAATGTTCGGTATCCTGCACCACACAAATACTTTGAACGAATTTTAATTTATAAACTAACTGCTTCTCCCAAAGAAAATTAAAACAATTCTGACGCTGAGGAAATAAACCAATATAATGAGGTACAAGAGATTAATTACAGAACTAACCAAGACTATTAATTTTATATAGTAATTATCAAATTACATGACCTTCGTAAGAACTTGAACATCTTCTCGAGATTTAAAGAAGACGCACCATGCTCATTAATATTCGTTTCAGGAGAACTTTAATTTGGGCGCAGGCGTAAAAAGACGTCCTACCGCTGTGTTTAAACGACACACAAATGTTTGTAATAGGAAATTTTAGTGCCTGCATATCACACAACCCACAATACGCACTAGTATAGCTTGTAATATTATAATTTATCTAATGTTATCGATAGAACCTCAAAAGATATGAGGTAATTGAATACAATAATTTAGATCAAAAATACTGCAAGTTAGAGATTTCAACAGTTAACTTGCTGCAATTCTAGAAAAACGTGCTTTTCCTCTGTTGTGTTATCGACTGATGAAGCAACTTTTACACGTAACGCCATAAATAACAGACATAATACTCACATCTGGCGGACGAAAATCTACATGCTGTTTGTAGCAATCATTTCCCCCACAGATTTTCGATAAACATCTGGGCTAGACTTGCTAATGGGCAACTTGTTGGCCCTTTTGTGCTTCCACATCGAATAATTGGAAATGATTTTTTTTTCAAAATTATTGGCCAGAACTCTTGAACGAGATTCTTTTGGGATGTGCGTCAAAAAATAAGGATTTTACCAGCTGATGCACCACTGCATTTAGTTTGCCAGCATATGAACATTGAGTTTGAAAACAAATAGTCGAGATAGTCCTCCGTTACCTCTACGATTACTAGATCCGATTCTCCTAATTTTTATTTATCGGACCTTCTGAAGAGTATGGTATACGTCAAGGAAATACTAAGCTTGTAACATCTTCGTAACCGTGTTGTAGCAGCTGCGACGACAATTTTACGGCAAGGTCTAGAACTTGCAGGTGATACCGATTTATGAGTTGTCAAGCAAGTGTTTGCGTTCAACGATAGGTTGATAACTTTGAACAACCGTTTTAAAATTAAACAAAATGTTAATCGTTAAAACATTGTTAATTGATAAATTGTCTAAAAATCATATCTCCCGTATAATGTATATTTACGCATTTACTCGCGTCGCGAACCATGCATATTACTACATTTTTTCCAATGCTCCACCCTAAGGAACTACATTGGCAGGAAGCGAGTCTTTTTACCTGTAACTTTTGAATTTTGACAAATACATTGCTGTTCCAAGTAAGATACGGATCTTTAACGTGCGTGCCGACACTCACACACGGGATCTACATTTTTACCTCTCATCCGAACGAGGGCGTATTTTTGTGAAAAATGCTTGCCTAACATTTTTCAAGCGGACCGTGTTGGGATTCGAATCCGGGACCTTGGGCAGTGTAGTAACACGCATATCAATTACGCCACCCCAACCATGCATATCCCTGGACGTAGTTTGTACGTCCTCAAATTTGGTTGCATAGGTTGCCGTCACAGTAAAATCCCACAAGTTAACAAGCAAGCCAGGAGCTTATCTGGTTTTTATTGGAAGCTTAAGTCGACTTCTGCTTTTTAGGCCAGGGTCACAAGCGGATTTTTTCTGTGTGGACCAAATTTTTGACGACAAAGTGGAAATGTCTATACTATGGCGGAGAACAGCGTAAGACGGTACAGGAATCGAAAGGAATCACCTCCCCGAATTAATGTGCGCACACACGTCCGATCTCTCCTATCGACGATAGTAAATCTAAATATTAAAATAAAATTGAGTGGAGCCAAAAGGCACAACAGGGTTATATGGAAAAATTATAAAAGAAAATAAAAAAATTCGAAATAAAAATAATAAATAAAAGCCTGAAATACAAGTCAAAACTACGTTACATTATCAATAATTGAGAGGCGTCAAACCGTCTATCAGCAATTCTTTTATATTATTTCTTCACCGAAGACGGTTGCTCCTCATAAATCTCCCCTTGCTTAGGTATCTTAATTTTTGTCATGTTACACGTTATCTTTCTTTAAAATATCTTAAACATTCTTAGTAACTTTTGTCAAATTACACAAATTCTCGTAATCTTGGCCTCTTCCAAATACGATTCCATCACTGGGGTAGCTAAATATCCTTTACAAATATATCTATGTACCTAGTTTTAAAAAAAGTCAACCTAAACTTAAGCTTTATTAACAAAATAATTTCAAGTAAAATTAGATTAAATACCTTTCTTAAAAAGGCAATTTTTAACCTTAGTTTTGGCGAGGTATTGCTAAAAATAAATTCTAAAAACGCTTTAAATCTACTCCATCGTCATAGCTACTCGCTACTTTAAAATTTTTTGTTTTCAACATTAAATTGCGTGGTATTTGTAAATCTCAATTGCTGAAAATGTCGTTCATAACAAATATAACAAACAATTAAATCCTTGTTGTTTTGTTATATCATTTCATTGTCCATTCTGAAATACTAATTTTTTGTGCTGTAACTAACACTAAATTCTTAACTACAATTGGTACTTAAAATCCATATATGCTACTTCCATCGCTAATTCGGTCCAACAAAACAATTATTTTTACTTTAATTTCCTATTACATAAATACGAACAATCGATCCTTTCGCTCCACAAATACCTTCAGATTGTCCAGAGCCGTTCAGTATTTTTCATTTTTTCGTCCTATACACAACAGCCCCCTTGACACATCATGGTCCAAAATTCCAAATTAATGGCGAACAGAATTAAACAAATTCCAATCCAATCCAACCGGCCACAGCGACAAGAATTCTACCAACAGGTGTATTACAAATACTACTCCCGTGCAAGCATAAGTACAAAAGTTTGTCATATGCCTCCTGCAGGAACATGCACCTTTACTTTTCTTCTCGAAGCTGTGAACTTTCAAGTTCACTTTTAACTTAACATTACATCAACCGCTAATCCTGCGGTCCCGTCCGCCTTCTACGACTTGGTATGGCTACAAACTCGATGTTCTTTGATTCTCGGTTTGCGAATGATTAATTGCATTTCTTTCCCGTCAGGTTCAACGAACCTAATCTCTCCCACTGTTATTGTTACTAATTACGATCACCACCTGGTTAATTCTACTTATAATCTTAATCTACGATTAATAATGAAATTTTATTACGTTACTTTGTATGTAATGTGCATTATGTTGTAATATGGTAATATTTAATGTACTTGGTGGTCGGGACGGGCGATATCTGTCTATTGTAAATCATCTTGTTTATGGGAAATGCGTACGCATTGTTTTTGTCATCTTGAGATCTGTTTGCATTTGTAGTTAGTTAAGTCATCGTTACAATATATGTAAATGAAATAATATACCTTATCTGAATTATTTTGTATAGAAACAAAATTTGAAATATCGTGTTTAATACAATAATTTGTGAAATCTATCGCAGGTGCGTCCATATTTCAGTTTATCCCTTGAAATTAAAATGTTTTCTTTTCCATGTAATTTATCAACAGCGTAACGCAATGCGTAATTATGTATAAACCCTAACAAATCATTAGCCGAAAATTAATTTTGCAAGTAAAAGTCGATTCTTATATCACTTGAAAAGTCAACTTTATTTTAATAGCTTCTATCTATTAAATGAGAACTTAAATCTCGGCTTTTCGCTTGATATCATTTTACATTACATCACTTCGTGTTTGCTCGTGGTATCTTTACGAAAATTTCTAATTAGTGCAGCTTTATACATATTTCTCCGTGTGTATTATTTCGCTTACTTGTACCGTGCACAATAAATTTTATTCCAATTATACTGTTATCTCTCCTTTATATAGCGCTGCAGAGTACTCTCGTTTCTAAGCCCAAATTAATTTTAGTGGCTAATTAACTGAAACGCAGGATTAAGTTAGGTTCAGACGTTCTTGGAATATAAGATTAACAATCAGAAAGTTTTAGAGCTTCTATAGTGTATTTAGAAGTTAGCTTTTGTTGAAATTAACAATAAATGAAATTACCTTAAAAGGATTTTATTCCGTTAATAAAAAGTTTCGAGCGTTGGGCAAATTGCCAAATTTGGGGAAGTAAACAAGTTGAAAGTTTTGTCATGTAAATTATAAATTATTGGAGCTTGAAAGTAGAGCTTTGTTTGCTGTAAAATTTGTGCCACGCTGTTTGTCGTCTACAATTTTATAGGTTACGTTAAAACTTTTCAGGTGTTATTTCACTTCTCATTTGTTTCACGTTTTGGCTTCAGATGTATAGCAAGTTATGGTTCAAGTTCAATTAACTGAGTTTGTGGCGCCAACATTCTGTTGTGCTGAGCAATAAATGTCTTTTTATCGAACCCTTTAATCTCGGAATCGCGTTTGCTTTGAAGTAAAAAATACCACTCGCTGTTTGCGATAACTTTATGTTTCAAATACAAAATCGGTTTCTACTAAACGCGTGAGTAGTTTGCGTACCTTGAAATTTAACACCTTTACAACAGAAAAATTGGATTACGCTTTAAGAGAGCTTGTTTACCAGAACCTGACCACTTAACCTACCCTCATCATCATTAAGTCGTCAGTCCTAGAACTGGTTGGACGCGTAGCCTCATTGTTTCCTAGTCTGAACCAACCTACACATTTCCCTGAAATTTGCACAGTTTGCATCTATCACTATTTGTCTGATCTCGGTCTACCTCTACCTATCTTTTTGTTTTAAAATGCCTTCGCACGAACCTGTCAGTACCCCTCCATATAACGTTTCTCATGGCTAACCGCTAATCACACATTTGTTCCCTGAAAAATGCGTGCTTGTGCTAAATACAGGCAATAAATTAGGGGGTATTGTCGTCTGGTTCGTAGAAAATTATATTCATCAAAGCTTTACACGTAGTAGCTTAATCAAATTTAAAATTGGAAAAAGCTTTCCCGGGCAGAATTCAAACACCTCCTAATCCTAATACTAAACTGAAATTGATGCAGTCAAAAGGCACAACAATCGCCTCAAAGCTTTAGAACGAAAAAATATAAAAAGAAAAGGTCTCTTTGTACGAGAGTTCACTTGTACGGAGAACTTAAATTAATAATGTCTAGAGGCACCACCTGGTTTTTGAAGGGTAGTAATACTTGTGATACGAAGAAATGGAAATGAATAGCCACCCGATATTCATGCTACCTCATCTAAGCGCGCAAAGATTTTGTCTGCACAAGTTTAGTCGGAGGGTATGAGACCTGACCACTTATTGCTAACACTTAAATTCACATAAAACTAAATACAAAGTTTATTTTCGTCTTTGCATATTCATGCATATGAATTTTCATTAATACTTTTCAAGATATTCTCTTAAGCTAAACAAATTTCGTATTAGATTTTAACAAGGTAAGGACAAAATACATTGCAGCAGCAAAAACGTTAAGTTAACAAATTAGCAAGTACTTCTGCATTAACAATACATAATTTCTTAAATCTATCCCATCAAATAGGAACGTTGGCTCTTATCTCTTCTACAATAAGAATTCCTACCTTTGGTCATAAATACCAAAGCTTCATAACATCCCTGAAGTTGAAGGCAATTTCGGCGCCGCAACCACCGCGGGAGGCTTCGACTCCCCAGACACGACCGCCGCAGACACAGGCTCCTTCACTACCTCCTCAACTTTCTCCTGTGTTCCTAACATAACGTCCTTCAAGACGATCTTAAGCTGTTTTCCCCAACAGCGCCCTCAGCCTCCGACCTAGCAGACTCCGATCGATCACCCCTTTTCTTCCGTAGCAACGGCTCCCCGTCCCGGTGGACAACCATGCTAACAGAGCTAACGACAAAAGAATAACCAACGGAGAACGCAACTCAAAAAAACAACCTTACCGTTACGACGCTAAAAGAACGCAAAACGTTGGTCCAATAAAAATATTTTGTTAAAGATGAACCGTAAATAAACCTGTATTTCTGTAAGTTTAGAACCATCAAATTAAATTTCAAATATAACAAAAATATAACAAACACTAAACGTCAAAATAACAGCTACATGCAAATAAAATCGCTATCCCAATAAAAGTATCTCGATTAAAAAAAATGTATCGTAAACAACACTATTTATTTATTTTAAATTTGTAAACCCTCAAATCAAATTTAAATAAACTAATTACTTGAAAATATTATTTATACAATACTGTATTTAAATTTAACTGTGGAAATAAACAAATAAAAACACAAGCTTTGGGAATGCGGTACCGGAAACGCACTAACCCCGTGTTTACTCAAGCTTCAAGTGTTACACCACTAATTCGACTGAGAACTCGATTTTAAGAATGTTTAAGTAGGCGTGTACTTAAAATATGGAATATTTATATTTAATTTATTTCAAAATTTACAGTTTTTGATCTATTTATTTAATTTAAAAGGGGCCTAGATATTAGTTTTTAGGTTGTTATTTTATTACACGCGCACTATAAAATTTTTACACACTTTTTTGATAGTTTTAGGCGGTCTTTTACACTATTTAAGCGGTTTTTGTTTTGAATTTATTAAAATTGCTTTTAAAATATTTTAAATTATTTTGAAATTATTTTGGGGTGTTTGTTTATTAGTTTTTTACTTTATTGCGGATTTAAGTTTAAATTCAAAGAAAAACGCGATTTGTTTATTATTTAACAGATTAAATTATTATTTTTACTTTTATTTCACTGCTTTGTGTTTAAAAATTAATGCCGCACAATAATAAAAATAAAATACAATAAAAAGCAAAGCTTAAAGTATAATAAAATAATGAAAACTCTATATAAACACTTACTTGAAGCCTCGTATCCGTGATCTCCGTGAAACACGTCTGCTCACTTCAAGCGCTAACTAGAAAGTTCAATTTACTAACAGCGACATTTAGTCTTTTCTTAGCGATAGTATAATTAGTCGGTAACGGATGATGGCCATGTATTTACGACAATCTTACTTGATATCGGTCTTCAGTATCAACGGCTATAGTCTGCATAAAAAATTGTGTAGTCGCTATCGTTATTTTCCCCTTGCATAATTTAACAACAGGATCTTCAACACTCAATACTTCTAACTGCACTTCGATTAAATGAGATGGATTGGTCAAACTTGTGTTCTTGGCTCGATTCAGTACCCATTATCGTCCAACCTAGATACGTTTCCTTCGCCAGAAACCCACATTTTAACCGATGCTAGTTACCAGATACTAGGTGAGGCGGCTCCGTGGCTTAGTTAGTTCGCGTGCAACTACTAAGCCTAAGGTTCCAGTTGCAATTCCCGATACGAACCGGTTGAAAAATGTTAGGCGAACATTTTTCACAAAAATACATCCTCGTTTGGATGAGAGGTAAAATGTAAGTCTCGTGTGTGAGCGTTGTCGTATGTTAAGGATCCCTACCTTGTTTGGCAAAATTCAAAATTTCCAGGTAGATACATAGTGGCTTTCTGGCCAATGTAGTACCTTCGGTGCAGCATTGAAAAATCAAATGTATAGGAGATATTCTTTAAAATATTAATGTACTGACTTGGTGCAGCAGAAAACTATGACAATTTTCTTTTTCCCTTAAGAGTTCCACACTCAACAGGATATTTTTTTCAAACTGCTCATGCATAATAAAGAAATGTTCTTGCTTTAGAAGCAATTTTTAAACTATTGAAAAATAGTGTCATGGTGATTGTAAAACTTTTTTGAAGGTGCGGTTATGTAAGGGAATTTAAACTATGAAATGCTAGTAATACGGCATATGAAGCACTTCCTATTAATTAATAACTACCCGTCATATAGACATAAACCCATTAAATAAATTGCAATTATACAAAAACGGTTATGATTATCTACAATTTAAACGCTTCTGTTGACAGCATGAAGGATTTATGCACTTTCAAGTGCTCTTTTATGAACGTTTTCGAATTTTTTACACTGTTGCGCAAAGGTGTTTTCTTTTATTTAAAGTCGTCAATGCCGATAATTACATTTTCAATTTAATTTGCTAAATTAATGTTTTATTGCAGTTTTTTATTTACTATCATAGTAAACAGTTAATAGGTACGTCCCAACATGTTACGTTTATTTTGGTTCCTGATAACATTTTTTAGCCTCCTGTCATTTAACAAGTTAGGCAATCATATCACTTTTAGATCTCCAGCGCCTACCGTGGTGTGAAGTTAGTTACCAGACTCTGCTGTTATACTTTGAACAACCTGTGACGTTACATTGGCTAACAATAATTATAAATACATACAAATTTTATGTCTTTTATAATCAAATAAGCTTAATACAATACAATAAACAGGTAGGGCTGGGTCGGCGTATCGATATATCGATACGAACCCCGTATCGACCCCCCCGATACAACGAAAAATAAATATCGATACTCGATATGTATCGAACGTATCGATATGTAGCGATATATCGATATAGAATATGTATCGATATTTGATACGCAAAATCCCGTATCGCCCACCCCTATATACATATACTTGTGTCACAAATATTAAACTTGAAACTTTAATTATTTTGATAACAAACAATCTTAAGTGAATTGTCAGTAAATACATTATTTTAAAACAATTTTGTCATTTTATTCCCAAAGAAAAAGTAGTTAAATTATCGATGCGTATCGATTCGTACCGATACGTATCGCTACGTCTCGATATGTATACTTAATCTACACATCTATACTTCCGATACGAATGGCTATATATATCTATACGTATCGATACGTATCTATACGTATCGATACGTATCGATACGTATCGATACGCATCGATACATATCGATACGCATCGATACGTATCCATATGCATCGATACGTATCGATACGTATCGATATTCGATATATCGATATAGAATATGTAGCGATATTCGATACGCAAAGTCTTGTATCGCCCACCCCTATAAACAGGTACAACCTTTAGAAACATGCATCTAGAGCACTATAAAGTTATACGATTGAACTACTAATAAAATATGTTTACTTTAAACAAATATAATACATCGTAAAAGATTATAAAATTTCCTAGCTTTTATATTAGATCAATTAAAATGTGGTAGATTCCGTTTTGCAACAAAAAATTAAATTATTTTTACGTCAGTAGAATGTTATTGGTTGAATCAGCACACTTTTGCGTGTTGGGGTAATCTGTTAATTGGATCTGAACCCTAATTTCCCGGGCGACCTAACCCCGTTAGAATTTTTAAAATCGGGCTATCCCTTACAAAGTTACAGCCTGTTAAAGCCCCGTACCCCAGATTTTTGCGCATTGCATTCATATCTAACCTAGATACAAGTTTTCTTCGACTAGCTATATTAACCTGATACAAAATCTCCCGGGCAATCTAAATCCGTCAAAAATTTTCAAATCGGACCACTCCTTACTAAATTATCTCTTTAAAGCCCCGAACCTTTAAAATTTTTGGTTTGTTTATTTAATTTTAACTCAATCCCTTTTTGGTTACCGGAGATATTTGCTTTAATCCGGAATTTCCTGAAAAAATTTGAAACCGTGGGAATTGTTTCAATTAAACTACCTTTATAAAGTTATACCTCTGATTTTAGGAAGTTACCCGAAATCGTCTTAAGGTATGACGCATAATATCGGTCTAGATTTTTCTCGGAAACCCAATTCTTTAGGAATTTTTCTAATTGGATCAACCCTCAGGGGAATAGTACTCCTTGATTTTAAGAAGCTACAGATATTGATTTACTTTTTTCAATCTAAGACAGATATTTAAGGCTATTTAATACCAATATTAAAATCTTTTCTCAATCTTAAGGTCAACATTTTTTATTTTGAGATTTGAGGTAGTAGATGTTTGTAAATCAATTTAAACCTATTGAAAGAAAACTTAATAAAACACTTTAAACGTTTACTAAGTGTGTATCATAATTATTGTCTACAGGATAGTACTAATAAAATAATTAAATTTTAAATAACTTCTGCGCCATATTTTTGGAAATTGTATACTTGTCTACTTTCTAAATGAAACACCTAGCGAAAGTACATGCATTGTTATTAAATTTAACCATTAGGTTCTCATTTTACGAGCGCGGTTAATTATTATTTAAAGTCTAATTTGTTTTAAATAAAGAAATCGAATACTTGACTAGATTCAATGATTTACTCATTGCCGACTCATTAGTTTGAACAGTTTGTATCTCATTTGTTAAACGCAAACCACTTATAAGCTTATCAACGTTGTTGGCTGTCCTCGCTATAATTACTAATACGAGGTCAGTTTTGTAAATTCTTTGGAAGTGAAACTTCGTTTCCCTAATACTAGTAATGTTTAATTGTATTTACCGGAATTAAAAATTGCCGTCGGCCTTACTGATTATTTTGAAAAATTCCCGTACAACTTTTCATAGATACTATTAACCGCAGTGCTACCACTTTAAACGTAAGAATAAAAAAACAAGATAGTTTAATACGTCCATTAATAATTTTTGCTGATGTTGGCGATACAAATAAGTGAAACAAACTTGTAAAATTCTGTAATGCGACATAAATTAAAGATTTACGCGAGTTATGTATCCCCAATTACCTATATATATTGATATATTGAATCTAATAGGAATTATTAGAAATTATTAAGTAAAAGTATAAGTTCAATGCAACATTGTAACACAAGGATAACCCAGAGAGGTTATCGACAGTTCATGAGAACGGACATGCAACTTTGCATCCGTGAGGGCCGTGATACTGCAGGTGGCAGGTCACAGGCGGTCAACAGACCGCAATTACTTAGAATTAAGATTGATACATTGTAACAAAGTGTAAAGCAGACATGAGATCTGCAAGTTCCCACAAGCCGTGTGAGCGGCAGGTTATTATAAAAGGCCCGGGAGCTCAATGCCCGGCAGTCAGTCTTCGAACTCCATACTTCGTTGTTCAAGCTACTCAACCGAGTCAGTCTGAGTTTACAGCTTTTGCATTGTTGTCTACCTAGGCTACTCACCAGTACAATTAATTTTTATAAAGTTACTATGTACAAATTATATTAAATTAAATTTGTTAAAGTATCGAAGTTTTTTAAAAAACCAGCTCCAAAGGCCCGAACTTTAACTCGCGTCACTAAGAGAAAACATTCTACTGGGTTAGATCAGTTGCAAAGCTATACTTTACAAAAAAATTAATAACACTTTTTTAACTTAAAAAACCTAGAACCTTGTCGTTCTACAGTTCGGTACGCAACTATACAGGCTGCCAAATGTAATTGTTTATGGTAGTTTGATCAAGTAGGTCGCACTTCGTTTCTAACAGCTATCAATAGCTACAACCTTCGAGGCAATGTCGTCTCGAAGACACATCCCCATTACGACGACTTGTACCAGCATGGTGTTCGATGTCTAAATCATACTCCTGCAGCATTTCTATCCATCTGGCGACTTGCCTTTCGGGGTTTATAAACTGTAATTGCCTCTTCAGATTGACGTGATCAGTTTCAGCTGAAATTTTCTTCTGTAAAAATACTTATAGAAGTGTTTTGCGGAATTCAACACAGTCAACAGTTTCCTTCCTGTAACGCAATAATTCCGTTCCGGTTTCGAGAGCACCTTACTAAAGTAACCAATGACCCTCTCTTGCCTGTGTTGTATCTGGGATGGTACTCCACCTATGGCGACATTGCATGTGCCTGTATCCAAAATGATTTAGATTTCCGACCGATGGTAACCAACCAAAGCTCGGTTAAAACGAATTTTGGAAATTTTTATTCCAAACGTAATTACGCCTTTCTTCAGTCAGTTTGGTCAAGGGTTTAGCAATATTCGCAAACGCGGAGACGAATCTTTTATAGTGCACAACCCCAGAAAGCTGCATAGAAGATATTTGTCCTTTGGTGTTGGCCATTCTGGTACCGCCTTTTCCGGCTTTGGCCTGACTCCGTTGCGTAAAAAACTACGTGCCCCAAGTATTTCAGATATCCGCCTATCTTTGGACTTCTTTGGACTCGTCTTCAGATTGACTTCGCTCAGTCTCTAAAACACTTTTTCTGACTTTTTCAAGTGTTTCCCAAAAATTCGTAATGATGATTACGTCGTCCACATATACAAAAAGCACTTTTTACGATGTCCCACGTAAGATGTTATTCACTACTTGCTCGAAGGTGGCAGGAGCATTTCAAAGCCCGCGTGACATGACTAAATTGCCATGGGCAATATCAATATGAAAATAGTCTTTCCCGATCTTTGGATTCCATATCCACTTGCTAGTAGCCTCTCTTTAAATCTAAGGTCGAGGATCATAGCAACCTTGCAAGTGTATCTAGGGTGCCGCCAATCCTTAGAAATAGATAGCTATTGTTGCTGGACAAGTTTTTTAATCGTCAGCAATCCACACAAAATCTTGTTGACCGTTCATTTTCTCTAAGAGCATAACAGGCGACGCCCAAGGGCTGTCAGTGTCCCAAACAAATTCGAAATGATGATCACTTCGTTCACATACACAAAAAGCATTTTTCACGATGTCCCACGCAAAATGTTATTCACTAAATGCTCGAACGTGGCAGGAGCATTTCAAAAGCCTCATGACATGACTAAATTGCCATGGACAGTACTCATAGTGAAAACAGTCTTTCTCGATTTTTGGATTCCATATTCACTTGCCACTAGCCACTCTTTAAATCTCAAGTCGAGGATCATAGCAACCTTGCAAGTGTATCTAGAGTACCGCCAATCCTTAGAAATAAGTAGCTATTCTTGTTGGACATGTTTTTTAATGGTCAGCAATCCACACAAAATCTTGTTGACCGTCTATTTTCTTTAAAATTATAACGGGCGACGCCCAGGGGCTGTCAGGATACTCAATTACTCATTGTCCGTTCACATCTCCAATCATTAACTCGACCTTTTCAACGTTTGGCCAATGGGAAGCTTAACGGCTGGGGCCGAGGGGCTTGCGCGTTTTACTGTAACTAACTGTTATTATTCCTCAACCCCTGTTTCATTGACAGTACATATTCTGTACCGATTCTATGCTTGACTACTACAGTCTTTCCAAATCCACCGCCGTCGACCGCAAACACGTGCGAGTACCATCGGATCAAGTTTTTTAAGTACTGCCAGTTGTTCTTGTTAATCAGAATACTTGCATGATTTTGTCAACCGGTTCAATAACTTCAAGGAGCACCCTTTGGTGTGTGGTTCTATCCCAACATCGGCACTTCTCGCCACTTCAACATCCGAAGAACATTACCCAATCTTTGCATTCTTTTTTAGCGCAATGTCGTTTGCTTTAAGATCCTAACAGGTACACCGTACATCACTTTGGTCAGAGTCTTCCCCACAACCATGCTCTTTCAGAGGAAATCGTCAGTAATCGGTTCAACAGTGTGCACAAAGCCCTCCAGTAGAGTAACATCTGACCGTCGTATCACCAAAGATTCTGTCCTTACAGTTGGGATAATCGCACGGACACGTAGTCTGTTTCGCAAAACGATATTTCCTCGTTCCGTACTCTTAAGTACATACTTCTTCAAGCTACCCATTTCCAAGGTAATGTATTCGGTAATGTTCGCTATTACTATTTGATGGTCAAATATTTGACTCCCAACTCAGATTTTTATATCTAGCATTCCGTGCGTTTGAATTTTCCCATCAGTAACAGTTCGGAGACCCAAGGTCGCTCTACCACGGTGGCGCAATAATCTAGTGGCTCCTGTGTTAACTTCACGGCATTGTTGTAAAACTGTCCATATATGTAAATACTGTCTGCATGCTTAGATTATGTGACGCGAGTAATGGTCTTCGGGGCAGCTCATACGATTTTTCTAATAAATACTCTAAACATTTCGTTTCCAATGTCTGTAACACGCCGGAAAATTTAGCTTCTAAATTTTTTACCGATTTTGTAGTTTCTTATATAAATTCGTTTCTCAGTTCAATGTAATTTTCAATTAGTTCTTATTCAACTGCTTTCTCGTTCTAATCTAGTTTTTCTGCGGATTTTATAGCTTCCTGTATAAACTCTTCTATCAGCTTTTACGTTTCATTTCATTATAGACTACTACTGATAGGCGTGCAAAAGGAATTCCTTCAAATTTCCTTTTTACTAGAACCGCTTACACATCACACCAGTTTAACAAAAGCTTTTTCGTAGTAAGAACAGTTCGTTATTGCGAATTGATTACACATGCTTTCTTACTCGTAGCTGCAGTGGAATTCTAAAATGGTCACTCAGAACGATTTCTTTCTAGCTTTTCGCTAACTTCTCAAAGCTACAATGCTATCTTCTTAATTACTATAGAAGCACTATAAGTACGTATCAAAGCAGTAGGAGTTAATTTATATCAATTCCTATAATAGTTTGTATCATATACAGCTGTTAATTTTAATGTATGTTGCAATAATTTAGTTCATATAACGACTTTACATGCCAAGACTCTAATTAAAACTAGTATGATAGTCAAAGCTCGAATTAGAATTAACTCATAATGCTTACAAGCGGCACCTTATATACACAATCAATATTTCTGGGCTATTCTAGAACGTACTAGAGTTATGCAAATATCATCTAGAAGGTTCCTTTTGTAAGCTTAATAAAGTTCTTAAGTGCAACCTCTTGTAAACTGTTTGAAGATGTTACACCACAAGGTGGCTAGTAATTCACCAAATACCACTCGAAATGTTCCAACGCAACATTGAAAATTGGAACTTCAGAATGGACAATTTTAGTTATAGCCAAAGCTATCCTAATAAACATTACCCGTTGACATTCAATTTTTCAATCGTTTTACTTTTTAAAAAGTACCTCTAGATGAATTACCCAATATGTGTCGGTATAAAAAATTATGTCACCAGGCGCAATTCCTTGAAAAGCAGTAAATTAAAAAAATTGTGAATTTTGAAACTTTATTTTTAAACGTGTAGAAATTCTGTAATGCGACTTGAATTAAAGATTTACGCGTCGCTAAGAGAAAGCATTCCACTCAGATCACTTGCAAACATATATTTTACCAAAAAAAAATTAACATCACTGTTTTAACTTTAAAAAATTATGAATTCAAAACTCGCAAGAAATTATGAGAAATACTCAGGTAGAGCGGATATATGTCAGTAGAAGAAATTTTTTTGCCGAGCGCAAATTCGTGCAAAGTAGTAGTTTTAAGAAAAAATGATGAATTTCGAAATTCAAAATTTTTTAATGGCGCAACAGTTCTGAAATGCGACTTAAAGATTTATTTTTCACTAGGAAAGCATACCACTCGATTAGGGCACTTTGAAAGCTATACTTTACATAAATTATTAATAATACTTTTTGAAAACTTATAAATTGAAAACGGTCAAGAAATCGATAGAGCGAGTACATGTCACTAGAAGAAATTATTTGACAAGGCCGCAAGTTCTATTTAATGAAATGCATATACATTTATTATTAGTTCAATTGTATAAATTTATGGAGCTTTAAGTTGTATGTTGTTAAAGTTATATCTGTTTATTGTAGTGTATTAAGCTTATTCGATTATAAGTATCGTAATTTGTACGCATTTGTTACTATTATTAGTCAATGGGACGCCATTAGTTGTTCAACCGAAGTCTAAATTTTAGCTTCCAAGTCTGGCAACAAACTTCACATATCTCAGCGCCTAATACTAGGCAACCCACTATATCACCGAAACATGATGAGCTACTACCTATGCAACCATCATTCCTTTTACGAAAATACTTTACGATAATTTACATTGGTAATTTGAAACATGGAACGTTGATTTTAGTGTGTTCTTTTAATACTAAGTAACTCAATAGCAAGCTCTATTTATGTAAAGTGGCACAGAATTTCATTTATTAAAGCAGCGTACATCTCTAAAAATCTATAGCTAATTGTTTAATATAACTTGTATTCCAGATGTTAATTATTGCCCTTACTTTTTAATAACCCATTTAAGGTAAAATGTGTTTTAGTTTTATGTTTTTATTGACAGTTGAAATTAATTAATAATAACCATTTTGGAATAAAATATTAGCGCCTGAGTATCGAGCAACCCATGATACAGCACAGCGCTAAGTATGTTGCCGTAGAAATAAATTTCAGTTTTAAGTTTATGTAATATTCTTTCTTATATATAATAAAGTGGGTACTTTATAAATCTGTTTAATAACTTTTGAAAATATACTATTTGTTTGCGATAGATTTAAGTAGCGGAACGTTTTTGTGAAAGTTTAACCTCAAATATAAAGTCGAATATGTCACAGACGTAAATAATTTATTAGCAATTACAATTTTTTAGAAAATTTATACAGTTTGAAAAGTTTCATGAAAATTTTAAACACCTCTAGCACGGGGGTCCACTGGATCTTTAATAATACCGTTACTTTAAAATATTCATAAGTTTTGCAGAACGTAAAATTTCATTAAATGTTACAGGTTTCTTTTCGCAAGAATGGACTACTACAGAATTACTGACGCCGACTTTGTCTTGCAGGTTTCTATTACAGTTTCATCTAGTACAGAATCATACCACCTTGTTGTAGATTATATCAAATGAATAGCGCTCTATACTATACACCAATAGATGTCGCTCGTAGTTAAGTATACATATCTAAATAAGTATATCATTGATAGTAAAAATATATTCTTAATTTCAATAAATAGCACAATTTTATCATTTGATGAGTTATAAATAAATTTTACTCATTAATTTTCCTTTTATGTAATTAGTTTCGACTCCCATTCACTGTAAATAAAGTTACAATGTTTCACTTAATAATTTACTTTTATATGCAGAAAAATTACTAAATAAAAGAATCAGAATAACTTGGTAAATAATTTTAGATCAGCAAAGAAGTTGTTGGCCCGCAGTTATAAACTTGAGCTTTCTTAATGGTGACAGGATACGAGTTGTGTTTGAGAAATGAGACAAATTAACTAAAGCTTTAAGGCGTGCAGTACAACTTTGATATTAGTTTTTTCACCACTAGTGGGCACATCATCGAAAACTAACGCACAACACGAAACGCGGGTCAACTTGGCCCCTCACTTTGTTTTCAATTTTTTTCTTTTTTGCCAATAGTGCTCGTCTTGTGCTCAATTGTGCCGGTGTTAGTTTGAATTGTGCTCATTTGCTTATAGCGAAAAATTTGAAAACAAATCCGGGGGCCAGGTTGACCGCTAGCCCCCCGGGTTTTTTGAGTTTTCCAATTTTTCTTCAGTCCATCGAATCGTACTCGCCAGTGTTTATTTCAATTGTGCTCATTTGTTTATAACGCAAAAATGAAATTAAATACCAGGTTCACGACTAACCATCCGGGTTTTTTGAGTTTTCCAATTTTTCTTAAGCCCATTGAATTCTGCTCGTTTTGTGCTCAATTGTGCCGGTGTTTATTTGAATTGTGCCATTTGCTTATAGCGAAAAAATTGAAAACAAATCGGAGGGGGGGGGGCAGGTTGATCGTTAGCGCTCCGCGTTTTTTGAGTTTTTAATTTTTCTTCCGTCTATTGAATTGTGCTCGTTTTGTGCTCAATTGTGCCGGTGTTTATTTCAATTGTGCTCATTTGCTTATAGCAAAAGAATTGAAAACAAATGCCAGGTTCACCGCTAGCCATCGGGTTTTTTTGAGTTTTCCAATTTTTCTTAAGTTCATTGAATTCTGCTCGTTTTGTGCTCAATTCTGCTGGTGTTATATGCATTGTGCTCATTTGCTTATAGCGAAAAAATTGAAAACACATGCCAGGTTCACCGCTAGCATCCGGATTTTTTGAGTTTTCCAATTTTTCTTAAGCCCATTGAATTCTGCTCGTTTTGTGCTCAATTGTGGCGGTGTTTATTTGAATTGTGCTCATTTGCTTATAGCGAAAAAATTGAAAACAAATCCGGGGAGTCAGGTTGATCGCTAACGCCCCGCGTTTTTTGAGTTTTTAATTTTTCTTCAGTCCATTGAATTGTGCTCGTTTTGCGCTCGATTGTGCCGGTGTTTATTTCAATTGTGCTCGTTTGCTTATAGCGAAAAAATTGAAAACACAAGCCAGGTTCACCGCTAGCATCCGGGTTTTTTGAGTTTTCCAATTTTTCTTAAACCCATTGAATTCTGCTCGTTTTGTGCTCAATTGTGGCGGTGTTTATTTGAATTGTGCTCATTTGCTTATAGCGAAAAAATTGAAAACAAATCCGGGGAGTCAGGTTGATCGCTAACGCCCCGCGTTTTTTGAGTTTTTAATTTTTCTTCAGTCCATTGAATTGTGCTCGTTTTGCGCTCGATTGTGCCGGTGTTTATTTCAATTGTGCTCGTTTGCTTATAGCGAAAAAATTGAAAACACATGCCAGGTTCACCGCTAGCATCCGGATTTTTTGAGTTTTCCAATTTTTCTTAAGCCCATTGAATTCTGCTCGTTTTGTGCTCAATTGTGCCGGTGTTTATTTGAACTGTGCTCATTTGCTTATAGCGAAAAAATTGAAAACAGATGCCAGGTTCACCGCTAGCCATCCGGTTTTTTTGAGTTTTTAATTTTTCTTAAACCCATTGAATTCTGCTCGTTTTGTGCTCAATTGTGCCGGTGTTTATTTGAACTGTGCTCATTTGCTTATAGCGAAAAAATTGAAAACAGATGCCAGGTTCACCGCTAGCCATCCGGGTTTTTTGAGTTTTTAATTTTTCTTAAGCCCATTGAGTTCTGTTCGTTTTGTGCACAATTGTGCCGATGTTTATTTGAACGGTGCTCATTTGCTTATACCGAAAAAATTGAAGACATTCGGGGGGGTCAGGTTGATCGCTAGTGCCCCGCGTTTTTTAAGTTTTTTAATTTTTCTTCAGTCCATTGAATTTCGCTCTTTTTTTGCTCAATTGTGCCGGTGTTTGTTTGAATTGTGCTCATTTGCTTATAGCGAAAAAATTGAAAACAAATCCGGGGGGCCAGATTGACCGCTAGCCCCTCGCGTTTTTTTGAGTTTTACAATTTTTCTTCAGCCATTGAATTGTGCTCGTTTTGTGCTCAATCGTGCCGGTGTTTATTTCAATTGTGCTCATTTGCTTATAGCGAAAAAATTGAAAACAAATGCCAGGTTCACCTTTAGCCATCTGGCTTTTTTGAGTTTTTCGATTTTTCTTAAGTCCATTGAATTCTGCTTGTTTTGTGCTTAATTGTGCCGGGTTTGATTCCCGACACGGACCGCTAAAAAATGTTAAGCGAGCATATTTTACAAAAATGCGCCCTCGTTCGGATGGGGGTAAAACGTAAGTCCCGTGCGTAAAAACAACTGACTTCCTGGCCAATGTAGTGTCTTCGGGAGGAGCATTAAAAAATCAAATGTAAGGCCACCGCAGCCCTGCGGATTTGTTTTGAAGATTTTCGTTATAAGCAAATGAGCACAATTGAAACAAAAACCGGCACAATGAGCACAAAACGAGCACAATTCAATGGACTTACAAAAAATTGGAAAACTTAAAAAACTCGTATGGCTAGCGATGAATCTGGCATTTGTTTTCAATTTTTTCGCTATAAGCAAATGAGCACAATTCAAACAAACACCGGCACAATTGAGCAAAAAACGAGCGAAATTCAATGGATTGAAGAAAAATTGGAAAACTCAAAAAACGCGGTGGCTAACGGTCAACCTGGCCTCCCGAATTTGTTTTCAATTTATGCGCTATAAGCAAATGAGCATAATTCAAATAAACACTGGCACAATTGGACAAAAACGAGCACAATTCAATGGACTGAAGAAAAATTTGAAAACTCAAAAACGCGGGGGGTTAGCGGTCAACCTGGCCCAAGAATTTGTTTTCAATTTTTTCGCTATAAGCAAATGCGCACAATTACAACAAACACCGGCACAATTGAGTGCAAAACGCGCACAATTGGTGAGGAAGAAAAAAAATTGAAAACAGAAAGTTTGCGGCCAAGTTGACTCGCCTCAACACGAAAGATTGTTCTGGAACACTTCTAAGGTTACTTTCAGTATCGCGTAGACTGAAGTGAACTTTTCTAACAAACAATTGATATTGTGGTTTTGAACATTTGACGAAATTCTCTTCATCACGTCAGCTAGTGGTTGTCACAACAAAGCATTAGTGAAAGTAGACACATCTATTTGTCCTGGCAATCTCAGCTCCAATTTAACTACCTGAACCTGCTACTTTTCGATAATTATTTTTCTTATGGTGTTTTGCGATTCCATTTCGTTCCAGCCTGTTGATAAAATTCCAATTTGTGATGTGGATCTGTTAAATCCAGCTTATCGATATGCTTTCTCTGATCTGGGTTTTGTCCATTCTTGATTTGCTATTGCTCCACGAGAATGTCTAGTTTTTAGTATGTATTAGCGGCCAGCATCATGTTTGTGTGGTGTATCACGTTTTCAAATCCTGCCTGATGGTTTCGTTTTGGAGTGGAGTGTTCTCTAAATCCAAATTGTTCCTATCTTGTGTGTAGGTAAGACTTGGATTGATGTAGCACAGTTTTTCGAATGTTTTCCCCATAGAGTTGAACAGTGATATAGATCGATATTTTCTTGGATCTGTTCTAGGTTTGCCTGGCTTGGGAGTCATCGCGACTGTTGCAATTTCCTAAGCTTCCGAGTAGTGATAATATCGGGTGATAGTGCGTTGTAGCTATTAGTAGGGTGTGTCAGCGTGTTCTTTCTGATGTGTTGGAGGTCATCGTTCAGTATTCCGTCTGCTCTCGGAACCTTTTTTCTTTTCAGATTGATGATGGTTTTCGCAACTACCTATATCCTTTTATGGTGAATTGCGGTATTAGGATGGGGACGTTTTTAAGCTGTGCGTTGTTGAATATGTGGACTACCGTTAGGATTATTACGTTGGTGTTGTAGCGGTTTAATGCTAGATTCGGTGCAAACCTCTGTTGTAACGTTCTTGCCAATTCCTTAGCGCACTCTTTTGGTTCGAGCATCGGTCTTCTGTTGCCATCCTTAAAATATGCCGTGTGAGGCTTGCCTGTCATTTTAAAGTTTTTGTTTACTTTAAATAAGTTGCCACCTGTGTTCAGTGTTTGTTTAATGTACGTAGTTCATTCATTGTGGCGGTGTTCGTCCAGTCGTTCTTTGACCATTCTTTGTAGCGTGTTAAATCGACTTGACGACTGGATTCCTTGTTATCTAGAAGCGTTTGATAAGTAATCTTTTTTGTATTGTGACTTATAGATACGTCGGAATTGACTTGTTTGATGCCTTCCCGATGTGGGTGCTATGCTCTTTTGCATCCTATATAAGTTTCATTTCTGTCACTGTGGCCTCCAGATGTGTTGTGGTTCGTATAGGTGATATGTCTTTAAGTACTGTCCTTCGTAGATATTTGTTGAATGTTTACTTGTTTGCGTATTTCTTGGTCATCCTGTTGGTCGATTTTTGTGGATTCGTGTTGAGCGCTATGAGAATGAGCTGGTGGTCTAAGTTGAGGTCTGGCAGTACTTCGATGAAACGTGATTTAGGTGATGTTAAGTATTTCTGGTTGATGATTCGGATGGTAGAATTTTTGTGGATTCTCGTAGGGCAGCGTATGTGAAGAGTGTGTGTCCGTTGGCGTTTTCGACAACTGACCCATGTTTTGCGTTAAGATCGCTTGCAATCAGGGTAGTCGTGGTTCTAGCAAGTAATGTGTTTAAGTCTTGTGGTCGAATTGATTCCTTAGCACAATTGTAAAGCGTAGATTACTGTTAACAGATTATCGCTGGTTTTGATCTGAATGGCCGTGATATCCATGCTTGTTTGTGGCAGGTCGAGTTGATGGTGGGTGATTTTTCTATATCTAAGTGTGGTAGCTCCTACGCAGGGTGCTTGCGCAGGTTTGAACTGTCGGTCACTTTTATATGTCCTATGTCCTCATATTTGTAAGTTGCCGTTGGTTGTCAGTTCAGTTTCTGCCATGAAGGCGATGTCAACGTGATGTTCCCTCAAGCGGTGCCAAAGTTCAGTTTTCTTGATGTGATGCCGTACGGGTTCCAGGAGAGTGTTAGTCAGTGAAGTGTGCTGGTGTATCAGTCATTGCTTCTAGGCAGAAAGTGGTGATGCATTTTCTTATCATGTAGGCACGTATAATCCGACACATTGTATTATTTCTTTGATTATCAGCATCGCTTCTGGAATTTTTGTGCTTGCAGATGTGGATAGTTTGACGTTTGTTTGTCTTGTTGTTGGTTATTCGGAGGCTGATACGTTTGTCGCTTTGATTTTTTTTAATTTTGTTTTGGTCGTTTCATTAATTCCCTTTTTTCTTTCGTTGCGTCTTAGTTGTTTGTTCTTCTTCGGAACTGTTATTTTCTGTTATCGATCCGATTTTGAAAATGCGCCCTTTAGGTTGTACAGTTTTGTTTGTGTCTGAAGTTCGGGTTAACATTCGGAATCGTAATTGGGTTGCTTAGATGATGGGGTTTTACGGTTGGGGCGGAGGCTTCTGTGTGATGTCCATTTTGGAATTTTGTCCTTCCAACTTCGGTGTCGCTGTCCGTGTCGGAAGTAGCTTGCTGGTTCGGTACAGCTTCTGTTTGTTTTAATTTTGGAGCTGATCTTGGTATTCTTGCAATTTCCGGTAGTGGCTGGGTAGAGTCGGGGGCAGTTGGTGCATGCGTGTTTGTTTCGGTGTTTTGTATCCGCAGTTGAGGCTTGAGATCCTGAAACATTGTGCATGCTGTTGTAGTAATTTTTATGATGTAAGTGTATGCGGTTGCAGTATCAGAGGGTCCTTATGTTGTATATGACTGGGCTTATTTTTTGACTCTTGAGCGCGATAAAGGTGTTGCTAAATTCATTATCTTTGCTCTTGAGTTTAGTGACGTATACGATAGCGTAGTCTCTTTCAATTAGTTTGCTTTTGACGTCCTTTTATGACCACCTTTACTTCACTCTCGGAGTGAGTGGTGCAAGTGTTACATTCGATGTCCTATTTCTTGAGGTAGCCGTATCTTTATTCACTGGAGGCACTTGGGTGAATGCGGTACGTTATTGATGTTTTTTGCGCCTTAGACGAAGTTTGGGAAATGGTCTATAAGATCGGTGGTATTGGTGTAGCTGTTCTATTGTCGACGCGTGCAATGATTTTGTTTGTGCATGTCAACAATGTAGAAAGTCCTGCAGTTTGCGATGACCTTGAAGGTGATGACCTTGGTTAATTGAGAGCTGCTATGGTATAACTTGTTGTTTGGAGTCGTGTCGTCATCTTCATCTTGTGAGGGTCGGGTGTTCTTTGCCATAGTGTTGGTGGTGTCTGTAACATCATCGGGGTTGTTGATCTCTACGAGTGCACGGGGTAAATTACGATCGTCGGTGCTGTATTGGTTGGTTCTTCTGATTTAGTCATCCACCATTCTGACAAGAACTGCGGTAGGTGGGCGGTCTTCGGCGTCGTCGTGGTCTTTCTTTCTTATGCAGTGCCACTGAACGGTGCGCCTAATGGAAAGTGACCGATCGGTGAACCTTAGATGTTCTATTCCTATGTACACCGTCCTTCTTTTAAATGATTTAATTTTCCTCGAGAGAGTGTTCATAACAACACGTGAAAAAATAGAAACTGGTAGAATCTCTATCTTCTTGATTTTAATTCGATGTGATGTTCTGACAAAGCCGAAGTCGAACTCCCGCTGTGAACCTAAACTAAAAACTATTTGATTTATATTATCGGTGGAACTGCTCAAACGGAACCAAGCACTTGGTTGTTTTACCCAATAGGGAAAGCAAACATCATGAAGCTAACGACACCTCAGTATTTAAGAGTACTCTTTAAATATAATTGTTGCATCTACCTAGCCTAACCAATTTATTTTTGAAAACATTTTAATTCTTCACAACTAATCTCACAAATTCCCGACTTTGCAACTTGTTCACCTTGTTTATAATTGCTTAACAAATTTTTAACCTTATTTGTATGTCTAAAACCAATTCGAGGTGTATTTCTTTAAATATTTTATTAAGTCCTCTAGTGGTACGATGAAAAACACTATGGAACATTATCATTAGTAGCGATTGATTACATAGTCCTTGATTTACAAATGCTAATTCTAGAATAGTAGAATCTTAATTGGTTATTTGTTTAATAAATGCTAGTTCTTTCTAGGCCTGTGTCTATTTAAATTAAAAACTAAATAATCTTTTAATCAAAAAATTATAAGGTATTAGTTTATTTAGTAAACTACGGTTAGAAGAGAATAAAGTTAGTCGATTTACATGTCTATAAATAACAAAATCTAATTGCCAACCTACTCGAGTTACTGGTATCAATATATGCTAGCCGTCCATTATCCTCCAGTTCGTATGTAAATTTTATACTTTCACTTTTTTAGAATTTATTTTTTCATGGAAGTTGTCAACGTCCGATTTAGTAGTGTCAAAAATGGCAAAATGTCATTCTTTTACCTTAATCATATTCTTGGGAAGAATTTGGAATTCTCATTTAACTTAATCACAAACCACGAGATAGCCAGAAGGTGGTGATGGGCTGTTTTCGTTCATATTGTCGTACAACTTGTCTTAGAACATGCAATATAAAACAAGACATCAACTTATCACGCGTAAACAGAATTCTGACGAAATTGTATACTAATTTTTGTAACATTAAGACTCTTCGCTAGAACTGCAACGTCAGACCAGTAAAAGCAGAAGAACATGGGGTGGCTATATCGGAGATGCCGTCAGCAGTGGCTTAAGTTCTCAAAAAATTCGTCAGCGACTTCTTGAAAACATACTAACTCATGGGAGTGTTGTAACTTAGGCACTACCCAATAATCTTTGCATAAATGTGCAAGGCTACATCAACTTGTGTACTTTGAAAATAAAGGACAAGATAAAGATATGTCAAAATGACTTTCAGTATTTTGAATCTGTCTTGTAGTGCGCCGCCCATTTTATAAGTGGAAGTAAAAGGCATCCTCGAGCTGACTGTCCAATTGGAGATACCAGGTGCAGATAACCCAAAATGTTCAACATTTTGCAAAAGTGCGTTAGCTACGGCTCCCAAATGTATAAATTCACTTGTAAATGTGAAGATAAATGAGGCTGGCATTCAAGTGCTAATAAACATAAAAGCTGTATTCATTTATTGATAACAACTTCCTCTCCTAGGTTGGTGCTCTTGGGTATCTTAATGCCTCTCACGTATGTTTGATTTCGTCCTTGCTGCGGTCTAAAAATCTAAACCACCATTTTGTGGACTTCTTAATCGTAGAGCATCTTGATCTGCAACTTAAGGTTACCATACTCCCAGAACTTTGCGCTGATGTTATCATTGGCCATGATCTCTTGTTACATGCCAAAAATCAGTTATGTATCACCTTTATATTAAGTATAAATTATGTGAGTAAATTCCCGCGAATATTTTCAAATAAACTTGTTAATTTCCGTCATTCCGGACAATTGCGTTTACGCAAAAGAATGCGCAGGCGCGGAGTGAATGACGCAAGTGCGCGGTGCATGATACGACACCATTAGCCACGAGACTTCGAAGCCGAGAACAGCTACCTGTGTCGTGTATCTGTCTTTTCTCTTTTTTAGGATGTAGGTTCTCTTTTATCTTTATCTTCGAGTACCTTTACCTGTATCCTTCTTGCCTTATTTACGAACAAACGAAAGAGGAGGGACGACTAAATTTGGTCTCAACAATGGCGTAGCCGACCCACACCCAAAAAACAAGGAGATGGCCCTGGAATTTAACTGCAAGGCGCGATTTAAGAGAGTACATTACTTTATTTATAGTGTAAATTGAGAATTGTATCACTTGTATGACTTATACAATTTGCCGCGTAAATATGTTATCATATGCAATTGCGTAATATTATGAAACGCGGGAACCGTAAGAATGTTTGGACTACATTCCTTAGTAGCACATTTGGTTGAAAAAGAATGTGCCCTACCAACGTACGAATATAAAGTCAGCAACTCTGTTTTTAAATTTAGTGCCAAACTGCAAACTGTTTATAACTGAACCACGCAAGCATACCTATGATGACAACCAGATACTATGAAAAAAAAACTTTTCCTAGAAAGCGCAGCTGAATCTCGTCAGTCACTCTGGCCAACACTAAAGGTTACGACAGATTACTTTCAAACAATTGTTTTGGTCTTCTTGGTGCTTGTCCTTTACTAAATATAGAAGACAAGAATCGGAAGAAATCCATGGGTCACATAAGAAATCCTGAATTTGATAGATGGCCGACAAAAATTAAAGAATGCAGAGGATGTGAAGGGCTAAAGGAAGTATATGAGCATCAGAAATGCAAGTTGCGAAGAAATAGTGGTTCCAAGAATAATGCACAAATGTTGAAATATGCATGGCTGTACGAAAAGAAAATCAAAGCAACGTTTAGGGAGAAGGAAAACGGTTGTAGAAATCTAAGGGACTCATATGGGAAACCACTTACAGGCAAAGAATAAAAGACTGACGGATGGAAGGAACACGTACAAGGAAAAGAATTTAGTGTTTAGGTACTCGAAAGAGAAGAGACAGTTGATGAAGATAACAAGGGTTACAAGATACTTAGGTCTAAGTTCGACAGGGTATCGAAAGATCTGAATGGGAATAAGCCGTTTGGGATTGATAAAATCCCGTCAAATTTGCTAAATCCCATGGCAAATGTAGCTAGGTCAAAACTATACCTGGTAAGTAGAATGTATGAGACAGGTGAAGTACCCTCGGATTTCAAAGGAATGCGATTATTACCTTGCCAAAGAAAATCGGAGCTGACAGATGTGAAAACTATCGAACCATAAGTTTAGTAATTCATGCCTGCAAAAATCTAACCAAACTCGTTTACTGGCGCATGGGAAACAAAATAGATAGGGAATTGGGCGAAGACCAGTTCGGCTTTCGAAGAAATGTTGGAACACGTGGGACTATATTGAGTCTAGAATTTATCCTCGAGGACAGGATTAGGAAAAACGAACTCGCGTTTTTGGCGTTTAATAATCTAGAAACAATGTTGATTGAAACGTTCTCTTCTAGATTATGAAGATCTGTGGAGTTAAATATAAAGAACAAAGAGTTATATACAAATTGTACAGAAAGCAGACTGTAGTTATTAAAGTCGAAGAACACGGAAGGGAGATAATGGTTCAGAAGGGAGTGAGGCAGGGTGGGAATGTATCTCCTATGCTATTTAACTGAATAAATAATGAAAGAAATCAAAAGAGAAAGGTGTTTAAGTTCAAAAGAAAGAAATTAAGACATTAAGATCAGAGTCAGCAAGAGATCTAGAGGACTTGGTGAAGGGCATGGGATCATTTTGAAAAAGTACTTGTTCGCGCCGAAGGGGATGTTGGATTTCGACATCTGCGTGCTTGATGGTGCTGGTACCTTCGGTGTCTCGCCTCGACACCCTGTTCCAAACTGCCATCAATCGTTCGGGTAAGAAAATAATCGCGTCGGTTGAACAAAAAAAAATAAGTTCGGTTTGAAGTTTCCGAACTGCCACGTGAAAAAGTACAGTTCTTATTTTATGACTAAATCAATACCTACTGCAGTTCCCAGTACTGGAGCAGCACTTCGGGAAGACAAAGTGGTGTAAGTACCAGTAGCTTTGGGTTTGCAGTGTTTGAATCCTGGGTCTTGTGGTCCGATACATTCTTACCGCTATCGAAAATCGCACATTACAACCAGCACGCTTTGTAGAACCCAGTCGAGTTTCACTTCGCCAGTATTGCATAATGAAAATTAATAAAAGCAAAACAAAGCCATGTAAGATAATGGCAAAGCACTGAACATCAGATTGGGAGATGAAACTTCAGGGGAGTATAGGAATTATTCTACTTAGATAGTAGGATATCTATGGGCGGCAGAAGTAGACAGGACATAAGTGTAGCCTGGTACAAGCAAGGAAAAAATTTTTGAACAAGAGAAATTTGATGACATCAAAAATAGTTTAAGTAATAGGAAAACATTTTGAAGGTTTTTGTATGGAGTGTGGTTTTATATAGAATAAAATATGGATGATGGCAATACTGAAAGAAAGAGAATAGAGACTTTCGAAGTGTGGTAATATGACGAATTTTAAAGAATAGATAGGTAGATCGAGTCTCAAATGGGGACGTTCGAGGCGCATTGGTGAGAAAAGAGTTCTGTGATGAACTGTAAAGAAAAACCGGGATAGAATGATTGGACATACATAAAGCATACAGGATTACTTAACTTAATATTAGAGGGAAATGTGATGGGTACAAATGGTAGAGGTAGACGGAGGCTGAATATGATAAGCAAATTCAGATAGATGTGGAATGCATTAGTTACGTATACGTAAATAGATCAACTCAATGTAGGTTAGCATGCAGAGTTCCATCGAATCAGTGTGTGCAACGAGAACCCATCAACATCAAATCAAGTGTTGGTATGGACCAGATTGTGCACTATACGAATTCTACCAGTCCGTTTCTTCGTTTATTTCTTGTATCCAGGCCACGTTCTTCTGTCGTTTTATCTTCTCTTCCTATTCTTATGAGTGCGTTCCAGTCTCCCGTTACAATCAAATCCCCATCTCCCATAATGCACCGCATGATATCGTCTATCACTTTGAATACTTGCTCAGTGCCTTCATCGTTTGTGCTGCTAGTAGTTATTTACATCCGTACTAATCTGGTGGGTTGTGGCTTTGTTTCTACTTCCTACAACCCAGCCCTTACTTATTAAAATTTCTAGCCCAAGCATGCAAATTTCTATATGAGGGCTCGTTGTCCAGTTCACAACAAATTTATTACGTGGTGCTTGCCTGTAAGTCGTGTCCTACAGGAAAAGGTAAAATATGTTGGATAGGTAAACGAGCACTACATCACAACGTAAGCGATAACACACTCCGAAAACGCAGTAGCCTTTCCGAACTCCAGTACAGAAGTAATCAATTTAAATTTATGCAAATTACCTTACCGGTTTCAACACGCATTTGTCACTCCCCAAGATTGGCTAATTCAAATTGACTGATGTCCTACAACCAATTGGAGCAGAGAACTGCTACACCTCAATAATGCGTGATAGGACATTTTCCGAGAGCAATAAGAGCCCGAGGATATCTTAACGTATTTATACATACTGAAACCATTCTAAGCCTACAATGTAACTAATAATTTATAAAATAAACAAGACTTGATTCGGGAAACAGAAGAAATTATTTGATTTCTATACTAAAAATACTAGATTTATTAAATGTAAGGAATGAAAACTGGTTATCCAATAATTGAAAAAAAGATATTACGAGTTAACTCACTTTAACACGTAACAATTTTGTGTTAATGATTCTGGAATCTCATGATTAGAAATCGTGCTCTACCTTCCAGTGAACCTCACTAATCCCAACTACATCTAACTTCAGCCATCCATTTCCCTTTTCAGGTTTCCTAACCCACCACTACGATTAGAGCTTCTGACATTCCACGCTCCCACACGTAGAAAGCTATTTTTATTATTTGTAATGATTTCTCTCGAGTTGTCCCTATCCGGTGATCCAAACGTGGGATTTTTTTATTTCCGGAATATTTTATCTAAGAGGATGCCATCGTATTCAAGCCATAGAGATAGAACTGCATGGTAACAGTAACGACTGTAATTTCCTTTTGCCTTCAGCCGTACAGCAGTACCAACCTTGTTGGTTGATATTACAAAGCCAAGTCTGACAATTATCTAGAGCGTTCTTGTAACTACTGGACGGGTTGTTGTATCCCTTTTAGGAACCATTCGTTAGTCTGATTTCTTTGTACATACCCTTCTAATACGGTTGCACTTTCGGTTCGGTTATTTGTTTGTTTGAGACATGCAAACCTCTCCAGATTATCAAGGTTCCATAGTTCACAGTGGAGGCCGTGATTTACAGGAGAGGTGAAATAAATTATTGCATCGGTTATGAAAATAAATACGCTTAGTATCTATGTAAATTATGATATGGCAATTAGTGCTTGTGGAAACAAATTAATAGTGCATCAATCCAATATGCTGTTGAAGTAGTAAGAAGTAGTCGTTGTTGTTTTAAGGAATATTTTAGCGTAGTAATTATTGTTTGGAATTAGCATCGAGGATCTGTGTAGCGGCATTTCAGTACATTAAGGTCTCTGTAAATGTGCACAGTTAGACTTGTATTAGACCGAAAAAGAAGTGTAAATTAAAGTGCGATATAACCTTAAAGAATTCTTAAAGTATTGATGCAAATTCGCATACGAAATATTTTTCCAGTCAAACAAACTCATCTGGTCATCTTTATCTTCTCTTCGCTTAATAATTAAATCTGAAAGTCGTTCTATAACCTCTACATTTAGTGCAATTCTATGAAAAATATTAAAATGAGCTTGACATTACAAACAAAAGCATGTGGGTTGCATTTACCCCACGTGTTGAACATTTGAATTGCAAAAGACTAAGGGATGATGCATGATGCACATTCAAGAGAATGCAGAGCTATTACCTTACCTTCCTTCCTTCTTAGTGTTGTCTTTGTTTACGCATTGGTTTGCTTTCTCCTTAGGGGATTAGTGAGTGAGTCACTACTGCAAAGTCTGACAAGGGAAAATGAGATTTTTACTTAAACATTGATGTTAATTTGGGGTTGATGACTCACGTGCTGTACTTTGTGTGCATTCTTTATGTAATTTGAAATTTTACAATCTATAAAAGCTTGGCTATTAATAACTTACTGAATTGTCAGAGTAGTAACGGATTAAAAATAGGTTTCATTTTTAACTCGAATTTGTAGATACTCCCTAGGTCATGGATCGAAACGTAAATAAAAATGATTTTAAAAACTATGAGTGGTTTAATTCCCAAAGAAGATTAAGTCGAATTTGTAGCTTTTTACTGATTTCGGAATGTACTACGCTGTTTTACGAATATTTAAATGACTTTGCATTAATAAAAAAAGCTTTCTTCCAAATTCCATTGCGGTTGAACTTTAGAGACGGCAAAATATTTATGGTACTAAAAGTAATAAAAATTTACTATTGGAATAATTGATTTGAACCGTAAACTGTTAGGATCGGAAATTTTTACACCACATTATCTGTTGCTAACTTGTTAGAACTAAAATTTAAAAAAATAGGTTCCATTGTAATGGAAAACTTTTGTTGTAAGGAAACAAACATTTATATCGCCAACAGGACAATGCATTTAAATATCAATTGTACAATGAATTGATTGACAGTTACAAGGGTTTACATAAAACTTTCAAAAGAGAATAATCCAAATGTGGTTCGCAATATTCGAGAATGAACCAACTAGAAGAAATTAAATTAAGTATAAAGGAGACGCACATCTTGAGCGATCAATCAGTTTAAGTTCAGTTTGCAGTTTATTTTTAGTCGACATATGAAGCCGTCATTATGAAATAAAGTAGATTGTGTTAAAATAAATACATTTAACGTGGTGTAAATTATTAGAGCTAGTGGTTGAAATAAATATTCTTCATAATCGTCATTAAGTCTTCATTCCTGGAATTGGTTAGACGCGTACCCTCATTGTTTCATATTCTCAACTAACTTACACATTTCCGTGAAATTCCCATAGTCTGCATCTTTTACTGTCTGCATGCAATAGCATGGTGTTTACCTCTCTTTTTCCTATATCTGCTTGTAATATAACCCGTACTATTTCCAAAAATGCCTTAGAACCTACACTGTCCTATGTCTGCTATTCTTTTTGTTTTTCACAGATATCTTTATTTCCCTAATATTTCTATAACTTCTTTGTTATTAAAATTATCCATTCATGCTATCATCATCATATATCTGAAGCATAACATTCCAAAAGGCTTCTTCCTTTTCCTGCCTGCTTCTCTTACGGTCCCTATTTCATAGGCGTAGAGTGCTGTGCTCCACACATATGTTTACAACACTTTTGTCTTTATTTCTATGCTTGTTGTCTTCGAACATAATCTCTGCTTTTTCTTGTTAGATTCAGTTCGGTTCTCTTCTATTGTTTTGTAAATATATACCCTATTTTAACGATATTTAGTGGTATGTGAAGGGTGTTAATCAGCATGTGGCTACCAAGTACCCCCAACACTCCAACATTTGCCGAATTATTAGTTTTGCAATAAATCCTTTCGCACAATCAAGATTAGTTGAAAATATTGCAAGATCAACACCACCTGTGTATTTGTTTCTAGTAGTCATCGGGTTTAAGTGTAATTAGTTTTTGTTGTTAGGTTTTTAGTCTTGGAACAGACGGACGCATACCTCCACTTATTTCTATTCCGAGCTAGCCTACATAGTTCCCTGACATTCCTACAGCCTAGATTCAGCTCGGTTCCCCTTCTATTGTTTTCTAAATATATGTCCTATTTCACCAAGATTTAGTGGTATGTGAAGGGGGGCAGGCGGCTCCGTGGCGTAGTGGTATGTGTGTGACTACTACGCCCAAGGTCCCGGGTTCGAATCCCGACACGGTCCGCTTGAAAAATGTTAGGCGAGCAGTTTTCACAAAAATACACCCTCGTTCGGGTGAGAGGTAAAATGGAGGTCCAGTGTGTGAGTGTTGTCACGCACGTTAAAGACCTCTACCTTGCTTGGAACAGCAAGGGTAAAATTTCAAATTTTCCAGGTAAAAAAAAACTCGCTTCCTGGCCAATGTAGTACCTTCGGGTGGAGCATTGGAAAAATCACATGTAAGGTATGTGAAGAGGGTTAAGCAGCCTGCGGGTAACAAGATCCTTCAACACAGACATTTGCCGAATTAATAGTCTGCAGTAAATTCTTTCACACAATTGCAAAACCAACACTTGTAGTTGCTTATAATAATCATCAGGTTTAAGTAGAATTATTTTCGTCATAAGTTTTTCCGTCTTGGAACTGGTTGAACGTATACCTCCATCGATTTCTATTCTGAGCTACCCTACACATTCCACTAAAATTCCCATAGCCTACATCTGTGACTATCTGTGTGCCACTATATCATCAGCAAGTCTAAGCATATCAATCTTTTGTTTCCAAATGTCTTACTAGATTTGACAGTACTGATTGCCTCTTCGATGTACAGGTTAAAAATTAACGGGATAGGAGGGCACATTCCTGTCTCACTCTTTTTCTAATATCTACTTCTCTACGTTCCTGCTCAAATTCTATTACAGCTGTTTGCTGTTTGTATATGCTATGTACCATCCGTTTATCCCCAAAACTCATCCAATCTTTTTGAGTATTTCAAACATTTTTTTCCATTTTGCATTGTCAAATACATTTTCCAGAACTACAAACCCTATATACACGCTTTCCCTAATTTCTATTGTCTACTCGATTATCACCCTCAGAGCTAAAATAGCCTTCCGTGTTTCCCTGTTTTGCTTAAACCCAAATTGATCTTTTGCTAATACTTCTTCGGCCCGCTTTTCCATCCGCCTTTATACAATTCTAGTTAATATTTATCACGTGTGCTGTCAAACTTATTGTTCGAAAATTTACACATCTATCCGCGTTTCTCTTTTTTTGTTATAGTGACTATGATGTTTCGTTTCAACTCTTTGGGTATTTTGCCTGTCTCATACATATAGCATACAAGTTGGAAAAGGCCTTCTGTTACTGGTTGTTCAACGGTTTGTGCTTGCACCTTATCTATACCTGGTGCCTTACCATTTGTCAGGCCTTTTAATGCTAATTCAAACTCATCTCCAAGTATAGGATATATCAAGTCATCGTTTTCAATGTCTCATTCCTGCTCTCGTGCTGTTAGTTCCTTTCTTGCATATAAATTCTGTATATATTTTTGCCATCTAATCACTTTCTCTACATTGTCTATAATGACCTTCCAGGTCCTTATATTTTTGCTATAGGATTTTATATCCCTAAAATTCATTCTATTTAGTTTGTACGCTTTGTCTGTCTTTCCTATTTCCATCGTAGGTTGTACCTCTTTGCACTTTTTATCAATCCATTGCTCTTTAGCTTTCCTACATTTGCAAAAATTTTCCATTTTATGGCTTTGTATGTCTGTTTTTCAGGGCTGTTTTTGTATTTTTGTCTTTCTTCTATTATTTCATGATATCCTTTGTTTTCATGGTTTCTTATTTTCTTTTTGTGTATATCCCAGAATATCTCTGACCGTCATGTCTAAGCTGGATTTAATGTTATTCCATTCTGTTTCTACTTCCTTAGTATCAGAAATTTTCCGGGTATCTTTCAGCAATTCATTTGACTTTTTTTCAAATCTTTCGTGGATATCTCTATCTATTACTTTCTCTAAGTCAAAGTGCCTTTCTTCATTGCTTTTTTCAATTTTTTAAATTTAAGAGCGACCTTCATAATTACGATGTTGTGGTCAGTGTCTATATCTGCTTCTGGATAGCTTCTGCAATCTTTTACTTGATTCCTAAACCATTGTCTAATAAGAATGTAATTTATTTGATATCTTCCTATATCTCCTGGCATCTTACACGTGTATCGTCTTCTAGCATGATGTTGAAATAATGTGTTTGTGATGGTTAAATTGCTTTTGCCGCAAAATTCTACCAACCTATTTTCTTTGCCGTTTCTCGTGCCTAAACCAAATAAACCTACTACCGCTCCTTCCCTACCCTCATCTACCACTGCATTAAAATCCCCAGTGCTTATTAAATTTTCATGTCCTTTTACGTATCTTCATGTCTTCGATATCTTTGCAGATCGCTTCTACCTTTTCCTCACTGTAGCTAGAGTACTCTTTAGTTCTTTTATAGGTAGTTTTTTACAAAGTGTTATCTTTTTCTAATAACTATCCCCACACCCGAATTTCCTTTCTCTGATCCTGTGTGGATTACCCTAAAGTCTCCGCTCCAATAACCCTCCGTCTCTGGCCACCGACCTTTGCTGATCCCTACTATGTCTTATGCTAACCTATCCATTTCCATTTTCAAGTTCTCTTGCTTTATACTTTTAACATTCTACTCTCCGACTTTTAGAATGTTCCCGATTCTTTTTCTAAACATTCCGATCACATTCTCCGAAGTAGTTCCCTCCCGGAGATCCGAATGTGGGACTATTTTAACTGGCGGCTCCGTAGCGTAGTTGGTATGTGTCTGACTACTACGCCCAAGGTCCCGGGTTCGAATCCCGATGCGGTCAGCTTGAAAAATGTTAGGCGAGCATTTTTCACAAAAATACACCCTCGTTCGAATGAGATGTAAAATGGAAGTCCCGTGTGTGAGTGTTGTCACGCACGTTAAAGATCCCTACCTTGCTTGGAACAGCAATGGTTCGGCAAAATTCCAAATTTTCCAGGTAAAAAAAAAACTCGCTTCTTGGCCAATGTAGTACTTTCGGGTGGAGCATTGGAAAATCACATGTAGGACAATTTTAACTCCGGAATCTTTTACCCCAGAGGCTGCATTCAGCTTTGGTAACAATTTAAGTACGCTGTGTACTTGGGAGGTAATGTGGAGGTTTCCCGTTGCCATCCAATTCACAGTAGTGTGCCCTAGAATGCCATACCGACCCTTATGGTCTCTGCCAATCTAAGTACCGAAAGAGCTACTGCCCTCTTTCGGGGACCTGTTTTAGTCTGGTTCCTCATTAAAAACCCAACTAATTTGTTTAAACCTATAGTTCGGCTGTTTAGATCACTGGAACTCTCGAGCTGTTCCACCCGTTCTAGTAATCTAGAACTTCTCTAAGGTGTAGGTTCATACAGAACGGAAATATTATTATGTTTACATAAATTAACAGTTAGTTAATAATAAATAAATTAATAGTGCGTCGTGTGTTTATAAGTGTATTATCATTTTCGTCGTTTTAAGAAATTAGTTGGGGAATAGTTTGCAATAATTTATTATTAGTTTGTTATATCTTTTTTGTATTTGCGACTAAATAGGGTTGTATTCGATCAATAAAGAACAAAGATTGTTATAATATTTATAATCACATAGTTAAAAACCAAATCCCTAAAAACCTAAAACTGAAAAAATAAATATTTTAAGAAAAGTAATCATTATTTTTTATTCTTATTGTGCAAAAGAAAAATAAAACTTTTATTTGGACGTCATGATCGGTAAGATTATACTAAAAGATGCAGATCATTAAAACTGTAAATAATGTACAATAGTTGAAAAGCACATAAAAAAATAATATTCAGAACTTTTAAATTTTTGGTGTATTCAGCACAATATTTTTTAAAATATCGCATACGAATTCGTCTTTTCCACTGAACAGATAAATCACAGGTTTTTCTGTTTAATTTTAGTCCACAGATAGAACAATCTTTTTTCTGATTTCTAGGCAAAATTTGAGCATCAGCTGATTCCTTAAGCACCTTCTTTCGAATTCTGAAAATTAGCTGGTTCGTTAGGTGTCTTCTTCAGATTTCCAAAAATACCGCGTTTACCCTTTTAGTATATTTGCTATTTGGGAATTTTGACGAAGGAGTAGTTTGGCCAATAATTTCGAAAAAATGACTGTCTAGATGATTCGAGATGGCTTGGGACTAATGGACGTTATATGCATTTGCTGAAAACGGCTCCCCACCCATAGGCCACCCTTTTAATTTCACAGGTTGCGCAAATGATATGCTTCACGCAAGGTTAATCCTGATCTAGTCAGCATCCAAAATAAGGGCCATACGCTTTTTTGATTAACGTACTTATTGCTTTTTGTGAAATTTAATCGTAAACTCGCTACATATGCAAAAAATCGTATCCGTTTGCTTTACTCACTTTCGGGACTTGCTATAACGTCTATCAGCAACATCTACTGTACAGTAAAATATGATTTCTTTATTTATATTTTATATCTTTTTATAGACGCGTTGAGGATATCAATTATTGTTCATTCTGTCCGCGGCGACTGCCGTTTCAACGATTTCTAGAACCTTCGTCAGGCATGACGCTGTTTTCATTCCAATGATGAGTCACCTGTCAGACTACGTTCGTTAGAATCTGTTATACAATGTAAACAGTCTTTAACGAATATCTCAATACCCGAGGATAATTCGAAAATTCTGAGTGCAGATTCGGTTTGACAAAGATACACACATGACACCTATCACACATCAGGAAACAAAAATGGTGTTTGTCTGTTATCAATTAAATTTTAGATTCTTGAAACGCAATGCATATTTATTTGTGTATATAGAAAGTACATTATCCAGTACAAAAAGCGGATATTTGGGTTTTATTGATTGTTATGGCCGGAATTGTTTGAATTTGAGAGACCTTAGTGAAAAAAAGAGCAAACTTTAACATATTTATACCGTTTCAGGTCAGTGACCGTGTTTATGGAATAATTTTTATTGTAGCAACAACTAGAGGGCTTCGGCAACACATAAATAATTAGTAATTGTATAATTTTTGACGTCCTGTTTTATTAGGTGATAAGTAATTTTGTCTAGCATTGGAAAAGTAATTCAACATAGTGAACAAAGATTAATTCAATTGTTGGTTATTTTACAAAGAGAAAAACCAATAACCGGTTTCGATTTGGTTGCAGCTCATTAGACTAGCGCATTTCTCTTTGCAAAACAACCAACCAAAACATTTCTCATGCGCTCTCTATACTCGAACGTAAACGACTAATTATTGGCAACTTTTTCAAGTCTGCGACATGATAGTAAGGATGTCATGTCGGATAATGTTTAATAACTAGTCAATGACAAAATGTAAAACAAAGAACTGACTGATTACCTACTATAAGTCTAGCAGATCTTCTAAGAAAGCTCTATACCAAATGTTAAATGAGGATTCTAGCTAAATAGTATAAATAATTTTGTCTGGCATTGGGAAAGTAATTCAAGGAGAGTGAACGAAAAAGAAATAAATTGTTAGTTATTTTGCAAAGAAAAAAACCAATAACCGGTTTCGCTATTGTTGCAGCTCATCAGATTGTCCCATTAATTTTGGTAAACAACCATCCAACGTCTTCAGTTATACACGAATCGTGGTCTATTAATAAGCACAAAACATTTTTATGCGCCCTCTGTACTCGAATGTAAACACTAACTATCGGTAGCTTTTTTTAAGTCTCTGACATGGTTAGTAAAAATTGCATTTCCGGACAAAATTTAATAACTTGTCAATGGCAAGATGGAAAAAAAACAATTGGCCGATTACTATAACACTAGCGGACTTTCTAAGAAACTACTACACCTAATGTGAAATAAGGAAGATCGTCAACAAAAACTAATGCATTTTTAGCTAAATGGTAACAAAAATAGAATAAAAAAATAATTATTTACATTCGAGTATAGAGGACGCGTGAGAAATTTTGCACTTATAAATACACCACGATTCGTGTATAATTTAAGAACTTGGTTGGTTTTTTACAAAAAGAAATGCGTCAGTCTGATGAGCTGCAACCACAGGAAACCGGTTATTTTCTTTTTTCTTTGCAAAATGACCAATAATTTAATTGATTTTCGTTTACTATGCTTGAATTACTTGTTAATTAACTTTTCGAAGAGCGATTCTGCATTAATTTGGAACTATCTTAATTAAAAACGCTAATCTAAACCCTTTTTATGTTATTCTCAAATTATACAAGTTCAATAAATACGCGTTAATCCGTCCTATATAAAAGTTTCCCTCCGTACGTAGAATATAGCCTTCACTGCGTTTATAAATTCTTTGAAACGTTTGCTGTTCGTTAAAACCACTTCTAATAGGTTCCTTGGAAAGATTAAAACTTCTCGTTTATTTAAATACTTTAATTGGGTTGGTTTTATTGCTCGTTTACTATGAAATTCTATTTTATTATCTACACGTGTTCGGTCGCTTTTATGGATAATGAAATCGTTCCCTCTAATTAAGTAATTCATAGTTCCCCCGTAACGTGGATCGATAATAATACAAACCGCTATTCTTCTTTTAGAGTCAGGCGACTGATTTTCTTGGCTGTATGAGTGGTTGCATATTCGTTGGGATGTTTTGAAATATATTTTGCGTTCCCATGCGAACAATAAAAATTCATGGAATTAATTACCGTATTTCGCCTTATTTATTGCTTGCATTCTAGGAATGTTGTGCCGTTGTCTGGAATATATATTTTTGCTTACTTTCGTAGAGTATTTAACATTCTATTGCTGGGAATGGTTTTACGTTGCGTACCTTCGTCGTTCTTAAAGATGTATAAATACAATTTCAATTTTTGGAAAATCTTTCTTATTTATTCGATTCCTCTTACTTATACGATTTTAATGCTATGCAACGTCTTTTGGGCGTTACAAAGTCACGATTTTAAAATGCGTTGTGTACTAGTATAGTTAAATTATTGGTTTCAGCATCCAGCCGTAGATAAATGCAGCCGCATTTCCACACCTTAAGATGATACCAAAGTGAAGATAGCTTAAGCTACGGTATATTTTTCTGTTTGCTTTACTGGTGTTGTTGTTTTGGAAGATAGACACTTCTTTTTGGTTGATTCCGCAATAACTTCTCTAACTTGTTATCTTCAGGTCACGGTCACACTTGTTTGAATTGTTTATAAATTAGGTATAGGAATATATAATTATTATCACAAAAGGGTAGTAATTCAAGTTTTGAAACCTCAACGGTGCTGGTTTTGTCTGGTAAAACCTTTTATTTATTAAATTTCAGAGAATTATGTTACACATTTATGGTAGTAATAGGTAAATAGACAATAAACGGGGGGGTTCCTAGTCCTTTAAGAGTACACCCCACACCCCGATTGCGTTTTAATTTGACTCAGACGGAAGTTTCACACCAAGTCGGAGTAAGATCACATGAAATTGAGAACCAATCCTATCCTTCTCGTGTTCAGCGGGTCCAAGCACTATAATCTGAAGACCATCCCCAAGAGGGTGGAATTTTGTGAATGACTCTTGCCACAACAAGCGAAAGGATCGTAATTTTAGAAGAAATATTTTAGTTGTGGACGAAATATTGTTTACTCGAAATGGAATTAACATTCTCGGAATATCTACGTTAGGGCTGTTGAAAACCCACATTGTATTCAGCAATCAAATTTTCAATACAAATCTTCGGCCAGTATATGGAGAGCAATTGTAATTGGGATATTCATGGAACCTTTTTTTTTATAGTTATTCGAACCCGATGGAGTGGAAAGCTTTTATAGCCAAAGTGTGGGACTCTCCTGGCGGCATACCCACTAAAACCACTCCCCCTGGCGGGTGCGTCTGCCAAACGGCTCCGCCGCACTGCAGCCTAAAAGGCTTATTGTACTAACACTGGTTAAGTATTATACCCAATTTGCAAAGCCTGCACCCCGAATTACAGAGTACAAATCCGTTGATGAGAGAGTATCGACTTGCTTCGGGTCTATCTTTGATCGCCCGAATAGGCGCCTCTAGATGGTGTCGGTGTGGAAGTCTCTGAACCAGGTCTTTTGCTGCCCCCGCTCTCCTTCTGCACCGAGTCCAAGTCCCAGCTTCGACTTTCTTTGTTTGCCTAAGCTTCCTACGCTGAGCACCCGAAAACCTCTTTGCTTGCAGTCTAGTGCCTGCAAGTTTCTTTATTGTTTTCTCCGTGTCTGGTGTATCAGACACCGGTCTTGCAAGTGGACTTGCATCCCGGGTCTGCTCCACCTCCATGGATATGTTTTGATTACCTGAGGTGTCCCCCATTGCTGGTTCCACCTCTTTAGGTTCTGTTTCACTTATGGTACCAATATTATTCATAATCGTTCTCATGAGTAAGGTGGGTGTAAATGGTCATCATGCCAGGTGCCCCCTGTTGGCATGGAAGGCGTTAATAAAACGGAGTGCCGCCCTGTTCCCCGAGTTCTGGACTGGTTAACTATCCAGCCACGCATCCCTTGGGCTCAGTCCTTCGCCATAGGATTTAGGATTTTTAGCGAGGTTGTCTCCTCTTGGTTCAGGCGGTTAAGTCAAAACCACCACATCCTCTTACCCGTGAGACATGAATACCACAGAAGGGAAGGCGCGGCGTGTCGGTGTTGTAGAATTGCTCCACCGGCTTCGTTTACCTCGGTGCAGGCTTATTAGCCACGAAACTACAGCTTGGGCTGAGGGGTTTGGTCCGCGGGATCGTTTTCATTTGACTAAAGGTTGGATTTTATCCCGCTCCAGCAGTCTCTTGCTCTCCACCATGTTGTGGGTCTTACATCACTCGGGCACTGGGTCACTAAAAGAGATAAGCTTATCACGATCCTTTCCAGAGTAGATAGCCAATCCCTTGGTCATATATCCTGGGCTTTCTCGTATCCTCTACCTGGAGTCGCGCCCAAAAGTAATCAACCGCATGGGTTCATGGGACCTTACATTCTGCCAGAACGTCTGACTGGCGAAAGCTATCAAGACTTTCTGCAGAACCATCTTCCTGAGCTGTTAAGAGATGTGCCTGTAATGTTTGCCAAAGCATGTGGATTTTGCAAGACGGGGCACCGTCTCATTTTAACCGGCCAATGCGAGCGTTTTTAGATAACAGCTTTTCCAACACATGGGTAGGGCGAGGTAGATCAACTTCGTGGCCACCTAAGTCACCAAACTTAAATCGGTCCGATTTCTTTTGTGGGGTTTCACGAAGAGCTTAGTTTAGCTCTTCTCGAGAGGATTTGGTTGCACGGATAGAGGTAGCTACAGCAACAATTAGGGGTGAGCATGTTTTACTATTAGTTGCTATTATTGAGTCATAAATACTTCGGGCACAGCTTTGTGCTGACAGCAATGCGAGAACTTTGAGCATTATTGTGATATTTGCACGCATTCTTTATTATGCAGGGTTGGACCTACAATTACAGCACTACAAAGGGCTCCAATTCGCTAATTTTTAGGTAAGCCTACAAAATTATTTTCAAGAATTTGTTTATTTTAACGAGTGCTATACTCGGTGAAAATAAAGTATCAACTTATGATATACCCTGTAGAGTTATTAAGTAAATTTGCACGATTTTCCTATGGAATAGAAAATTAATTTATATTAGTGTTATAACTGATTTCAATTTTTTATACCTACCTTGGTAATTATTTATTATATGTATTGTTACGTTCTTGATATCACTGTAACATACACTCAATTTACACTTCTTTATTCACAATTATTTACAGAGAATTTCTAATATACTGGAAGTCGCTTCTGGAGTTTATAACTGTCAATAATTACTACCAGCATTTACTACTTTAAGGTCTTTTTTAGGCGATGAGCTAACTGTATGTATCACTAATTAACGGTTGATGTGCTTTAAATTTATTTACACAAACACTAATCGACTATTATATCCTAATTTATATAGACAGTAACCGTATTTATTTTAACAATTTGATCAAATAATTTATTTCATCTCACTTGTGGATTAATACTTAGACTGAACTAACTATATATCACTACGAGTGGCAGCATTTATATCTGATAATATTCTTTCGATATTGTTTTAGTAGATAAGAGATCATATTTGAGTTTTCCTTTTGTTCGATTGTTTAAATACAGCCTTATAACTGTCGATCATACCATTGTTTCATAATGGCTTTATTCCTTTTGTTTTTAGGGTATTCGACACATAATTACAGTACTTATGCTGCAAAATCATTTAAATTATTAGTTTAAGATTTAATTTCTTGTACATCGTGTATATTTTGTATGTTTTATATTTCTATTATTTCTTATTTGTGTTGATAAACAATTTATAAAGCATTAATTTAAGCTTTATGATAAAGTTAAGAAGTTGCTGTGAAAAAAGGACCGACAAGTGATTCCGAAATATCTGTAAATAAAAATGGAGGTAATATTTTGTTTAAATTTACTTAGAATAATTTTGAAGTGACATACAAATTGTAAAAGTATAAAAATTGCCTGTTTGTTAATGTGTTTTATTTAGTACAAAAATAAGGAATTTAACCACAAAGCCATTGCAAATCTTGAGATATTTAAAGTTACAATCTATCGTTGATCTATTCATACGAGTATGACCTCTCTTTTTCGAACTTTCAATCTGAAGCAAACATTTTGCTTTTTAGTTTTCTTTCCTTTTGTGGATTTTGTTCGCCCGCTTTTTTATTGACGTTAAAGCTGTCATGGGATATAAATTACCTACCTTAGCAGCGCACGTCTTGCTACACTAAGCTTTCAAAGTTGTTACGTTGTCGTGGTTTTGACTAATGTTTGCACAACTCACTGTTATGGCTAAAGTTTTCCTTTCAGAACTGTTGAGAAAAGCATTTACACTGTTGGTGTATCATGTCGCAATCATAATTTTTCAGGGCGGATGGAAAAAATTTAATAATGTTTGAAAGATAATGTTGGACTCTCTAAAACTTCAGAGTGTCGTCGTTTATTCCCTGGTATAAATAATGACTGGAATTTATTATTGTGGCCATTACAAATCTTTCATAATTAAAATTCTTACAACTAGTTGTTTTGTGAGTCTTTTCAGCTTAATACATTAAATTTTTCTGTTTGTTAAAAAATCATTCAGAGTTACAAGCGTTACCAAAAAAGAAATCAACAAGTAAGAAATATTTTATATTACCTTCCTGAATTATTTGGTGGAGGAACTAAGTTATTCTGGTAGCGCAGGTTACTTAGAGCTAGCGCAGCCTAGCGTACCCCAAAAAATAGCTAGCGCAGGCACAGAAACTACATAATGGTAGATTCTTTTCCGGTAGAGCTTAGTTAACGATAACTCTCCCATGGTGAAGGAAATAAATTAAACTGCCAGCGCAGGTTACTCAGAACTCGAACCTAGAAACTACATAATGGTAATTTCTTTTATGGGAGGGCTAATTAACGCTAACTCCCTCCCCTCTCCCATGGTAGAGACATTAAGTTGTACTGTTAGCGCAGGTTACTTAAAGTTAGTGTAACCTAGCGCACTTCAAGAAATAGCTAGCGCAGGCATAGAAATTGTATTATGGTACCTCTTTTCGAGTAGGCCAGAATTAACGTTAGACTGCCCCTATGTTGAAGCAAATCAGTTATACTGGTACCTCAGATTACTTAGATGCAACCTAGGGTACCCCAGAAGTAGCTAGAGCGAAGGCGTTGAAATTGTAGTATGGTACTTCTTTTCTGGTAGGACAGAATTAACGTTAGACTGCCCCTATGCTGAAGCAAATCAGTTATACTACTGCCTCAGATTACTTAAATCCAACCTACAGCACCCCAAGAAATAGTTAGCGCAACCAGTGAAATAGCTAACTTAGTCGCTTTGAAATGACGGCGGGGGTGGGGGTGGGGTGTACATCATAGTTCAGTCCTTTCAAAGAAAGCTTCCATAATATAGTGTAACTACCTCTTGGGGTGTCCTAGCTATTTCTTAGGGTGACCTAGTTGGTACTAATTCTAATTAATCTGCGTCAGTAGTATAGCTGAAATTCTTCAACATCAAGGACAGTTTAACGTTAATTCATATCGACCAGAAAAAGTTACCATAATATAGTTTTGTTGCTTGCGCTAGTTATTTCTCCGGTAACTAGCTATCTCTTGGTGGTGCATTAGGTTGCGATAGTCGTAGGTACTCTGTGCCAGCAGTATAAATTAATTGTTTGAACATGGGGGAAGTTTAAAGTTAATTTAGTCATACAAGAAAAATTTTCAATATAGTCTCGTGCCTGTGCTAAATTTTCTTGGGACGCGAAATAGGTTTTGGGCCTCTTGGAGCGGGTTTTTGAAAAGGCTTCTTCCAAAAAACTCTTCTATCAATTTATTTGAAACAGAAATTACAATATTAAGTTTAATTACAGGTACGTTGTATGCAGTAACGTACTGGGATCAAAAATATTCTAAGTTGACTTTCACTTTAAATTAATTAAAATTAGGGTGAGTAGCTGAACGACCAACAATGTTAATGTTGTGAAGCTCTAGACTGACTGGCCATCTTGGGCTCCTGAGGATATTTATGCTATTCCTGCCCCTCACATTACTTGTGGGAACTGCAGATCTTATGTCTGCTATTTCTTTATTTAATACAAAGTATTACTTCTTAGTAATCTTAATTCTAACAATAAGTTTCTTATAATCTATTGTGACCTGCACCTGCAGTATCAGGTTGCGTCTGGAATACAAAGTATTCACATCCGTTCTCATGTCTGGTTTATGAACTTCCATTAACCTTTGTAATAATCTAACTTAAGATTTATTAATCCTCTTTGATTACATGTATAGCCTAATTTGGGGGATATGTAACTCGCGCTAGGTTACACTAGTCCTAAGTAATCTGCCCCAATGGTATAACTGAGTTGCTTCAACATGAGGCGGCCTTAATCCTTAATTCAGTTTTGTAAGAAAAAAGTACTATAATATAGTAATTTCTTGAGGTGCGCTAGCTGTAAATAATCTACGCTAGTAGTATAACTCAATTTCTCTACCAAAGGAGAGGGAAGTGCATTAATTTAGTCCTCCCAGAAAAGAAGCTACCATTATGTACTTTCTATGCCTGCGCTAGCTATTTCTTAAGGTGCGCTAGGCTGCACTAGCTTTAAGTTTGAGAAGTGTTCAACAAGCTTATAAAACAAATACGCAGAAGATAAGAGAAAACTTAATAAATCCTCATGCAATTACGCTTGTAATAAAAAGGAACAATAAACTCTTTGATAAGAAAACGCGCTTTCAAAGATGAAAAAATACATAAACGAAAACAGCATTCGTGTTACATCATTTATTTTGTACAATTCTTCAAAAGCTTTATCTATACAAAACAACAGACGTACGTTAAAAGTCCGGCCACGATAACAAGAGCAAATAACAGCATGATATGAAAATCCAAAAGAGTTTCATCAGAAATCAGCTTGAAAATGCTGGAAATATTAAAGACAAACGTAGTTGGTTGCAACAATCTATAAGATTGCTTGGAAAACCAATCTAAATGTAGTGGGAAAAAGCTATATAACACCCACCGGTGATAAGGCAGCTCAATCTCAACTTGAGGCACGTCGAATCCACAACACTTTTAATCAGATATCTACGCGTCATATAAATAAAATTTATATTATAGTGAAATAGTGCTGTGCAACAACTGCGTTAAGAATATATGAAGAGTTTTTGCCGTTTTTTTTCAAAAAACATGAGTAGAAATTGGGTAATTAATTTAAATTAAATATTTATAATGATATAGGGCTTCTAATTCTGGTCTGGAATTCTGGTACAATTCTAATTCTAATTCTGGAGCAATTCTAATTCTAATCTGCGTCTAAAAGAATTATAATCCAAAATACTAAGTCTGGTGTTCAGAAATTAATAATACTAAAGTGGTATTTAAGGCGTATACAGAGAAATATTGAATAAAGCACGAGATGATTTTTGGAAACAAGGAGTAACCGTACTGAATTATTGGTTCAACATAAGGAGTATAAAGCAGAGCATTGGTATTTGATTGAAGATAATGAGGGGGTGTTGATCCACAACACGAAACAAATCAGGTCAGACCTACCTAGTTTTAAGGAATCTTTTCTAATTTAAATTTTAACACTGAATTTATTAAATTTATCTAAAATTTGTAGAGTCGACAAGGACATTGAGTACGTTGAAACTTCCGTAATAATCATAAAAAGGTCTCGAACGTTCCAGATTTTTTTGTAAAGTGTGGTTTTTTGGTGACTTTATATTAAATTAAAAGGATATAAATTTTGGGATAAATAATCCATATTATATTAATTGATCGAAGGGTGTATTTAAAGAATTTCGAAAATTGTGAAGTGTAAATATTATTTCCTTTCGTTATATGAATGTTGATTGACTTCGTTTTATCAATTCAAACAGGTAATCATAAAGGGGTAAATGAAAATTGATCATCGTAACGTTGTGCACTTTGTGTAAATTAAAAAGGGCTAGCCGTGGCATAATAATTAAATTAGAAGATTAAATAGGGAAACACAGAGCGGTGGCGTTCAGTTGGACGTTTATTACACCGAGTACGGCGTTATCATATCAATTTTTAATGACGCAACAACGTGGGGCGAAAACTACATAGTAATATATATATATATATATATATATATATATATATATATATATATATATATGAATTACTAATAACGACCTCCTTTATTGTGATTTTCTAAAAATGTTGTGGGTTTTAGGTCGGCTGGATTATTTAAGAAAACTCTTTTTTATAAACCTGAGCTTTCGGATTTATTTTAATCCTTTTTCAAAGGTACTACAATAACAGAATTGATAAATAAACATTAAATGATATTGTATACTCACTAAGGCGAGGTTATAATAAATTGGCGATTAACATAAAAAGTTATTTTGGTTATAAATCTTCTAAAATGTATATAACAACTTCAAAATACAACAAGAGGTAAAAGTATTATGTAAATAAAATATCGATAATAAATAAAAGTCAAAAGTTTGATAGAAATTGTTATTAAAAGGCAACCTTAAAAAATGTTTACTATAACTATTCTGTGTATATATCTGCATGTAACACTGTGAGTGTATGTATGTATGTATGTATGTGTGTGTATGTGAGTGCGTTTTTTTTTGTGTGCGGTGTGTGTGTGTGTGGTGTGTGTGTGTGTGTGTGATGTTTTTTTATTATATTTATTTATTTTAATATTATTAAGAGAAATTCATCTTATAGATCCATTGACAAATTTGTTGCTGTGTGGTTGTTTTTATTTTTGATATTTAGAAGATACGTGTAGATACAATTTAAGTTATTAATATCTGTTCTTTTGTTCATAGTATTTTTTTGCTGGTAGATGTGGCACATTTCTAAAAACTCTCTTTTTGATTTTTTGTCTTCCATCTGTAATATAATCGGATTGTTAAAATCTATTTTATGGTTTTTAGTATTTACGTGTATACATAGGGCACAAGCATTTGGTTTTATACGTATATCGCTCTTATGTTGGGTTATTCGTTCCCTAAGGGTTTGTTTGCTTTGTCCTACGTAACACTCATTACAATCTAGACAATTGATTTTATATATGATGTTCTTTTTATTTAAAATAGGAGTTTTATCTTTAATTTTAGAGAAAATGTAATTTAAGGTTAAAGTATTTTTAGAAGTTATTTTTATGTTAAATTTGTTAAATACGTTAGTTAGTTTTGGTGTAAGGTGTTCAATGTATGGAAGAGATTTAAATGTAACTGTACTGTCTATTTGTTTATTATTATTATTATTATTATTTGTGTTGTTATGTGTATTATTATCTGTAATTTCTGTAGTGTGGTTATATAAAAGACGTTTTATTAATTTTGGAGGATAGTTGTTTTTTATTAAAATATTAAAAAGTTTGTTTAAATTTTTTTGATAAAATGTGTGATACGAGAAGTAATTTAAGTACCTTCCAGAGTTGTTTGGTTTTTGATACCAATCTAATAAAATAAAATTATTTGTATTTCTAATAAGTAACGTATCTAAAAATGGTACTGCGTTTTTATTCTCTACTTCTACGGTAAACTGAATTTTTTCGTGATAACTGTTAAAAGTATTAAGTGTTTCGGTAATTTTATTTGCTGGTACAGATGTAATTATGTCATCAACAAATTTTTTAATGAAGGGTAGTTGAAAAGGAAGTTTCTTAATTACTTCATCTAAAAGACTATCCATTACAATTTGTGCAAATATTGGACTTAAATTGGATCCCATAGGGCAACCAAAAGTTTGAATATAATATTCATTTTGAAGCTGAAGTAACTACTATCAAATATGAATTCTATTATATCTAAAAATAATTGTTTTGGAATATTACATATTTTTTTTATATTATGCCAAATGTTTTTGATATTGTCTAGTACTAATTGTTTTGGAATATTAGTAAATAGTGAAACTACATCTAAGCTTATTAAAACATAATTGTTTGGGAGATGAAAATTATTTATGAAATTGGTAAAATCAAAAGAATCTGAAACATTATAATTATTATTAGTTGTTGATTTTTTTAAAATGTCTGCTATAAATTTTGATAATTTTTCGGTTGGATTGTTTATAGACGCTACAATTGGTCTTAATGGTGTATTATTATTATTATTCACTACAGAAATTACAGATAATAATACACATAACAACACAAATAATAATAATAATAATAAACAAATAGACAGTACAGTTACATTTAAATCTCTTCCATACATTGAACACCTTACACCAAAACTAACCAACGTATTTAACAAATTTAACATAAAAATAACTTCTGAAAATACTTTAACCTTAAATTACATTTTCTCTAAAATTAAAGATAAAACTCCTATTTTAAATAAAAGGAACATCATATATAAAATCAATTGTCTAGATTGTAATGAGTGTTACGTAGGACAAAGCAAACAAACCCTTAGGCAACGAATAACCCAACATAAGAGCGATATACGTATAAAACCAAAGCTTGTGCCCTATGTATACACGTAAATACTAAAAACCATAAAATAGATTTTAACAATCCAATTATATTACAGATGGAAGACAAAAAATCAAAAAGAGAGTTTCTAGAAATGTGCCACATCTACCAGCAAAAAAATACTATGAACAAAAGAACAGATATTAATAACTTAAATTGTATCTACACGTATCTTCTAAATATCAAAAATAAAACAACCACACAGCAACAAATTTGTCAATGGATCTATAAGATGAATTTCTTAATAATATTAAAATAAATAAATATAATAAAAAACATCATACACACACACACACACACCACACACACACACACCACACACAAAAAAAAACGCACCCACATACACACACATACATACATACATACATACACTCACAGTGTTACATGCAGATATATACACAGAATAGTTATAGTAAACATTTTTTAAGGTTGCCTTTTAATAACAATTTCTATCAAACTTTTGACTTTTATTTATTATCGATATTTTATTTACATAATACTTTTACCTCTTGTTGTATTTTGAAGTTGTTATATACATTTTAGAAGATTTATAACCAAAATAACTTTTTATGTTAATCGCCAATTTATTATAACCTCGCCTTAGTGAGTATACAATATCATTTAATGTTTATTTATCAATTCTGTTATTGTAGTACCTTTAAAAAAGGATTAAAATAAATCCGAAAGCTCAGGTTTATAAAAAAGAGTTTTCTTAAATAATCCAGCCGACCTAAAACCCACAACATTTTTAGAAAATTATATATATATATATATATATATATATATATATATATATTGATGTGATTAAAGAGGCTATAAGAGATCAGTGAAACACAAATTCTATAAATAAAACCCACCCAAAGAGAAGGAAACCGGAAATAATGAAATTTCACGATATTTATTGTTCCACCCTGAATATAAATAAGCTATTAAAATGCAAAGTACTAGAAATAACTTAAATTTAAGCCATTCATTTCATTTATCACAAAAACACATTTCCCTTATATGCTACAATCATTAAGATATAAATACAAAAAGTCATTTAATTCGCGTCGGAACAATATCAATTTATTGCCTTTATTAGTTAAAAAATAAAATGCATTTTCAGTGTGTAAATTATGCGTTGGAACACGTATAATTGCCGTAAAAACCAATCGTTTATATTCCTATTAAGATGCAAATCTTTTTGCATTTGCGAAACCGTTAAGAAAGCAATTGAAGTTTTAATTAATTGTGTAATTATGCCTAAATCAGTAGTTTATTAGTATTCAAATCAACCATAAATAAAACAAACGCGTTATTTAATTATGTGCAGATTATTCAACTTTATTTTAAGTGTTGCAAACACCACATTAATCTAGAATTTTTCTAATTAATAAAGAAAATACCGTCATCTGTACTGTCTTTTTCTTGTACGCTTCTCCTACTGTTCAAGTTTCACAGCCGTACAGTGCTCCACACTTGCTGTAGGCAATCTTTACCTTGTTTCTATGTTTGTTGTCTATGAACACAGTAGTTGTTTTTTCTTGTTAAATGTAGCACGACTTTGTACTAATCTTTGTTTTATATCTTTTGCACCTTTCCCATCTTGCGGTATTTTGCTTCCTAGATAGCAGACATTTTTTACCTCTTGTAAGTTCTCGTTTCCTATTTATATTCTAGTTTTTGATTTATTTTCCTCGCCTTTACATATCAGTACTTATTTATTTTTGTTAATTTCATACCGTATCTCTATGTTAGAACTGTTTTTATTTCATTAGCAGCTGCTTCTAACTCTTCCTTGCTAGATGTTAATACCGCTATATCATCTGCAAATCTAATCATATTAAATCTTTTCTCCCTGCATAATAATTCCAAATGACTTCCTGAATTTGACAGTATTCACTGCCTCTTCGATGTGCAGGTTAAAAATTAACGGTGATAGGGCACATCCCTCTCTTGCTCCTTACGTTTCTGCTATAATTCTATTACCGCTGTTTGCCCTTTGTATAAGCTATGTACTATTCGTCTATCCCCAAACCCCGCGCCAATCTTTTTGAGTATTTCGAACATTTTTTTCATTTTACGTTGTCTAATGCTTTTTCCAAATCTACAAACCATATATACTCGTTTTCCCCTTTTTCTATTGCTCTCTCCATTATCACCCTCGGCGCTAAAATAGCCTACCGTGTTTTCCTGTTTCGTCTAAGCCCAAATTGATCTTCTCCTAGTATTTCTTCAACCCGTTTTTCCATCCGTCTTTATACAATTCCAGTTAGTAGTTTTGACATGTGTACTGTCAAATTTATTGTTCGAAAATTTTCACATCCATCCGTGCGTTTTTTTTTTAGTATAGTGACTATGATGTTACGTTTGAAATCTTTGGGTATCTCGCCAGTCTCATACATAAAGCTTACACGTTGGAGGAGGCGTTCCGTTACTGCTTGTCAGACGGGTTTTAGAGTTTCTGCTTGCACCTTATCTATACCCGGTGCTTATCATTTTTCAGACCCCTAATACTAATTCCAACCTGTGTATAGGATATCCCATGTCTGATTTTAATATATTTTTTATGTGAAGCTTTCGTTACTTTCTTCTAATTTCACTGCGGTCTGGTTCAGCTTTTCCGCATTTTCATTTAATTTTGTGAAAATTTCTTCTAACATATCTGCCAGGCACGCAAAGTTATTCTAGATGCTTGACTTGAAGTTCTTCAAAAGGAAAGAATATCGCTTGCCCATTTTTTGTTGTTGAGTCTCAATTACAGACATGTCAAAGAAAATCTCTCAAATGTCTTTTTAAACTACTATCTCGCAACTTGGCACCAGTGTAAAGACAACTCGTTTACAAAACAATAGTTCTTTATTAACAACTGATTGCACGAACCTTTTCAACAACTCGTTACTACTTTGAAATTCTTAAAGCACTCGCGACAATTTTCTAGCTAATCCCTAATGGTACAAATATTAACTTCTTAAATGCTACCGAAACACTATAATTAATTTATATTGATCACTACAATAATATATACCATCTAGAGCAATTTCTATTAACAGTATGTACTACTAGTAGACGCTTTGCGAGAGTTGAAGCAGGAAGCACATTCCTCCACATTCCTCCACATTCCTTCACATCCCTCCGCATCCCTCCACATCCCACCACATCCATCCACATCATCCACATCCCTCCGCATCCCTTCACACCATATAGGTAAAATCACCACAACGCATGTTCTCGGATACTTTTTCAAGGTCGTGATGATGTCATAGCCTGTTATAAATAAAGAACAATGTAATACTATCCTAAAATTTTAATTGGCGCTGACCTAACCTATCAATTTTTTGTGCTATCTAACCTAAATCCACACAACTCTAACTAACCTAACCTAATTCCGGACCACACTAGCTAACCTAACGCCTGACAAGTCCAACTAACCTAACCTAACCTAACTTCAGACAACACCAACTAACCTAACTCCAAACAACGTAAATTAACCTAAACCCTCCTTCCTCCACCATACTTGGTCCTTCTCTCTCCTCTCGCATCCGTATGACATACATCCGACATACATCCGACATATGTCTAGTATACATCCTACATATATCCGACATATATCCGACATATGTCCAACATATGTCAATCATATGCCAGGCATGTCCACCAAGTGTCCAACATTCGGACTAAGTCCGACCTAGGTCGGATTATTCCGATCTATGTCGAATTTTCATTCGACCTAGGTCGGATGTAATTTCACCCTATGAGGCACTTTCACCCTATGAGGCAATTTCACCCTATGAGGCAATTTCACTTTTTAGGACAATTTCGCCATTTTTATATAGCTTTACTAAAACAGAAGATACGAACTATATATAAATCTATTTAGTGTAGGTAGTATGTGTTCGTAAATATGAACTTTTAATTCTTTTGGAGTTCGATTCTACCATTCTATACCTGTTTTATATTTTATAAATTTCATTTAGGTTATGTATATTTCGATGGTTGTGATAATCAACAGTAACTAGTAACTGCAGCCTTTCATATAGGTAAAATCACCACAACGCGGCTAGTTTTCCAAGGTTGTAGTGATGTCAGCCTTTTATAAATAAAGAACAATGTAATACCATTCCAAAATGTTTATTCTGACATTACACATAACAAAATTTAAAAATATTTAATGCCAAGCATTGAGCCATTTAAACTTAATTTTAATACAAAGTTTACACAGAAAACAGTCCTTTCTTTATGTTTGTTTGGAGTAGTTTTAATTTTATCTCATTTTATTCGCAGCTTAAAATTCAAATCAACACTCAGGTCCTCTATCTCCTTTTCTAGTCAATAGTTTGAAACATAGAGACCGTCTAGGTTTTCGAATTGTAAAATGTACCGAAGTTTGGCGCTGACCTAACCTATCAATTTTTCCTAAGTCCACACAAGTCCAACTAACCTAACCTAACTCCAGACAACACTAGCTAACCTAACTCCTGACAAGTCCAACTAACCTAACCTAACTCCAGACAACACCGACTAACCTACCTCCAAACAACGTAAATTCCCAAAAGTGGTGGACATGCAACTACGCAACAGTGAGTGGGAGAATAAGGATTTCTTCCAATACCGACAAGAAGAAGTCGATCAAGCTAACAAGATACGTATGCAGGATATAGTGGGAAAGCCGCGATTAAAAGATTTTCACAAGCTCGGTGGAATCAAAGACTTTATATATAGAGACAAACTTCGGTACATTTTACAATTCGAATACCTAGCCGGTCTGTATGTATCAAACTATTGGCTAGAAAAGGAGATAGAGGACTTGGGTGTCGATTTAAATTTTAAGCTGCGAATAAAGTTAGATAAAATTAAAAACACTCCAAATAAACATAAAGATAGGTCTGTTTTCTGTGTATAACTTTGTATTAAAATTAAGCTTAAATGGCTCTATGCTTGGCATTTAATATTTTTAAATTTTGTTATGTATAATGTCAGAATAAACATTTTAGAATAGTATTACATTGTTCACGACCTTGCAAAAGTATCCGAAACTAGGTAGCCGAAAGCATAGCGTTGTGGTGATTTTACCTATATGATGTTGGTGGGATGTGGATGATGTGAAGGGATGTGCAGGGATGTCGGGGAAGTGGAGGGATGTGGAGTAATGTGGAGTGATGTGGAGGGATGCGGAGGTGGAGGAGCCGGGAGCTGCCTCCTGCCTCAACTCTCACAAAGCGTCTACTACTACTAATTTATTTCATATCACAACTTTATACTCGAATAAAAACATGATGTAATAATCAAAACTTTAAATTAGAATTAAATCTCAAAACCCTTAACGACAATTCATACATTATCCAAATGTTTTAGATTATCAATCGAGTCCATCTCAAAATGTCACGCGACAAGCTGACTTTCAATTATCCTTTCAATATTCCTAACAAAAGTTGATCGTATGGAAAGATTTATTGGACAACTATTAATTCGGAAAATGTCTTAAGTGTTGGGGTAACTTCGTTGCCGTCATCTTGCGTAACCCCCTTCACATACTACTGAATATCGATGAAATAGGGTATATATATAGAAAACAATAGAAGGGGAGCCGAGATGTATCCAACAAGAAAGAGCAGCGACTATGCTCGAAGGCAACAAACATAGAAAGAAGGAAAAAATTGTTGAAAACATACGTGTGGAGCACAGCACTGTATGACTATGAAATGACAATTGGAGAAACGGACAGGAAAAAGATAGAAACCTTTTGGAATGTGGTGCTTCGGTTGTATGATAGACAAAGTTAGTAACAACGAAGTTCTAGAAATAATAGAGGAAGAACAATTTCTATGAAATAGGAAAAAAGAAGGATAGGACACTTTCTAAGGGGAATAACGTGGGCTATATTACAAGAAGAGATGGGAAAAAAGAGAGGTAAAGATAGACCTAGATTATTGCACTCAAATGAAAGGATGTAGGCCGTGGAAATTTCAGGGAAATGTGTAGGTTAGCTCAGAATAGAAAACAATAGAGGTGCGCATCTAACTAGTGCCAGGACTGAAGATCTAATGATAATGATGATCGTACTATTTATTTTTCTAAACGATGTTTGCTTTTGGCATTGGTAAATTCGCGTAGCAAAAATCATATCTTTTGAAAAATATTTTCTAAGCCTTTCCACCATCCTTTTTTGATGACATGAACTTACAGAATTGTTTTTATTATTTATAAACGAAATTGACTTATTTCCATATTTTTGTTCCACACAAGTCGATGGTTTTCTTGCAATTAACTATCCGCTGTTTTCATTGGAGAGTGAATTGTGCAAGTTTCAATTCAGCTCGTCTCAAACCCTAAAAAGAAATTTTGTCAAACTTCACCTGAAGATTCTCACATAAATCATATGTGCCATAAAGCTATTACGAATCACGGCTTTGTATTTAAACAACTTTAAGGGTGTCATAGACAAGTTCTTCTCCCTTACATCTAACAAAGATGTTCTCATAGAGATGAGGGACGAAACTTTGTTCTTGTGAATTGTACTGGAGTTTCCCAAGCGTTACGAATACAAAACCACAATACAAGCAATTTTAAAGATCAGACAACAATGATGAGAAAGATCACTGACGACAGCTGGGTAATTACGTTGTCAATGTTCTGCATCACAACGGCACTAATATTTATTTCCCTCCTACATGTTTTTATCAATTTTCAAGGAACGATTAGGGTTGTTGAATGCATTCGAATGAATACAATCGGATGGAACGTCCTAAGTAGTATGCTCAATGAAATAGAACTTCGCTATTTCCGGTTTCGGTAAAAATTAACGAATGGTGGTGGTATGATATCGATGTTTTCATCACTTGAAGCTTTTATTTAATTAAGCAGCAATGAATAGTGATTTCTAAATATTTACCGTGTGTTTTTTATTTGTGTGATTGATGGGCCGCAGGCGTAAATTTTACGAAGAAGCTATTTTTCATTTATGAAACCCTTAGAGTCTGATTTTAATAGCTCATTTTAAATTACTAAGCGATCAAACAGTCGCTCTTCTGTAATTAAAAGCAAATCATTTGCTAATGAAATGTACAAACTACTGGGTCGTACAAAATGAATTTTGGCATGGATTTTTTATAATTTTTTATTTAATCAATAATTATGATTTTAATTTTTTTTAATAAATTCTAACGCCTGAGCATTATTTGAGCAAATACTATGGCGGAGAACAGAATTTATTAATTTGAGTTAGTTAAATCAGCTTCGCGAATATACCCTTGAATTTTATAGAAGTTTGGGTGGTTTACATTCAATAACATGGCTATTTCAATATTTCAATGTGATATTTAATTTGGACAAATAAATAAACCGAAAAATACCTAATACATTTTTTCTTATAAACAGTATTCAATTAGAAAAATCATCTATAAAGACCGGGAACATCACCGTATACAATAATTGTTTGTATAAATCGATATGGGGTGCAAAACCACATAATCGTATAATTAATACGTTTACACGAACCGAAGACATTGAACTTGACCATAAGGCGGCTTTTAGGCATTGAATGCACAAAGTGTGAGAACGAAATTTTTCAAAAAGAAAGGAGAAATGCGATAGTAAAAAAGTTACGAAAAAAAAACATTGATCGAAAGTGTAATCGGCCCTTATGTGGGCTCTTTGACGAGGTGGCCAATGGCAAATTGTTGTGAACTATTCTGGATAAGCAGACCAGGAAGTTCACGTACGTAGAATTATGGAATTATATTTGCGTCGATCGAGCATCGGTAAAATGGAATTAACCCATATTAAAGGTGATAAACGTATTCTACCCTACCAATAAACACTGGAATTTAAATTGATGGAATGGGGTGATCTAACAAGCCGATAGTTAGTAAACAGATGAATTATTGGTATTCTTGAATGTACTTAATTAATTTAAATGACTAAGGATGTTATCATTTCCTACTTTTACTTAATTAAGTTCAATCGTGCAAGTTTCTATATACAATAAGGATAACGGTTACAGTTCAGGACCTCCGGCAACGAACTGTCCTCGTGATTTCGGTGGTTCGGTTTTTCCAATTTCTGTTGTACAGTTGCATCCAATATCTTTGTAATGCCCTAAAGGAAACAGGTTAGGAGATAGGAACGAGAAACTCGAACACCACATCGAAAAACGCGGTAACATACTCTGAAAAATACGACCGCTCCGTAAATTCCGGTACTGAAGTGTTGAATTTAAGTTTATGTAATTACCCCATCGTCTCAACACTTATTTGTCCCTCCTGGGTTGACTTTTTCAAACCGACTAATGTCTTACAACCAGTTCGATTAGAGAACTTCGTTACTTCAATAGCGCGTGTTCACATAATTTTTCCGAGAGCGATAAAAATCTCAGAAACGGTATCTTAACGTAGTTATACATAATGAAACAATTTTATTCTTACAATGTAAATTAGTATATTATTCAACATACGGTAATGTAGGCAATAACTCACGCAGATGAAGTTTGCGGCACGAGCCGAAGGCGAGTGCCGTAATTCATCAACTGAGTTATTGCCATTACCGTATGTTGAATACTATACTTTATCTACGACTATAAGCACAGTAACAAGTTTTAATAAACACATGTAATCAAGATTATTTAAAAAAAATTATAGTACAAATTTGTTTGACATTACGTAAATGTCAATGAGCATGGCTACTTTGATATTTTTGGTAGGTAATTAAATAGAAATATAAGCTGGAAGCTGAGTTATTATAACTCACGCTCATAACTCACGGTGTTTAATTATGAACACTATTACTTGTTCAAAAGTACATGAATAATGGTATTATAACTAAATAGGAGTAGATAAAATAATTTATAAAATAACCAAGGTCGAATATACAGAACAAAAATAATTCCTTTACATTTTTACAAAATACCATAGATTTAATAAATATAAGAAATGGAAACTAGGATATCCAATAAATGAAAGGCATGTTACGGGTTAATTCACTTAACCGGGAGCAAGAAGTGGAATTCAACTGTGAGTACTGTTTAAGTTTTCCCTTCTTTTTTTGTTCACGCTTGATAAATATGTACACATAAACTCCTAAATATAAATTATGATTGGTCCGTAGACGACGGAAGTAGTTGTATTTATATCTAAGCAAAGCATTATATGAAAGAGAGCTTGAAACTGTGAAAGGTTAAGAAAGATGTGCGTATTAATTTAAGCGCAAGCTTTATTTCTGGGATGTATTTGCTAGTAAATTTCTTTGTGTAAATTTTTAATAGACAGTAGAATGGCGAAAGCAGAAGTTGTTTTTCTTAATCCTCTTTGGGAATTAAACCACTCATAGTTTTTAAAATCATCTTTATTTACGTTGACTTAGGATTGTTGTCAAAATAAGTCATGGATCGAAACGTAAATAAAGATTGATAACACACACACACGGGACCTCTATTTTACCTCTCATCCGAACGAGTGTATTTTTGTGAAAAATGCTCGCCTAACATTTTTCAAGCGAACCGTGTAGGGATTCGAACACGTGAGCTTGGGCGTAGTAGTCACATACATAACAACTACGCCACGGAGCGGCCAATAATGTGCTTACCGCAGGGTTTGGATAGGAGGTTTGTTTAATAGGATGTCGATCAAAAATTTGTTGGTTTGTTGTGGGAAATTGGTTACAAGGAACTTGATGTTGGGTAGGAGAGTGAAGGGGTCCAAATGGATAATTAATTTAAGGTGTGATTGTAGGAGTAGGGTGGAGGTATATGAGTAAATAAGATGGAAGGGTGTTTCTAGGGTCTGGTCGTTGTATGGGCAATTAGGAGATGGGATTAAATATAATTGATATAGTTTAGCTCTGAAGGAACCGTGTCCGGTAAGAAATTGGAAGGTTGATATATGGGAGTGCGCTATGTGTGGAGGAATATCTGTGATGTTGTGGAAGATGTCATGTGTAAATCCACCGGTTTGTGAGAGGGTCCAAGATTCTTGCCAGGAGTGGATGAAGGATCGGTGAATTAAGGATTTGATATACGTTCTGGGAAGTGTATAGTAATCATCGTGATAGGGTGTTGAGTCGTGTAAGGATATGGGTTTGTTTTGTTTAAGGTTTCGGATTTGAATACATGAGTGGAGAGTTTGTACGATAGGCGGGATGTGCAGGAGGATTTAGAGTGCGGACGTGGAAGCTGTTCTATACGCTCGGGAATGGTATAGTAGGAATGGTCGTATAATTCCGTCGAGTTTGTGTCTTATGGAGGGTGCGAACCAGAAATCTACAGCGTGTTGTGTTGGTGAGATGTCCGCATTTTGGAAGTGAATGATGGATGTTGTGTATAATGGTTTTGGTTTTTGTGTGAAGTTTGATCAAATGGGTACACGTATTAGTTTTGAGACGTGAGTCTAAGTGCAGTCATAGGTATTGGGCTGTTGTGGAGAAGGTGATTGAGTGTGTCGGATGTGGACTTTTGAACTGCATCGCAGGTCAAGGTCGGGTTTGAAATGATTTATGGACCTGAGTTGCGTTCAAATATGTATTTTACCATAAAAGGCTTTCTGAATTCGTAGTTTGAGTTTACTAATTCTGGTGCTGGCAATAATAATTATTATGATAAAGAAAATGCTCCAGTTGATGCAGAAGTGCAGTTTAAACGTGATATAAAATTTTCTCAAAGGTTTTTGGTATGGCTTGCAAATTTCAAAAAAAAGGTCGATCTAGATTCTATTTATTACCTTCAGAAATGCTCTCAATATGGAAATATGGGATGAGGTACAAATCTACTTTTGCATACCTCCATTTTAAGGTACTGGTAAAACATGTATGCGGGGAACGGTCTTGCATCCCCACTCGCGCTAAAGAATCAGTTTCCACTGGCCGACGACAATTAGACGATTGTTGACAGCTAACCGCACAATTCCGAACAGAAGGTCACATAAATGTTCAGAAAAAGGCGCTTAATTTAAACACAAAGTGAAATTACATATACAAATTGAATAGTAATGGGAATTTGATAGACGTCAAAATTAGACATAACTCTTGCTATTTCGCATTATGCTGTGTTTTAGAGAAGCATAAAATTACATACAGTTCTAAAGAGAAACATACACCGAATGTGTGCAATATTTCGCACATTTTTCACTGAGTTGGGTGGATAGGAGGCGATAAGAGGAAAACGTCAAGTCGTGTTATGAATTTTCGGACTGACGGACTATTGTAAGAGTAGTCAGTAAATACTGACATAAATAAAAATCAATTACATTTGAAATTAGTCACTTATAATTGTGTTCATTAAAAGAGAAGTACGCAACATTTTGGTGACGAGGCTATTTTATTAATTGTCAATCATCAGTGTAGAGTTGAATAGTGGTTTATGTCAGTTTCACGAATTCGACTGTTCATTCCTCTATTGGACATGTAGAATCTTAAATTCATACTTTAACACCATTTGTTTGCGTCTGGAGTGGATAAGGCAAAAAAAGAAGATAAGATCTAAGCTACAACCATACTTTCATTTTCAGTAGGATTGTCAAATTACACGCTAATCAGGACTTGTGCCTCGCCTAAATCTCAGGAGTCGATGATTTCCGATGGCCCGGTGAAAATTTTATTAACCACTCCAAAATCAAACCAAAGACGGTTTGAGAAAGATACAAAATTTACAACCAAAAACAACAGCTTGGAAAGTCAGTCACCGTCCTTCTGTCAGAGTTAAGAAAGTTAGCAGTCACATATAAATTCGAAAATTTAGAAACATCACTTGGTAATAAATTTTTCGTCGGTCTGCTATCATAACTAGCTCTTTACACTTGGAAGATAATAAGCTTTCGCTGGAAAATGCGGTCACCATTGGAACTAGCCAAGAAGCTGCGGAAAATTGTATACGTTTAATTCTCCAAAGCAATGGAGTCGATTCTTTTCCAGAGTATACCAACAAGATATCCAGTCAATTCAAGACACAGTCTCATCAACGTAAACAGTCTAATGATCACAACAAAAATATCGAAGTCAAAATAAATGAACCAACCGTTTCTATAGTACTGGATAGTTGATCAGGTCGCGGATTCACCTTAGTCACCACTTGACCAAAATTAAGTTCACCACAACTGAAGAAAAGCAATATCAAGTTTTCTACCTATACTGGGGAACAATTCCATGTTACGGGCCAATTTCCTTATACATTGAAGTACAGTGGTCAGTCTTGTCAGCATAATATGCTAGTTACTAACAACAAGTCTGTTCGGTCGAGACTGGCTCAATAAATTCCAAATGAATCGGAGTCTAATTAAGAAGCAGTGCTTTCAATTCAATCAAATCAAACCTCTCCTAAATCTAAAAAGGCTCCTTAAAGACTGAAGATATTTTCATTCAAACCGCCAGTCAACTCAAACAAAAAATGTCAAGGCTAAGCTCACTTTGAAAGGAACCACACCAAAATTCTTTAAAGCGCATCAGTCTCGTTTGCAATTTATGATATAGTAGATAAAAAATTGAATTGATTGGAAAAGTTGGAGATTCTCACTAAGGCGGAGCATTCAGAGTGGGCCCCGCTAATTGTTGTCGTCTCGAGCTCAGATGAAAAGATAAGATTTACGGGCGATTTCAAAAGAACAATAAATGCTCAACTCTATGTCAACCAGTAGAATTATCATTGTCAAAAATGGACGACACATATGTTTTTTATTGAGTAACGGTGGAAGAGTCTCGTTGTAATTTCTTGCTGTAAAACACTCGCTGAGGTTTACACCAGTATAATGTATTGTCTCAATGTATTGTAGCGTCTCTACCGATTTTTCAAGAATTGATCGATAATATGTTAAGGAATCCTTATGACCGAATCATTTGTAGATAATGACAAAACCAGTGAAAAATTTGAAAAAGAATTTCTTCTTAACGTACAATCCGTATTCAAACGAATACGCAATGTAAATTGTGGTCGTACACAATAAAGGTATCATTTTATACAGTAATTCTTAAAGTTCTAAGATCAGTCATCTATTCAGAAGGAATCCATCCCTATCCAGAAAAAGTTGAAGCAATTCTGTCAATAAAAGAACCAGAAAATGTCCCCAAAGTCAAATGCTTGGTTTAGTCAATTTTTATGGATCCCCTTTATCAATTTACCAGCAAAGAAGTAGAGTGAAATTGGTCCAGAGTTTGCAAGTCGGCAATTTCAGAAGTCAAGAATCACATCAGTAACAATTCTGTTTTTGTTCGCTATAGTCAGTGAATACCTGTCGGAATCAGTTGTGATACGTCCTCAGTGGGCATTGGAGTTGTCCTCTTTCACCGTTATGAAGATGGAAGTGAAAAACCAGTAGACTCTGCTGAGAAGAATTATCTGCAAATAGAGAAAGAGACCTTGCCAAATGTCTTTGAAATGAAGAAGTTCTTGAAATATCAATACGGAAGAAAGTTTATCTTAATCGTTTATCATATCCGCTTTGGAAGTAAAAGCGATGCCCTCTCATTAGTAGCTACCCGTCTACACCGTTGATCATTATTTAATTATGATATTGAATATCTTTACCACTCACTGATGAAGAAGAAGATGAGAAATCTAGTCAAGGAGTCAAAAGAATTGTCGGAGGAAAACTGTTAACTTTCAAGAAATTCCGTCTCACCTTATCCTGTGATCCAGTTATGTCAAAGATATATTTCTTCATTCAATGTGGATGGCCTCCAACACGATTCGGCTCACTTCAGTTATTGTCATGAATATAGGGTATCATCAAGAGGAGGTTACGTGTCGTCGTCTCGTCAAGTTTACGTGTGTGTGTCTTGAATCAACACCACGGTAGTCATGAAGGTATTGTTAGGATGAAGTCTATCGCTTGCCAGTTCATGTGGTGGTCAGGAATTGATTCAGATTTCGAGACGCTGTAAAATCATGTCATATCTGTACTACAAACAGAGATAATCTAACAGTATTACCCTTGCCCCCGTGGATATTTTCTGAGCAGCCATGGCAAAGGACTCATCTTGATACTGCAGGTTCGTTTCACAACAGCATGTGGTTAGTCATGGTGGTTGTTCAACTTTGGAAGGACACCACTTCATCAAAAGTCATCTATTATATTCTAGATTGGTCTATCTGATACCATTATTACTCACAGTGGTCCTACCGATGCACTCGAGGTGTTTTGCCGAAATAACGGAATTTGTCAAGCAAAGAGTAACGTTTATCATTCTCCGACGAGGAAGCGGAAAAGTTTGTCAGAACTTTTAAAAACGCTTTGCATGCCGATGAAAACAGTTCATGCCTCAAATTGTCGTTTTGTATTTTTCTGCTAAATTATAGGATTACATCACATGCAACAATAGGAGTTTTGTCATCAAAGCTAGTATTGAAGAAAATATCAAAGACTGCTAGATTTATTAAGTCCTGATCATTCTCATGAGAACAGAAAGGGCAACAAACCCCAAGAATTTTATCAATTCATCCTAAATCAATCCGTATGGTTTCACTCTTTCTCCTAAAATCAAAGCGGAGTCTTGGGAAAATAGCTAAAGTTCTGGATCTCTTAACTTATATAGTGAATGCTGACGATTGTGCAAATAAACTGCGTCGACCATATTCTAGATGGAGAAGTTGTCAAACTACAACATATTCTAGAACCGGTCAATCGTTAACTGGTCAATCGTTATTGTCCCATTCACCCCCTGAGCCGAATGCTAATCGTCGTTATCCTGAAACAGTTTTAAATATTTTAAGCATACTTAATCACAATTTTATCACGCAACACGCGGTACTAATGCATTTTTTAAAAAATCTAAGTTGTTCCGCTTACTAGATGAAAAGGGTGAAAACTTTTTGTATACGGTTAATTTAGTTATCGTCCCAAGAGAGATTTAGAGATGGATCTGGGCTGAAATTTTCTTAGGTACACGGAAAACAATTTAAATTAAATTGGGACGCCACTCTATCTAGCAAATATTAATTTAAAAAATTATTTTTGTGTAGATACAGAAATCCCTTTTATGATTGATGACTCTAAATTTTTCTGCTTACACTCTTGGATAATTGATCAGACCTCTTAACATAGGAAAAATTACCAGAGTGATAATGCATCTATTCCATAACAAATAATTTGAATCAAATAACAACAATATTCAACAAATAAATTATATCACAGATTCATTAGTTTTAAAATACTTGCACAAAATTTTGTTACATAATAGTCATGTTTTTGAATGATTGTCAGATCTGACAGTCACGTACAAATTTAATAAAAAAACTGGAATTGTTAGCCATCTTAATATAAAACTTTTTTCGTTACTAGTAAGGCATAAACCTGTCTAAGCTTCTATATAAGCGAGAGCTTCTAATATAACAAAATTAAAAGAATGATTTCTCTTTTACAAAAGAAATATATATATTTTCATGAAAAATTAATGAAATTAAGTGAGATTAAGACATACTACTAACAGATTCCATCAACTGAAACAGTGAGCATTTTTACGACTGGTATTTTGACCACATGCGGAGAACGTGGTTGTTAAATAAATCCCGTTAAGGATTCGGTAAAACTAATGGACTCACTCTTAACTACTTGTTGCCGATTGCTAGCATTGCGTTGGTTATGATTCGGTTTCAGCTCGTCTCGTGCAGTTCACCCCAGACTGACTCGTGGAACTTATTGACCGAAGAGTTTTTTCATTGACCTAAGAGTATTTGCTGACCTGAGGGTGTTGACTAATATAAGGGTATTTGCTGATCTGAGGGTATTTGCTAACCTGAGGGTGTTTGCACATCAACGACTCCCATCCCACTTGGCTCAAAGATTAATGTGGAAGTTTAAGGAATAGAAAATAACCTATGAAGACAATTCGATCGGGGAATTCTTATCTACCTCGAATTCTATACTAAACAGAACAAATGTTTGGTGACCACGCGCCGTGTTTACGAAACAAGTTGAAAACCTTGAGATATGTAGGTATGCACGATAGGTTATTTACATGCACTTTTAATTATTAAAATGCTATTTAAAATTTCCTAGGCAAGTTTTCAAAACACATGAATCATTTTCAGTACTATTATTGTGGAGTTTAACCTTGCAATTTAATTCAATTGGGAAATTACAGATCGTTTGTTGTTTTCTATATGAGACCAAATATTTATTAAGAATTCGAAAACTCTTACTGGTTTGGAAATAAATAATTTTTAACGAATTTATTTATTTTTGAACTTGCCTTAATACAGCTTTGTTATACTGCAAAGAAATTTTGTTACACGCAAAAAAAAATAAAATTGTTAGAATTCAGATAGTCAGCGTCGTCATCCGGACTTTCAGTCTTGGATATTTCCGTCGCAGAAATTAAAAGGGGAACGAATGCAGTGTCCCGGAGCACATTCATATATTTGTTATTGAGTTTTGTGGAAATCCAGCTTATACATGGCGGCCAGAGATATTCTGGGATATATACAAAAAGAAAATAAGAAACCATGGATAACAAAGGATATCCTGAATTTAATACAAGAAAGACAAGAATATAAATATAGATCAGACGAAACAGGAAAACAGAGACAACAAAGTCATAAAATGGGAATATAATCGCAAATGCAGGAAAACTAAAGAAAATTGGATTGACGAAGCATATAAACTAATTAGAACGAATTTTAGGGATATAAAACCGTATAGCAAAAATATAAGGAACGCAAGAGGAAACGTCATTATAGAAATGTAGAGAAAGTGGTTAGGTGGCAGGAATATATAAAGAATTGATATGCAGGAGAGGAACTAACAGCATTACAACAGGAATGAAACATTAAAAATGATGACTTGGGATATCCTATACTGTGAGATGAGTTTGAATTAGCATTAAAGGTTCTGAGAAACGGTAAGGCGCCGGTTACAGATAAGGTGCAAGCAGAACTCTAAAATCCGCTGGACAAGCAGTAACAGAACGTCTCCTCCAACTTGTAAGTTATATGTATGAGACAGGCAAGATACCCAAAGATTTCAAACGTAACATCTTAGTAACCATACCAAAAAAGAGAGGCGCGGATAGATGTGAAAATTTTCGAACAATAAGTCTGGCATCACGCGTGTCAAATATATTAACTAGAATTGTACAAAGACAAATGGAAAAAACGAGCTGAAGAAATACTAGAAGATCACGGGAGGCTATTTTAACTCTGAGGGTGATAATGGAGAAAACCATAGAAAATGGGGAAAGCGTGTATATAGGATTTGTACATCTGGAAAAAGCATTCGAAAATGTAAAATGGAAAAAAATGTTCGAAATACTCAAAAAGATTGGAATGAGTTATAGGGATAGACGGATAGTTCATAGCTTATACAGAGAGCAAACAGCTGTTATAGAATTAGAGCAGGAACGTAGAGAAGTAAATATTAGGAAAGGGGTGAGACAGGAATGTGCCTTATTACCATTAATTTTTAAATACTGTCAAATGCAGGAAGACATTTGGAATTACTATGCAGGGACATAAGATTAATATGCTTAGATTTGCAGATGATAAAACGATATTAGCATCTCGCAAGGAAGAGTTAGAAGCTGCTCTCAGTGAAATGGAAAGAATTCTAACAGAGAGATACGGTATGAAAATTAGCAAAAATAAAACTAAAGTTCTAGTATGCAAAGGATGGGAAACAAACCAAAAACAGGAATACAAATAGGTAACGAGAACTCACAAGAGGTAAAGAATTTTTGCTACCTAGGAAGCCAAATAACGCAAGATGGGAAAAGCACAAAAGATATAATACAAAGATTAGCACAAGATCGTGCTACATTTAACAAGAAAAAGCAACTACTGTGTTCAAAGACAACAAACATAGAAACAAGGAAAAGATTGCTTAAAACATATGTGTGGAGCACAGCACTGTACGGCTGTGAAGCCTGGATAGTAGGAGAAGCGGAGAAGAAAAAGGTAGAAGCCTTTGAAATGTGGTGCTACAGACGTATGATGAAGATATCATGGACAGACAATGTTCAGAACAAAGGGGTAATAGAAATAGTAGGGGAAGAAATAAATATGTGGAAAACAGTAAAAAATAGGAAAGATAGCATGATAGGTCACATACTAAGACATGAGGGAATAGTGCGGAATATATTAGAAGCAGAGATAGGAAAAAAGAGAAGCAGAGGTATACGTAGGTTAGACTTTTGCACACAGATAGTGAAACATGTAGTATGTGGGAATTTCAAGGAAATGCGTAGGTTAGCTCAGAATAGAAATCGATGGAGGTACGCATCCAACCAGTTCCAAAACGGAAAAACTAATGACGAAAAAAATTAATGTACCTAAACATGATGATTATTATTATCAACTACAGGTATTGGTCTTGCAATATTCTCAACAAATGTCTAAGTTTTGGGGGATCCTTGGCAGCCACAGGCTGCTTAATCCCCCACACATGCTTTACGTGTGATTTTTCCAATGCTCCACCCGAAGGTACTACATTGGCCAGGAAGCGAGTTTATTTTTTACCTGGAAAATTTGGAATTTTGCCGAACCCTTGCTGTTCCAAGCACGGTTAGGAATCTTTAACGTGCGTGACAACACTCACACACAGGACCTCCATTAACCTCTCATTCGAACGAGGGAGTATTTTTGTGAAAAATGCTCGCCTAACATTTTTCAAGCCATACCACTTAATCTCGGTGAAATAGTGCATACAATTAGAAAACAGTAGAAGAGGAAGCGAACTATATATAAGCTGTTATGGGTATTTCAGGAAACTGTAGGCTAGCTCAGAAAATAAATAAGTGGAGGTACGCGTCCAACTAGTTTCAAGGCGCAAAATCTAATGACGAAAAAATCTGATGGTTATTATAAACAACTACAGGTATGGGTTGTGAAATATTTTCAACTAATGTTGATCATGCGAAATGTTATATTAGAAAAGCTATTAACTCGACAAATGTTTAAGTGCTGGGGGAACTTGGCAGCCACAGGCTGCGTACCTCCCTTCACATACCACTGAATATCGGGGAAATAGGGTATATTACTGTAAAAAAATGGAAATTGACCGAACCGCATCTAACAGAAAAGAACAGTTCAAAGACAACAAACATAGAGACAAGAAGAAAATTGGTGAAAGCATATGTGTGGAGCACTGCAGAGTACGTCAATGAAATAGGGACACTAGGAAAAGCAGACAGAAAGAGATAGAAGCTTTCTGGAATGTTATGCTTCAGATGTATAAGAATGATAGCATGGACAGACAAGGTTAATAACAAATAGTACGGGATATATTACAAGCAGAGATAGGAAAAAAGAAGTAGCGGTAGATCGGGATCAGACTTTTGCACGTAGATAGTGATAGATGCAGACTGTGCAAATTTCAGGGAAATGCGTAGGTTAGTTCGGAATAGGAAACAATGATGGTACGCGTCTAACCAGTTCCAGGAGTGAAAACCTAATAATGATGAGTTTGGTGGGTCGTAGGTGATGTGGTTTGGAGGTATGGGTGGGGGTGTTGCGCAATTCGTGTCAGAATTGTCAGGCTGACGAAGGTGGTTAGCAAATACTGGAATATATAAAAATTAATTGCGTTCGATTGGTCACTCATAAACACTCATGCACACAACACGGCCCCAACGAAAGATTTTTTATTATTTAAAGCAAAAACTTTATTTAGGTGGATGGACTGCCAATTTATCCGAACTAATTGACATAATTAACCCTTAAGTACTACCGACCAAATATGATTACATTGGTACTACAGACGGACCAGTCAGACCCAATATTTAATTGGCAATTAAATCAATTTAGAAAAAAGCAAATTGTTTATTTTCTCAAAATACAAGTAAAATGCACACACTTAATGAACTTAAAGTAAATGAACTATCTTAAATATAGTTGGGGCAAAGTTTTTTAGCACATGTTAAACAAATTGGTATTTTACGTCTCGCAGTATGTGTTAGTTTTGCAGTCCTTATTCCCAGGACATATACCACATCTTTTCCTTTTTGATAGGGTAGTAGTTTCCTGACGTTCAGTGATATGATCTAGAACTATACCAAGGATATCTGCTGTGAGACTTCGCAGTTTGCGTGGTATTTTGTTGTTGTTGATTCTGCGAGTCATATGTCCGGTACAAAGACTACGACCAAGTTGATGTAAGTAATCTAGTCTTTTAATTTCCTTACCATTTGAAGAAAATTGATATAAAACTCGTGAATTGACCCCAAATGCATTCAGCATCATGTGAAATAATACCATTGGCCAACGTCTTGTTCTACGAGATGTAGAGTAATTGGCACATTTTTGATCTAGTGAATCTACACCGGACTTAGTTGAATTATAAAATAGAATGATCTCAGGTTTTTTAGTTAAGGCATCTATGGATTTTTCATTATGCATACTAGATGTTAAAATAACTGCTTTCCTTTTTTAGGAACATATGATACAATTGTATCATTCGAAGTAAATCCAAAAACTGAAGTTTCAACTTCACGTTCTTTAGATGGCAGAAATTGAGGAGGTATAAATCTTTTATTTTTCTTCGCTGTTCCTACATATGTCAATTTTATCTTTCTAAGTTCTTCAGTTAATTCAAAGGAAGTGTACCAATTGTCTCCTGTTATATTTCTCTTAGTGCCTACTATGGGTTCCGTTAAACGAAGTACAACATCAATCGGTTTAGAAAATTTGGATTCGTTTTTCCTAATACTCTTTCCAGTATACACGTCACAATTGAACATATAGTGTGTTTTACAATCCGCCAAAATTTATATTTTAATGCCATATCGCGCCGGTTTATTAGGCATATACATTCTAAAAGCACATCGGCCTCTAAAAGGCGTAAGCATTTCATCGACTGTCATGTATAGACCTGGTGAATAACAATTTTTTGAATTTTGAACAAATTCTTCGAAAATATCTGAAATAGCCGCTAATTTATTTTCTTTAACTCTTTCCTTCCTGGTATCTTCACTATCAAATCGAAGACAGCACAGTGAAAAACAAAATCGCGCCAGAGACATGGTACAACGAAATATATCTCTACCAATTCCGTTAGTTGCCCATAAAGACCGTAAATCTTTATGACCAGATTTGAAGACTCCTAATAAATAAAGAAGACCAATAAATGCCTGTATTTCAATCTTATCAGTAATATTAATAAATGAAGCAGAAAATTGAGATCTGCTGTTTCTGCGCCTTTTAAATTTACTATACATTACTTTAATGTTCTCAATTTTGAGGTTAGTCCAAACGACAACTTCTGAAATCATTCTATCAGATATTAGCAGTCTCCAAGCTTCTAATGGAGATGAAGGAGGATTTTGTCGGGCTGAACCTTTCAAGCCTGACGAAACTGTTCTTTGCTAAAGTTTTTCCTCTTACTGGTGCATCTTGTGCTCATTTTGTCCTGTCTTTTCCATACCACGCTTTACTGTTCGTTGTCGTCTTCACTCTTCCATCTTCTAATGACTGAGTATTTTCCTGTTCTTCATCGCTTTGATCAGAGGAATTCCATTCGACTTCACTGTCAGAATCATGATCACTATGTTCTTCAAAATCATTTTCCTCCTGGTCACTTACATCGTCAGCATTAAATATATTTTCGCACGCTTCACGCCTATCTTCTGCTAAAGATACAACATCGTCGTTATCTGAACTGTCGTTATCAATGCTATCATCGAAGTCCTCCCAAAACTCATCATTTTCAATAATTTGCAGAAGTTCTGCATCAGAAAGACCCCTTCTGTTTTCCATTAACCTTAAACAAATGTAACCGATCATAAGGAAGATTTAAATCATAAAATAGAGTATTTTACTTGCACGTTTGCACTCTAAATATGCAAAATTTAAAACATGATAATTTTCCACAACTACCAACAATACTTACGCTTCTACTACAGACTGGTCGCTCAGACCCAAAATTACAATAATACGGTTAAAAAATCGCTTTACAGACAGGTATATCACCTTACACGTTTCACAAACCAACTGATTTAGGAATACTAAAGAGCACGATGCATACAGACATGAGCAAAGCAAAATTCTACATGTTTCAACACGATGCTGGATCTCAGAGACCCGTCGGTAGTACTAAAGGGTTAAATTAAAACTTCACCAAACATCCGTCACTCTTTACTTCTTTAGAAGTCTAATGGCTTCTGCCAAAACTAAAATTCTGAAGTTAGCGGACTGAGGGCTAATATTTCTTTGCAGTTTTGTAATATGTACCCGTACAGATTTCATAATAAAGGTTAATTGTTGTAGAGATTTATAGTGACCATGCCCATATATTCTAAAAACAATATCCTTAAGCATATTGTATAAATTGTATGTACAAATTCCATACTGTTATGAATCTATTATCCTATTGTACAAAGTCGCTTGTTCCATACACTTTTAGAATTTAGTGTATTATTCTTTATAACTCAGTAATGCACTTTCCTGAGGCAAAATAATTTAACAAGAATATCCAGTGAAATTCTACTCTGGACCCTTCCTTTTAAATAAGCTGGTGGGTCGAAAAGGCGCCCTAAATACACATACCGACGTAATAGTTATTTATTAACAGATACACCTACTACAGGTATGCCGGAGGTCTTACTTTCAATGCAGGTAGATGTCCTCTAATGGTTATAGTAGGTGGTTGTGACTTGGTTTCATTGTATAAAATATCTCGTGGATAATTCAGGAACCATCAGTGCGAGACGGTCATATCCGTTGTAACTTTCCGGTGTCTGTGCCCAAGTGCACGCATGGGAACTTAAGCTGCCGCCGGCTGCGTATTCACACTTCGCTGGATTGCAATTCCACAGTGCTGTATTTCAGTGCTAACTGAATATTAATTTAATGTCAGTAATTTCAAAAAATGTACAGAATCAAGGCAATTAGAAAGGTTGGATTCAGTTTACGCTTAGACGAATTGAATTTCGTGCTTGTAATTATGTGTTACAATTAGGTGGTCTTTGTGTCTTTATTTACCAAGTAGAACAAATGTCAGTTTAATTAAATGGATGTTTATGGTTGGATTAAACTTTAGATCAAAATGTTACTGCTAGGATGGAAATATTCTCACCTATTTTTTCAAGAGTAGTTCGTTAAATTTGCATATGTACAATACGGAACGGAGCGATTTACAATTTACAATTTCATCATCATTTTGTTTTCGACCCTACTTCAAGCCGGCTAGACGCAGCTCTAACTTCTTTTCTATTCTGTGCTAATCTAAAAAGTTCTATCTACCCTTCACAACCTAAATTTCTAATAATTTGACTAATATAGCTTGTTCTAAGTCTTTCTATATTCTTCTATCTTTTTCCTATCTACCTGGCTCTACATAGATATTAGCAACCTGATGGTTGTTAAAGAACTCCAACATGTTTATATGATTCCCATCTATAAGGAAATGAAATATTACCTGATTATTCCCTCCAAAAAAGGAAAATTGCTAAATTATATATTATGGTAAGCAACGAATCGCTTCCAACATGCCAGAACTCTAATTGTAAGCTATGTCAAGGTGACATTTAGTTAACTGATTTTTATTTATTTATTTTTATTTTGTTTTGTTTTCGAACTTACTTAAGGTCGGTTTCCCGCAGCTCTAAATTTTTTCTATTCTGAGCTAGTCTAAAAAGGTCTACATACCCTTCACAACCTAAATCTCTAATAATTTGACTAATATAGCTCTGTCTAGGTCTTCCTACTCTATTCTTATTTGGTAGTCTATAATCTAAAACCTTACTAAATAGTCCCTCATGTCTTAATTGGTGCCCTATCATTCTATCTCTCCTGACGTTTAATTGTTTCCACATATAGGGTTCCTCACCTATCCTTCTATAAACTTGCTCATTTGTTACTCTATCTGTCCAACTAATCTTTAACATTCTCCAATAACACCAAGTTTTGCTTTTATCTTTTTCTTATCTATCACTTTAATTGTTCAAGTCTCGCTACCGTATAATAGAACGCTCCATACATACGACTTTAAGAACCGTTTTCCAATATCTAAACTAATACTATTAGCTATTAGTAAGTCTTTCTTTTTCAAAAACATTTTTCTAGCTTGAGCTATTTTAGCTACTATATTCCTTCTGCTACGTCAGTCCTTTGTAATTATACTACCTAAATATCAAAATTTATCTACCTCCTCTAACTCGGTATTACCTATTTTTAATTTTGGTTTAGAACTAGGCTGTAACTCACTTGTCATTATCTTTGTCTTTCCTGAGTTAATTCTCATACTATAGTTACTCTGTATTATCCCATCTAAAATATTTAAAAACTCTCCTAACTCTTTCCTAGACCTGCTATAATGGTTATATCATCTGCAAAACGTAACATGTCTATTTTATGTCCCTGTACACTATACCTATCTCTTTTCTCTCTCTAGCTAAGTTTAAAGCTTCCTCAATATAAACATTAAAAATCAAAGGAGATAGTATACAGCCCTGTCTAACACCATTTCTAATCTTAGCTTCCTTTTCTATTTCATCAAATCTAATTACTACGGTTTGCTTTTTATATAGACTGTAAATAATTTTTCTATCCCTATGAGAGATTTCTATTTTTCGCAAAACCCTGAACATAACAATCCAATTAACCTTATCAAATGCTAGAAACGTAAAATGAGTCTTTTAATTTTTTTGTAACCTTTTTTCTATAATTATCCTAATCATTACTATCGGTTCTCTAGTCCATCTGTCTTTACGAGAACCATATTGGTCTTTATCTAAATAATTCTCAGTCAAAGCTTCTAGTCTATTTTTAATTATTATTGTTAGTATTTTGGAAGCGTGGGAAGTTAAACTAACCGTTCTAAAATTCTCACACCTATCAGCTCCTGACTTTTTTGGGATATAGATAATGATATTTTTTTTGAAATCTATTGAGACCTCACCTGTGTCATATATTACTTTTACTAGTTCATATAATCTGTCTAAAGTTTTCTGACTTGCATATTTTATTAATTCTGCGGGTATATCGTCTATCCCTGGTGCTTTATTTAGTTTAAGATCCCTAACAGCTCTATCAAATACCTCTCTTAATATTGAGAACCCTATTTCTACATTCCCTTTTTGGTCGTTCTCTAACGCATCCATATCGTCTCCCTTATATAAATCTTCTAAATATCTTTTCCATCTATCTGCTACTTCAACTTTATTTATTAGAAGATCATTATTCTCATCTTTAATACCATTATATTTTTTCCTACCTTACCCGAAAACCTTTTTAACTGCCTTGTAAGCCCTGTCTGTCTTATCTACTTTCACATAATCTTGTATTCTCTTACAATTCTCCTCCATCCATTTATTCCAAACTTTTCTACACTCATGTATTATCTTATTTATAACCCTATTATATTTTTGCTTAGTTTCACTATCCAATTCTCTGAAAGGTTTAAGCTTACTTCTTTTCTATATTAAATCTAATATCTCCTTTGTTACCCAGGGTGTTCTCGCTTCTACTTTTTCTTACCTATAGTCTGTGTTGCTGTATCACGTACAGCCCTTTTTATTTCTTTCCATCTATTTTCTACGTTCCCTTCTATAGCTATCTCTTTGATCTTATTATCTAATACTTGTTTATATTACTCTTTTACCTCACTATCATTAAGCTCATCTAGATCCCATCCCTCTCTTTTTCCTTTCTCAATTTTTTGAATTTTAGCTTACACTTTATTTTAACTAAGTTATGATCGCTATCTATGTCAGCCTCTGGATAACTACGACAGTTTTTAACTTGGTTTCTAAATCTTTGTTTAACAAATATAATCTATTTGGTATCTAACCCTATCACCTGGCGCTTTCCAGGTATATCTTCTTCTAACATGTTGTTCGAATTGCGTGTTTACAGTTACTAACCTGTGGTCTGGTAAAACTCAACTAATCTTTCTCCTCTATCATTTCGTTTACCATACTCAAATTTTTCTACCATTTTTTCCTCACTACCTTCTCCCACTGACACATTAAGATCTCATCTCCCTTTTTCTCACTATACTATCTATATTCTCGTATACCTTTTCCAATTCCTCATCCTCGTACTGAGTTGTTGGCATGTAAACCTGTACTAAATGAGTGTCTATGGGTTTCGTACTCAATATAACCATAATTATTCTATCACTAAATTGTAAGTACTCATTAACTTTACGTCCTAATCTTTTACCTAACACTATTCCTACCTCTGCCTGTCCATTAGTTGAAGAAGTTGTAATTATTCTATAATTATCTTTCCAAAAGTCATCACTATCTGGCCATCTCACCTCACTAATACCTAAAATGTCCAGCTTTCCTTTTTTCATTTCGACTAATAAATTGGTTAATTTATCTACTTTAAGTAATAACCTTACATTCCAATTCCCTATCACTAAATCGAACCGTTGTTTTAAATTCTTACGATGACGAGCCCCAAGTACCCCCTGCTGGAGATCCGAATAAGGGGGTATTTTACCTCCGGACAAGAATTTTACTTGTGAGCTCTCCATCATATATAGTTCGTGTTTTAGGTCACGCATACCTGGGAAATATTGTGGTAGGTTCCTATATCTTTCCACAACGCAGTTTTTAAAGATTTTATCAAAAGACTGTATCTGTCACGCCCAACCCCCAACAACCTTGTAAATTATTGAGGATCGCCCGAGATCAACCGATTCTCCTCCAACATCTTTTACCCAGCAAGGCCGCTGCCCCTTGCTGCGCCTTTTAATCGCCTATTACGATAAGCAGGCTTACTATAGTAGTATTTTTTGTCCCCTACTATAGGGAGAAATTTACAATTTGACAAAACATAATTTACGTTTTCGATTCTGATGTTTTCATAAAATTTACTACTTGAAACAGCATAGAAGTAAATACTGAATGTATATGTCTCAGTTATTTGAAATAGCGCGATTTTAAACTAAACCCATCACGTCATAGGATCGACTCAAGATAACCAGTGTGAAATCAGCTCCCATAAATTGGTGGCAAAAATTACGAACACGCCTGTACGACAGTATGGGATTCGTTGCATCAACGTTGCCAAATTAAACCGTTCACTCAAAGTTAACGGCCAACTTTCCAGCATATGTAGACAATATCAAACCGCAAGTTGTTTTGCAGCTAGGGCGTTTGTCAAGTTATCAAAGAACATTGCTTTATGGCATTTGTAGAATGAAGACAGCACATTAAGAGGCACGAAATCAATTTTTAAAACTGATTGTGCTCATCAAGAGGCTGAAAGTTAATATCAAACTTAATACATTTCCACAGTGTATTGTACACGCTCGTACACGACTTATAGCATTTACTTTTATCAAAAACATGCTTTATAACGTTTGTTAGAATGAATTCACTACATTCAGAGGCACTAAAACTATTTTTCGGAATTGATTGTACCTATCTGCAAATCCTAAAAGTTAATATGAAACTCCCTAAATTTCCATAGAGCGTTGTACGCGACCGTTTGACCGCTATGGCATTTACCAAGTTATCAAAGAGCATTTCTCTATGGCATTTATCAGAATAAATAGATCACATTCAGAGGCACCAAACCAATTTTTCAAAATTGCCACCTCCCCCCCCATCCTACCCCTTACGTGACGGCTGAACGTTAACATTAAACTTTCCAAATTTCCACAGAGTGCTGTACGCGACCGTTTCTCCTCTCCTTAAAATTAAACTCTGTAAATTCCCTTAGAGTGTTGCATGCGACAGTTTGGCAGCTATGACATTTGCCAAATTTTCAAAAAAATTGCTTTAAGGCCTTTATCAGAAAAAATACAGCACATTCAAAGACACAAAAACCCATTATTTTAAAATCGATTGCACCAGCTCATAGAAGGCTGAAAGTTAACATCAAACTTCGTAAATTCCCATAGACTGCTATACGCAACCGTTTGGATGTTATGGCATTTAGGAAGTTATAAAAAAATATTGCTTTATGTTGTTTCTTAGGAGAAATACAGCACTTTCAGAGGCACAAAACCCATTTTTCAAAATTAATTGTATCTATTAGGGAAAGCTGAAAATTTATATCAAATTTCAGAAATTCCCACGGGGTGTTATACACCATCGTATAAGGTATTTACCAAGTTATAAAAAACATTACTTTATCGTATTTGTAAGAATGAATGCAGTACACTAGGGCACAAAAACCATTTCTCAGAATTGATTGTACCCATCAGAAAAGGCGGCAAATTGACATTTCGTAAATTTCCATAAAGTGTTATACGTATACGCGACACCGTTTGGCCACTGTGGTATTTATCAAGTTATCAAAAACTGCCGTATGGCGGTTATCAGAACAAATACAACACGTTCAGAGGTAGAAAATCCATTTTTGAAAATTGATTGTGCCTATCAGGGAGGGCCGAAAGTTAATATCAAACTTTGGAACTTCCACAGAGTGTTATACACGATCATGCTGTGGCTAGGGCATTTGTCAAGTAATCAAAAAACATTGCTTTATTGCATTTGTTAGAACACAGCACATTCAGAGGCACAAAAGCCATTTTTCAAAATCGATTGTACTCTTTCAGGGAAGGCTGAAAGTTAATATCAAACTTCGTAAATTCCCACAGACTGTTGAACGCAAGTGTTTGACCGCTGTGGCATTTAGCAAGTTATGAAAAACATTGCTTTTTATCATTTTTCAGAATAAATACAGCACATTCAGAGCCACAAATCCCATTCTTCAACATTGATTGCACCAGTCAGGGAAGATCGGGAGTTAATATCAAACTTCTGAAATTTCCACAGAATACATGATCGTACGGTGGCTAGGGCATAATCAAAAACATTGTTTTGTTATTAGAATACAGCTCATTCAGAGGCACAAAACCCAGTTTTCAAAATCGATGGTACCAGTCAGGGAAGGTTGAGGGTTAATATAAAACTTCTGAAATTTCCACACCTTGATGTACACGATCGTACGACGGCTAGGGATTTGCCGAGTAATAAAAAAATATTACTTTATCGCGTTTATTAAAATACAGCTCATTCAGCGGCACAAAACCCATTTTTCAAAATCGATTGTACCCCCTCAGAGAAGGCTGAAAGTTAATATCAAACTTTGTAAATTCCCATAGACTGTTATACGCAACCGTTTGGCCGTTATGGCATTAACCAAGGTATCAAAAGACATTGCTTTATAGCATTTATTAGAATGAAGACAGCACATTCAGGGACACGAAATAAATTTTTTAAAATTGATTGTACTCATCGGAGAAGGCTGAAAATGGATACCAAATTTTGTAAATTTCCACAGTGTTATATATGACCGTACGACTGTTATGGCATTCTCTCTCGTGACTCCTTATCTCGTCAATATATATATATATATATATATATATATATATATATATATATATATATATATATAGTGAATTGAGTATTCTTGGGAATAAAACAGCGATAAAACTATATTCTCTTTATTCTTTTAGAACTCGAGCTTTCGAGAATCTTTATCTCTTCTTCAGGAGTAAACTACAAATAGTGGTTGTACATAATGGTTTATACTTAAATTACTTACGGATGTGAGAAATGGATAAATTGTAAAAAAATTTTATGGTTTGAAAGTTATTTTCTATTGAATGAAAAGTAATTTGTCAATGTCAAATTTTGAGTATTGTGATGTATTTGATATTTGAATAAATCGTTGTTGGACATGAATTTTGGATCATGTGTTATTTTTATTTTGAATATTAATGGGTTTCTGGTGACAGTGAAATTATTTGTGGTGTATTTAAAGTGGAAACATTGCTGAAAATTTTGATGTGTTGATTATGGGACGTTTTTGAATTGTAATTGTGATGAATTTGAATGTATGGATGAATGGTGAGAGGAGATAGATACTGGAAACGTGTCAATTGTGGAAAGTGATGTAGAGAAGTTGTATTTTAATGTTTCATGTTTTTGTCTATTTCTAGAAGATAAGCATAGACGCAACTTAAATTGTCAATGTCTTTCCTTTGATTTAACGCTTTTGGTTCTTGTGAAATTCTTACCATTTCAATGAATTTTCTTTTATTGGAATTTCTTTCAAAATCTAGAATTTGACTATTTTCGTAATCCATGTTGTGACCAGTTTCTATTATGTGGCGCGAAAGAGCTGAAGAGTTGATCATCCTTCTTGTGTCACTTTTGTGTGAAGTGATTCTTTGGTGTAGTGTCCTTGATGTTTCACCAATATAATGTTGTTTGCAATTGTAGCAGGTGATTTTGTATATTAGATTCGAGTTGAATTTCTTCGGTATGGGGTCCTTGACTTTTGTGTGTAGATTTCTGCCAAGTTTTGTGTTTTTATCGCTATTTTGATGTTCGGGTTTTGATAGTGGAAGATATTCTTTGGTAAGACCTTTGATATATGGTAAAATTGCAAATGTTTTGATGTTTTGTGATTGTAGATCAATTTGATTTGTACATTCTTCGGATGTTGTGGGTTTTTTGTTGGGTGTGTTATGAATAAGTTTTTTTAAAAAGGTTTGAAGATTTGAAATAATTTAGAATTTAAGGGTAACGTATATTTATAGGGGATATAAAAAAGTCAAGCGAATGAAAATCAATTTAGATGAAGGTGAAGACACAGGTAGACCTACTTGCTAATTGTTAGGAATAAAAGAAAAGATTATAGATCCTTAATATGCTAGCGTCCTAGAAATTTGCCATCAGAATCTTCTAATTCATAAATCAATGGAGAAACTACACAAGTTGCTTCACACAAGGTACTGGGAAGTTAATTTTGCAACAAATTTTTTTAGAATATTAGATATGGGACCGTTTGATTTCACATTTAATTTCGAAAGCTGGTAGATAGTTTTATCTGAGTGTATATGTAGGTAATTTACAAGATAAAATTAGACACAGAATGTACAACGAAAAAATTGATATAAATATTTGTTTATAATTTTCAATATTTCAGAATTAAATGTTTTTTCTTAAGAAAGCAAGCGTCAAGCACCTGATAAAAATATGTAATTAGATAGATTTTATAAATGCAAATGCAATCCTGAAAGTTTACCACATAAAAGAAAATTTTAAATCAGTTTATGTTGCTAATCAAACTAAGCAGGAAGTCGGCCATTTTGAAGTTAGTATGGAAATAATCCAATCGAAATCATTAAAATTTTTTTAGACCAACTTAATTTTAAATAATATTATTCTATTATTTTTTTTAATTCGAAAAGAGCTACACCTTAAATAATAAATTATTTATTAGATAGATAATTAAAGCATTATAAAAGTAGAACCACAAAAATGGGCGCCAATTATAAGAATATAAACAAATGCACTGTAGTTAATCTCAGCTCGCCTAGGGGGCGTAATAGGTTTTACAGAAATTTTAACGATGTAGCAAATTCATTTTAAAACATGTTTACTTTATGGCCATCTTTTGGTTGGTCTTAAATAGAACCAGCCCAAATGACGTAATTTCTTCTATCTTGTCCAAGAATCTCCGCGATGTTTGGTATGTACTATATCGATGATCTAGTCTATTTGAAAATCTAGGTCGTCTACATATGCTTCTATCTCAACACTCTACCGTATTCTAGAGCCTGTGTCAATTACCACACTTTTTAATTGGAAACACGTCCTCTTATTATTAAATCAAAATTTAAATTCTTTTATAATATCCATATACGCAACTTTTCCGTAATTACATATAATTGAAATTCTTTAAGAGTATTTTCACAAAATACAATCCTTTAATTATTTAATGTGAATGAAATTCTTTTAATAATCACTCGTTTATGCATCAAGCTTAACCAATACCTCTTTTGTTATCTAAAACACGATTCTTTATGAATTAAACGCCTTTAATAGTCACTTGTTTATGCGTCAAACGTTACAGGGTACTTCACAAATATATTCTTATACAAGTAAATATCTACTTAAATTTAATTCTTTCTCGAATTTTCTCGAAATGTTGAAGTAAAATCTTTATCATACGCTGTAAAATGACCTTAGTATTACCTTTAATTACAGTACTATATCACACAAATATATGTAATACCCTAAATAAATTATACAAAAGTTACCTAAACATAATTATGTACTAGAATCATTTGTGAAGCGATTTTGGAGCGTAATGGCCTCAGCTGGATTTGAACCAGCGACTTCCTTATTTTCTATCTAGCGCTCTAACAAACTGAGTGCCTGTGTAGACTTTAATTTTTTTTAACCTGCTTTGATGCATTTCAGTTACGTTATATTTGCGGGTTTGCGGACCATAACTACTACAAGGTCGATGTCCCAAGGTGCGGGACATTTTCTTGCATGTTTGAAAATATATTGTTGAGGTTTTTCGGGTCTGAGATTGTACAATAACGTCGAAACCACTCGGACAAGTTAAAAGATTTCCAAGTACCTGAAATTATTTATGATAGATGAGCTCCCCAAACGCTTGTCATATAAGCGTATGCCATAAATTGCACACCATTTTTTTGTGTATGAAAACACCACTAAATGTACTTGTCTGCTATGAAAGATATTGTTCGGTTACAAAGTATTTTTAAGTGGAACTAGTCTATAAATGATCGTTTCTGAAAGCGATGTAGCAGAAGGCTTCACATACTTTGTTCATAACTTTGCTCAGTTGCTAAGCAATGAACAATTGATTATTATTAAACCCGAGGATCACCGGCCATCAATTCATATTACCAGTTTTGCTTTTGCAACACCATTGTAAATAATGGTTTTAATAAGCTAGGTAGTAAAAGCATAAAATACAGTCATCGATAACCCAACAAGCAATTCAGTTTTATACACGCTAATAAAACAACCCTGCCATCTATTTTACCGCAACCTATTTACAAAATTATAAGGTAACGGTTAGTTTTAAATACGTCTGGTACACCGCTAACCAATTACAATTAGCCAAATTGACTTTAACTATAAATAAGTTTTCTTTCAACTTAAACTTAAAATCCTAAAATTTAAAATATTGTGACCGAAGCGACGAGAGTAAATATACAAACTGGTTGTAAAGAACTTGTGATTTTTATTTGTTAATGACCTTTTATTTATTTAGTAATTATTTTATTGAGTTAGGTGTTAATGGAAAGCTTACAAAAGAAAAAATCGTCTGCTAATTTTGGAATTAAAAGTCAACTTCATTTCTAAACATTTGGAAGTACGTGCAGACTTTTGCAAAAGTAACTTTTGCGCGTTGTTTAGCAGCTGTCAAATCCTGTTCTCCAGTTCATTAAGCGTTTAAAGTTTGTTCAACATGCTTGTTCTTTACTCATTCCCAGACGAAGAAATCCCTGGGGACGGTGCGTAACAAAATCAACCCTGGGGTTATAATGATAGAATTGATACCCCTTTTATCTATCTTTTGCACTAGTAAGTTAAAGGCATAGTGACTATAAATAAAATTAAGAGAGGCTAGGTGACAGATGGTAAACGAGTTTAAAAGAAGATATAAGCGTTACCACGGAATACCTCGGGCATGTTTCCTGTAGTAAGCACGAGAGTGTTCGTAGGGTTATTGTATGGAGAAAGGGAGGGCGCAACTACCTCCAATACTCGAACATATTAGGTGGGACTATTCACAAAGAGAAAGGTTGTTATAGGTAGAAAGAGACTAAGTTTTTTTTTCCATTAAAATTATAAAATGGGGGCGGCCTGTAAAACAAAATTAAAGGGGGTCACCGGCACTAGCTATCGGAACGTCGTGGATCGTTTAGAGGGTTAAAATTTTGCAGAAAGGGCTAAATTAATATATATTATACAAAAAAAAAAATTTGGCAGTTACCTTTCATAAATATTGTGGCTTAATGACTGTTCACGCGCGGGGGGTCTTATAAATTTATACATCGACTTACCTCCGCGGTTTTTTTGTTGTTCTAAACCGCAGTTCCTATTCCTTCAACCAAGTGGATTGTATGCGAAAGTGAGTCTGTGTTACGTTGCACTTGCACTGTGTTTTTTAGGGGTTTAACAACTAAAGTCCGCGGCACTTGACTAACTTACTGTACCGAACGAAAAACCGACTGTTCTGCTTCGATATCCATAAGAAAGTGTTTGTTCACTACTCTGTCCAACTTATTCACATATGCACAAGGAATTTTTATGGCAGGATATAAGGGAACAAGGGATGACAGTTTTACAATTAGATTTACAACTACGAATTTGAAGTAACTTAAAATTAACCACGCAACGTGCGACAACGAGACCGAACAATTACAATTACCAAGGGCGCCAGACAAGTTGAGAATGTCCAAATGTTCATGCAAAACCTTGAGAGACTTGTCATCTCAAGGAGGACAATTGTTTCTTTTAATCAATTCCTATCTTTTTGACTACTTATGCAACTTTCATGATCAAAAATAAAAAAATATTGACTTAATCAACGGCAAACAAAAACTATTCAATCAACAGAGCAATAAAGGTGAACCTCTTACATTAGGAAATTCATTGGTTTTAATTTAGAAATTTGATTGTATGGTTGATATGGAATTATGATAGCGGTTAACATTAGAAAGTACTGCATCTGCAAAGGAAAGTTACACTTAGTACATACAACGGGATCACTATTTGTTTTCTAAGACAAATATTAATAATATTAGAACAATTAGAACTTACCAACTTATAATATTTTGTGTAATATAATCAAAAATAATGAGCATTACCAAATAAAGTATTTCTATTTCTCAAATTTAATATATTTTTGATTTTTAATTACAAGCCTTAATATAATATTTAGAAGAATAATCGTATGGGTCCAGCTTAGATTCAAAATAACGGAGACAGCTCATTTATTTCATTCAATTAGTATTATTAATGAGGCACATACCATTTGTATGAGCCCTATCAGCTCTCATAACTGAATACTTTACAGATGGTCAATCAAATTTTTAAAATACTAAGGTCGAGCGACCTAGAACATTGATAAACTATTTATTTGTGTTCAACTTTTCATTTGGTGTAAAAATCAAGCTAATCAATTCCAACATCATCATCATTAAGTCTTCAGTCCTGGAACTGGTTAGACGCGTACCCTCGTTGTTTTCTATTCTGAACTAACCTGCACATTTCCCTGAAATATACACACTCTGCATCTATCACTATCTGATCTAGGTTTACAACTACCTACTTTTTCCTATCTCTGCTTGTAATATACCCATACTGTTCCCTAAAAATGCCTTAGAACGTATTTTGCCCTTCTATTTCTCCTATTTTTTTTCCACAGATATCCTTGCTCCCCTACTATTTCTATAACTTATTTGTTATTAACTTTGTCTATCCATGCTATCATCCTCATACATCTGAAGCACAACATTCCAAAAGGCTGCTACCGTTTTTCTGCCTGCTTTTCCTACTGCCTGTATTTCATTGACATACTGTGCTGTGCTTCACACATATGCTTTCAACAATTTTCTTCTTGTTTCTGTTTGTTGTCTTTCATCATAGGTGCTGTTCTTTCTTGTTAGATGCAGTTCGGTTCCCTTCTATTGTTTTACAATTATATACTCTATTTTTCCGACATTCAGTGGTTGTGAAGGGGAGAGAGCAGCCTGTGGCTGCAAAGTTCCTCCAGCACTTGAACATTTGCCGATTTAATATTTTTTCCACAGTCAACATTAGTTGCAGGTATTTCACAACCAACACCTGTAGTTGTTTATAACAATCAACAGATTTATCTGCGCTTATTTTTTCGTTATTAGGTTTTCCGTCTCAAAACTGCTTGGATGCGTACCTCTACTTATTTATATTCTGAACTAGCCTACACAGTTCCCTGAAATTCCTGCAGCCTACATCTTTCGCTATCTGTGTGCAGTAGTCTATCCTACGTCTACCTCTACTTCTCTTTTTTCCTATCTCTGCTTCTCTTTTTTCCTATCTCTGCTTCTAATATATTCCGCACTATTCCCTCATGCCGTAGTATGTGATCTATTATCCTATCTCTCCTATTTTTTACCGTTTTCCACATATTTCTTTCTTCCCCTACCATTTTTGGTACCTCTTCGTTCTTAACTTTGTCTGTCCATGATATCTTTATCATACGTCTGTAGCACCACATTTCAAAGACTTCTACCTTTTTCTTGTCCACTTGTCCTACTGTCCAGGCTTCACAGCCGTACAGTGCTGTGCTCCACACATATGTTTTAAGCAATCTTTTCCTTGTTTCTATGTTTGATGTCGTTGAACACAGTAGTTACTTTTTCTTATTAAATGTAGCACGACCTTGTGCTAATCTTTGTTTTATATCTTTTGCGCTTTCCCATCTTGCGTTATTTGACTTCCTAGGGAGCAGAAATCCTTAACCTCTTGTAAATTTTTGTTACATATTTGTATTCTTGTTTTTGATTTCTTTTCCCCTCCTTTGCATACTAGTACCTTGGTTTAATTTTTGTTCATTTTCATACCGTATCTCTCTGTTAGAACCGTTTCCATTTCATTGAGTAGCTTCTAACTCTTCCCTGCTAGATTCGAATACCGCTATATCATCTGCAAATCTAAGCATAACAATTTTTGGTAATTCCAAATGTCTTCCTGCAGTTGATAAGATTCATTGTCTTTTCAATGTACAAGTTTAAAATTAATAGGGATAGGGCACATCCCTGTCTCACCCCTCTCCTAATGTTTACTTCTCTACGTTCCTGCTCTAATTCTATTACTGCTGTTTGCTTTTGTATAAGCTATGTACTATTCGTCTATCACTATAACTCATTCCAATCTTTCTGAGTATTTTGAACACTTTTTTCCATTTTACATTGTCGAATATTTTTCCAGATCTACAAACCCTATATACACGCTTTCCTCTTTTTCTATTGTTTTCTCCATTATCACTCTCAGATATAAAATAGCCTCCCGTGTTCCCATGTTACGCCTAAACCCAAATTGATCTTTTCCTAGTATTTTTCAGCTCGTTTTTCCATTCGTCTTTGAACAATTCTAGTTAATATTTTTAAACGTGTGCTGTCAAACTTATTGTTTGAAAATTTTTTCATCTATCCGCGCCTTTCTTTTTTGGTATAGTTACTATGATGTTACGTTTGAAATCTTTGGGTATCTCGCCATTGTCATACATATAGCTTACAAGTTGGAAGAGATGTTACTGCTTGTCCAGCGGTTCTTAGAGTTTCTGCTTGCACCTTATCTGTACCCGGCGCCGTACCATTTCTCAGACCCTTTAATGCTAATTCAAACTCATCTCTAAGTATAGGATATTTCAAGTCATCATCTTCAATGTCTGATTCCTGTTCTAATGCTGGTAGTTCGTCTTCTGCATATAAATTTCCTATATATTCTTGCCATTTACCCACTTTCTGTACATTTTCTATAATGACGTTTCATCCCTCGTCCTTTATATTTTTGCTATACGTTTTTATATCCCTAAAATTGATTCTTATTAGTCCATTGTTCTTTAGCTTTCCTGCATTTGCGAATAATTTCCCATTTTATGGCTTTGTATCGCTGTTTTCCTGTTTCGTCTGATTTATTTTTGTATTTTCGTCTTTCTTCTATTAAATTCGGGATATCCTTTGTTATCCATGGTTTCTTATTTTCTTTTTGTGTATACCCCAGATTATCTGTGGCCGCCATGTGTAGGCTGAATTTAATGTTATTCCATTCTGTTTCTACTTCCATAGTATCAGATATTTTCCTGATATCTTTCAGCAATTCATTTGACTTTTTTCCAATCTTTGTTGGATATCTTTATCTTTTAGTTTCTCAAAGTTAAAGTGACTTTTTCCGTTTCTTTTTTCCAAATTTTTAAATTTAAGTGCGGCCTTCATAATTACGATGTTGCTGTCAGTGTCTACATCTGCTTGGACAGCTTCTGCAGTCTTTTACTTGATGCCTAAACCGTTGTCTAACAAGAATGTAATCTATTTGATATCTTCCTATATCTCCTGTCATCTTCCACTTATATCGTCTTCTAGCATGTGTTTGGGAAGATTAAATTGTTCTAGTCGAATAATTCTACCAGACTATTTTTCCTGTCGTTTCTCATGCCTAAACCAAATAAACCTACTACCGCTCCTTCCCTACTCTCACCTACCACTGCATTAAAATTCCCCGTAATTATTAAATTTTCATATCCTTTTAAAGATATATCTTTGATGTCTTTGTAGATCCTTTCTACCTCTTCGTCACTGTAGCTAGAGGTGGGCATGTATACTTGTATTATTACTGTGTTTACCGGTTTAGATTCTAATATAACCATGAGTTCTCTTTCGTTCTTTTGTAAGTAATTTCCTACACAGTATCTTATACTTTTTCGCATAACTATCCTAAATTTCCTTACTCTACTCCTGTATGAATTACTTTGAAGTCTCCACTCCAAAAATCCCTCGCCTCTGGCCACCGAACTTCGCCGATCCCTACTATGTCTAGCGCTAACCTTTTCATTCAATTTTTAGGTTTTCAAGCTTATCAACTTGCTTCATACTTCTAACATTCCATGTTCTGATTCTCAAAATGTTCCCGACTCTTATTCTAAATTTCCCTATCGCATCCTCCGAAGTTCTTTTACTCCAGAGAATGACATCATGTTAATTACAGTTTAAGTACGCTGTGTACTTGAGAGGTAATGTGTTGGTTTCCCGTTGCTTTCCTCGTCGCGGTATTGTGTCTTAGACTGCCATATATAGTCTATGCCAATGTCAGTACTGAAAGAGCCGCTGCCCTCCTTTGGGGACTTGTCTTAGTCTGGTTCCTCACTAACAACCCTAATACTTTGGTTGAACCTGTAGTTTGGCTCTTTAGCCCATTAGAACACGCAAGCCGTTTCACCATGTTTTAGTAGTCTAGAACTTCGGCAAGGTGCAGGTTCATTCGAAATGGCAATTCCAACATATTTATGCCAAAATAATCTTAAGCATTTTTAACTCAAATAAATATATAACGGAATAAATAATTTAGCTATTTAAAAACAGTGTTTTTAAGAAGACATTATATGATACTTTCTTCAAAAAGAAATTTTCCAAGGATTAACAAAGCAATTCATTAAATAACAGACTAGCAACTTAATATAAAATTCCAAAACATTTAAAATCGAATTTCGTACCTAGATTTATTCATTGTTTCAACTAAATGGGGTTGTACTCGTTTCGATGCTATTTTAAAGCTAGGCGCATGGTTTGTTACTTAATTCGGTTTAAGTACAATAAAGTGCACAGAATACAAGAAATGGAAATAGGAATAATTACTTACCTTCAGTTAGTCAGTCAGTGGATGCTGAAAAATAAAACAAAAGTGAGAAGGGAAAAAGGAAGTATTGCTTGTACTAGCCGCTTTACACAGACGTAACCTGAGCAGGTTTTTTACTGATTATAATCGATAGACTTTAACAACGTTATTATTAGAGTAGAATTAGCACCGCACAAACGACTGTTGTTGTCATGCTAACAGGCCCGAACAGGGATATTAAAGCTGCAGCCGTAAAACGCGCTTACTTTATTAATCGAAATAACCACTTTAACAAACAGTAACGATGAAAGATCAAATTCAAATACTGTGTGCTGAATGATGTTCACAATCAATATTTTCAGGTTTTATATACATATCGAATATCATGTAGTGTTCGATATGTATTTGAAACGCCATTACAACCAACTGTTCGAACGGTAACCAAATTAGTGCTACAAGCCAAGAGTATTACTATTAATTAAAAGCAAATTTCTTACAAACCAAGTCTCACATTGCTTAAATTAAACGGCAGTTTTCAGATTGTACGCTCTCCGAAAAAGCTTAGGCATATTTACCGGGTCTTAGAAAGACGCACAAAGCTCCTTATTATTCGTTTCCGAAAAACGTTTGTTAATTTATCCAATACTAATAATAGGACGGTAGAAGATATAAAGTAATCGATTATGAAAATTTAGATCATAAACACTGCAAGATAAAGAGCATGGCATTTATACGTTCCACAAATGCAGCTAATGTCCTGGAAATCGGTTAAGTTACTTACACACACTGGGAGTAAAATATATAAAGGGATTGTACACCGTTTGCACATTCTATTCCTTCTTGGAAGTTGAAGAACGGCCACTTCAATCAATACATGCCCTGGATTGTATTCGTCAACTCGATGTGCATACATATTCCTCCAACACTTCTGATCACCACCTTGTAAAGGGAGGCCAACTGATCTCTCTAATATACTATCAATTGATTCTGCGCAATTTTTAAACACATATGCCAACTTAAATCGCTCTAACGAATATAACAAACGCTTCTTTAATAAAATTGGTCAATATAAACAAAAATTAATACGAAGGTATTGTAACGAAAACGTCTGCGATAATAACAGTTTAATATTATCAACTGATTGTACAAGTCTTTCTAACAACTCGTAGTTACAGTGAAATTCTAAGGTACTCAACGTAAACAGTACAAATATTAAATTCTTAAAACTATAATGCTATCTTTTTAATTACTGTAAATAATTGATATCGAAATACCATAATTAACTATTCAAGCACTAATTATTAATTTATATGGATCACTACAATAATTTATATCACATAGAGCAACTTATTTTAAACAGTATGCTACCACTAATTTATTTTACATCACGACTTTCTAGCTAGTGTTATAATCAAAGTTTGAATTAGAACTGAACTCCTTAGCGGCAATTTATATCTTATCCAATTGTTGTAGATTATTTCGAGATACCAAAATTCTGCAAATAATATTTAGATCACTCGCATTGTAAGGTAAATAAAGCTGTTAAACACAAACTCTTGTAACTTGTCAATCAGGTCCATCTAGAGATGTCACGCCAAGGGTGCGAACCAATCATCTTTTGTGTACAGATGCCTCGTTTACGTTCTGGCTGTATTATTCTTGTCAAAGTATAGACTAAGTGACGCGGCGTTATACTGCCTCCGTCTGTAAGTTGTTGTGTCCCAGAACACTGTGTGACACGAACGTTGAAAGTCGATTGTGGTAGTAAGAACAGTCGAAACCATTTCCATAGTTCCCATATTGATAGAAGTAGCAATCAACACTTCATGGTATACGCCGTACTATTTGAATTGTAACCATACACTAAGATCGGTACCCCGCCTTTCTGGAACAGTATTTTGTGCCTCACCAGTCCAACCCATCGAGCCCACAACCGATCTTGGGTATGACCAACTTTGCTTCAAATTTGATTATCCGGCTTTTAAGGTCCACTAACGCCTCCCACAGATCCTCATAATTCGATTACCAGAAGGCCATTGCTTAGTAACCTAGTAATAGATACCACGATATCGGTATTTCAGCCGTAAGACCTTTCTAACCTTTGGTTATCTGCGAAGCCGGCCCAGATCACTAAACTTATTTTTAAATATTCGGGCAAGTCATGGCGACATATCCAGGTCTGCCACTTCACAATATGCCAGGAAGTATTCCGATGGCACATTGAATTGGTCACCTTGATTTTTCCATAATCCCAAAGTTCGCGTTGCTTGTGCGGTTGTACAATCATAGCTCGGTCCAGACTTTTCTTCATGTTCACGAGCGTAGCTCCGTTGGAACTTTAAATTGGCAGAACAGTTCCTCTAATAGCTTGTCAGCGATGGTTGCAGCTTTTTGGTTTGATATTACATACGTTTCGGTCCACTTCGTAAAATAGTCCATAGCCACTAGAATGTACTTATTCCGAGTCGGCTTCATGCAATGAACCGGCAGTATCGATTGCCACTCTCTCAAGGGGCTTCCCACGTTGTATTGCCTCATTGAATCCTTACGGTATTGCAATGGTTCACACAGCTGATACTTGCGGCACCACTATTGAATATTCCCCTCGTAGTTTACCCAATAAAATCTTGCTCGGACTTTTTCCGGTGAATGTCAAAGTGTCTTCCCGATACCCCATTAAATAGATGTCTTAAAACCTCCGGCACCTGACTTTTAGGAATCACTACCTTAAGCGTACTTACGGATCTATCTCCATTCCCCAAGGATCGCACCAAGATCTCATTCTCTACTCTTAAGAAATTTCATTTTGCTCAGTACAACTTCGTGGTGGTATTCAATATCTTGCTAGGATTGATATTCTGCTCTGGCTCTCGAACCCAGAGTGACACTTAGATCTTTGCCATTCTCCTATTCGGTTCGCAACTGTAGACGCTTTCAATAATCATTGATCACGGTAGTCCAATCAAGTAGATCACATTTTACGTGAGCGGCGCGGATAACCATTTTTGGGCTAGAATCTTTGCAGGTCAACTTTCGCCCCGTTCCATCGACCTTTTTTTTGAGGCGTTACATCGGTTCTGTCTGTGCCTTTTTCTCCAACTGCTGGTCACGCAGTACCCATCAAATCACCTCCTCCATGCTGTTATGCCTCCGCTTCTCTCCAGAGCGTCCTACCTTGCCACATATTCAATGCGCGCTTTCCTTGCTGCCTCGATCTCTCAGCATTTTACCAAGAATATCACTACTTTTGCACCAAAGACATGTGAAGTATTTGGTCAGACCAGCTATTGTAGTTGCTCGGTCTCTTTGTCGCGTTTTCCATTAATAAAGAACTGCACCTGCACCAGTTCTAGAAAACTATCCGGCGCTGTTAGGTAAACTAATTTTACCAAGCGAGCAATATCTGCTTCAAACTTTTGTAAATTTTTGTTGACTTTTTGGTAATGGTTTTTTGCCTGAGGGCGATACACTTGTTGCAGATAAGAGTCGCCATATCTCATTTCCAGCCTTGATCATGGTCTGGTATGGTTTGCAGAATATTTAAAGTTTCGCCTTGTAACGTAACAATCAATGCGGCTGCCCTTCACCATCGTTCCATCCGTTAGCTCTCGCGGCCGCTTCGAATTGTTTGAAATATGTCTACCAAGCTGTTTCCCATCAAATTTGGGTGATTCGACTCTGAACCTTAATGTCGGTTCACTTTTCCCGTAATCCTTAAATTCTGGGGCGTGCTGCTATATCACTGGAGTTGAGGGCTCTGGTGCTTGCAATGTTAGGAAATTCATTCGTTTTTTCATGCTCATAACCTTTCCTTTTATTTTTCGCGGTCTTTAAAGGTTTTTTTGAAAATATCGCTTCCAGATCATTCGAGTTTTTAATAAATGTTCTGAAATCATTGTTTCCAACTTTGGTAAACAGCTTACAGGTTACAGGTTTTCCGCAGATTTTTTAGTTTCTCTTAAAGACTCCTCTTTTACTTGTTCAGCCGTTTTTTGCGGTATTTTTAGCTTCCTATATAAAATCCTCTTTTAATTGATTATAATTTCCTTGTAGGGTTAAGCAATCTCGTTCAGTCTTTTTCAAAATTTGCCGTAGATTGTTCTTATTCCTTCATATTTTTTTCTAATTTTGCTGAATTTTTTCTGATTTTGCTGCCAGGCTTGCAGAGTTTTGGTCCTCTTTCTCCGCGTGCTCTTGCACTTCTTTTCTACAACTTTTCTGTAATTTTTCGGAATTTTTCTCCATCCGGACTTGAAGTCCTTCAAAAATACATAATAATAATTATAATTCCCCGCACAATGCTGGGAACTTAAAACCGCATTTACTTAATAATAACAACTAATTCTAGTCCCCGAGGATAATTACACGACCTATTTTCTATTGAATTACATGCTCAATACTTTTAGGTGCTAAAACTATTTTGAACAACTATGTGTAATATATACTCAAAATTAATAATTAGCAATCCCCTATGATTAATTATTGAAATAAAATTATTGTGGAACCAAACGAGGCGTAACAGCTGTTCACCATTTGCTTAAAACGTTTCTATAATATATATGTATTGTAATCGATTAAGTGTCAATATTTTCTAATATTTGTACCTTTCATCTTTGTTTCTTACTACAAAATTTTATTTGATGTAACTCAACAACCAAATTGCTGATTTTTGAGAACAGTTCCTAAAAACGCTGAAACTCAAATATGCAACTGTGAATTAACAAAATTACTCGTTCTGGGACAGTTGAAGGCGTACGATTTTTTATGAGCAAAATTTACATCACGTATGAACTTGCGTAGATGTGGATTTAATGCCGAAAAGATAAGTAGGTCATATTTTCTTGAAAAGGATTCAAGAAGAACCGCTACTGTCAGAAAATAGAACCAGGTTTCTAGATGTTTGGCTCCAAATTGGAATAGCTTAAAGTGGAAGGTATTTGATATTAACAGCATTGGGCGAAAGATTCAAGTAGAACCGCTACCGTAAATGAAAACAGTACGATGTTTTTAGATGTTTGGCTCCAAAAAAGGAACAGCTTAGCTGAAAGATATTTTCTATTAACAGCGTTGGGTAAAAGCGCCTAGACAGCGAAATAATAATCATTTTGAGGAAAATATTTTAATGCGATCCGTTTCGAAAATTTGGAATATTTTTTGATACCTTGGTTTAACTACGGCCAGACTTTTGATCGTGGAGAAATCCCAAACATCGTAGGTATAAGTTTTAAAGTCAACATCCGAAAAGAAGCCGCAAGGATATCAACTGACCAGTTAGAAATTGCAAAAAAAGATGCTTTAAAAATGTTTACTATTACGAGGGCCATTTTTTTCAAAGTCCAGTCGGTCGTAAAATTAAAACCACAGTGAAAATGAAATATGTTTTATTCGGAACATTTCCAGCTACTTCTTTATATAGCCACTGCTCCGCTCCGACTTACACATTTGTCGTAGCGTAGTACTGACAGTCCAATACCCTCATGATAGAAGGCAGCTGCCTCTGCTCTCAGTCCATTCTCTACGCTGGTCTGCAAGGAATCAGTTAACATAGAAATTGTTAACCGACTATTTTCTTGAATTGTCTGATCCATTCACTGGACAAGATCATTGGTTGGTTGAGACTAGCTTCCTTCCCTGACAACGGGTTTCATGAACGTCTGTACGTCCTGTCTCAAAGTTTCTTCACTATTGCCGCACTTTGCTATTATTAAAGTTTTACCGTACATACGGGTAAATGAAGCGTTAATTCTTAAATTTGGAATTACCCAGAAGGATCAGGAATCCCGTATCAAAATAAGGGTGCATCCGCCAACTACAGTGGTGTGGGAATGGGTCCCAATGGAAAACAATACAAAAAAATAGAAAAAGGAGTAATAATTCACTTGGTGCAATTTTAATACTACGTTCCAAATAACACTTACGTTGAAAGGCTTTCGACTTTGTTAAATTATGGGCACCAACTCGTCTAGTCTAATCTAATTTGTAAGAGTCCCCTAGACGACGAATACTACTGGAGGGATTTTAATTACTTTACTTTTTGGTGAAATGGAGTTCCTTATACAAAATGCCACCCGCATGTTTAGTTAAATAAAACAAGAAATGTCTACTTCTTACTTCACCTAAATCTATTTTACAATAACCTGCAAACAGGTATACATACAAAAAATTTTAATTTACTTATATCAGTATAAATATCAGCGACATACAGATATTCCGGTAAACAAGTACACACAGAATAGTAAAATTTCATAATCAGTTTATTCTTAGTTAATCATAACCCCGACAATTAACTATAATACTAATTTGCAACTTCTCTAATTGGCAATTAAAATTTGTTATGTCCAGGTTTTATACATTTAATTACCTTACAATATGCTTTAATTAAAGTGGACGTTGTATAAGTTCATATCAATATTTTATCAAATGCATAAATGCAACAGTACAAAAAAATAACAATTTTAAACAAACAGATAACTTACAGTTTAATTTTCTGGTGAACCAAAGAAATCTATCATTAGCCAGGATTCAATTCATTTGCCTCTTTGTGCTTATTTCCAAATTAATGCTGGGAATCAATTCGTCCCAACTACAAATGTTGTGGGTCTGCCAAAATCCGTGGATCACACCACGTTACGTCCGATGTTACGTCATAACACCTGGAATATCTACAGCTACTTTTTCACGTCTACACGCACATGTGATCTTGTCGAAGGTTTGTGGATAATTAATTTCTATTTTCCATCGGATGTAATTATTGACATTTAATTCCCCCTCTTTCTTACGTATAGTCGGGGGTTTTGTCATGCTAAAGTCTTCCTATTGTGTTTATGGAATAAATTCCGATAAAGTACTTGTGGTACCATGTGATTGGGCGGCCCAAGGTGCCGGGTTCAAATTCCGACACGGTCCGCTTGAAAAATGGTAAGCGAGCATTTTTCATAAAAATACGTCCTCGTTCGCATGAGAGGTAAAATGGAGGTCCTGTGTGTGAGTGTTGTAACGCACGTTAAAGATCCCTACCGTGCTTGCAACAGCAAGGGTTCGGCAAAATTCAAAATTTCCAGGAAACAAAAACCTCGCCTCCTGGCCAATGTAGTACCTTCGGGTGGAGCATTGGAAAAAAATCAAATGTAAGGGTATCATATGATTTACTAACGGTCCGTATTTCCTTCTTTCTTCAGCAATATAAAATGAATACATTGTAACATTTTACATGGTATTGTATAATATGATTAAATGATCTGTAATCTGATAGCCTGGAATTTGCACTAGTGTGAGTATAGGTTTTTACATTGTATAAACTTGTTTAATGTGTATTTGAGATTTTTTTGTTTTGCAACTATGTAACATTAATTTTAATGTATCTTACTAAAATTTGTAAACAGGTCTTCTACATTTGAAATAATATGGTATGGGACGTACCTATTAATAATTTCACAATTATTTACTTTTTTATTTTTACCCTTTTGTGGTTTAAACTAATTTAGGAACCAAAGTTTCGTCCTAATATGTATTTTATCATATATAAAACGATGCTTTTATGGTTTTTAAGTTTATGATTTTAATAGAACTAGCAATTTATTGAAATGTCTTGCTTACTGAACACAGCTATTCATGAAATTAGAATTAAACAGGCTGCTTCAATATTCATTGTGTTCGTTTGGGGTTAATTTTCATCCTTTTTCTCGTTTTTTTTAAAGGTATCGCCAAAGCGTTACTAAATTTTGGCTTCATTGCACCCTGAGCATGAAGAAATCGAATAACAGCACCCACTTCACACGTGACAGAAGATTATTATTCCAGGCATGTCTGCGTGTTTACTTCGTTCTCAGAGCTAACAACTGCGACATGTCGCGATCGACAGGCATACTAGAGACACTGCGCAACACATTTGCGCATTGCGTTATTGGATTGTCAGTGTGATTTTTATTTCGCGAGCGATCGTACCTTAAAAATCATAGCCATCGTACATTAATGGGGTGATTATTCTTTTATTTGGTTTTAGTGTGGAAGAAAGTAATTCTTCAAGATTTAATAACTATTTATGAGTCCTCGATATTTTTTAATTAACACCACTTACACAAAAAGCAAATCAGACTTGATCTTGTTCTAAAACGTCTTCAAATTGCATGTTTAAAGTTCTGTGCATTCTTAGCAACCAAAAGTGCTTGTTCAGTAAGTCACAAATTAACGTTGGTATGCAACTTAATAAAATTTTTTCTAACTGTAACCCAACCCCATCACATCTGCACCATAATGAGTTTCGTATTATATTTTTGACCTGAACCATATGTCTGAAAGCACGGGCCTTGATATTAAAACGCTCAACACCTGTCATCATCAGCTGCGTAATATGTTAATGTACATTTAAATCTAAATCAGGTTTACTTACTAATTTGTTTCAAACTTTCCATTTATGCAAATTTTGTAGCGTAGGAGTAAATCATTTATGTTAGCTATATCAATAGTGAATGGTTCGGGAAAGAAATAAATTTAAAACCGTCTTAATCTAATGGGTGCCGTACTGTGGTGCGGGGTCAGCGATTTGTTAAACTGCTCCCATAAAGTCGTTATCACTCAAATTAATCGATGTAAATAAATTAATGTATTTATTCCATCTGGTACAGCAGGTGCTCCAATCGGTGTGTAGGACCCCTATTTTATTTTAGTGCCAGCGTTGTACAAAATTAGCAATAGAGTAGGGCTGGAGAATATTATGTTTTTATTTTAGGTTTTTAAAATAAACGAGACGAGAGTCGACATTTAGTCATTGTTTGGTTTAGTAGGTTCCTGCTGAACGTTCATTGTAACTATTTTAAATCCTGAGCAGCACGTTACAATGTCAGCTTTTTTTATTTCACTTTAATAAAGCAATTGAAACTGTTGTATATAGGTTATAATAGGGTTGCCATATTTGCCAAGCATCGACAGACGCGCTAAATAAATAAAACATGAAAAAGTGGCTAGGTAATGGTTTAATTTACGGCGATAAAAAAATTCAATAAAGTTTAAGCAATCTAGTAAATTGAACACGCATAATAATAAAGATGCAAGGCTAATCCTTTTTTAACCCAGTCATATTTTAAAGTCGATTTTACCCATTCGGATTGTAAGCACATACAAAAAAAGGACCCCGGTTTTTCTGGAACAGTACCTCTAGCATATTTTGTACTACCCTCCAGTCCAACCTATCGAGCTCCCAACCGATCTTGGGTACCGCCAACTTCTTATTTTCAAACTCGATCATCTGATCCTGGAGGTCTACTAATGCCTTCGACAGATACTGGGAATTCAGTTTACCAGCAGGCTGCTGCTTAGTCATGAAATAGTAGATGCCCCGATTTCGGTCCTTTGGCTGTATAGTCTTTTCAACCTCTGGTGGTTGTCGGATTGTAGGCACATTAAAAAATATGGACCCCGGTTTTTCTGGAACAGCACCTCTATATTTTGTACTACCCTCCAGTCCAACCTATCGAGCTCACAACCGATCTTGGGTACGGCCAACTTCTTATTTTCAAACTCGATTATCTGACCCTGGAGGTCTACTAACGTCTTCGCAGATCCTGGGAAATCAGGTTACCAGCAGGCTGCTGCTTAGTTATGAAATAGTAGATGCCCCGATGTCGATCCTTTAGCCGTATAGTCTTTCCAACGTTTGGTGGTTGTCGGTAAATTTATTTTTAAACACCCGAGTCAAGTCATCGGGATATAAGAAAGTCATCCGCTATGCCATGCGCCAGAAAATAATCCGATGGCGCATTGAATAGGTCACTTTGAATCTCTTCTGTGACTCCAAATCTCGCTTTGCCTGTGCCGTTGAACAGAGACATGAACCAGTCAGATCTGCCAGAATTTCATTAAAGTGACGTTTGTAAAAAGTCAGTGCACATTATTAAAGCTGGTGAAATTTCTGAGTCCAAGAAGATACGTTGATCGCGGTTTTGATAACTCCTGGAACATAAGCCCAAAAAAGCTTGAGGTTAGAGGACAATTTAAAAACAAAGGAAAAAGGAAAACTTAATTTCGAAGATATAGAAAACGCCACGGGTTTTACTAAAGTTCCAAATCAATACGAACCTCAACACAATACCTACAATTACGAAGCACAGGTGTTGTTACATTGCAAACAAGAATGTGTGTCTTTAAATTACGACAAGAAATAGAAATCCATAACACAAGTATCGACATTAACATCACTATGACATCTCAACCACCCGCGTCGGTGGATGCTCTAACCCCTTTCATAAGATCTGGAGCTACCTCACGTACATATCCTCCAACTCAAGATTCACAATCGAGATCGTCTTCAGTAAACTCAAACCCTACAAAACAACTAAGGGACGAAAAAGAAGAAGATATGGATAATACAATAACACCGTCGTTACTTAACATCTCTCTAATAAAACGTGAGCTAACTGAATACGTATACAAAAACACAAGCAAAATAAATAGAGCGAGCGCCAACTTCATATTATAAAAGATTGAACAACTATCACATATTGCAAACGAGGCCGTTCAATCTACACACATATCAGAGACAAAGCTACAGACAATACAAAAACGTTATACCATTCAAATAATCCCAAAGGTAAATATAACACCTATACAACCACCTACAGAAACACTTACTTACGCCGCTGCCACATCTCTAAAACTACCCTCACAACACGCTCATTTAACAAGACCGCCATCTAAAATCATTACACTTAAACCAACCTGCTCTGAAACCACCCCCAACGAACTCCTTAAAGTAATCAAGACCAACCTCCAACCTTCCCTTCCGAACCTGAATATCCAAAGCATTCGGCCAACTAAATCCTCAGTCACCATCCGCACCAACAAACCCACCGATATAAACCGCATTTCCACCCTCACGCAAAATACCTGCAGTATACACCTATCCAAACCAAAGCTCCGACAACTCATCATTTCGACCTAGATGAAGAAATCCCTCCTTAGATGCCCTAAACCTTATCTACAACCAGAACTCACTCGAAGACCTAATTCCAGAAGACGCCTACAAATCCGAAATTTTCATAGCCATCCGCCGCCCTAAAACTGATCACACCGACGACCTTATCCTTAATGTCTCTCCAAAACTCAGATTCATTCTTACCACCAATTCCCATGTGTTTATGGGATACAAATCGTGTAGAATGAGAAACCTAGTCGCAATTACTCGTTGCTATAACTGCCAGCATTTTGGCCATTCAGCCAAATCCTGCCGCTCCCCTACCTCCTGCGGCCGCTGTTCCAAATCCCACCTCACCAAAGACTGTCCAAATCTTTCTACAGCCTCTCCTACCTGCTGCAACTGCTCGCGCATCAACCGCCCCCATGACCACACTGTCACAAGTCCTGAGTGTCCAGTCTACAAGCAGCCCTTGCATATGACCAAACTACGAACGTACTATGGCCTATAGACCCCTCTTTCAGAGCTTTAACTAACAGTACTGGTATAATCTTCTTAACACTAAGATTCTATCGTCTTAATTAATTTAATCTCGAAGCACTACAATTATATTTTTATATCAAATTTATGTTAACAGTAGAGTAGTTTATGTTAAATATTTTAAAACTCTAAACTACATCATAAAGCTTTACATGAAGCACTCAATTATTACTAACAACTTGATTTATTATAAACGAAGCCGCAATCAGAACTGTCTTCGGAACTCCTTAACGCTAATTAATACCTATTCAAATTGTTTTAGTTATTTTACAAACATTCCAGAATATACCATATTGTAATATTAAACGCAAAGTATTATACCTATCAATCAACAGATCCCAAAAGGTATAACACAGCGGGGACTCGTTAGTCATCCTTTGTGTATTTGACCCTTCGTATGCGTTTTAACATAATTACGCAAGACCGAACGACGCTACAATATTTATATAAGATTCTAAATGTAAATTGCAGATATATGTTTTAGTTTAATTTTCATACTTGTAAGCTAATCTTGAAAGCGTAACATTATTTATAAAATACTTTTTAAGCTATCCTATTGGTTAAAACGAGAATAGTGGCGAAGAAGTATAGGTTTGTATTTTGATTTTGAAAAAGTGAAGGGTTGTCTACGATAACGTTCTCGAATAAATGATCTTGAATGGTACAAAAATTTGCAAACCGAAGCTTAAATTTTCCTAAAAGAAAATACATCTAAAAACTGGTTTTGTGGTCTCATACGAAGGTAGTATATCTACTAGTCACCTTTTGCAATTTATCATCATCATTATGTCTTCAGTCCTGGAACTGGTTAAACGCGTACCTCCAATGTGTCTTATTCTGAGTTAACTTACACATTTCCCTAAAATTCCCACAGTCTGCATCTTTCACTATCTACTTGCAATATTCTGATCTAGGTCTACATTTACCTCTCTATTTGTATATCTACTTGCAATATAGCCTACACTATTCGCCAAAAATGCTTTAAAACATATCCTGCCTTTCTATTTCTCCTATTTTTTTGTTTTGCTTCAGACATATCTTTATTCCCATACTATTTCTATTACCTCTTTGTTATTAACTTTATCCATCCATGTTGAAACATAAGATTTCAAAAGGCTTCTTCCTTTTCCTGTCTGCTTTTCCTACTGTCCCTATTTCATAGGCGTACAGTACTGTGCTCCACACATATGCTTTCAGCAATCCTTTCCTTGTTTCTATGTTTGTTGTCTTTGAACACAGCAATTGCTTTTCTTGTTAAATGTGGCACGACATTGTGCTAATCTTAGTTTTATATCTTTTGCGCTTTTTCCATCTTGCGTTATTTGGCTTTCTAGGTAGCAGAAATCCTTAACCTCTTGTAAGTTCTTGTTTTCTATTTGTATTCTAGTTTTTAATTTATTTTCCCCTCCTTTGCATACTAATACTTTAGTTTTATTTTTATAAATATTTATGGTCCGGGTTGGGACCGTGTCATTTTATATATATATTTATAATGACTCCGGCCGTGAAAGCCTCCGACAATATCACAAAACCTTTTCGGGGAAGATGTTGTAAACAAAACAGTTTTATTTTTGTTAATCTCTCGGTTAGAACTGTTTGCATTTCATTAAGGACTGCTTCTAACTCTTTCTTGCTAGATGCTAATATATTATATTGTCTGCTAATCTAAGCGTATCAATCTTTTGTCCCTGCACAATAATTCCAAATGTCTTCCCGCATTTGACAGTATTCATTGCTTCTTCGACTTACAAGTTAAAAATTAACGGGGATAAGGCACATCTCCGTTATACCCCTTTCCTAATATCTACTTCTCTACGTTCTTGCTCTTATTCTATTACAGCTGTTTGCTCTTTGTATAGGCTATGTACTATCCGTCTATCCCTAAAACTCCCTCCAATCTTTTTGAGTATTTCGAACATTCTTTTCCATTTTCCATTGTCGAATGCTTTTTCCAGATCTACAAACCCTCCTACATACACGCTTTCTCGTTTTTCTGTTGTCTTCTCCATTATCGCCCAAAAGCTAAAATAGCCTCCCATGTTCCCCTGTTTCGCCTGCAGTATTTTTTTTCTTAACCATCCTACCGAGTCTTTACGCTCGAACGAGTCCTTATGTAAGTTACTGTTAGAAATAGATATTATTATTAAAAAACACAAAATACAAATCACGTAACACGCATATCAGAAGTCTGCAATAGTTTTAGCAACAAAAAAAACAAGACTGATATGCGTTTTAAGAGATTTGTGTTTTTTAATAATAATATCTATCTCTAACAGTAACCTAACCTCAAAAAACCTATATCGCGGGACTCGTTCGAGCGTAAAGATAAGAAAAAAATTTTTGCGTTTCGCCTAAATCCAAATTGATTTCCTACTAGTGCGTCTTCACTCCGTTTTTCCATCCGTCTTTGTACAATTCTAGTTAATATTTTTGACACGTGTCTTGTCAAACTTATGTTCGAAAATTTTCACATCTATCCGCGCCTTTCTTTTTTGGTGTGGTGACTATGGTGTTACGTTTGAAATCTTTGGGTTACTCGCCTGTTTCATACAAATAGTTGGAGGAGACGTTCTGTTACTGCTTTTCCATCGGCTTTTAGAGTTTCTGCTTGCATCATATCTATACCCGGTGCTTTACCATTTTTCAGGATTTTTGATGCTATAATTCAAACTCATTTCTAAGTATAAGATGTCCCAAGTCATCGTTTTCAATGTCTGATTCCTCTTCTACCGTTGTTAGTTCTTCTCCTGCGTATAAATTCTCTATATATTCTCTACATTTTCTATAAATATGTCTCCTCCAGCTCCCCTTATATTTTTGCTATACGGTTTTATATCCCTAAAATTCATTATAATTAGTTTGTATGCTTCGTCTGTCTTTCCTATTTCCATCTTAGTTTGTTTCTCCTTGCTCTTTTCATCAATCTATTTCTCTTTAGCTTTTCTGTATTTGCGAATAATTTCTCATTTTATGGCTTTGTATCTCTGTTTTTCAGCTTCGTCAGTTTTTTTGTATTTTCGTCTTTCTTCTATTAAATTCAGGATATCCTTTGTTATCCATGGTTTCTTATTTTCTTTTTGTGTATTCCCCAGAATATCTCTGGCCACCATGTCTAAACTGGATTTAATATTACTCAATTCTGTTTCTACTTAATTAGCAACAGAAATTTTTCCGATATCTTTCAGCAATTTATATGACTTTTTTTTCAAATCTTTCTTGGATATATTTATCTTTTAGTTTCTCAAAGTCAAATTATCTTTTTCCGTACTTCTGTCTTAAATTTTTAAATTTAAGAGCGACCTTCATAATTACGATGTTGTGGTCAGAGTCTATATTTGTTTCTGGGTAGCTTCTACAGTCTTTTATTTGATTTCTAAACCGTTGTCTAACACGGAATGTAATCTATGTGATATCTTCCTATATGTCCTGGCATCTTCCACGTGTATCATCTTCTAGCATGATGTTTAAATAATATGTTTGTGATGGTTAAATTGTTTTTGTCGCAAAATTATACAACCTATTTCCCCTGTCGTTTCTCGTGCCCAAACCAAATAAACCTACCCTCACCAACCACTGCATTAAAATCCCCCGTAAATATTAAAATTTCATGTCCTTTTACGTATTTTAGTATGTCTTCAATATCTTTGTAGATCGCTTCTACCTCTTCCTCAATGTGACTAGAGGTGGGCATGTATACTTGTATTATTACTGTATTTACCGGTTTAGATTCTAATCTAAGCATGAGCACTCTTTCATTCTTTTGTAGGTAGGTTTCTACATTCATAACTATCCCCACACCCGAATTTCCTTCCTCTGATCCTGTGTGAATTACTCTAAAGTCTCCGCTCACTGATCCCTACTGTATCTAATGTTAACTTATCCATTTGAATTTTCAACTTATTCTAACTTACCTACTTGCTTCATACTTTTGACATTCCACGTTCCGACTCGCAGAATGGTCGCGACTCTTTTTTTATACTTTCCGATCACATCCTCCGAAGCAGTCCCTTCCCGGAGATCCGAGTGGGGGACTATTTGAACTTTCGAATTTTTTACCCCAGATGGTGCCATCATCTTAAATATCAATTTAAGTACGTCGTGTACTTGGGAGTTAATGTGGTAGTTTCACGTTACCTTCCACATCGCTGTAGTGTGTTTTAGAATGCCATACCGACCCCTATGGTCTCTGCCACTCTAAGTACCAAAAAAGCTGCTGCCCTGTGTCAGGGTTCTGTCTTAGTCTGGTTCCTCACTAAAGACTCCACTAATTTGGTTAAATCTATAGTTCGGCTCTTTAGATCACTGGAACTTTGAAGTCGTTCTACCCGTTCTAGTAATCTAGAACTTCTTCAAGGTTTGGCAATGATGTAAATTATATTTAAGTGTCAAGTTTTTGACGTTCTGTCAGATATAGGAAACGACGGTCAAATTATGGTGCGCTTACTAATATCAAATATAAATATAAAAATACTTGCATAAGACATGTTGATTTTTAATATTAGGTATTAATTAATAAAATAAATTGTAACTTAGACTTTTATGTTAAGTCTAAATGAATATGTCAAATCGGCCTAGTAATAAAAAGAATGAAAATATAAGGTCACGTACAGAATTTGAACCCGTATCCTTCCGATTTGTACTTGGACACTTCATTAACTGAACTCCCAGGATTGCGTAATTCAATCAACAAAACAATTCAAAAACACGAAAATTTAGAAATTTGAATTGGATTTCATATCTATGGAACACTTAAAATCCAACGAAGAACGATTTTACGATTTTTCTTTATAATAAAGTCGTTAAAGAAAATGTGTTCCAGAATTTGAAAGAGATTTACACTTTCGCCGCACATATTGCAAAGAATTCAAAATCAGAAGTGGTTATTTTATTACCTAAATGTCAGGTATTGAAATACTTATGCCGTGTGTTACGTTAACATCACAAGTTTGAATTTTATGAGCAAATAATACAAGAGTAGGTCTGCAGAGAAATATAAAAATATAAAATTTCTAACTGTTTTTCGAAAAGTCGGTTCAAATGTGCCCTAGAACAAGCTGTCACGTAAGCTCCAACAAACTAAAAAGCGTTAAGCATTCTATTAAGTGTCAGCTTCTAGTTTTTTCCTTACAACTATTAGACTAACGTGTTAAAATACTGCAGTGTTCTCTTTTTCTAATAATCGAATACCTCTTTATTTTAAAAAATAATTATACAGGGTGCACTATGAAAGTATAAGGGTTGATGATGCGTTACATGGCTAATATAAAAAGTATTTTGTTTGAATAGCTTTAATAAGAGGGCTTAGTTAGTATTATTATTTTTTGAAGGGCGTTACCCTTTACAGTTAGCCACTTGAATTAATTCAACTGTTTAAAAATTCATTTGCGACTTCTAAAAGATCAATTAAAATGCACTTAACTTAAAATAGATTGACTTCAATAATGATTGTGTTCCAGATCGTTAGGTAACAGAACATAACACGATGTAAAAATTCACTAACGTCGTTGTTGTGCTGGGCTGGAGCACAATTGTGCATAAACCATATGAAAATTTTCGTGTCTAGCGGGATGTCATTCAGTTCATTTGATGAAATGTTCTGCTTAAAATGAAGATATTTGTGGACATTTAATTGACTTGGAACATAAATAGGTTTATCAATTTGTCACCGGCTGAATCATTTCAAACATTAATCGAGAACGAAAACTCAAACCTAGTTTTTACACTGAAGATTTTCTTTAGTCAATCGATGATTGTTCTGAACATTTGTGATACTTTTTCTCAAACAAAATAATTGAAAGGAATTGAGAAATATGGCAATATTTTGGAGAATACCTGTACCAAAATCTTTTCTGGACCAATAGCTATTATCGGAGAAATATTGTAATGAAAATTCTTTTGCAATAACAACAGTTCTTTATTTTCTAACCGATTACACAAGCCTTTATAACTACTCGTAGCTACGGTGAAATTCTAATGTACTCAGGACGATTCATTTCCAGCTAATCACTAACCGTACAAATACTAACTCTTTAAAACTATAATATTATTTTCTTAATTACTGTCGAAGTACTAAAATCAACTATCGAAGCACTAAGCGTTAATTTTCATCGACAATAATTTATATCATATATATAGCTATTTATTTTAACACTACAATAGCACTAATTTATTTCATATCATGATTTGTAGCTCAAGACTCGAATAAAAACTTGTATTATAATCAAAGCTTGAATTGAAATTGACTCTAATGGTCGTGAATGGCAATAATTCTGGAATATTTTAGAAACGTGCTAGAATTATGTAAATAATATTTAGAAGGGTTCTTATTGGAAGCTCGATAATCATTTTGTAAACTGCCAGCCATCTTTGGCACCCCAATGCATTATTCCGGTAGACTATATAACACTTCATTACAATATTATATCCTTTGTACCTGATACGGATAAAGCTATTACTTGTTACGTGGTAAATTGATGCTGACCTGAATGAAATTTATTCTACCACGGAGACGTAACAGTAATAATGCACCAGCTAGCTTGCAGTGGTAAGGGGTGAATTATATGAAAACAACTGCAAATATTTTACGGGTTTACAAACTTTGATACTTTCACCTACCTGGAAAGGTTTTGGAACTGTCTGTGCAATAAAAATGTTGAGCGCCAGCCCACCTGGAGTTTGGTCTTAATAAACGGTGGGTGGTCTACGAGATGACTAAATGGTTATTTCTGCCACACATGATGGAATCCTGTGTACACTTTTTCTCGCCTATTATTTTAAACTAAGCACGCAATAATAAAACAGCAAGACTTACCTAACCGATATATTGGCAAACATGAAAATCATACATTTTATAATCACGACCAACACAAATAAACTAAGTTGAATCCTAATTGGCCAATTGCGCGTTCTAAGAGAAAAGGGTCCTTAAATTTATCCAACAAATGTCACTGGTCTATGCAAATTTAGGTGAATGCAATAAATTATATGTAATAATGAAATATAACAGAGTATATAGCAAGTAGAAAGTAAAAATTCTCTCTTACAACTTGCGGCTCGAGTACAAGGTTCAACCAACCCTTTCAGTGTATAACTAACTGTGGTGTCAGTATTTCATGTATCTAACTTCCGTTGACAGAAAGTATTCACTACCGAAACTTTCACAATTAAACGGCACTTTTATTGAATCCACGGTAGTATTTTTGCGTTTGCGGTTTGTTTTCTTCAAACCAGAATTTAAGTTACTGTTACGCGAATTACTGTAAACCGGTTCATCCGACCAACGATCGTTCTGATCACTCGACCGAAGATAGAAGCTTGTAGTGCAAGATTTGAATGAATCTGAATGACCCCTTCCATTATACCATGGCGGTATTAATAAACTATATTATTTTAGGGGACTCTCCATTTCCTCTGTTTGTACGATTTGAACTGAACTTGTGGTTGAGGTCAAGGGTTTTTCAGTGCATGAGAATATTATGTATTTGCACAGTTGCTATTTAATATTGTCATCTGCATCATCGAGTGGGCCAATACGTCTTAAATTTTATACTATTTTTATGTATTTCTGTCGGTCTGAGTAATTTCTAATAATTTTGGTCCCTTGAATGCGTTAGAATGTTTGCGAATGCACGTTCGTAGGATGATTATTTATGCACAAAATGTCGGAATTTTTCTAATTTGGTATTCAACTTGTAAAGTCCCTCTTATTGCAGGTTGTACAAGAATGTACTGAATACTCTCCCGGTTTATTTCGCTATTTTAATTTAACATTATAATTGAAAAATCTCTTTATAAACTGTAAACTACCCTATACTTCTACAGAATTTTACGAGTATTTTTGCGCTAAAGCTCCTTTCACTAACTTATATGAATGCTTTTCTATTTATAAATGTGTGCTTGATTAAACCATTAGCATTACCTGCTGTTTTCGCAAAATTTCCCGTTCAAATGTCAAGTAGTGGTTTGGGCAGCGCGCGGCGTGAAGACGTCGGGCTTCAGCTCCATTACAATTTGCCAGTCTGTATATATATATATATATATATATATATATATAGACACACACACGCACAACACACACTTTGGAGCGTCACTAAAAGAGTGCTGTGGCAACGCCGCACGTTGAGATGTAACCAAAAGAGCGCTGTGACAACTCCACACGTTGGAGCGTCACTAAAAGAGTACTGTGGCAACGCCGCACGTTGAGATGTAACCAAAAGAGCGCTGTGACAACTCCACACGTTGGGGCGTCACTAAAAGAGTGCTGTGACAACGCCCCACTTTGATACTCCGCTAAAACCGTGCTGTGATACAGATACAGCAAATTGTAAAATTTGAAACTGTTGGCTTACCTTCCTTTCTAACTTTGCCTGGCTAGCTCAACAGAAATGTTGGAGTTTTCAAAATGAATTCAAACACAGCAATATTAAGGCGTTTATTACACAATATGAAATATTTTCTCTCATACAAAAGCATATAGAATATTTACAAGTTTGTTTCATTCAAACATCGAATTATTTCTAACAAGTACTTATTTACTTAACTATAAAAAATGTTCCTTATCTTCGTTAAATATAAATTTACAGAATTAAATCTCTTCTCTTATAGATAGTTTGCCTGGTTATGATTCTTACGCTTGTAAGGTTTGTTTGGTCAAAAAAATCCTTGACAGATAATCTATTAAAACGTCAGAGTGTTTCGAACACTAAACACAAACTTCCTGGTTATTACAAAAATAAAATGATTAAGACTAACTTAAACTAAATGACAAACACTGAAATATCAGTTACAAACAATGCTTTTTTTAAAATTATACTTATTAAAATCCACGAAGCGCTTTTTTATCCAATTCGTATTTAAATATCTTCTTGTTTTAAATTGATGTTTAAATTAGCTTACAAGATCCTCAGATTATTTACATTTCCATTTAGAAACCAATGTGCATTCTTGGTTTGATTATTCAATAAAATTTTAAATAGCTTTTTATATCGAAACATTTCCCATCTTCATTGTATATTACAAGATCAAACAGTTGCATTCGCCAACTTTCATATTTACGCAGGTTGCGTTTAAAACTAACTTTTGTATTCACTGCAACATGGTAAATGTTAATTACAGTATGCGTATTGCATACTTTAAGACAATAGCTTCGAATTTCTTTTCTCAAAGTGACACTTTCGCGATTGAATTTGTGAATGAATCTTTTTAACAAACGTTTCCATTTATATACAAAATTATGTATTTTCTAGAATATACTAGTGTTTACGTGATTCCATTCCAAATAATGCATTCTTATCTGGCGTAATTTTATGGGAATTTCTCATTCGCGTTAAAATTTGCCGAGTTTTATTACCTCGTTAGTGTCTTTGTTTAATACCTAAAGTTAATGCTTGCGGTCTCTTTCTATCCTACAGTGATTGCGAAAGGTCATAAATAATTCTTAGAAATTTTTATGGAATTTTTAATGTTCCGGCAACTTCCTAGAATAATTGTTTAATTATTGATGAGTTCAACGAAATTAAAAAATGTTATTAAATAATTGAAAGGAAGATTTAACCAAAAATGTACTTTGGTAACTGCTGTTTAAAACGAAGATTTTAAATATGAAAAATCTTGTAAGCTAATTTGACGTCAATTTAAAATAAGAAGGTATTTAATTACGAGGAGCTTTTTTTGTGGATTCTGCAAGTATTACTTTTAGATTTAATTTTAACGGATATTGGAATATTTATGTCTAATTTAAGGTAGAATAATAAATGTTAATCATATAATATTTTTTTGGAAAAGAGTTTTACCAAGAAAATTTGTGGTCGGAGTTTGAAACACTCTTATCTTTTAATAGATTATCTGTCAAGGATTCTTTTGGCCAAACAAACCTTAGAAGCGTGGCAATAAACACAACCAGGTAAACCATCCATAAAGAAGAAAATTTAGTTCTGTAAATTTAAAGCAAGATAAGGAATAATTTTTTATAATAATTACTTCTTAGAAATTATTTTATGTTTGAAAGAAACGATGTTGTAAATGTTCTATATGCTTTTGTATGAGAGAAAATATTTCATACTGTATAAATGCCTTGTGATATTGCTGTATTTGATTTCATTTAAAAAACTCCGTCAATTCCATTGAACTAGCCAGGCAAGGTAAAGTTAGAAAGGAAGGTAAGTGTATCTGTATCTGTATCACAGTACTCTTTTTAGTGACACTCCCAACGCGAGGCCATTCTCATCTCACTCTTTCAGCGACGCTCAACGCGCGCCTTATCACATCAATCTTGCTGTGACCCGCCTATGGGTTGTGAGTCACAAGTGATGCTTTGCTTGGATAAATTGTATTAATGAGGATGCAATAAAAATTATTAAATTACTATCTTACCGTATCCTTTTCCTTACCTGGCTAGCTCAACAAAAATTATGTAGTGGAATTTACGACAAAGGAATGAAATACAGGAATCTCGAGAAACATAAGCATTCCAAAACATTTTTCTTTTATACACATAGTCTATACAATCTCTTACATTCAACAAATATAAATAATCCGTATAAAACACAATTTACAGCTTAAGCTTAGCCAGATGATTTTACCTAATGGTTACTAAAATCTAAAATAAACCTCACTTAATCCTTGTTAATAATTACAGAACTTTAAAACACTTTATATGTGAGTCACAAAAATTCTCCTTAAAACTCTGTAAATAACTTATCTATCCTTCAATTCTCCCATTTGTCAGTATAGTGGGCCAACTTCGCCATCAGAAAGTTTTATGAAGGTCAAAATGCTTCGAGCGCTGACTTCAAAAATTGCTGGAAAAATATCCCTTCACAAATAATCTTTATAAAATTAAGAATTTGTTCTAGCTTAAGTTACTAATATTTAAATATCCTATTAGGTTACAAAAAGAAAGAAACAAAATTATACGTGCAGGTTGGTATTGTCCAATTCTCTTTATAATACTTATAAAAGTATCATCTACATTTAACCGCATTAAATACTTCTTGGTTCCATTTCAAATCGCCATTTATAACCGATCTTGACGTTGAAATATCAGTTTGCGAAGTGTATTTATTTGTAATCGAATAAAATCAGCAGTTGCGATCTCGTACCAAGATTATTCATACTATTGTGACAAATTATTATTATACTTTATTAAATAATTACGTTTGATAACTCCATGTTACTTGTTGAACGCCGACGAAATAAATTACAAATTACTGGAAACGTATATGTTTCATGTTGTAAAATAAATTAAAGAATGAAACTTTGCTCGAAACTTGCATGTTGTTTGACTAAATACGACATTTTTTCATTCCATTCTAGATCTATTTCGAAGCATTAGTCACTAGATGTAATGATTATGAGGATTTCGCATTTAAATGACCTAATTAAGTGTACAGGTATCGCGGTTGTTATAATTTATGTCTATCGCAAACATCCCCTATTCTTTTTCGATGCATCAAAGTATAGCCGTTGTCATCTCTGTCTTTCCGTAATACGCTGGGCGATTAAACTCGATATCCCAGTTTTATAGCTTTTTCCGATAGTAGCGCATTTTTTGAATTGGAGCGTTTATTTATTTACGAGAATTAGCTTATTTAATGGCTTTTAGAACATTTTTAGTAAATGACATATTCTTTTATTAAATATTTGAAAATTCTTGAATTAATTCGAAACTAACTTGTTTGTAAGAACGATACGTTTTATTTAAAACTCATACAGTTGTATTTTTAACGAGAATGAATATTTTATTTTTGTTTTAAATGATATATCTACACACGGTAAATATGCGTTACTTTAACGAAAATTACATTACTTTACGTAATTGGTGCTTTGGAGGATGGTTTATTTCAATAACTTCAATTTTTTGCTTCCAGGAAAATTTTTAACATTCGTCTTGCTCTCAATACATCGCTCCCAATGTTGCTCTTGTTTTCGGTACTTATGAATATAGCTTGAGCATCCCAAAAACGACGCTGATAAGTTTGTCGGTCGAAGAAATTATTTTAAATTTCATACTGTCTTCTTTCTTCAGGGTTCTAATGATGAATCTAGCTTCCGTCGTCAGTACCAAAATTGCAACAGAATTCATTGCCTTCGCACCGAGAGAGTTCCAAGGTTTTGCGCATGCAGAAAAACAATTGTTTCTGTAACTCAACTGTTGAATAATGAAGTCCAGTGGCGTAACTACACCCCTGCCAACCCCCGCTATGCGGGGGGGCCCCAAGTGCAAGAAGGCCCAAACGATAATAAACTCAACTTATTCATCTTCAACGTATTTGGCAGGTAAGAAACGGTCAAGAAAATATTGCAGATAATTCAGAAACCGCAGGTTAACGAACGTTTTCTTGATGTTACTACTAGGAACTGCTGAAATACAAGAAATAATAATTAAGATAAATACTGAACACCACCTGCAGCCTGCATCCTTTCTTCTTTCTATCCGTTCTGTCCTATTTTGTAAGGGTTAATAAACAGATGAAAGAGACTGTAAACTTTAATAACAAAGATGTCTATATTATTCTTAAGTGATAAGTTGTATAAAGTGGTAAAGCATTATTATACGACGTATAGTAGGGTTAGTTTGGTTTGTGGGATTTTAAATAGGAATAAAAGGGCTATTGTCTGTACAGTACAGATTCACAGGATGGCAGGTAGCTTAGTAACCTTCGCTTTCTAGAAATATAATACTAGAAAGAAATTCATTTTGTGGTTTCTAGTCAGCTGGTTGCAACGTATTTGCATTAGCTGCATTATATATAACGGAAAGGAAGTAAAAAGCATTCCAGTACGTTTTACTCAATAGTGTTGTGTTCGTATTACAGGAGGTCTTTCATATTTAAACGTAAGTATTTATATCTATTTTTATTAAACTACTATTGATTTGATCATAGTTGAAGTCGCGCTGAGAAATACATATAAATAAATCTTTAAGCATTCAATAAAAATCATTTATATTTTGTTAATTAAAGCATTTAAAGCAAAGTATGTATGTGTTATTTGTAATTTCAAAAGGCTTTTAAATAATTATTACTTATCTAATTACATTATAATTAATTTCATTCAAAATTGCAGGAAATAATATACAATGAGCACTACAAGCGGCGCTGCAAAAAACGAAAAGGAAACTATTGGAAGAATCAAAGAGCAAGATTCCAAAATAAGTTCCTTTTTACTTCTAAAGAGTCCGAAAAACAAGAACAATCTATGAAAGAAATTGGGCTTTCGACAGTAGCATCTACTAGTTCCGCTACAGACGAACAGCAGTCGTCAACAATTTTAAAACTCTCACCCAGGGCGCAAGTACATCACATAATGACGGCCGCGATAGAAATTTGGAACTAGATACCACTACAATTACAGAGGTAAATGTGAGTAGTACTTTTCACTTAATGAACTATCTATGGATCTGACGAAAGAATATCCAACCGATTTTGCACATTTTTAAAATCAATGTTTTACAACATGACAATTTAAGAAAAGAAATAATTAATTACGGATTGTGTAGACCAGATGGTGCGTTTCCTAAAGATAATAAAAATAGAAGTTTTCAGTTCACTATTATTACTTAATAACTGCAAGCGAAAATAAAAGCAATACGTTAAACTTACCACACAATTCAAATGGGTGGTTGTGTTATTCTAAATTAAAAATTGTGTTTATTGTCAACCATGTTGGCTGTTTGCTTCAGTAAGGTCAAGTTGGACGACCGGAATTAATGATTGGCAGGGTTTATCAAAAAAATTAAAGAGCATTTGCTTGCTCAATCTCATTTAACTTGTTGTTTTATTTACGATATGTGGAAAAAATTATACCATAGATAAGAAAGATACTCTACTATTAAAACAAGAAACTGAATTTTGGAAAATGTTTTACACAGACTTTTCAATGTTACTTTAACACTATCCCAGCGCATGCTGTCATTTCGAGGACATAGAGAAAGTTTTCTGATTCAAAAGACAGTTACAACGGTAATTTCTTAAGTTTAGTTCATTTAATTAGTAACTATGATCCTATATTACAAAAAGTGCTTGAACGACCCAAAGGTTCAATTAAATATCTTTCCCAAAATTCAAAACGATATTATTAATACTTTAAGCGCACACTTAAAAATATTTTATTAAATAAAATTAGATCCGCTCCTTTTTCTCAATCATAATAGACACTACACAGGATATAACTAAGATTGATCAATTAAGTAAAATTGTAAGATATATTGATTTTAAAAAGACAGCTTGGGAGAGGTAACCAAAATAGATATTTGTGAAACTTTTGTGGGTTTTACAAAAGTAGAGTCCCAATCTGCTGAAGGACTATGTAATACTATATTAAGCAATTTAACCAACATGCAATTAGATATAAATAAATGTAGAGGGCAGGGCTACGATGGAGCTAACGTTATGAGCGGTACGTATTCTGGCGTGCAAAGAGAATTTTAAACATAGAGCCTGCAGCCTTATATATGCACTGTAGTGCCCATAACTTAAATCTAGTCATAAATGATGCCGTTAAAGGTATAAAAGAAATAGAATCGTTTTTCTACTTTTAGAAAACATATATACATTTTTGCTAATAGTATATTAAGATGGAATTGGCTTTCTGTTTTAAAGAAAATTTCACACAATTGAAACGCTTAAATCCGACACGTTGGGCGGATCGAGTAAAATCTTTAGCTGCCATAAGAATTCGGTATAAAGATATAGTAATGTCTCTTAATAAAATTATTATGATATCAAAAAACAGATGAACGAAATGACGCAAAGCAAATATTAACTAGCATGGATAATTTTAATTTTATTTTTTAAGTGTTTTTTAAGTCAAATTCTAGAAGAGCTTAACAAGCTCTCACAAACTGCTCAGAGTGAAAAGGCGAATATTAATCAGATAACTCTCTTATTACAAAAACTTTAAAATTTATCAAGGAAACAAGAAATAACTATTCCAACATCAAGGAGGAAGCAGCGAAAGTTGCAGGGCAATGGAATATTAAACCGGAATTTATAAAAAAGGCAACCAAAAATAAAAAGCATTACGATGAATTATCCAATGATTATCGATTTAATGATGAAGAATTTAAATTTAAAATAAATGTATTTTATCGCGTAATGGATATTATAATTTCACAGCTGTCGAATCGTTTTAAATCGCTTTTTCATGTAAACGAAAAGTTTAATTTCTTAGAACCTAATGTATTTTTGAATTTAACTGCAGACGATATTTTATCTAAGGCAAAACAATTGCAAAAATTTTACTACAAAGATTTAAATGATGCTATAGGTATAGAACTTACTACACTCAAAAATAATAGACTTATTTGTGATGAATTAAAAATGTTAACGGTATCTTACAATTTTAGAATATCTAGTACTTTCCAAATCTACAGGTTCTAGCAGTTTTCCAAACACCATAACAGCCTTAATGTTATACCTAACTTTACCCGTTAGCGTTGCAAGTGCGGAGAGATCTTTCTCAAAATTAAAATTATTAAAAATTATCTTAGGAACCGCACTTCACAAGATAGATTAGACGATTTATCCCTCTTAGCAGTAGAACATGACACTGCCAAAAATATGAATATAGAGGATACAATAAACGCGTTTGCAGCAAAACATGCAAGAAAAACAAAATTTTGAATTTGATTTGGAATGTCTGCTAGCTCATAGGTTTTTTTACTGTATCAAATTTTTAGGTGTAAATAATTTTGTGCGGCGTATAAATATGTAGATTTAATATTAATTAACTTATAAGTTTGAATTTATGTAATTTGGTTTTATAATTAATAAAGCACTTGATTAATATAGTATATGTATTTAATTCTTTACTGCTTCCTTCTCTACATGTACTATAATTTAAAAATATGGCTAAATATATGCCAGTAAAAGTAATACATTTTAAAGAGAGCCCACTTTAAAATTTTTGCGGGGGGGCCCAAAAATCGTAGTTACGCCACTGATGAAGTCTACCCTTTCTTTCGGTATTCACAGTGCATTTACAATGGTTTGTCGAGCTATCCGACGACCATTTTGAACCAATTTATCAACACAGTGTTGTTCGTTATCGATAGCTGGATTTGGTCTTACGCCGCGATGTTCGTCGTCGGAAGTATTCAAAGCAGCAACCTCAGTACCACGACTTCTGATAGACAATTTGCTCGCTGAACCTTTATATTTCATCCATATATAAACACGCTTTAAGTATCTTTAAATATCGGTCCGATGCACTTCTTTTACGGTTAGGAATTCGAAAACTGGGCTCTATTTTAAACAATTCAGTATCATAATGTGATCTTTTTAAATTCTATTGTTTTAGAGCTTAAACAGATTTTAATATTTATTGTTGTTGGTATTTTAATGGTTTATTTAACGCACTATTGTCTTTTTTCCAGGTGAGTGGAGCGAAAAATTAGAACTAAAAACTACTATATACGAGCAAGATGCGCTTGAAAGCTTTGTTTGTTGGTACTAAAGGTAAGCTTAAAGTAACTTTAGCAAGAATATGCTTGAAAATAGAGTTATTGTTAAACAAACGGGACTTGGACTGTTTAATTTTAATGACTAAAATATGCACATTTTTGTATAACAAGGTTCAATAGTGTGCATAGCTAATATAGTTGCTTTTATTTCACAGTCAATGCGGTGTTTACCATTCAAGTTACATTACTAATGATTCGAGTTGAAATTCTATAATATTTGACAATATTGCATATTTTAACTTGTCGTAAATAAAAATTATTTAATTGGAAGTCTAGCTGTAAAACTTTATTCAAGAGCTTATTTTCATTTACCTCTGCTATCTCAAACATTAAGCTGATCTTATAAAAGCCACAATCAACCTCTAATAATCAATTATAACACCAACGACATCTCTCTCCTATCGCTTCAGCTCTTAGTCACAACTTCAATCTTGGATTGACGCAGCTCTCCGTCGTTTCCTATTTCTTAATTTAGTCCTTCTCTTCAATCTTTGCGTTTCTCTACATACTTTACTTTTTGCTTTACCCTATGTTATTGCCCTTACGATTCCTTTGTGCCTAAATATATTTCATATCATCCTGACACGCCCTCTTTAATTACATTTGTGATACTTCTATATTTCTCAACCATTTCCATTACTAATTACTAATGTTATTTCTACGGCGAGGCCGAACACTTTCTTACATCACGACAGTTTAAAAGCTTCTAACCTTCTACCTTCTCCTTTAGCTATAATCCAAGTTTGTTAGCCGTATTGTGCTGCGCTCCAAGGACAAAACAATTCAAGCAATTTTTTCCTAACCTCTAGCGCTATCAAAAATTGCCTTTTCTACTTTTTACATATTTTTTACTTCAAAATATTTTGCAATCCACTAATAGTGTACTTCTTTTACTTCTTCTAACCTTTCTGAGTCTAGCTTTATTATTACCTTTGTAATGCTATTTTATTTTCTACACCTCGTTATCTTTGTTTTAGTTAGTTGATATTCATGCATAAATTACTCTCTAACATTTTTTTCATTTTATTTATTCCCATTTCTTACTTTTTATATATTTCTGCTAATTTATCCGTATGCTTCAACACTTCAATTTGCTGTTCGTTTTCAATATAAATTACAGATTACTCGACTTGTTTTTAATCTATTCTTACTTTCTTGGAAACCCCAAAATCTGACTACAATATACCTTGTCGAAAGCTCATATCTATAAAACCTATTGCTGTAGTTTTTCGTACCTTTGTCTTTTTTTCTAATCTAATATCGATGTTAGGATTGCTTCTCTAGTACCTCCAGTCATTCAAAATTGAAATTAATCTTCTGGTAATCTTCAATTTATTCGGTATCCGTTATGTAATATTTTCATACAATGGCTCAGCATACTAACTGTCCTAAATTTTTTGCAATACTTTCATTCTTCTTTCTTTCGAAACATCACTTTTTGCAAAGTCTAAAGATTGTTCTTGTTGCCCTGCAAGTCCTGCTTATCAACCCATATAATACGTTTAGTGCATTTATATACTTTACATGTGACTTTCCAATGCTCCACCCGAAAGTACTACATTGGCCAGGAACCGAGTTTTTTTACCTGGAAAGTTTGGAATTTTGCCGAACCCTTGCCGTTCCAAGCAAGGTAAGGATCTTTAACGTGCGTGACAACACTCACACACGCGACCTCCATTTTACCTCTCATCCGAACGAGGGTGTATTTTGTGAAAAATGCTCGCCTAACAATTTTCAAGCGGACCGTGTCGGGATTCGAACCCGGGACCTTGAGCGCAGTAGTCATAAGTGCATTTATATACCTTACATGTGATTTTCCAATGCTCCACCCGAAGGTACTACATTGGCCAGGAAGCGAGGTTTTTTTTACTTGGAAAATTTGGAATTTTGCCGAACCCTTGCAGTTCCAAGCAAGGTATGGATCTTTAACGTGCGTGACAACACTCACACACGGGACCTCCATTTTACCTCACATCCGTACGAGAGTGTATTTTTGTGAAAAATGCTCGCCCAACATTTTTCAAGCGGACCGTGTTGGGATGCGTGCATTTATATACCTTTACATGTGATTTTCTAATGTTCCACCCGAAGGTACTACATTGGCTAGGAAGCGAGTTTTTTTTCACCTGAAAAATTTGGAATTTTGCCGAAATCTTGCTGTTCCAAGCAAGGTAGGGATCTTTAACGTGCGTGACAACACTGACACACGGAACCTCCATTTATCTCTCATCCGAACGAAAGTGTATTTTTGTGAAAAATACTCGTCTAACATTTTTCAAGCGGACCGTGTCGGGATAAGCATTTATATACCTTACATGTGATTTTCCAGTGCTCCACCCGAAGGTACTACATTGGCCAGGAAGCGAGTTTTTTTTACCTGGAAAATTTTTAATTTTGCCGAACCCTTGCTATTCCAAGCAAGGTAGGGATCTTTAACGTGCGTGACAACACTCACACACAGGACCTCCATTTAACCTCTCATCCGAACGAGGGCGTAATTTTTGTGAAAAATGCTCACCTGCCATTTTTCAAGCAGTCGGCCGTGTCGGGATTTGAACCCGGGACCTTGGGATCTGTAGTCTTACGCTTACTACATTGATCCACGGCGACGCCAGTATTTATATACCGTTCATTTACATTTCCAATGCTCCACCCGAAGGTACTACATTGGCCAGGAGGCGAGTTTTTTTTACCTAGAAAATTTTTTATTTTGCGGAACCCTTGCTATTCCAAGCAAGGTAGGGATCTTTAACGTGCGTGACAACACTCACACACGGAACCTCCATTTATCTCTCATCCGAACGAAGGTGTATTTTTGTGAAAAATACTCGTCTAACATTTTTCAAGCATACCGTGTCGGGATAAGCATTTATATACCTTACATGTGATTTTCCAGTGCTCCACCCGAAGGTACTACATTGGCCAGGAAGCGAGTTTTTTTTACCTGGAAAATTTTTAATTTTGCCGAACCCTTGCTATTCCAAGCAAGGTAGGGATCTTTAACGTGCGTGACAACACTCACACACGGGACCTCCATTTTACCTCTCATCCGAACGACGGTGTAATTTTTGTGAAAAATGCTCACCTGCCATATTTCAAGCAGTCGGCCGTGTCGGGATTTGAACTCAGGACCTTGGGATCCGTAGTCTTACGCTTACTACATTGATCCACGGCGACGCCAGTATTTATATACCGTTCATTTACATTTCCAATGCTCCACCAGAAGGTACTACATTGGCCAGGAGGCGAGTTTTTTGTTGCCTGAAAATTTATAATTTTGCCGAACCCTTGCCGTTCCTGGCAAGGTAGGGATTTTTAACGTGCGTGGCAACACTCACACACGGGACCTCCATTTAACCTCTCATCCGAACGAGGGCGTAATTTTTGTGAAAAATGCTCACCTGCCATTTTTCAAGCAGTCGGCCGTGTCGGGATTTGAACCCAGGACCTTGGGATCCGTAGTCTTACGCTTACTACATTGATCCACGGCGACGCCAGTATTTATATACCGCTAACTGATTAATTTTGGTGGCAATTGACTATGTTCCTACGGCATTAGTAGATAGGCGGCCCCGTGGCGTAGTAGTTTGTGTGTGACTACTACGCCCAAGGTCCCGGTGTCGAATTCCGACACGGTCCCCTTGAAGAAAAAAAATGTTAGGCGAATATTTTTCACAAAAATACACCCTCGTTTGGATGAGAGGTAAAATGGAGGTCCCGTGTATGTGTGTGTGTTGTCACGCACGTTAAAGATCCCTATCTTACTTGGAACAGCAAGGGTTCGGCAAAATTCCAAATTTTCCATGTAAAAAACTGGTTTCCTGGCTTATGTAGTACCTGCGGATGGAGCATTGGAAAATCACATGTATGGCATTAGTAGATAAGCTACCTTTGTACCAGCACATATTCGATCATTTTTACATGTATTTTCCCATGAGAAAGTCTATGGTATATGTTGCAAATTTTTGTATCAACTTTAGAAATCTCCATAGGGAGACCGTCGGCTCCATTCTCGTCATGCGTTTTGTCCCATTTCCGAACATCAATGATTTATTATAACAATAGACCATAATATATCAGTAAATTAACAAAAATTAAAATTTATTATGTAATATATGCATAAATTTACTATAATAGTACATTATTATACATATATTTTATATGTACATAATATTTTAGCACCACATATTGCAATAAATATTTCTATATATCAACAACAACCCTAGCCAGTTTAAGTGTCATGATTGAATAATATCCAATAGGTAGCGTTGCATACGAGCCCAGAAGCAAGTAGCGTTTGTCCTTCCCTGGACTTTATACAATTTTCTCCTGTACAATGGTATAAACTTGATGCTTGATCGACTGAATTAAGTTCTGAGTAACAAATACTTTTTAAACCCTTCTATGCAGCTAACATAATCATCGAACGTACTTTTATCACTGATGGTTTTGATTCCCTTTATCTTCTTAGTAACGTCGAAATTTTGAATAGCAAGCGATCGTGTATATGATTTATCCTCATCTATTAATCGCGGGAATTCGGCCTCTTATTTCTCGTTAGTTTTAAAGATTATCGTCACATATATCTTTGATTGTAATTCAATAAAGTTTGTCATAAGTCGTCCATCATCTTTATCCTTCATAATACCAAATATTTTCTTGTTAAGTAGAGAAATTCCATCAACGTTGTTGGAAGAATAGTCCGATGTATTAAAGTGTTCAATGCAATCTCGTTTCATGGTTTCATAAGGAGTTTCGGTCACCATTTTATAGATCAGGCTATCGGTATCTGTGTAGAGAACAAAACATCCATCTCCGAAAACTGTATTAATATAACCATAGTGAAAATCGTAGATAGTGAACTTGACTATATCAAGGATGCACATACCCACATATATCGGCCTATTAAAATAAACTTCTGATTTAAGATGTTTCACTACAATAAGGTTTTCGTCAAAAAACGTAACATTTTTGAATATAGGGTTGGATACTTTAGCTCCAACACTATATCTGCCTTCCCAGTTTAAGACAAGGTTTACGTTGCAATATTTTCGTATATTTTTCCATCGTTTTTCCGAAGACAGCATTATTCATCAGCTTGAAAAATTTTCTCAAATTTATTTTTTGCACGTTTCCGAAGTTTAGTATTTAGATCACTGTAGAATTTGAATCAACAGCTTTGTTTAAATTTTAGCACTCGATGGATTTTTGATAATTTAGGTCCATTCGCCATAGCTTGTTTAAGATTTTTATAGCGAATCACGTTTTCTTTTCAAATTTAATGTTGCCAGTAATTTAGTAGTTTGGTCTTTCGCTTTAAGTGACTTTCCAGTCGTCGGATCAATATTGTCTGGGCAAAAGGGGATGTCATGGATATGCTCGGGATGCTTGAAATTTACCTACAAGATGTAGCATTCTGGAGCATCATCAGGAACTGATGTGGCATCGATGTTGGTGTCTGTTTATTCATAGCCTCCTTAGGGTAGATGTTGATTCATTGTCTATCCTTACTGATTATTGAAATCGTGGTACATAAGGCATGCATCCGGTTTGGAAGGATCTTACGGTGGTTAGTACTTATTGTGTGCAGTAGCCACGTCGTTCTGAAGACACTTGACTTTCATTCCTTTTTATAAATAACAGCTGGTCGATATCTGTCAACAGCTCACGCTTCTGTTCTGTATGCTTTAACATCGCATCCCAAATATACCAAAGCATTGTGTAATAATGAGCAGGGGGTAGTCCACATGTCGTATGGCAACTTGTTCGGAATTGCTTAAAAACTTTTGCTAGTAACATTGGTCTTAAAGTATAAATCAGAATACTACTTCAAGTTCTGGATATTAAATGTATCCCATACTTTCTGAGCATGCGCAGCTATAGATTTATCGATAGCTTGCGCTTTATGAATTTATCATTAGAAACTGGAATTTTACCTGAACATATTTCCACTTCTAAAAAGCGAATTTACTAAAGAGCGAAGATCAATTTAAATTATTTAACTGAAAAGGTGTCTATCTATATGATTTTGTTGATTCTTTGAAACACTGGATACACTTACTACTTAATCAACAAGACTTTTACAAGATAGAAGGTAAAGAGATTAAGAAGAAACTTTATCCGCATGCTCAGAAAGTGTGGGATGTATGTAATATTCAGAACCTGAGGTAGTATTTTGATGTATATCCCAAGACCGACGTGATGTTACTAGCAAAAGTTTTTGAGCAATTCTAAACAAGTTGCCTTACGACATATGGGCTTGACCCCGCTTGTTATCACACGCTACCTGGGTATGTATACTTGGGATTCACTATTAAAGCATACATGACAGAAGCTTGATGTTAACAGATATCGAGTAGCTGTTGTTTATAAAAAAAAAGGGAATACGAGGTCTTAGACTTGCTACGGCAAACAATAAGTATTTACCAGCTTATACACCGGATGTATATCTTATGTACTACGATGTCAATAGTCAGCACAAATGTCCAATGAATCGACATCTACTTTATGGAGACTTTGATTGAACAGACACCTACCTGGATGTGACATCAGTTCCTGATGATGTTCCAGAAGGTTATCTTTTGGAGGTGGATTTGAAGTATTCCGAACATCTACGACATCCCCTTTTGCTCAGAAAAATATTGATCCGAAAGACCAAACTACTAAATTAATGACTATATTCAATTTTAAAAGAAAGTATGTGATTCACTTTAAAAATCTGAAGCAAGCTTTGGTGAATGGACGTAATACTTAAATTATCAAGAATCCATCGAGTGGTAGAAGATAGAATTACGTTCGTTGATTATGTCAACTGCATAAATGAGTTTTATGAATTATTTAGTACTCAGAACTTAATTTAGTCTACCACACATTAAGTTTACACCATTGTACAGGGGATAATTGCATTGATCCAGGGGACGACAAACGCTACTTGCATTGCAGCTGATGTGCAACGCTACCTATCTGACACTATCCAATCATGGATGACACTTAAACTGGTAGGATTGCTGTTGATATATAGAAATATTTATTGTAATATATGATGCCAAGATATGATGTACAGATACAATGAAGGTATGCACACAAGGTAGGACGAGAATGAACCTGGCACCTTCTTATAGGAATTTCTATAGTTGGAACAAGAATTTGCAAAATAAAACTTAGATTTTCTTAAGGAAAAATACATGTAAAAATAATCGATTTTGCGATTGTACGAAGGCAACGTATCTACTGGCATCTTTAACTTTAGCCGCTTTAGTGTTCTTTAAAATTCTTATATATACTTCACATAAGTCTTCCATATTGGATAAATTTTACTTCCTCACAATTATTCTGCTCCCATCGTTATTTAGTCAGTCTACACAATATACTTGTCTTGTTTTCAAGCTTCTTATGTTTTTTTCTATCCTCATCGGTTACAACACTTTTATATTACTTTTCCTTTTGTGGAATATAAGATTTCCCGCCTTATCCATTCTTTCCCAACCATATACTTTGAATCTTTAATATATTACAAGTGACAAGAACACAATAAATTTACAATTTCCTTTCATTCAAATAAGTAGAGTTGTGCATAAGTGGCTCTAAATAAAATCATTAAATTCAAGTTAATATAAAAATACAGATGATTGTAAACAACAATTTCAAAATCTCACCAACTGATGATGGACGTTGTCTTTACAGATAATAGGTATCATCGTATATGTCACTGCTTGCATTAATTATTAATAACTTCAATATCCAAGTAGTTTTCGTAAACGGAAATTATCTTCATCATCACAGGGTAAAACAAGAACTCGAACTAGAACGAGAACTAGAGCTAGAGCTGGAGCTAGAACTAGAACCCTAAAAGCGTTTCAAACAAAATTACCAAAATACAACTTGCATTATTAAATATCTACCATTTACATGGGTATTCCATATCTAAACAGATGACACGCAAACCATAAGAAGGTTTCCTACAAAAATGCGGAAACAGTAGCAAAATCCACAACGAATCAGGTAGGATTCCAACTTCAATTCCAACTTTCAAAAATTTTACTACCACTAAGTTGTGAAGGGTCATCCCCAAAATGGATTAAACTAAATTCAAAGTAACCCAAACGACACCAGCTACATGTATCATATTCAAAATTATAATGCAGACCCAATTCAACTGCACGTTCCGTAACAGCTTTGATGTGCTGTCATAAGACCTAACAGTCATATATTTCATGATTTTTTAGAAAACTATATCAAGGTGCAGCATTAATTTTCATAAGGTTTATCATGTACTGTCATATAATCTAACAGTCATATTTTACCTTTATGAGATTGTATTAGGAGTACGGATAAATTTTTGTAATAACGTTTTATAGGGACTGCTATAAGATTTAACAGTGATATATATATTTTTGTAATTTTCATTACGCGACTGTATTAAAAATACAGGTTCATATTTTTGTATAAAGTTCATTATGCATTGTCATAAGATCTAGCAGTAATATCTTTCCCAATTTTTTTATGCAACTGCATCAAAGTACAGCATTCTTTTTTATAATGCTTATGAAGTACTGTCATAAAATCTGTTAGATGTTTTTTTCTGATTACGAGACTGTATTAAATATACAGATTAATTTTTTTATAACGTTCAGAGAACAGCAAGATTAAAATCTTAGTATAACTAATTTTGGTTTACACATTTGAGAGTTGAATGCTTTATGCATGGGTGTGTAGTTACTGTGCTTATCCAAAAATGCTTCATGGCACTTTAATGTAACACATCCGTAATAGATATATTACAGCTGTGGCCAGAACTTAAGTAAACGTAATATTTTATTTAAACAAGAAAATGTTCTCAGGTTTTTTTATATATGAAATGTAGATACTTTTGTTCATGCTCTGGAAAATAAAGAATATAAGTTAATAGACATCTTTACAATCTGTGAGGTTATTATTTTTACAAAAGTAATATTCACTAACGTTAATTAAACCATTAAGGAGTATCTTATATAAAATAGACTCAAACCGAGCCTGAGGTCGTGCTAGAAAAGTTTGTTACAGATCTGAGGAGGACGTTGCGTGCAGTGTTCAGTGGATAGTTAGTGAGTGCTTTATATCTTTACAAAGTATCTTGTATTTTTGTTGTGTTTTTGATTTGGTCGTCTTGAGGTCTCTATACCCGCCTCTAAAAATCAGTTACATTTCAATCATACGACAGAGTATAGTGAGTCCTTTATGTCATCTATCGTTCATATATATGACCCTCGAATACATTTCCATCTTGTAATACATCAAGATCCCACACCACTCTCACCGCCACCGCTGACCTAATAAGTCTGGTAGCTGTTTGGTCTAATTAGGTTTTCTTACTCTTATTGGCTATTTTCTAACCTTCTAACCCTGGGCAATATTTTTAAAAACATGAAACCTACGCTCCCTTTGTTTTTGTTATAGTTTGTTTAGGGTCACGCCTATAACTAACAAAAGGTAGTATAAAAAAACATTACGAACTATATAATTTTATAATAAACTTGTATGTACTTATTCAAATAATTGCGGTTTATACGAGGGTGATTTGAAAAGTTCGCGAAACGACGGGGAAAATGAAAAAATTTATTTTTAAAATATAATTTATTTTTCAACATAATCTCCGTCAATTTGAATACACTTCATCCAGCGATGTTCCAAACCCATTATGCCATCACGAAAGTGCGATTCTTCAAGGCCTTTAAAATAGTCGTCGACAGCTGCTTTTACTTCTTCGTCCGTGGAAAATCGTTTTCCCCCAAGGAAAACTTTTAGTCGTGGAAATAGGTGGAAGTCAGAAGGAGCCAAATGAGGCGAATAAAGGGGGTGTTGCAACAGATCGTACTTCAGATCATTCAATTTTTGCATTGCTACTGCACTTGTGTGTGGACGTGCATCATCCTGATGGAAAATGATCTTCTTCTTACGCAATGTAGGTCTTTTTTCACGAATATTTTTCTCCAGTTGGCCTAGAAGTTTAGCGTAATATTCACCGTTTATTGTTTGGCCCTTGGGAAGATAGTCAATTAGTAGGACACCTTTAGCATCCCAAAAAAACTGATGCCAAAACTTTTCCAGCCGACTTCACGGACATTGCATTGTTTGGTGGTGGAGAACCCGTATGTCTCCATTGTTTAGATTGTTGCTTGGTTTCAGGGGTATAATAGTAAATCCAAGTTTCATCTGTCGTAACAAATCGTCGGACGAAATCGGTTTTATTGGAGTTAAGACGGTCTAAACTCTGTGGGCAAATTCTCTTCCTCTGAAGGTTTTGATCAATTGTCAATATATGCGGCACCCATCTTGCTGAAAGCTTTTTCATACCTAATTCCGCAGTTAAGATATGAAATGCTCTTTCATCTGAGATACCTGCAACCTTAGCAATTTCGGAGACCTTTAATCGACGATCCTGCGTAACCATATCATTAACTTTTTGGACGAATTCAGGCGTGGTGGCAGTTTTTAGTCGTCCGCTGCGCGGGTCATCGTCTAGACTCTCACGACCACGTTTAAATTCCGTCACCCACTTGTGCACAGTTGTAAATGATGGAGCGGAGTCTCCTAATGTATCCTGCATATCTTTATGTATTTCTGTTGCTTTCCAACTCTTTTTTACAAAATATTTCATGACAGCGTGCGTTTCAGTTTTGTCCATTTTGAAAAACTCAGAAAACGAACTTTACTTCATATAGCACCAAATTAATACTACTTGACAGAATAATGTCAAATTTAACATCTGCGCACTAGATAGTTGGATCCATCAATTGCATATATTTTATTCGAACTGATGCTGCCATCTGTGCTCCATTCCGCGAACTTTTCAAATCACCCTCGTACATATCAACTTTGAGTAATTGTATATTGCTCCGTTTGCAGGTTGTTATTGAGCCTTTTCGGATAGAATTTGATAGAGAAATTGAGCCGCATTTATATGAAATCAATACATATTGTACAGTGTATGTCTTTCCATGAATATATAATATACCTAGCATGCGTAAAATAAAGAAAGAAGTGATTTCAAGCCTGGGAAGAAATATGTTTCTGTTTCTCCACAGCATTTCATTTAAGGAAAGCTTAATAAAATGTGACAGTTTTAATTTATTATAGACTTTTAAAGCTATTTTATTTATAGAAATTTATAACAACTTCTGGAGCAGCAATTCTAAATAGATTTTTTTCGGAGGCTTAATTTTTATCACCACTGCAAGGTAGCGAAAGATTGAGGGATTTCGGCTCCCAATTTACAGGGTAATGTTATTTCAAAGAAGTAAGCGTAACGGACAAACACATTGAATCACTCTTTCCAAGCGTAACCCTCTTTCAGTATTAATGATTTAAGCGAAGATACGAACACTTTTATTCGTCTAATGAACATTCTCATATGTGAGCAATTTGCTTTTCGTAGAATACAGAGAACGAGTGTGTGTTGCAAAAGGTTTTGAAAATTGAAGTTTCTCACATTGATCTCATTAGTTTATTAATTTCACATTTTGCTGCATATGCTATGCATTTGTCAGGAGAGTAATGAATAATGTAACTAACAAGTATTGATTTCTTGTATGTCTAAAAAATGTGAATCCGTTTGAATAGTGGAGACTGCTGGAATTAGTTGGGAGAAATTGCTTTCTTTTCATCAAACACTTTCATTTTTTAGCATACGAGTGCTTGTGTTGTTATTTACTATAATAATGACAATGCTTCTCTACTTTACTTTCCCTATTTGTTCTGTTCCAAAAAAAATCAGGTATAATCTGAAAGGTATTGGTTTTGTGACCAAAAATTGGCATTTATATTCTATTCAGGAAAAAACGTTAGAAGCGCATTTTTGATATGGTTTATTCACGTCTTTTATTGATTGCTAAAACGCAGGTCTTATCTGTTCTGTTCCAACAATTGGGTTTTATTGTACACCCGAAATAAGAATATCCCCCCCCCCCATTTTTTATTTTAGCAAAATGTGTCTCATCAGAAGTATTCTCATGTATTTTTTGTGAATAAGTAACAGATTTCAGGAGGAATCCACAAAAGACAACATAATAGCGTTCATTTTACGACTCTTTTACCTTCTTAAATTATAATGCTACCTTCTGCTGTTCCTGTCAAATCTACATTGAATTTCAAGATTTGTGATGTTTCTATCCATCTAGTTTTTGATGTTTTATGTTCTTTTGTTCTTATGTTCTTTTGTCTGTTTGTTCTGTTGATCTAGTTTCATTTTCTATCTTCGCCGCACTACCTGCCTATCTTCACACTTTTTTTTTCTGTTAAATGATCGTGTTTCGTTAATTTTCTATTTTTCTACTCATTTTCGTTTTAAATACTTTTAACTTTTTTGTACCTTTCTTTGAGATCTCAACACTCTAATCTACAAGTTTCCTATTTTAAAATTTCTTTTTTACTTTTTTAACCAGTTTTTGAAATGCTGTCAGAGGCATGCCTGACCTAGTTAGAATAATGTCGGTGATGCTAGATTTTGCGTTTGTGTTTTCTTTGTGTGTGTGTGTGTGTGTGTGTGTGTGTGTGTGTGTTTGTGCGTGCACGCCAACGCGAGTGCGCGCGCGTGAGATGTGGTGTGTGCGCCGAGTAAGTATGAGTGCAAGTGTGCGTGTGTGTTTGTGCTTGCTTCTTTCTCAGTCTCGATCATCGGTAGTCGGAAATCAGAGACTGAGCCATCTGCGATCATAGTGCGCGTCCCTGGTCGTTGGCACCCGGAAATCGGGAGTTGTTGCTGCATCGCCCGTAAGTATACCTGCGTGTGTATATGTGTGTGTATGTTCTTTTTTGTTTTGTTGTGTTTGCAGATGCTTCTTACGCAGTCATGACCATCGACAGCCGGAAATCAGAGACTGAGCCGTCTGCGATTATAGTGCGCGCCCCTGGTCGTCGGCACCTAGAAACCGCGAGTTACGGTTGTATTGTTCCTAAGTGTGGGTGCGTGTGTATACGTGTGTGGTATGTGCGCGCGTGCGTGTGCCTGTGTGCGTATGCTTTTTTGTTTTGTTGTTTGCGCTTGCTTTTTGCGCAGTCTCGACCATCAGCAACCGGAAACCACAGACTGATCCATCCGCGATCACAGTGAGCGCCTCCGCCGTCGGCATCTGAAAACCGGAGGTTATTGTTGCATCGTTTTTAAGTGTGTGTGTGTGTGTGTGTGCGCACGCGTGCGTGTGTGTTATTGTGTTTTTGTGTTGTATTTTATATAAGTTGTTGTTGTTTTATTTTGCGCATCAATTTTCTAGGCGGGACGATAACACTTTTACTTTTCGTATACTGTGTCTGTAAGTTATTTCTACTGTTACTCGCAATACAAGCAGACCAGTAAAGAAAGAATGAACTTAGAACGAAATGCTCACCCGCGTGACGGGGTAACTAAGGAAGGGGAGAGAAAGAGCAAGGAACGAATACTGCTGTAAACATAGTCGGAGATTCAAGAAAATTGAAATGTAGTCACTGCAGGTGGTAGAATTTATTGCAACCACTTTATAACGTAAAGTTTTCTAAGCAGTTGTTTGATATTATAAGGCAAACTTTTATATAGAATAATTACTTGAGAAATTTTATAAAATAACACTAATTCAAATGGTGGAAAATCGAGCTTGTTGAGAAATTTTAGGGCGTTTTAAAAATGAATGCAGATAAAATTACTTGCAGGGTTTTGAACGTAACAAGATTCTGGAGGAATTCTTTCTCCCCGTAGAGTTCCACAATAATAATTTTGAGTTTTCTGCGGACGCTGTCTGTTTCGTGAATTTTTCTGGTATTATTCCGCATAGCTGGCTGATTCTGTAGTGAACCACTGTCAGCTTGGCGACGTTTCGGTAAAATGTTACATCTTCAGGTTCTGTAGGTTTAGCGTTCAACCTACAGAGATGAAGATTAGCTGATGCGATTTTGTCCAAACGCCGTCAACTTGACCGTTATTCACTTAAGAACCATCCAGCTATGCGGAATAATACCTACAGTATTATTTGAGTGTTTAGAACAAGAGTGTACTCGCATTATTCACCCGTGTGATGAAGAAGTATATATGTATACTCATTTTTAGCTGAAGAGCACAATCTGAATATCTAATAATCAACCCGATGATGCTAGAAAACTGTATCGGATTTTACGAAGCAAAATCCTATCAAATTTGTAGTATCGTTAATATTCAAGAACGAAACGACAGAACGAAACGTCAATACACACCAACCAAGTCACCCTTTTTCTCGAACGTTCGTATCTGCAAGAATAGTTAAACACGAAACGCACATAAAATATAACTCTAAGAAATATTTTCTAGGAATTTGAAGCACAAACATCTGTATTCTCCACGGGACGATCTTTTAACCCTCTCGTGTCGTAATATGATTTGGCGGTTCCTCGAGAGATTCCCCTTCGTCATCGTGTATGTGGTCTTGGACGCAGAGATGAGCATTTTGTTGCTTCTACACCAGTTGTTTATTCGCTCTACTGTGGTTGTAGCTTTTTGCTCGATTGCGACCCTTGTATTCCACTCCACCATGACGAGTATGTCGTCCGCGTAGGCAACGACAGTCAAACTCATAGCCTGAAGGTCTTCCAACAGCCCATCTAGCATAATGTCCCAGAATAGAGGTCGGCAGACGGATCTCTGCGGACAACCTTTGGTAACGATTTTAGATATCGGCTGTGATCCTTGTAGCGTAACGTATAAGTCCTGGCAGTAATTTCGAAACGTATGATACAGTTGTTTGGGACAGTTGATTGATCATAGCCTTGTGAAATAGGGCCGGCCACCAAAGGTTGTCAAATGCCCCTTCAATGTCAATCATTACCGCTAAAACGTATTTACTGTCGGGACCTTTTCGAAGATTCAAAAATATGATTGATAGCGTCTTTAGTCGACTTCCCTTCTCTAAAACCGCATTGGCAGTTGTTCATACCGTGTACATTTCTATGGTCCACAATTCTGTTGACTAGTAATTTTTCATATATTTTCCCTAGGTCGTTCAGTAGGCATATCAGCCGATATGATTCTGGGGAGGACATATCTTTGTCATGTCCTTTCGGGATAATTACCAGGTTTGCCCTTTTCCAAACCGATCCACTACGAAATAAGTTGTGTATCTAGTAGTAAAAGCAATACATTCCCGGGCGACAGTACAAATTGTTGACCGAGGCGATAGCCGAGAGTCCGGGAATGTGCTTTTACTACGAGGTGTACATACTGTTTTTTCAGAAATCGCATTCAATATTTTTGAATATTAATGCATCAGTTGTGAAAGGATACATTACTTTTTGCATTAAAATCTAATTGCTAGTTGGAGTGCAATATATTGTTTAAAATGAGGCTAATAACTGTACAAGAAAATACTCGAATAGTGTACTTTGACACTTGATTTTAAGCTGATAAAGTAAACATTCTTGATCAATTTCAGAAAAAAGTATTTCCGTATGCTTGAAATATCTTCTAGTGTATATGAACACTCATATGAAGCCCTTATAAAAAAAAATTAAAAACGCCATGAGTATCTCTTTGTCCTATATAATGTTTTCGTCATCATCATTAGGTCTTCAGTCCTGGAACTGGCTAGACGCGTACTCTCATTGTTTCCTATTCTGAACTAACCTACACATTTCCCTACAATTTGCACAGTCTGCATCTATTAATATCTGGTCTAGGTGCTACATCTACCTCCATTTTCCCATCTCTGCTTGTCATATATCCCATGCTATTCCCCAAAAATGCCTTCGAACGTATTCTGCCCTTCTATTTCTCCTTTTTTTTTTCCCAGATATCCTTGTTCCCCTACTTTTTCCATAACCTCTTTGTTATTAACTTTGTCTGTCCATGCTATCATCGTCATACATCTGAAGCACAGCATTCCAAAAGGCTACTACCGTTTTTCTGTCGGCTTTTCCTACTGTCCGTATTTCATAGTCATGCTGTGCTGTGCTCCACACATATGCTTTCAGCAATTTTCTTCTTGTTTCTATGGTTGCTTTCTTTCATCATATACGCTGTTCTTTCGTTTAGATGCAGTTCGGTCCCTTTCTATTGTTTTATAATTATATACCCTATTTCGCCGACATTCAGTGGTTGTGAAGGGTGGGTAAGCAGCCCGTGGCTGCCAAGTTCTCCCAGCACTTGAACATTTACCGATTTAATATTTTTTTCAATATATCTTTTCGCACAGTCAACATTAGTTGCAAATATTTCACAACCAACACATGTAGTTGTTTATAAAAATCATCATATTTATCTGCGCTTATTTTTTCGTCCTTCGGTTTTCCGTCTCAAAATGGGTTGTACACGTACCTGCGCTTATTTATATTCTGAACTAGCCTACACATTTCCCTGAAATTCTCACACAGCCTGTATACAGCTCGGTTCCCTTTTTATTGCTTTCTAATTTCCCTATTTCACCAAGATTCAGTGACGGGGGTTAAGCAGCCTGTGGCTGCCAAGATGCCCCAACATTTAGACATTTGCCGAATTAATAGCTTTCTAGTAAATCCTTTCACACAATTAAGGTTTATTCGAGAATATATCCCATTCAATACTTGTAGTTGCTTATAATAATCCTCATGTTTAGGTACAGTTACTATTTTCGTCATTGATTTTTCCATCTTGGGACTGGTTGGATGCATACCTTCATTGATTTCTATTCTGAGCTAGTCTACACATTTTCCTGAAATTCCTACAGCCTACATCTTTTACTATCTGTGTGTAGTCTAACGTAGGTCTACCTCTACTTCTCTTTCTTCCTATCTCTGATTCTAATATATTCCGCACTATTCCCTCATGTCTTAGTATGTGGCTTATCATCTCTCCTATATTTTACTGTTTTCCACATATTTCTTTCTTCCCCTACAATTTTCAGTACTTCTTCGTTCTTAACTGTGTCTGTCCAGGATATCTTCATCATACGTCTGTAGCACCACATTTCAAAGGCCTCTACCGTTTTCTTGTCCGATTCTCCTACTATCCAGGCTTCACAGCCGTACACTGCTGTGTTCCACACATTTTAAGCAATATTTGTATTCTTGTTTTTGATTTATTTTCCTCTCTGTTAGAACTGTTTCCATTTCATTAAGAGCAGCTTCTAACTCTTCCTTGCTTGATGCTAATACTGCTAAATCATCTGCAAATCTAAGCATATCAATTTTTGTCCCTGCATAGTAATTCCAAATGTCTTCCTGCATTTGACAGTATTCATTGCCTCTTCAATGTACAAGTTAAAAATAAATGGGGATAGGGCACAACCCTGTCTCACCCCTTTCCTAATGTTTACTTCTCTACGTTCCTGCTCTAATTCTATTACTGCTGTTTGCTCTTTGTATAAGCTATGTACTATTCGTCTATTCTTATAACTCATTCCAATTTTTTTGAGTATTTCGAATATATCTTTCCATTTTACATTTTACATTTTTCCAGATCTACAAACCCTATATACACGCTTTCCCCTTTTTATATTGTTTTCTCCATTATCACTCTCAGAGCTAAAATAGCCTCATGTGTTCCCCTGTTTCACCTAAACCCAAATTGGTCTTCTCCTAGTATTTTTTCAGCTCGTTCTTCCATTTGTCTTTGTACAATTCTAGTTAATATTTTTGATACGTGTGCTGTCAAACTTATTGTTCGAAAATTTTCACATCTATCCGTGCCCTACTTTTTTGGTATAGTTACTATGATGTTACGTTTGAAATCTTTGAGTATCTCGCCTGTCTCATACACATAGCTTACAAGTTGGAAGAGATGTTCTGTTACTGCTTGTGCAGCGGATTTTAGAGTTTCTGCTTGCACCTTATCTGTACCCGGCACCTTAACATATTTCAGACCCTCTAATGCTAATTCAAACTCATCTCTAAGTATAGGATATCCCAAGTCATCATTTTCAATGTCTGATTCCTGTTCTAATGCAATTAGTTCCTCTCCTACATATAAATTTTCTATATATTCTTGCCATCTACCCACTTTCTCTACATTTTCTATAATGACGTTTCCTCCCGCGTCCCTTATATTTTTGCTATACGGTTTTATATCCCTAAAATTCATTCTAATTAGTTTGTATGCTTCATCTGTCTTTCCTACTTCCATCTTAGTTTGTACCTTTTTACACTTTAGCTGTCCTGCATTTGCGAATAATTTCCCATTTTATGGCTTTGTATCTCTGTTTTCCTGTTTCGTCTGATTTATTTTTGTATCTTCGTCTTTCTTCTATTAAATTCAGGATATCGTTTGTTATCCATGGTTTCTTGTTTTGTTTTTGTGTATACCCCAGAATATCTCTGACCGCCATGTCTAGACTGGATTTAATGTTATTCCATTCTGTTTCTACTTCCTTAGTATCAGATATTTTCCCGATATGTTGCAGCAATTCATTTTACTTTTTTTCGAATCTTTCTTGAATATCTTTATCTTTTAGTTTCTCAAAGTCAAAGTGCCTTTTTCCGTTTCTTATTTTCAAATTTTTTAATTTAAGTGCGGCCTTCATAATTACGATGTTATGGTCAGTGTTTATATCTGCTACTGGGTAGCTTTTGCAGTCTTTTACTTGATTCCTAAACCGTTGTCTAACAAGAATGTAATCTATTTGATATCTTTTTATAACTCCAGCATCCTTCACGTGTATCGTCTTCTAGCATGATGTTGAAATAATGTGTTTGTGATGATTAAATTGTTCTTATCGCAAAATTCTACCAGCCTATTTCCCCTGTCGTTTTTCGTGCCTAAACCAAATAAACCTTCTACTGCTCCTTGCCTACCCTCGCCTACCACTGCATTAAAATCCTCCGTAATTATTAAATTTTCATGTCCTTTTACGTATCTTAATATGTCTTCGATATCTTTGTAGCTCGCTTCAACCTCTTCGTCACACTGTAGCTAGAGGTGGGCATGTATACTTGTATTATTACTGTGTTTACCGGTTTAGATTATAATCTAACCATGAGTACTCTTTCGTTCTTTTGTAAGTAATTTTCTACACAGTATCCTATCTTTTTCCGCATAACTATCCCCACACCCAAATTTCCTTTCTATTCTCGTGTATGAATTAGCCTGAAGTCTCCATTCCAAAAGTCCCCCGCCTTTGTCCACCGAACTTCGCTGATCTCTACTATGTCTAGTGCTAACCTATTCATTTCGATTTTTAGGTTCTTTAGCTTACGTACTTGCTTCGTGCTTCTAACATTCCACGCTCCGTCTCGCAAAATGTTCCCGGCTCTTATTCTGAACTTTCTGATCGCATCCCCTGAAGTAGTCCCCTCCCGGAGATCCGAATGGGGGACTATTTTAACTGCGGAATCTTTTACCCCTGACAATTCCATCATTTTATTATAATTTAGGTACGCTGTGTATTTGGGAGGTAATGTGGTGGTTTCCCGTTGCCTTCCACATCGCGGTAGTGTCTCTTAGAATGCCATCCCTACCCCCTATAGTCTCTGTCAATCTAAGCACCGAAAGAGCCGCTGTCCTCTTTCGAGGACCTGTTTTAGTCTGGTCCCTCACTAACGACCCTACTACTTTGGTTGGACCTGTAGTTTGGCTCTTTAGTTCATTAGAACACGCAAGCCATTTCACCTGTTCTAGTAATCTAGAACATCGGCAAGGTGCAGGTTCATTCGAAATGGATATACTCCCTGTATGTTTGTTGTGGTTTGTTTAGCATTCTTCTTAATTTTCTTTGGGAATTAAACCACTTATATTTTTTAAAATCAACTTTATTTACATTGCGATCCATGACAACGATCCTAGGTCATGGATCGAAATGTAAATAAAGTTGATTTTAAAAAATATAAGTGGTTTAATTCCGAAATGGATATAATGTTTTATTTGTGAACAAATTTTTCGTCGAGTACCGATAAACGGTATAATGACGGAGACAAACGTATTTCATTTCAAAGGTTAGTCGTATTCAATTTGCGTTGTTGTATGATTTTACAGTTTGACAGCATGATATTTTAATTGCAAAGCTTTTGAAAGTATCTCTTCTAAAAATAAGAGTTTTAAGCAATGCAGAAAATTGCTCTTGAGCAAAACCACTGACTTATTTTCAAGTTCAAGTTTCCTATTTTAATTAAAACAGCAATGTTATGAGAAAAAACAAACTTCATTGCTTTGGAATAGCGAAACTACCTTTCTGAAATTTATAAGTATTTCGTTGGCTCGTAAGTTATTATTTATTACTTCCTGTACCGGAATATGATCTACTGAGAACTACTACGATTATATGACACAATATCATAATATAAAGCGATGTCAGGTGCCTGTAAAATGAAAATGATCAAAGGCTTCCTTTCTCAAATGGTTTGACGTCAGCTGCAGCACGTTCTTTTATGACAAAGCAATCGCGCTTCATCTGTTTTCCCAATAATTCTCGTCTTTCTCAATAAAATATTTTAATTTTTAATGTACGATTTAAAGAATGCAAAGATGGATTGTTAAAAATCCTGTTGCATTCAAAAAACTGTTATCACTCGTGACAGAAATAATTACGGTCTCCCTTCGCCTTAGTTAAACTTATGAACAGACTTACATAAAATAAAAGGAATATGAGATAGTTTATTCTATAACATGGATACACGAGCAGCATTTTGAAGTAATAAATGCTTACTAGCTGCAGAAGTCGGCTTGGCCGAAATCTCTTTTTGTGTTTTATTTATTGATCTAATTCTTTTTGTATCGTATTCCTGGGTGTGTTTGGAGGAGAATTAACAGGCCGAATCTGTGAAATGTCCACTTGGCAACCAAAATATCGTTTCGCACAGAAGAATGCCAAGGGCATTGTCAAAAATTCTACTGTCAGTTCTCATCTACACACGCACAGGAATACGATACAAAATGAATTAGAGTAATAAACAACACATGTAAAACGTTACAGCGCCATCACGGAAGTAAATATTTTTCTAAAACTTATCCAACATGCAAAAATACATTCAAACACTAAGATAAAACATTTTTCAAAAATCTAGCTTGTCCATTTTCATCTACACATTCCCATGAATACGATACAAAAAGTAACAGAATAAAGAATAGTATACAAAAAAAGTTATAGCTCCCGCTCGGAAAACGGAAATTATAAGTTGATTGCTGAAAAGAGTTCACTTTGTATGCCTGTCACTCGTAGAATAAAAGAAATGGATAGCAAAATTCCTTTATTCTTGAGGGAGTTCAAGTCAAACGTTGGGGAACGCGTGGCTGAAAATTCTGCAAAACTACAAGAACACGCAGAAGAATAAGACCAAAACTGTGAAAAACTGTCAGCAAAATTAGAAGAATATACGAGAAAATTAAATGAAAATGCGGATAAACAATAACGGATTAATTTGCTAAGAGTGCAATCATCAGAACCCTTAATATCGGTGATACAACAGCGCGCTCCAGAATTTAAAGACATCGTGGAATGCGAACTGATGTCAAGGTTCAGAGTAAAACCAGCCACATTTGATGGAGAGTCACTTTGAAAAAACATATTTTAAACAATTCGAGACCGCCGCGAGAACTGACGACTTGAACGATGGTGAAAGGGTAATCGCATTGATAGTTGCGCTACGAGGTGAGGTCTTGAATATTCTGCAGACCATAGTAGACTATGAACAAAGAAGCTGCGGGACTTTAACATCAAGACTAAAAATTAGGTACGGTTACTCTTGTGTGCAACAAGTGCACTACGGTCACGTGAAAAACCGTTACCAAAAGGCCAACGAAATTTTGCAAAAGTTTGAAGCAGATTTGCTCGTTTGGTAAGACTAAGCTACTTAACAGCACCGAATAGTTTTCTAGAGGTGGTGGCAGTGCAGACCTTCATAGATGGAATATGCGACGAGAGAATCGAGCAAGTACTACGGTTGGCCCGGCCAAAGACTGTACATGATGCGTTGGTTTATGCTTTAAAGTTTGAGGTAGGAAAGCTAGCGACGCGTTTAATCTGTGATAAGGTAGAACACTCTGGAGAGGAGCGGAGTCAAGAAAACGCGGAAGACTGATTCAACGGGTACTGGTTGATGAGCAGTCGAAGAAAATGGATCCACGGCCCCAAAACCACGAATTTAGGCACAGTAGAACCGATGTAAGCTGCTCAAAAAAGAACATTATGCGTTAAAATGGAGAGTGCCAGCAGGACGGAACGAAAATTGACCTGCAAACATTCTGCCCCGAAAATGGTCGTCCATGTTGCGCGGGTAAAATCTGATCCTGTTTGTCGGATAATGAGATCTTGGTGCCATCCTTGGAGAATGGAGGTGGATCCGTGAGTAAGCTTCAAGTGGTGGTTCCTAGAAGACGAGTGTATGAGGTTTTAGGACGTTTGCTTAATGTCACCTCTCTAGGACATTTCAGCGTTAAGAAAACTTTTGAGAAAGTCCAAGCAAGATTTTATGGGCTGACTACAAGGACGATGTATAAGAGTGATGCCGTAAGGCTCCATTGAAGAAACACAACGTGTGCCCTTTAAGAGAGTCGCGATCGATATTGCCGGTCCATTGCCTGATACCGACTCCGAGAATAAGTACATCTTGGTAGCCATGTATTATTTTACGAAATGGACCGAAGCGTATGCTATACCAAACCAATAAGCTGCAACCGTTGCTGACGTGCTGGTAAAGGAACTGTTCTGACATTTTAGAGTTCCTATGGGGTAGCACGCCGATCAGGGCTAAAATTTTGAGTCAGCGTTGTTCCAAGAAGGTTGCCCATTTTTGGTGACGAGAAGGACCCGAATAACACCATTGCACCCGCAACCGCATGGTATGGTTGAACGCATGAACCGCATCTTGGGCAAGTACCCTACATCACAGAGATTGGGGCCAATATTTACATCTATTTTTATTGGCTTATGGGTCTACGATTCACGAGAGCACTGGATAAACATCTGAATGTGCTATGCTTGGACGTGAGAAAGATCTACCGTATCATCTTGACTTTGGGAGTAATCCCGGACATGACATCGTTGACGAGAGTTACGTCGAGCTTAAGACATCTAATGGTGACGATAAGAAAAATATCCAGATCGCAAGCGAATGGATGAAGCCCATGTATGACATTAAGGCGCAGTAGTCTGGTGTTCTGAATGACGACAGCGTCTGGCTATACAACCCCAAAGGGAGGCGTGAATTTTTGCCAAACTTACAAATACAGTGGGAGGGACCGTACGGAATTGTGAAAGGGATAAACGATGTGGTATATCGGGTTCGTAAGCTCCTAAACAGAAGAACAATAGTGGTGCATATTAACCGGTTAGCACCCTGCGATAGTGATGTCGCCGGTAATGCCGAAAACGGCAACCAGTGAGAGGAACAAACATTTACGCTCGTCAGGATGAACAAAAGATCCGGACCGAGTTATGATTGGTTCACGTCTCTGTACAGCAGCGCAATCAAAGCGTGATTTGGAGTCACGGAATATATTCAAAGTGATCTATTTGATGTGTTATCGGAATACTCACTGGGACATTGCGTAGCAACCGACCTTTATATGTCCCGTGGACTTGTTCATGTGTTTATAAATAAATTTGGTGGTTTGGATCAACATAGTCGACAACAATCAGAGTTTGGAAATACCATACGGTTTAAGAACCGACATTGGGGCATTTACTACTTGATGACTAAGCAACAACCTTTTGTTAAAACGGATTACCAGGATGCGGAAGGCGTTAGTGGAGGGTTAGTAGTGGGTCAGATGCTCGAATTTGAAGACAAGAAGTTGGCAATACCCAAGATCAGTTGTGTGCTTGATGGGTTGGAGTGGGTGGTATGAAATATGCTATGCGTGTGACTACTATGCCCAAGGTCCCGGGTTCAAATCCCGACATGGTCCGCTTAAAAAATGTTAGGCGAGCATTTTTCACAAAAATACGACCTCGTTCGGATGAGTGGTAAAATGGAGGTCCCGTGTGTGAATGTTGTCACGCACGTTAAAGATTCCTACCTTGCTTGGAACAGCAAGGGTTTGGCAAAATTGAAAATTTCCAGGTAAAAAAACTCGCTTCCTGGTCAATGTAGTACCTTCGAGTGGAGCATTGGAAAATCAAATGTAGGGTACGAAATATGCGAAAGGTACTGTTTCAGAAAACCGTGGTCCAGATTTTGGTGAATGATTACAATCCAAATGGTACGGCACCTGTTATGAAAGGTGTTAATTGCTAATTCTATCAACATGGGAACTGCAGAAATGGTGTCGTCAGTCTTTACCGTCACAGGGACTTCAAACATTCGGGTCACTGAGTGTTCTGCGACAGAACAGCTTTAAAAGGGAGACAGTGTAGCGCCAATCGGTCTTTCTATGAATAGAATCATTACATTAGAACGTAAACAAGGCGTTGGTGTACAAAGAATGATTTATGGCGCTTGCGATCTTACACCTTTCGAATGAACTTGATTGACGGGTATGAGGTTCTGTATATAAGAGTTATTTTGAGTACAATAGGAAATCTTGACAATATTATTTGCATAATTCTAGTATGTTTTAGAATAATCTAGAGCAATTAGGTAAGGTATAAATTGCCATTAAGAGGTTTCGTAGTTTAGTTTTATTTGAAACTTTAATACGAGTTCTAAGGAAAACTTTTATTATAATACTAGTTCTGATGGAAGATTTGATTACGATACCAGTCTTAACTTAAAGCTTTGAAAGTTGTAATGTTTTTATAAATTAATGTTAATTGCTCTATCTGATATAAATTACTGAAGTGATCATATAAATTCATAATTCGTGCTTGGATAGTTAATTATAGTTCTTAGATAGTAAGTGGTAGTTTCTCTGTAGGAACTGTAGTGCTACAGGACCGCTAACTTTTGGCAAAACGGCAATAAATATTAATACTAATTAATATTTATTATATATTAGTAAATTGTTTACAAAATATATTAAGTACGTTAACTTGAAACAATACTGCTCTAAGTGTCTGCCATAAATGCAGCAGCGTGCTCTGTGTTATCTACCCACTTCATGCCTAAAGTATACATATAATGAAAATTGGTCTTTATACCGAAAGCTTCAGATTTGTGCATTTTTAACCAATAAGCGCAAGACAAAATAGTGGGAGTTATGGGCGATGCTGCAATGAGTGCAGTTCCATCTGCTACTATTAACGACGTTACGTTCATTATTAAATCGTGCTTTGATTGTCAGAATTTTTAAGCTTGGTAAACCTTGTTTTGTGTTAAAAGGTGGATCTATTTGGCAAATTATTCTTGTGAAGTGAGCGTTTCCGAATAATTTTATATCTAGTTTTATTGCGTTAATGTCATCATCATCATTAGGTCTTCAGGCCTGGAACTGGTTAGACGCGAACCTTCATTGTTTTCTATTCTGAACTAACCTACATAGTTCCCTGAAATTTGCACAGTCTGCATCTATCATTATCTGATCTAGGTCTACATCTACCTCCTTTTTCCTATCCCTGCTTGTAATATATCACATACTATTCCCCAAAAGCCATTCTGAACGGACCTGCACCTTGACGACGTTCTAAAATACTACAACAGGTAGAATGGTTAGCGCGTTTCAATGAGCTAACGAGTCGAACTATAGGTTTAACCAAATTAGTGGGGTCTTTAGTGAGGAATCAGACTAAGACAGGTCACCGAAAGAGGGCGGCAACTTTTTCGATACTTAGAGTGGCAGAGACCATAGAGGTCGGTATGACATTCTAAGACACACTACTGCGATGTGGAAGGCATTATAATTTCAATAAGGGCCGCTATACTTGCGGCCACGTCCCCAATGCTCCACCCGAAGGTACTACATTGGGTAAATGATGTGGAAAAGAACGGGAAACCACCACATTACCTCCCAAGTACACTGCGTACAGAAATTGTTAAACATGATGGCATCCTCTGGGGTAAAAATTCCGGAGGTAAAATAGTCCCCCATTCGGATCTCCGGGAGGGGACTAACTACTTCGGGGGATGTGATCCGAAAGAATAGAAAAAGATCCGTGAACATTCTGCGAGTCGGAGCGTGGAATGTCAGAAATATGAAACAAGTAGGTAAGCTAGAGAACCTGAAAATCGAAATGGATAGGTTAGCACTAGACATAATAGGAATTAGCGAAGTCCGCTGGCCAGAGGCGGGGGATTTTTGGAGTGGAGATTTCAAGGAAATTCATACAGGATCAGATGAAGGAAATTAGGTTGTGGGGATAGTTATGCGAAAAAAGATAGAACGACATGTAGAAAACTACCTACAAAAGAAGGAATGAATACTCATGGTTAGATATGAATCGACACCGGTAATTACAGTAATAATGTATACATTCCCACTTCTAGCTACCGTGAGAAAGAGGTAGAAGGGATCTACAAAGATATCAAAGACATACTAAGATACGTAAAAGGACATAAAAATTTAATAATTACGGAGGATTTTAATGCAGTGGTATGTGAGGGTAGGGAAGGAGCCGTAGTAGGTTTATTTGGTTTAGGCACGAGAAACAGAGGAAATAGGCTGGTAGAATTTTGCGACAAAAACAATTTAACCATCACAAATACATTATTCCAACATCATGCTAGAAGACAATACACGTGGAAGATGCCAGTAAATATAGAAAGATATCCAATAGACTACATTCTTGTTAGACAACAGTTTAGGAATCAAGGTAGAGACTGCAGGAGCTACCTTGAAGCAGATTATAAACACTGGCCACAACATCGTAATTATGAAGGCCGCTCTTAAATTAAAAAATTTGAAAAAAAAAGAATGGGAAAAGGCACCTTGCCTTTGAGAAACTAAAAGTTAAAGATATTCAAGAAAGATTCGAAAAAGTCAAATGAATTGCTGAAAGATATGGGGAAAATTTCTTATACTAAGGAAGTAGAAACAGAATGGAATAACATTAAATCCAGTTTAGACATGACGGTCACAAATATTCTGGGGTATACACAAAAAGAAAATAAGAAACCATATATAACTAAGGATATCCTGAATTTTAAAAAAAGGAAAATTATTTGCAAATCTAGGAAAGCTAAAGAACAATGGATTGATGAAAAGTGCAAATAGGTACAAACTAAGATGGAAGTATGAAAGACAGATGAAGCATGCAAACTAATTAGAATCAATTTTAGGGATATAAAACCGTATAGCAAAAATATAAAGGACGCGGTAGGTAATGTCATTATAGAAAATGTAGAGGAAGTGGATAGATGGCTAGAATACATAGTGAATTTATATGCAGGGGAGGAACTAACAGCATTGGAACAGGAATCTGACATTGAAAATGATGACGGGATATCCTATACTTAGAGATGAGTTTGAATTAGCATTAAAGGGTCTGAAATATGGTAAGGCTCCGGGTACAGATAAGGTGCAAGCAGAAACTGTAAAAGCCGCTGGACAAGCAGTAACAGAACGTCTCTTCAAACTTGTAAGCTATATGTACGATACAGTCGAAATACCCAAAGATTTCAAACGTAACATCATAGTAACTATACCAAGAAAGGAAGGCGCGGATATATGTGAAAATTTTCAAGCAATAGGTTTGACAGCACACGTGTCAAAGATATTAACTAGAATTGTACAAAGACGAATGGAAAAACGAGCTGAAGAAATACTAGGAGAAGATCAATTTGGGTTTAGGCGAAACAGGGGAACACGGGAGGCTATTTTAGCTTTGAGAGTGATAATGGAGAACGCAATAGAAAAATGGAAAGCGTGTATATAGGGTTTGTAGATCTGGAAAAAGCATTTGACAACGTAAAATGGAAAAAAATGTTCGAAATACTCAAAAAGATTGGAATGAGTTATAGTCGACTTTCCCTCCATAAAACCGAACTGTCGGTTATTAAAACCGCCGCTGTCACGCACTAAGTGCTCAACTCGCCTAGTCATAACGCGATCCAAAACTTTCCCCAGCACCGGTAGCAAGCTAATTGGACGGTAGCTGCCCGGGTCTGACGCATCCGCCTTTTTAGGTTTAGGTATGAATTTCACGTTCTGGCACTTCCAGCAACGCGGAAAGACGCCCCTTTCTAGACAAAGATTAAACAACCCGACAAAGACACACAGGGCTAACAGGCACGCCTTCAGAGCTGCGTCTGAAGTGATTCCGTCATGCCCCGGTGCCTTCTTAGGGTTCATCCTCATAAGAGCCCTGACGACCTCGTGAACTAGAATTGCCTTATCGGCACCTGTTCCTTGCGCCTCTGTAGCTTCCCGACGTACTAAATTGTGCGACCTCTCATCCTCCTTGGGATTATCCGAAGGGAAGAATTTCTCTAATAAATATTCCGCCGTGGTTTTAAAACTTTCCGTATATTCGCCATTTGTCTTTCTTATGTTACCGAGCGCAATTTTCTGTTGTTTACCCCGTATTACGCGGTATGCGGTTCCTCAAGGTTCTTTCTGTGAGTTTCGCGTGCAGAATTTTTCTAATTTATTTGTTTGCGTTTCTTCTATTAATATCTTATGTTCGCGGTTGATAGCGGCGCCGTAGGTTACGCGTTTCTGCCCGCTTGGTGGTTAGTTCCCGGATCCACCAGGGTACGTTGTCTTTAAATGTTATTTTTCGCGGCATGGAGTACGATGACGCGTCTACCACTGCGTCGTTTAAATTTTTTGCGAGTGTTTCTATTTCGTCTGCCTCTCGGCAATTAAATAGCTCGTTTTCGAGCGCAGGGATACTTTCGTCAAATACGTGTTCAAACCGCTCCCAATTTGCTTTTTTATTACAGAACCCCAGAAATATAGTTAGCTGCTCATTTGGGCTTGTTTTGGTGTCAACGTCTCATCTTATTAATTTATGGTCAGAGAGCGTTTCCTCGTCCGACCTTAATTTCCAATCACAAATGATTTCTAACATCTCGTGCGAGGCTGCAGCAATATCAATAAAACTGCTGCCTCTATGCCCCTCAAACGTAGGTGAATCATTAGTGTTTATCACACTAAGATCCCATTCCGTTAAAAGATCAGCAACCTGTGAACCCCTATCGTCTTCTATAGGGCTACCCCATAACGGTGACTTAGCATTGAAGTCTCCCCCAATTATTAGTTTTTTATTTTTTTTAATTTGGCAAAAAATGCCTTCGATGTGATTTATTAAGTCCTCGGTTTGAGGATTTTCCCGCCGGGAGTCGACTGGTGGAAGGTACGCGCTTATTACGTAGAACGTGTTTGTCTCTGTTTTTATTTCCGCGGTGGTTATAAACTCTTTGGACAAATTGTTTAATATTATCCCGGCGCACGTTCCATTATTTATCATTATACCGCTGCGCGGTCGTTCGCTATTCGCGTTTAAGTAGGTAACCCCCTCCCAAAACCTGTTATTTTGTGGCTATACAGGTGCGGTTCCTGTATAAGCCCGATGTCGATATTTTCTTCGCATAATAACTTTACGAAGTTGTTTGTTGCCCCTTTGCCTTTCCCGAGATTTAGTTGCGCGAATTTAATTTTCTTGCTTCTTTTAAATCTTTCTTTTTTTTCACGGTCCATAATCAATGTTCCGTGTGATTGCGTTCTTCAGCTGTAGCATCGTGGGGCATCTACTCGACTTGGCGTCGTGGCGCGTATCGACCTTTGCGCCACCGCCAGTTCTGTCGTTTTCCCTTGCGCAAACCACACAGCAGGGGACTGCCTTCTGGCAATTCTTGAATTCGTGCCCGACCTCGGCACAGTTACCGCACCACTGTACCTTCTCCCTGCACTCCATCAATCTATGACCGTACTTGTAGCGCCGGTAACACTGGGTCATTGAGAAATGGTCCCGGGCCCATACTCTTTGCCACCTGAGGTTGATAGCGTCAGCTAATATGCGCCTTCGAAGACTACGTTGGCGTAGGGATCCCTAGGGCCCTTTCCGCCAAACCTAAACTTCTCTCTCAGGTGATCTTCCAGCTTCAAATCGCCGAAGCGGGGATTCTAGCTCACGATCAACCGCACCAGTTTTTCTGCCTTCATCCCTGCTTCGTCCTACAGAAGAACGACTTGTGGACGCTTAATTCCTCGCAGTGCCCGCCTACCTTCGACTGCAGTTTCTTGGCGTCGTCACGACTCGCGCACTCAACTACTACACCGCCCCTACGCGTCCTTCGAGCTCCAACTACAACAAACCCATCAGGTGATGGGTCGACCTCCTTCTTCAGGGTCGTCATAACGTCACTTTTCTGGCCTGGTTTGGCGTCGACCCTAACGGCAAACGTAGGCTTCACACCTGCGGCAGCTGCTGCGTAGTAAGTGCGCGGCACCTACACTCTCTGTCTCCGCAGATCCTGGACTCCTGAAACAACAAAATCCGCCGTAGGACTTCCCCCGACAACACTAGCTCTCCCAGAGTTGTCTAAACAAAGACGCAGCACCCTAACCATACCTATTAGTTGGTTCGTCACGTCGCGGATATCGTCCACGGCGTGCCAAACCATCTTCCTATCCTCTACGCCGATAGTGGCGGAGGTAGTCGGCACCCTCCCGTAGACGGCCGCGTGCGCCTTCCTCACCCTGAACTTCAAGAGTTCCAGCTCATCGAGGTCGCTAGCATCAACACTGCCGTTGCTGCTAGTCGACATCTTACGCTGGGACCTCGAAGTCGAGGGCAATTCAGGAGCCGCAACCACCACAAGAGGCTCCGACCCCCTAGACACGACCGCCGCAGACACAGGCTCTTTCACTACCCCTCAACCTCCTTCTGTGTCCCTAACCTAACGTCCTTCAAGACGACCCTATGCTGTTTCCCCCAACAGCGCCCTCAGCCTCCGACCTAGCTGACTCCGACCGATGGACCACCATAATAACAAAGCTAATGACAAAAGAATAACGAACTGGAAACTCAACTCAAAAACAACGACCTGATTGTTACGACGCTAAAAGAACACAAACGTTGGTCCAGTAAAAACACCTTGATTAAAGATAAACCGTAAATAACCCTGTATTTATTATTTAAACTTCGAACCGTCAAATTAGATTTCAAATTTAGCAAAAATACAACAAACACTAAACGTCAAAATAACGACTAGAACCAAATAACAACACTATTTATTTTAAAATTTTTAAATCCTCAAATCAAATTTAAATAAGCTAATTACTTGAAAATATTATTTATAAAATACGTACTTTAAAAATTTAACTATGGAAATAAACAAATAAAAACACGGGCTATTGGAATGCGGTACCGGAAACGCACTTACTCCGTGTTTACTCAAGTTTCAAATGTTACCCCACTAATTAGACTGAAAACTCGACTTTAAGAATGTTTAAGAAGGCGTGTACTGCAAAATATGGAATATTTATATTTAATTTATTTCGAAATTTACGGTTTTCGAGCTATTTATTTAATTTAAAAGGACTTAGATTTTGGTTTTTAGGTTGTTATTTTATTATACGCGCACTATAAAATTTTTACTCACTTTTAGATGGTCTTTTACACGAATTACGCGGTATTTGTTTTAAATTTATTAAAAACGTCTTTTAAATTATTTTGGGCTGTTTGTTTATTAGTTTTTTTACTTTATTAGCCCTAAATTCAATTTAGTTTCTTTTTAAAGGCGGATGTTTGTTTAAATTCAAAGAGAAACGCGATTTATTTATTATTTAACGGATTAAATTATTATTTTTAATTTTATTTCACTACCCTGTGTTTATAAATTAATGCCGCACAATAATAAAAATAAAATACAATAAAAAGCAAAGCTTAAAATATAATAAAAGTAATGAAAACCCTATATAAACACTTACTTGTAGTCTTGTATCCGGGAGCCAACTAGAAAGTCCCCCCCCCCCCACCATCTACAACGAGTACAGGCACTGTTACCGCGAGATTTTCCGAACCGTCTTGAATTTTCCAATTGGGTGCTGGAAATGATTAGAAGAAATCCTGACTTTCTGAAGACGATCGAATTCACAGACGAATGTACTTTTTCTCGGGACAAGATTATTAATTTACATAATAACTACATATGGGCTGATGAAAACCCTCAAGCTATTGTCCAAGCTAACCATCAAGAACATTTTTGTCTTAACGTGTGGGTCGGAGTTACTGGGGATTATTTAATTGGCCCTCATTTTCTGCCTCCTCGATTAAATGGTGAGGCATACATTCATTTTTTAAGAGAAGTGCATCCAGTACTGCTGGAGGAAGTTTCTTGTGGTATCAGAAGGGTTACGTTTTTTATGCATGATGGGGCCCCCGACCATTTTAGTCAAGCAGCACGTCAGCATTTAACTCAAACATATCCAAATCATTGGATAGGTTGAGGAGGACCACTGAATTGGCCCGCTCGATCCCCGGATTTGAATCCTCTCGATTTCTCTACTTGGGGCCATTTACAGAGTTTAGTATCCTACTCCTGTTCGCGATGTAGAGGACTTAAGAAACCGCATCATCGATGCGTGCAGGGTGATTAAAGAGACTCCCGGAATATTTGAGCGAATACGTGGCTCAATGCACCGACGTCTAGACGCATGTGTAATGACTGAAGGTGGACATATTGAACATTTACTATGATTTCTATATGTTGTATGTTTTGTTATTAATAAATTAGTTTTGTTTATTCATCTTTAATCATACTTTGATGCAGGTAGTAACTACAAAATAACAATAATAATCCAGTTCGCATTTATGACGATGTATCTCTGTAGTTGTTTGTAAAATAATTTTTTTCTGCGAACTGGTTAATTTTGGGCAAAAAATTCAAGAGACATTTTTGTTTAGCATGAAATAAGCTATTGGAAATAAATTTTTAAATGGCAAACAAATAATAAGGCAAAAGTTACATTGGAAATAAATTTTAGGGGTTGCGTTTTCAACCCCTTACAACCATGGGGTAAAGCAAATAAATTACTGAGTAAGTGTATTTTTTATAGTAAAAAATGTCAGCTTAATTTCAATTTTGTAACTTTTTTAGTGTTTGTAAAAAAAAATGAAAAGCAAATTTTATGTACCCTCTTTAAGGGGCTGTATCTTAACAGGGGATGCTCCAATGAAGTTTCCTTATATGAAAGACCCTATCTCTTTTATGATGAGGAATCACCCCCTGAAATGTTTTACACTTATTTTGTTACACCCGGTATAGGAACATCCTGATAAGAGGGTGTTCTGAAATTCATAATCTACAACAGGTTTGTTATTCATTAAATTTGATTTAATAAATTTTAGTCAAAATTTACATTTTTGTTTAAATTTTTAGATATGAATTTTTTCAGAAATAAATTATAATTTTTTTAGATGTTTGTAATTAATAAATCTAAATTAATATAGAATTTTAACTGTAACTTCTGCAACAAGTATAAATTCTGAAAAGGGTTCGTCAGCTGAAACATGTTGAGAACTACTGCACTAGTAAATCATTCCTATCACTGAAATCTAAGGTGTATTATTCTAGTAGAAATTCGCTTTAAAAATTTCAGGAATATGATTTTTTATTAATGACTAATTAGTGTGTGTAATGTGTATACAATGTTTAATAACAACTGATAAACGTTATCGCTGTAATAACCTCATTGCCACCTATTTAGCACCAATGAGATTAAATTACGTTTAGGTGCGCCTGCAACATTATGTGTATTTTTCTCCAGTCACAGAATGTATGAAAATATCACTCCAAAAATAATTTTTATTCCTAATTTTAAGAACTTTAAAAATAAAATAATTAAATCAGATTCGTTTTCGACTACGGAAGTTGACGAACTCCAATAGTATGTCACGCGTATCTTTCGCAGGTTTCATTCCATTGGTTGGTTTGTTTAGGGAAAGGTGCGCTCGCTGTTGTTCTCCGTAAAAGTTGAACGGCTTCTAAACGTCAGTCTGAAATTGCCGCTTGCGTTGTTATGTTATTCCGGTTGCTAACTTAACCTTATAGTTTGTTTACGTGTGAAAACATAATCGTTTTATAGTTGAATCAATAATTGAGGACGATCCGTTACTTAATTTATTATGCAATTATTTATTTACACAGTTTATTAAAAAATGGTGACACACTTCGAGATTTAAAGCAAAACTTGGTCGTGCTTGTTCGAAAACGTTTTTTACCTGTTTCGTTTTATCTGAAGTTTTATAAATGGGAAACTCAATAGCGGTTTTGTTTTATTAATGTATTTGAACTTTTCTAAACGCGATTGTGTTGAAAGTTTTATAAGTGAAGTGGTTTTTCGAATTTTAAAAGTAAATGTAACGTTTTTGGTTGTGAATTTTGTGGTGCCGTAAATCGGCTTTAATGCGCACCCTGGCGGAAGGTGAAAGGAACACATTACCAAGGGGGTGGGTTAGACAGGCCGTCATGGGGGTGCTTAGATGGAAGGAATTACCAGCTGGACGTAGCGACACACTGACCAGAACTAATGGATATCAGGTATATTTTATATTTGTTTTTATGTAGAAGTTTGCGGTAACTTCATTTAACCACAGTAGAATAATGACTGAGAAAAGGGAAGTAGTGTTTCCGCGATCTTATTTATACCGAGAAATTGTATGTTTGTTACGGTTTCCAATTTGATACATTCAAATCCAAGAATTTAAAAATAAGTACGTACTTGAGTAAAACTGGTTTGCGAGCTTTTTTTTACGTACTAGGATTGGGAAAATTTTAAACGTACATCTCGAAGAGGGCATGTTATGATGACTCATACTCGTTGAAGTAAAAATTACAAGTTACAAAGGGGCCAAAGTCTGGCGGAGAAATGAAGGTCGAAGTAAAGCCGGATATCGAGGTATTTTTACTGATGTTAAATACATCTTCGCCCCTTATATATAGTTTTTTAGCGATTCAATAAAAATTAATTCATTACAGACTTAGTAAATAACAAGTCACAGAACGTGATCGTAGTAAAATAGCTGCAGGATATAACATAACTCATATTAAAAATAGAATTACATCAACCATAATAAGAGAAAAACAAAATAATACAACACGAAATCCATTAAATTTATAGTAATTTAATAATAGGGACACAAAATGATGTCGATAATATTTATACAATTTGAAAACTTTGCCATCGTTACAAATTTAGAACGAGGCACTTTATTTAAAAATGCACAACCAAATGACAACCTGGAAGGGTACATACACACTTTGATATAATTAGGGTTGAATAACTCTGTAGATTTCTACAGTCAACAAAAAAGTGCGTGGAATAATAACCACGCCAAAAACCATTGAATTTCCTATATTTTACCATTTCTTTTTGAAATCGAAGTACACATTTCGAAATTATGCTTATTTTAATTTTTTGAGTTTGGCAGTTATTGTTTTTGTTATACAACAAAAATTATTACTATCGAAAATCATATTATTTTATAAATGACCATGCATGGGCAAACTTTTTTCATGGAGAGCCGCATATGTGTGTTCAAAATGTTTCGCGGGCCGTCCTGTCAATTTTTTTACATAAAACCACAACAATCTCATTAAACAATTTTTTTATTCCTCCAAAAAGAAATGCATATATCAATGGGAACTGTGCAATTGTCCACAATCATCAAGTTTATTAAAATTTGGTATCAAATTGCTGGTAGTAACGCGCAACACAGACTGTAAGTTAGCATCAGTCAGAAGTAACCTGTTTTTTGATTTGTTGATTTTCATGGTAGAAAAGGTCTGTTCACATATATATCATGCTCATCATTAGGTCTTCAGTCCTAGAACTGGTTGGACGCGTACCTTCATTGTTTCCTAGTCTGAACCAACCTACACATTTCCCTAAAATCTGCACAGTCTGCATCTATCACTATCTGTGTGCGAAAGCCTAATCTCGGTCTAGCTCTACCTCTCTTTTCCTATCTCTGCTTCTAGTATATTCCGTACTATTGCCCAGAAAGTCCTTAGAACGTATCCTGTCCTTCAATTTTTCCTATTTTTGTCATTTTCCATATCTTTATTCCTCTACTATTTCTACAACCTATTTGTTATTAACTTTGACTGTCCATGCTACCAGCCTCATACATCTGAAGCACATCATTCCAGAAGGCTTCTATCTCTTTCTGTATGCTTTTCCTACAGCCCATATTTCATAGATGTACTGTACTGTGCTCCACACCATGCTTTGAACAGTTTTCTTCTTGTATCTATGTTCGTTGTCTTTGAACATAGCTGCGGTTCTTTTTTGTTTGATGCAGTTCGGTCACTTTCTTTTGTTTTACAGTTATATACCCCATTTCCTCGATATTCAGTGGTATGTGAAGGGGGGTAAGCATCCTTTGGCTGCCAAGTTCCCCCAGCACCTGAACCTTTGTCGAATTAATCGTTTTTCCAATTTATTCTTTCGCACAATCAACATTAGTTGAAATTATTTCACAGCCAACACCAGTAATGGTTTATAATAATCATCAGATTTAAGAGCACTTATGTTGTCGTCATTGGGTTTTACATCTTGAAACTGATCAGACTTGTACCTCAGCTTATTATGTTCTGAGCTAGCCTACACCGTTCCCTGCAATTCTCACAACAGCCTATATACATTACATGTGATTTTCCAATGCTCCACCCGAAGGTACTACATTGGCCAGGAAGCGAGTTTTTTTTTTTACCTGGAAAATTTGGAATTTTGCCGAACCCTTGCTGTTCCAAGCAAGGTAGGGATCTTTAACGTGCGTGACAACACTCACACACGGGACCTCCATTTTACCTCTCATCCGAACGAGTGTGTATTTTTGTGAAAAATGCTCGCCTAACATTTTTCAAGCGGACCGTGTCGGGATTCGAACCCGGGACCTTGGGCGTAGTAGTCACACACATACCACTACGCCACGGAGCCGCCTACAGCCTATATACAGCTCGATTCCCTTGTATTGTTTTCTAACTATATGCCCTACTTCACTGAGATTCAGTGGTATGTGAAGGGGGTTAAGCAGCCTGTGGCTGCCAAAGATCCCTCAACACTTAGACATTTGCCGTATTAATAGATTTCAAGTAAATCCTTTCGCACAATTAACATTAGTTAAGAGTATTGCAAAACCAATATCTGTAGTTATTTATAATAATCACCACGTTTAAGTACAGTTATTATTTTTGTTATTAGTTTTTCCATCTTGCGACTCGTTGGAAGCGCACCTCCATTGATTTCTATTCTGAGCTAGCCTACACATTTCCCTGAAATTCTCACAGCCTACATCTTTCACTATCTGTGTGCAGTAGTCTAACCTAGGTCTGCCTCTACTTCTCTTTTTTCCTATTTCTGCTTCTAATATATTCCGCACTATTCCCTCATGTCTTAGTATGTGGCCTATCATCCTATCTCTCATATTTTTTACTGTTTTCCACATATTTCTGTCTTCCCCTACCATTTCTAGCACCTCTTTGTTCTTAACTTTGTCTGTCCATGGAATCTTCATCATACATCTGTAGCACCACATTTCAAAGGCTTCTACCTTTTTCTTATCTGCTTCTCCAGCTGTCCAGGCTTCACAGCCATACAATGCTGTGCTCCACACATATGTTTTAAGCAATCTTTTCCTTGTTTCTATGCTTGTGGTCTTTGAACACAGTAGTTGCTTTTTATTGTTAAATGTAGCACGACCTTGGGCTAATCTTTGTTTTATATCTTTTGTGCTTTTCCCATCTTGTGTTATTTGACTTCCTAGGTAGCAGAAATCCTTAACCTCTTGTACGTTCTCGTTACCTATTTGTATTCTTGTTTTTGATTTATTTTTCCCTCTTTTACATACCAGAACTTTAGTTTGATTTTTGTTCATTTTCATACCATATCTCTCTGTTAGAACTGTTTCCATTTCATTAAGAGCAGCTTCTAACTCTTCTTTGCTAGATGCTAATACCGCTATATATCATCTGCAAATCTAAGCATATCAATCTTTTGTCCCTGCATATTAATTCCAAATGTCTTCCTGCATTTGACAGGATTCATTGCCTCTTCTATGTACAAGTTAAAAAACTTCTACTTTCTTGCTCTAATTCTATTACCGCTGTTTGCTCTTTGTATAAGCAATGTACTATCCGTCTATCCCTAAAACTCATTCCAATCTTTTTGAGTATGTCGTACATTTTTTTCCATTTTACATTGTCGAATGCGTTTTCAAGATCTACAAACCCTATATATACGCTTTCCCTCTTCGCTATTGTTTTCTCCATTATCACTCTCGGAGCTAAAATAGCCCACCGTGTTCCCCTTTTTCGCCTAAACCCAAATTGATCTTCTCCCAGTATTTCTTCAGCTCGTTTCTCCATTCGTCTTTGTACAATTCTAGTTAATATTTTAGAAGCGTGTGCCGTCAAGCTTATTGTTTGAAAATTTTCACATCTATTGGCGCCTTTTTTTGGGTATAGTTACTATGATGTTACTTTTGAAATCTTTGAGTATTTCGCCTGTCTCATACATATAGCTTACAAGTCGGTAGAGACGTTCTGTTACTGTTTGTCCAGCAGCTTTTAGAGTTTCTGCTTGCACCTTACCTGTACCAGGCGCCTTACCATTTTTCAGACTCTTTAATGCTAATTCAAACTCATCTCTAAGTATAGGATATCCCAGGTCATCATTTTCAATGTCTGATTCCTGTTCTAATGCTGTTAATTCCTCTCCTGAATTAAAATTCCCTATATATTCCTGCCATCTAGCTACTTTCTCTACACTTTTTATAATGACGTTGCCTCCCGCATCCCTTATATTTTTGCTATATGGTTTTATGTACTTAAAATTCATTCTAATTAATTTGTATGCTTCGTCTGTTTTTCTATTTCCATCTTAGTTTGTACCTTTTTTTATGGCTCTGTATCTCTGTTTTTCTGTTTCGTCTGATCTATTTTTGTATTTTCGTCTTTCTCCTATTAAATTCAGGATATCCTTTGTTACCCATGGTTTCTTATTTTCTTTTTGTGTGTACCCCAGAATATCTCTGGCCGCCATGTCTAAGCTGGATTTAATGTTATTCCATTCTGTTTCTACTTCCTTAGTATCAGAAATTTTCTCAATATCTTTCAGCAATTCATTTGACTTTTTTCAAATCTTTCGTGGATATCTTTATCTTTTAGCTTCTCAAAGTCAAAGTCCCTTTTTCCGTTCCTCTTTTTCAGATTTTTAAATTTAAGTGCGGTCTTCATAATTACGATATTGTGGTCTGCTTCCGGGTAGCTTCTACAGTCTTTTACTTAATAACTAAACCGTTGTCTAACAATAATGTAATCTATTTGATACCTTCCTATATCTCCTGGCATCTTCCACGTGTATCGTCTTCTAGCATGATGTTGAAATAATGTATTTGTAATGGTTAAGTTATTGTTGTCGCAAAATTCTACCAGCTTATTTCCCCTGTCATTTCTCGTGTCTATACCAAATAAATCTACTATCGCTCCTTCCACACTCATCTGCCACTGCATTAAAATCCCCCGTAATTATTAAATTTTCATGTCCCTTTACGTATCTTAGTATGTCTTCGATATTTTTGGTAGATCACTTCTACCTCTTCTTCACTGCAGCTAGAGGTGAGCATGTATACTTGTATTATTACTGTATTTACCGGTTTAGATTCTAATCTAACCATGAGTACTCTTTTGTAAGTAGTTTTCTACACGTCCCATTTTTTTTTCGCATAACTATCGCGACACCCGAATTTCCTTCCTCCGATCTAGTACGAATTACCCTAAAATCTCCACTCCAAAAATCCTCGGCCTCTAGTCAGGTGAACTTCATTGATCCCTACTATGTCTAGTGCTAACCTATCCATTTCAATTTTCAAGTTCTCTAGCTTACCTACTTGTTCCATACTTCTGAGATTCCATGCTCCGACTTACAAAATATTCTCTGCTCTTCCTTTAAATTTTTCAATCACATCCTCCGAAGTAGTGCCCTCCCGGAGATCCGAATGAGGGACTATTTTAACACCGGAATCTTTTACCCTAGAGGATGCCATCATGTTACTCACAATTTAAGTACGCTGTGTACTTGGGAGGTAATGTGGTGGTTTCACGTTGCCGTCCACATCACCGTAGTGTGTCTTAGAATGTCATACCGACCCCTATGGTCTCTGCCACTCACTAAAGATCCTACTACTTTGGTTGGACCTGTAGTTTGGCTTTTTAGATCAATAGAACGCGGAAGCCATTCCACCCGTTCCTATAATCTAGAACTTCTTCAAGCTGCAAGTCCATCCGGAACGGATATAATGTCACATTAGAGCAATTTTTGCTCTACGTTTACTGAGAGTATGTAGATACTGCTCTATCTCACAGAATAGTCAATTTAAAATTGAACGGTTCTTATAATTACTAACTCTATTTAAAGTGCTACTATCCTTGATTTACCTGTGCATATGTTGATTATCTGTCTTTTTTTTTAAATTTCCACCATCACTTTGGCAATATGAATAAGTTGTGGCACATTTAAGCCAAAAATTATCTCGGTCTAAACGACTTAAATACACAAACTCTCATAGTAAAAATTGAATTAAGGTTGCAATTTTGCAACAGGTAGGTATATATTTGTTAAATTTATGCAGAAACTGCATTGCAAATATAAGTAAAATGAGTAAAATAATTACAAACAACTGACGATAGTTAAAGTTAACAATTAAAAAATTTATACTAAAATTTAAAAATAATTAAAATAGAACTCTTATCAAATACACTTATGTTGCCATCGATTAATTGCTAATGTGTATACATCATATTCTTTACAACACTTGTGACAAACCACTAACTGTTCAGCTTGATGTACAGTTTGTAAGTGTTTTATCATTTCAGTGTGAGAATTTCGACCAAATACATGCTTTTGACACATGGTGCATGTAAATAATATATATGTATTTATAGCATTTTTTAATGTTTCTATCTCTGGAGTGCTCAAGTTTGTTTTCAGTAATTGTTTCATGTGATTTAAACTTACAAAGGAAACATCATTAGTATCAGAGATGTCTTGAACTGCATTAAAATGGTGTAGGGAAAAATCCATTTGTGGTACAATCATTTCATAAAGTGATACTTGTTTCATTCTTCTGACATTCCACGCTCCATTTCGCAGAATGTTTACGGATCTTTTTCTATTCTTTCGGATCACATACCCCGAAGTAGTCCCCTCCCGGAGATTCGAATGGGGGACTATTTTACCTCCGGAATTTTTTACCCCAGAGGATGCCATCATGTTTAACAATTTCTGTACGCAGTGTACTTGGGAGGTAATGTAGTGGTTTCCTGTTGCCTTCCACATTGGCGTCGCCGTGGATCAATGTAGTAAGCGTAAGGCTACGGATCCCAAGGTCCTGGGTTCAAATCCCGACACAGCCGACTGCTTGAAAAATGGCAGGTGAGCATTTTTCACAAAAATTACGCCCTCGTTCGGAGGAGAGGTTAAATGGAGGTCCCGTGTGTGGGTGTTGTCACGCACGTTAAAGATCCCTACCTTGCCTGGAACGGCAAGGGCTCGGCAAAATTCTAAATTTCCAGGCAACAAAAAACTCGCCTCCTGGCCAATGTAGTACCTTCGGGTGGAGCATTGGAAATGTAAATGCAATGCCTTCCACATCGCAGTAGTGTGTCTTAGAATGTCATACCGACCCCTATGGTCTCTGTCACTCTAAGTACCGAAGAAGCTGCTGCCCTCTTTCAGGGACCTGTCTTAATCTGGTTCCTCACTAAAGGCCCCACTAATTTGGTTAAACCTATAGTTCGGCTCTTTAGCTCATTGAAACGCGCAAGCCATTCTACCTGTTCTAGTATTTTAGAACGTCGTCAAGGTGCAGGTCCGTTCAGAATGGCACATATATATGTGGAGGCAAAAATAACAAACATTTTTCTTGCAAAGTTTTTCAACTGTGGAAATTTTGTTGGGTTCAGATCTGCATAGAAAATTAACAGAGTTTTAGTAGCAAAGTCTGCTTTCAATGCACCTTCTGCTTGAAAGTCGATGAGTTCTATTTGGAGTTGAACTGGTGCTATTTCAACCTCACAGCTAAGGGAGATGTCAATATGTTGAATTGTGCTTCCAGAGATTTGAAGTCCACCAATCTTCTTACGAATTCCTCATTCAGTTTGGAAATCTGACCACTATATTTTTCACAGTATTCAGCCAAAACCGAGGCTAAAACAGTCTTGAGTCTGTAAAATTGGGAAATGAGCAAAGTTTTCTGCATTGATTTGCTTAGCAAACAGCCTCAGTTTGACTTGAAATGATTTTATAGCCACATATAACTCATGTGCAAAAACACCTTTACCTTGCAGTTTCGTGTTTAATTCATTCAGCTTATCCATGACGTTAACAGCAAATGCAAAGTCACAAAGCCATTTTTCATCTTTAACCAAGTCACAGAAATTAGATGAAATACTTTTCATATCTAAAAATAACACAATTTCTTCTTTTAGGTTCTACACTCGTTTCAATATTTTTCCTAAACTTGACCAACGAATATTAGTATGGTAGAGTAAATCAGTTAATTCTGATTCCATGTCATCGAGGAAGTTTGAAACTGCCGGACAGTGACGTAGCTAAGAAATGAGGGGCCTCCTTGCGAAAATTACAATGGCCCCTATGTATAATTCAAAATAATGTAAATATATGATAGAAAAAAGAAATCGCTGTCCTTGGCGGTTATATGTACTTACATCGTGTCTATATGCACTTCTTAAAAACAGCTCTTAACAAGTAAAGGCCAAAAAAATAATGTTAATAGTGAACAACAGTAATAAAGTAACAAAACCATCTACCAGACAAAATGCAGTTCGCAGCAGCGGTAAAGAGTTATGTAATAACGTCACACCTAGACAATAATGTAATTCTAAATTTTTATACCGAAGATCTTATGGACAGTGAATGCTCTTATTTTATAGTTAATACCTAATCAATAAAAACTGCCGTGATTAGCATATTCATAACATTAAACCAAAGCAATTAAAATATTCCAGATTCTTTTACACAAATTTTGTTTATCTCTGCGTGACTTGAAAACAATCACGTAACCACATTTATATACCTAAACTATAAGTTATAATTAGTACCCGCTAATGGAAAAAAAATTTCACACAATGAAACCAAATGTAAACCACATATTTTTATTTAATTTTTATAAATAAATGATTGCACGGTTTTAAATTAATTTTTATCAAAAAAAATTAAAGATTTTTGTTCTTTAAATTCTAACGTGACCTAAATAGATAAAGCCAATTATGTGAGATGACCTAGAGAAAACTAAAATATTAATACACAGAAACAGAATCTGACATACATACACCGATGTCATCGATGCTTTCAAAAGGTGCGCTTTCCGACGTCCTCTCTTTGTCTTTTGAAAATTCTACGACCATGGAACCTTTTTCGAAGGAATTCAACCAAACAAACACCGCGGCTTCTACCATTTGGTCACCCCTGAACCTACCATATGTTCCGACCCATATTTTAAACGCTGATATCCAAAAGCAGTAACGACTGGTTTTACCAAACTTTCAGCTTGCAGATGGACATACCTTGGCAATGCTTTTACACTTTCACATAAAATAATAATGCAATTCTTCAAAAATGGTTTTAATTGTTTGGCATTAGAATACGCCAAAGCAATTGCTTGTAAAAATTGTAGAAGTGCAATGCGTATTTCCTCAGGTTCTTCAATAATTTCTATTGTTCCAGTATATGTTCCGAAACCATAATCGACGATGTGTGCAAGAACAGCTGTTCTTTCATGAGGTTGAATGCAAACAATAATGAACTTATCAGTTTTATTGAATAAACGCTTTCGCTGAAACGAAGCTGATATAAATAATCAGTTAAAAAAGTATAATGCATCTGCAAGAGTTACTAACCGAACGAATAACACCCTCTGTAATGTTAACTAGTGAAGCTACAACACTATATCACGAAACAGGACAACACATTTTTATAACGGAAAGCAATTCCGTTCCAGCAAGGAAAACCTGGGCAATAATTATCATTCCATTCAATTCGTATCTTCCCTAGAAAACATTTTCTGTCGATAGGATAATCAGAAAACTAATTGAATTAAACGCGTTTGCGAAAATATTTTCGGTAAAAACTTATTATATTATTTTGACAAACGAAACTACGACCAACAATAAATGGGAAACACAGTTAAAGTTTTAAACGACAACGTGTCTAAATACGAAATAAGAAATATATACAACCAGCATCATGGAAATCATGGATTAAAACTATAGAAACGCACCATAAACTCATAAGAAGTCGAACACTGTTTGATAACAGAAACCCCACATTGTTAATGCCATTCAAAATAGGATATATTTAATTGTTTTAAATTATAATTTGAAGTAATTAAATAGCAACCGTTTAAACTGAAAAAGCAGTCGAAATCGTTAATAAAAAATCAAATGACTGTAAATAAAGTAGGGTATGTGAACATTTAATTAAGTAAGAACGGAAATATTCTAATGCAGGAACTGCACGTAATAAACTATGATATACTTTTAGTGCTATTAGTACCGTACCGCAATAACGTGACGATTTTTATGCTCTGTCGCTTACTTTCAATTATGGTTGTATAAGAAAATTTTTAACCTACAACTTTATATGCCTAAAAAAAGCTGGCAGATTCCAGTTGATCTCAAGTTTGATTTTCTCTTCACTTGAAGGCGTTTGATTCCCGTTTCATTATATGACAGTTAAAGTGTCTTGGCAGTAACCTTGACGTGTGTATTTTGTGGTCCAAGAAAGTTGAGCTCCAGATGTCAACATGTTCTGCATATTAAATGTCAACTTGTAAATTAGAACCTTCATCTCTCAGATATGCAGATTTGCCCTTACTATTTTGCACATGCAACCATGTAGTTTAAATTTATAAAATTGTAATAATTGAATTAACATTTGATCTATTTTAAATTGTGAGAATTGTGTGTACGTGTTTGTATTAAGCGATTGTGATTTTTAAAAGCAGTTTTGTAAAAACTGACTAGCAAGGAGCTGGGTAGGCATCGATTTGCGCTGCTTTGTAACCATAGAATGCTGTGGAAGGTTTCTTCACCTTACTATGTACCATATTCCACTGGGATACACACTCATGTTAACGAAACTGAGGTTAATATCGAATCGACAAGCTGAATGCCATTGCAGGTCCATCTTAAAGTGCCACAAAATTCTATACAAGTTTGACCTGGATTAAGCAGCTACTTCTGGTAGGTAATCCCTTAGCTCATTGAAGGTTTGACAAACACATACGTGTAGTAGGAATTTCAAGAGGAAAAAGAAAAGCGGAGCATGGCATGTGCTCAACCCTGCCCTCCCCATAATTAGAAGGTCTGTGTTCGGGGATTTCTGGATAGACGTGCCTATCTAGAATACGTAACACTCTTCTGTCAGTTATCATCAAGTTTGCGGAGAGGGTCGGTTGGTTTAAGGTATGGTAACCGTATGTCTTATGGAGGCTTTACAATGGATCCCTGCCAAGGCTTAAGTAGGTGTGGTATTTATCCATCTTGCCACGCAGAATTCGAATATGGAAATCTGAATCGGAACTATTATCGTTTTACTAACTAAAAATTACTGTCTAATTTCTGATGTACATAATTTTTCTTCCAACTTTGATATAACTAGCTAGAGCATATTTGTAGAAAGTATAAAGAGAATATGAGATTGGGCATTGCTTATTTAGCTTTTATACCTTACCTTTTTTACGTCCACTCAAACTTATCAACAACTATTAGGAAATTACTTTTTTGTACAGTCAAATTCTACATTTACCAAAATATATAGGATTTAATAAAAAATTGTTTTAGAGTGGTTTTACTGAAATTGAGCATCTTTTGCAAGTTTCTGAAATATTCTCAGATGTGAAAGAATTGACTCTAGTTTAATGGGTTTCGGTAGAAAAGTATATGGGTATATGGAAAGCGTATAAATTCCGAGGTGAGAAGCCAAGCAAAACGGAAGCGCTGCGCATTTGCCTTTGAATTTTAAAAACTTATGGTAGGGTTGTGCAGGTACGTATATAGAGCAGGCAACGTTTGATCTTCGTATTTAAGCTACTGGAAATTCTATGTGATGAAATGGAAACAGGATATTTGGGCAAATCTAATTTCCAGAAGGTTGTTTCATTTTATATTATAGTCGTTCAAATTTTGAAATGGATTTTTTTCGATTATATATTCAGTGCTTTGCTAAAACGAGTACAAGCGTGACCGGAATAATAACGCTTACAATTTGCAAATAATTAATGGAACTTTATACAACCTTGGTATTCAAGAAAGCGTTATTTATTGGAGCAAAATAAACAACTCCATATTCAAAACCTCCTTTAACCGAACAAAGTAAGCAATCAAATAACTGAAAACATTTCTGTCAATCTCATTTCGCGCTTCAGCAAAGGGTAGTTATTCATTGAACTTCAGTTTTCAATGAACCTTTATCGAACGAAGCTAAACTTGATATTACTTCAGTTTTAGCCAAATGCAGAACTATGTACAAAATTTTCTTGGGTTGATTAAGGATCCTTGCCTAACTTTCTAGTACGTGTTGATTATGGCGCATATTGTATGCAGTGGGTTATAAGTTCTACAATAGAAGCTGTCAGAACAAACGATGCTCTTTAGGCCCTTACTGTGCCGTGGAACTGAAAGGTTCTTCCTGACTTCTCAGAAAACACGATTTTCATTAGTGACGTTTCCAACTTCAGCCAAATCTAGTAGTCAATTACTATTTAGTTTATTTTTGCTCTTTTGTCCGATCGAATATCAACACTTATCTTACCAAAGATAGTTTCTATAGCGAATGAGTAGTCCTTTCTCTTGATCCTTGAAATATTGTCTTTGGTCGTTTCATTTAGAACATCCAGCAAATTTGCTTTGAAAACGGCGAAGAGGTATTTGTATTTTTCGACAAAATATATTAATACAAACATCAAATTTATTTTTCGAAACAAACAAATGTAAGGATGATGCTGAGTTGAACATTTCTTTTAATCGCACGAATTTTCTACTGCAAGAATAACCCTTCGCAGGCTTGAACTTTGTGCCGTGCTACTTCTTTCAAAACTTGTAAAGATAATAATGAATATTTTTAAAAATAAAATTAAATATGATTCTGTAAATTTATTGACAGATTCACTCACTAATTTGGTGTAAATGTTACGCAAACAAATGGTCCGTTTTCGTGTCTCATCGTGTTTCTCAAATACAAGAGATGACTTCTAATTTTAAATGGCGACATGTAAAATCGTCTGAAAACGCAATTGACCTCTTGTTAAGAGGCACGAATGATGAAATTCTGAATAATAGTTTATGATGACGTGGTTTCGATTTCTTACTAAACTCTCGCTTAGATGTATGTGTTGATCAAACTAAGTAATTTGGTTACCTGAGGAAAGCAAACCACATTTAGCGACTCACAATGACTTGCAAGTTGTTGCTTATATCCAGGGAAAATTTTTATACGTATCAAGTTTCTATCGTTTGAAATGAATATTTGCGTATATTTTCCGCTTCATCAATAAAGGCAATAACACTTTTGGTCCCCTTACCATTCAGTAACCTGAATGAGTCCTCGTTAAATTTTATAATTAAACACACGCAGAATAAATATTTCTCAAAGGAAATAGGATAACCTGCATTGAATAAACACTTGTCAAATAAGCAATTAACCTTCTTTCTAGATGTCTCCGGATTTATACGGGTCGGAGGTCGTTTGGAAAACGCTTAATAACTCCTGTTAACAAAAGCATTCACATATAACAAAATTGATCCTTATCTATGAGCACAAACGTTTGGGACACGCTGGTACTCAAACAACTCTAGGAAACTCTTCGCTAAGATTTTGGCCACTCATTGGATGAAGGGAAACCAAGAACATTATTCAAAATTGTGTGTATAATCAAACAAATCAAAAATGTTAGGCGAGCATTTTTCACAAAATTATACCCTCGTTCGGATGAGAGGTAAAATGGAGGTCCCGTGTGTGAGTATTGTCACGCACGTTAAAGATTCCTACTTTGCTTGGAACAGCAAGGGTTCGGCAAAATTCCAAATTTTCCAGGTAAAAAAAAACTCCCTTCCTGGCCAATGTAGTATCTTTGGGTGGAGCATTGGAAAATCACATGTAAGGTTACCATACCATTTCAAAAAGTGGGGGTCTCTCAAACTATGTAAATCTTCTGGATATTTCTGTTTTTGTCTGTATGCTTACGAAAACCGTACATATTGAAGCACTGACGAGTCTCTCTACTGAAGTCTTTATTTTAATATAAAACGATTTATTTTTCGAAGTGGTAATCTATCAGTAATTTTCAACGATCACGCTACACACTTTTCTGGCGCAAGAACCCAGCTTAAAGATTTTTACGATTTTTTCAAAAATAAAAACAACTAACTCTCTCACCGAGTTTTTATCTCAAAACGAGAATTCATGAAAATTCATTCCTCCGAGATCTCCCCATTGAAGTTGGATTTGGGAATCCGCAATAAAAAGTGGAAAATAAACACATGAAAAGAATAATTGATAATCATAAATTTCCAGTGTAATGCCTTTTTTGTTGTGATATCGGGAGCGTTGTCCTAAGCCTTATCATGTTTTTTAATATTTCCGTAAGATAAGGAGCAGATTTTTGTGAAGTGCGAAGTTGTAAGTGGTTCATAGGTATCGGACAGTTTTAATGCACTATGTGCGAGAAAGCATACTTTCATATCTATATTAGTTATACGATACATAGTCACCCAAGCAACGTACTGGAGCCCAGATTAAAATTATTTAAATCAAAATGTTGTACGACTTTTGTCTTTGCCTAAGATAATAAAAGTCTATTTGCTAGATCTGGACTTTAATACAGCGTTAGAGCGATGAGCAGGGAGGTTCACCGTAAACCTAAGATGTAAAATATTTAAAGTTAAGTGCCACTATACCCGTTTAAATACTATTTGTTAGGACGCTAGGAATGGTGTAGGAACGCCTAGGTAAATATCCCTAATAACAAAAGATTGACTATGAGCAGGGTAAGCCTGAAATAACAAATTATTATAATACAAAGGGAAGCGGCAGTTTGCGTCTCGAAATAATAATAAAAAAGATAATAATATTTAGGTGAATTTCTAAAGGTTTCAGGATTTTACCATAAACACCCATGTACATCAAGATCTCAATAAAAAAATATGTACTGGCATAAAAACAAATTGTTTAATAAATTTCATTATTGAACAAAGAAAAAACTTTTAATAAACATGCTTATTGTATGTGCACAAGGAAATCTCCTTGTTTGAAGTTCTTAGAAAATTTCGGTTCAGTATTACTGAACTACATCGAATCTAGTTTCGCTCTATGATTAAACAAAAGATTTCGAAGATTAAATTCCATAAGGCTGAGGTGCTAAAATTTTAGTTTAGCGAAAGTAATTGTTTTTACATTACATGGTAAAGGACAAAATAGTTTATAGTCGCTTTTAAATCAATGACCAAATCTTTGACCTTCAAGTTATTAACGCAAATAACAGTGAGTCAAACATGAAAGTCAGATCTGCCTTCTTTAAAAATTTACATGTGAATTTTTTAAAAAAATTATTATTTCATATTCTATTTATACAGATACTTTCTAATTAAAAAATGTAAGTAGTACAAAGTTCCCTTTAACAACTATAACAAGATATTTAAGAATCAAATTTACAACATAATGGAGCAAAAGTTGTCAGATCTCATATGTTTGCTTTCTAGAAACTAATACTAAATACTCACTGCATTTAATAAAGTTTTTATGATAGTTTTCGCCCTAGAACATTTTAAATAAATGTGTATTAAGAATGTTTATAAGATCCTTGAAAACAAATGTCGAACCAAAGGAAATTTCTAGTGATAATCAGACGTCGTGCAGATGTTTTCAGTTCGACAAACAACCAAAGTAACAGATTTGACTTACCCGTCAATTGAAGAAACGCTTTCTTTAAAATAAACCAGAAACAGGTAAAATGCACGTATTCCACAAACATCTAGGCTTAGGGGGCGAGCTTCATAAGAGTAAAACACAGATCTTAAATCCTCTATAATTTTCAACAAGTAGACTGATGATTACTTTTCCCAAAATAACAGCTGCATGATGCTTAATTAAACTTAATTCATAAATTATGTTTAACTTTAGGAAAATAAAATCATGATAACATTACTTCTAAAGATATTAATTCTTAAATCATGTAAAACGTTAATAATATAAAACTATTATAACGTTGTTTCTAAAGATGTTAACGCTTAAATGCGCATTGGTTATAACGGAAAGTTAGATTTTCCGTAGAATATTCATGCTATCTACTACAAAAATTTTAAAGTAATTTGGAAGTCGTGTTTCAAGATTACGGAGGTCATCTTAACTCGCCTGATACTTGAACACGACTGACTTCATTATATCTCGCTGGTTGATCCGACGATAAGAAACGTACGTTGAGGCAGGTTTGTAGAGATAGCAAGAAATATGGCTCAATATTGCAGCGTTATATATGGTGTAATATCAAAGGCCGCATGTATTTATTCTATAAGCAAACGTTATTACTAATATATTAATGTGGATATACCGTAATATTGTATCATAGAATTTTCTTCCATTCTGAACGGACCTGTACCTTGACGAAGTTCTATATACTAGAACAGGTAGAATGGCTTGCACGTTTCAATGGGCTAAAGAGCCGAACTATAGTTTTAACCAAATTAGTGGGATCTTTAGTGAGGAACCAGACTAAGACAGGTCCCCGAAAGAAGACAGCAGCTTTTTCGGTACTTAGAGTGTCAGAGACCATAGGAGTCGGTATGACATTCTAAGACACTACTGCGATGCGGAAGGCAACGGGAAACCACCACTTTCTCTCTCAAGTACACAGCGTACTCAAATAGTTATTAATGATGATGGCATCCTCTGGGGTAAAAAATTACGGAGGTAAAATAGTCCTCCATTCGGATCTCCGGGAGGGGACTACTTCGGGGGATGTGATAGAAAAAGATTCGTGAACATTATGCGAGTCGGAGCGTGGAATGTCAGAAGTATGAAACAAGTAGGTAAGCTAGAGAACCTGAAACTTGAAATGGATAGGTTAGCACTAGAATTAGTAGGAATTAGCGAAGTCCGTTGGCCAGAGACGGGGGATTTTTGGAGTGGAGACTTCAGGGTAATTCATACAGGATCAGAGGAAGGCAATTCGGGTGTGGGGATAGTTATGCGATAAAAGATAGGACAACGTGTAGAAAACTACAATAAAAATAACGAAAGAGTACTCATGGTTAGATTTGAATCTAAACCTGTAAATACAGTAATAATACAAGTATACATGCCCACCTCTAGCTACAGTGAGGAAGACGAAGAGGCGATCTACAAAGATATCAAAGACGTACTAAGATACGTAAAAGGACATGAAATTTTAATAATTACGGGGGATTTTAATGCAGTGGTAGGCGAGGGTAGGGAAGGACCGATAGTAGGTTTATTTGGTTTAGGCACGAGAAATGACAGAGGAAATAGACTGGTAGAATTTTACGACAAGAACAACTTAACAATCACAAATACATAATTTCAACATCATGCGAGAAGGCGATTCACGTGAAAGATGCCAGGAGATATAGGAAGATATCAAATAGATTACATTATTGTTAGACAAAGGTTTAGAGATCAAGTAAAAGACTGCAGAAGCTTCCCGAAGCAGATACAGGCACTGACCACAACATTGTAATTATAAAGGCCGCACTTAAATTTAAAAATCTTAAAAAGAGGAACGGAGAACGGCACTTTGACTTTGAGAAGCTAAAAGATAAAGATATCCACGTTAGATTTGAAAAAAAGTCAAATGAATTGCTGAAAGATATCGGGAAAATTTCCGATACTAAGGAAGTTGAAACAGAATGGAATAACATTAAATTCAGCTTAGACATGGCGGCCATAGATATTCTGGGGTATACACAAAAAGAAAATAAGAAACCATGGATAACAAAGGATATCCAGAATTTAATAGAAGAAAGACGAAATTACAAAAATAGGTCAGACGAAACAGGAAAACAGAGATACAAAGCCATAAAATGGGAAATTATTCGGAAATTCAGGAAAGCTAAAGAACAATGGATTGATGAAAAGTGCAAAGAGGTACAAACTAAGATGGAAATGGGAAAGACCGACGAAGCATACAAATTAATCAGAATGAGTTTTAGGGATATGAAACCGTATAGCAAAAATATAAGGAACGCCGGAGGAAACGTCATTATAGAAAATGTGGAGAAAGTAGCTGGATAGCAGGAATATATAGGGAATTTATATTCAGGAGAGGAACTAACAGCATTAGAACAGAAATCAGACATTGAAAATGATGACCTGGAATATCCTATACCTAGAGATGAGTTTGAATTAGCATTAAAGGGTCTGAAAAATGGTAAGGCGCTGGTTACAGATAAGGTGCAAGCAGAATCTCTAAAAGCCGCTGGACAGGCAGTAACAGAACGTCTCTTCCGGTTTGTAAGCTATATGAATGAGACAGGCGAGATACCCAAAGATTTCAAACGTAACATCATAGTAACCAAAAAAAAAAGAGGCGCGGATAGATGTGAAAATTTTCGAACAATAAGTTTGACAGCACACGTTTCAAAAATATTAACTAGAATTGTTCAAAGACGAATGGAAAAACGAGCTGAAGAAATACTGGGAGAAAACCAATTTGAGTTTAGGCGAAACAGTGGAACACGGGAGGCTACTTTTAACAAGAAAAAGCAACTACTGTGTTCAAAGACAACAAGCATAGAAATAAGAAAAAGATTGCTTAAAACATATGTGTAGCGCACAGCACTGTATGGCTATGAAGCCTGGATAGTAGGAGAAGCAGACAAGAAATGTGGTGCTACAGACGTATGATGAAGATATTATGGACCGACAAAGTTAAGAACAACGAGGTGCTAGAAATGGTAGGGGAAGAAAGAAATATATGGAAAACAGTAAAAAAATAGGAGAGATAGGATGATAGGCCACATACTTAGACATGTTGGAATAGTGCGGAATATATTAGAAGCAGAGATAGGAAAAAAGAGAAGTAGAGGTAGACCTAGGTTTGATTACTGCACATGGATAGTGAAAGATGTAGGCTGTGAGAATTTCAGGGAAATGTGTAGGCTAGCTCAGAATAAAAATCAATGGAGGTACGCTTCCAACCAGTCGTAAGATGGAAAAACTAATGACAAAAATAATAACTGTACTTAAACATGGTGATTATTATAAACAACTACAGATATTGGTTTTGCAATACCTTCAACTAATGTTAATTGTGCGAAAGGATTTACTGGAAAACTATTAATACGGCAAATGTCTAAGCGTTGGGGATCCTTGGCAGCCACTGAATCTCGGTGAAATAGGGCATACAATTAGAAAACTGTGTAGGCTAGCTCAGAACATAAATAAGGTGAGGTACAAGTCCAACCAGTTTCAAGACGTAAAACCCAAGGACGAAAAAATAATGCACTTAAATCTGATGATATTATAAACAACTACAGGTGTTGGTTGTGAAATATTTTCAACTAATGTTGATTGTGCGAAAGGATAAATTGGAAAAACTATTCATTCGGTTCGAGTGCTGGGGGAACTTGACAGCCAAAGGCTGCTTACCCCCCTTCACATACCATTGAATATCGGGGAAATAGGGTATATAACTGTAAAACACTAGAAGGTGACCGAACTGCATCAAACAAGAAAGAACAGCAGCTGTGTTCAAAGACAACGAACAAAGATACAAGAAGAAAACTGTTCAAAGTATAGTGTGGAGCACAGCACAGTACGTCTATGAAATAGAGGCAGTAGGAAAAGCCGATAGAAAGAGATAGAGTCCTACTGGAATGTATTGCTTTAGGTGTATGGAATGGAAGCGTGGACAGACAAAGTTAATAACAAATAGGTTGTAGAAATAGTAGAGGAATAATGATATTTGTGGAAAACGAAGAAAATAGAAGAAACAGAAGGACAGGATACGTGCTAAGGCATTTCTGGGTAATAATACGATATATACCACAAGCAGAGATAGGAAAAGAGAGGTAGAGCTAGACCGAGATCAGACTTTCGCACACAGGTCACTAACCTGTGAGCAAATTTCAGCGAAATATGTAGTTGGTTCAGACTAGGAAACAATGAGGGTACGCGTCCAACCAGTTCTAGAACTGAAGACCTAATGATGATGATGAGAATTTTCTTAGCCTATTGTAAATTTAATTTTCAAAATATTAGACCGTGGTCAGTTATTGTATGATTGAAAACAGTTTAACAAATATTAGATAAATCAAGCATATCAAGATAGCTTCACTCCAGGTCGCTCTATATTTAGTAAATCATAGTTTAGATCTCCAACAAATATAACCTTATCGGTCACATATAACAATTGGGAATAATGATCATTGAAATCAGTATTGAAGTCATGATGTTGATATAAAGATTCCGGATAATGGTAATGTTCACCTACTAATATTTTTTACTACAATTTTTCAAGTGAAATAGTTTACGTAGGCTTGTTGATGAAATGGGTACGAACTGCTTGAGAATCGACGAGACTTTTAGTTAGTTCTCGAGTACAAGTGAATGGCAAGAGAAGACGTGTTTCGCATTAAATTTTATTTTACTGAAGGAATTTGTCTACACCTTCCCATCAGGGGGCTTGAAAGAGGATCACCTTGCAAACTCTTACTACTGAGTATCCAACGCATTTTCTAGACTAACTTAATCGTGATAGAACATATTATTGAAAATAGTCGCAAATGCACTAATCGATTCTGGAAAATAAATTATTATTACAAGTGAAAGTAAAATTATCCGTAAGGTTATTACTAAATAGTAAACGTACAACGTCGATTATTTATATTCTGTATGTATATCCAAGTTAGTATTTATAGAAAGCTCAAAACGAACGAGACATTTCTTTCCCTCAGAGCACCATATTTTGTTTACCGCCTGCGAACTTATAAAGGAGACAAACAAGGAAATTTATTTCAGTACTGTTTGTCTACCCTTTATCTATGGCGAAACTTCTCAACCATCAAAATATAGGATTTAATAAAAATTCATCTTAGAGTGGTTTTACTAAAATTGGATTTCTTTACAAGTTCCTGAAATATCCCTTGATGTAAAAATATTGCTTCTAGTTTGATAGGTTCTCGTAGGAAATGTGTACGAGTATATGGAAAGCGTATAAACACCGGGATGAGAAGCCAAACAAATCGGAAACGATGTGCGCTTGGCTTTGAATTTTAAAAACTTCTAGCAGGGTTGAGTACCTACGTACGTATATGCAGCAAACAACGTTTGATCTTTGTATTTAACCAACTGGAAATTTTGTACGGAAACAAGATTGAGAAAAATCTAATATCGACTAGGTTTTCTTGTTTTACATAATAGTTACCTAAATTTTGAAGTAGGTTTCTTTTTAATATACTTACGTGCTTTTCTACAAATAGAACTGCAACTAGAATGTCAGTATGTACATATGGTAAATAATAATTAATAATCGTTTCATAAGCTAAATATTCAAAAAGATATTGTCCGAGCAAAAATAATTAAGTAGTTTTTGTTAAGCTTGATAGCTGAAACATATAGGTCACGTTTGAAATAAAGCTCCTCTAGGTAAGATATCTAACTACAATGGTTTAGTCATCCAGTCGACATTCCTTCGTTGAAATTAACCCTGAGTTTAGTGAATGCTAAAGGTGAAAGGTGAAGGGGTGTGTAGAATCTAGAACAGTTTTACAGCAGTCCTTTTCAGTTTTCATGCATACTTTTGCTATAGCTATAGCAGTTTGCTAAAATTGTTTGTGGACCAGCTTTTAATTGTTCAGTTTTTGTGCCTTACATTGTTTTTACATAAACTCGCATATTTAGGCCTGAGAAACTTCAATATCTCATTTAATATAAAAAATGTTTCAAATAAATGTTGTAGGAGGCGCACCGTTGCATTCGTGTAAAATATTTTTAAACATACAGGGTGTATCGATTAATTGTGGTCATGTGTCGATCTGCATTTTTAAATTGAACACTCTGTATTTTATGTCACATTTAAATTGTTCCCTTTAAATGCTCTATGAATATAATTTTGTTCTTTGTTTGAAATGCAGCGATGCCTAGTTATGAATTTTTCTTTGAAATTTCGGAAAGAAATATTGCATTCAAATTGTAAGGTGGAAAAACGCTATAAAATTATCAATTTCTCAAAACTACCTTTTTTAGAGGTTATATGGTGTAGACATAAATTGAAAAGATTTAACAGCTTTATCGATCTGCAAAATAATATACAGTGTTTTATTTAAAATAACAAAAGTTTTTGGTATTCAAAATTTGCAAACGTTAGGAATAATTTCAAACACCCTGTATAAATAAATCGTTAAATAATGACATATTTAGCTAGGCATAACCTTGGTTTATTTGTGTACCAAATATTATCTCAAAATTTTAAAACAGAATAAGGTTACAGATTTTAAAATTAGTTAATGTTTTCTGGAAATTTCAGGAAAAAGTTCATTACTTGGCAACGCTACATTTAAAACTAAAAACAAAAATATGTTCATAGAGCATATAAAGGGAGCAATCGAAATGTGATATATAATACAGGGTGTTCGATTTAAAAAAACAGATCGACACCCGGCCACGATTAATCGATACACCCTGTATATTTAAAAATATTTTACAAGAATGCAACGATGCGCCTCCTACAACTTGTATGTGAAACATTTTTTAATGTAATTGATATTAAATGAGATATTTGAGTTCTTCGCACTAATGGGCTACCCTGTATATTCGCTAATCACTAATAATATAGTCCATTTTGGCTGTGTCCCATCACGTACATTGCAAATTACATGTACTATTGTCTATGGTGTTGCTAGACGTAGATGTACGGTGACGTTTGTCAGATCCATTATTTGACCATATGCTGAGCTAGCGACAATATTGGTTAAAAATACATAAATAATATATATATATATATATATATATATATATATATATATATTGCAGTGTCCTTTGGGATTAAATTCGAGCCCTACCGTTGGGCGCCATAATAATTGCAATGGTCTTCTATTTGAAGATCATGCCCACGAATTGGTCACCATAAAAATTGATGTGTAACCTGAAAAATATCGTGCACAAATGTTGGGCTGTCATAAATTTGCTGTGAAGTCCTATTGAAAAATAAAGTTAACACCCACGAAATTTTATTTTTCAAAAATTTTAATTCCAAAATCTCTTGAAAAACTCTCCCAAATCAGCATACCACGGTTAGCTCTGCTTCCAGCTTCTTCAGAGGTACTTACCCAATCTATCACTTAGACTACCAATAAAAAAAATTACCAACTAAATAATTCAACAAAACATACAACCTTTTTATTCATACAAGTCAAAAATTACATCACACCAGGTCAATAGTTACAAAATGGATATAAAGCATTTCCATAAGTTTTCACAATATCAACAATTAAATTCTTCTAAATTTCCTAAATTTAATTTATTTCAACACTTTTTATATTCAGTTCAAGTAGATGGGCCTATCTTGAAACCCTAAATTGAAATTTACCCTGTTGTATGGTGAGCCCAGTATAAACCTTCTTACTCTGAATGCATAAAAATTGCATTTTTTAAACTACTCTAAAGACCTGTTTACTCTTTACATAAAAATTATACGTCATGTATTTATTCCTTCAAATAATAAAATCAAATTGTCTTTTTCATATAACCCTCAAAATAAATTTTATGTTCATAAAATATTCACCAAATACGTCAAATGACACACAAAATACCAGCAGAAATGTTCAAATAATAACAAAAAAACAAATTTCTTTACCTAGTGTATGCTCTTGAATCATCACCTCTGTCGTCCACCAAATTATCGTCGTTGAATTACATCAAACTTCCCTCTGCTACATGAACAGCAAACTCATTTCCACTCGTTCATCCAATTCTAAGTAGAGGCCTTTAGTACAGCTACCCATATAATCGTCCAAATATGTTTGTCGGCTTCTGGATATACCATACAACCAGCACCCTCGTTGCGAAAAATAACTTCGCTGGCTTACCTTTGTAACATCTTTTGTTCCTTATGAATATTTAAACTTACAGTCCCATTCATGAAATAGCACCAACTCGTGCTTTTAAACACTTGTAAATTAAATAACGGACTGCACTGTCATCCGATCTACAAATTTTTAACTTTGATGTTACACCATGTAGGTCTGAAGCGAACAGAAGAAATAAGAGAGCCTCACTACGTCTCCTAGTGTATTTATAAGCCTCCAAGCCTACCCCCTGTCACCTATTTTCACAGAAATTCACCTCCACCTTAAACGATTTTTGAAATTGCCTCGCTTCAAAACACAACGATCTTTCGAAACTAAGAACTTTCTCACTTCATCGTCGCTTTAGTCCGAAATACTGATTAGAATGCTCAACGGTTTCAATTCTCTGAGAAAAGTTTCTCACCCCAATCGCTTTCAACCAATCAAAACACATTTTCCCCGTTCTATTATCCTCGTCTACCCCATATTTGCTGTCTTTGTTAAAAACTCACTATAGCAACTTATAATCAATATTGTTGTTAGCCTCTACAAATTATCGCGTGCTTTAAACGGCTGTTTTGTACAACGTCTGTTATCTTCCATCCTCCTTTACTCTATACTACTTATATTCTGTCTCTTTGTTTTGCAATAACCTGATGTTTCTCAACCTTTGCTTAGGTCGTTAGCTCAAATTTCTAAAGAATTATGTTTCAACGTACATTATGATTTCTCGAATTGTTTATTTATCTGAAAGTCCTTTCTATGAATTGTTTGCCAGTTTGAAATTGTATTTTCCCAAGTTGTTTAGCCTGTAGACTTCCTAGAAATTTGTTTTTAACGGACGCTTTGTTAGTTAAATGAATATACGCGTTTACATTATCGATTTTATATACTGCAAAGCTTTTCGTACTACACGTTACTTATATGGAATTAAAGCACGCTTAAATTATTGATTTTATACTCTGTAAACAAAAGCTTTCTCCCTATTATTTGATGTGCTCGATTTACAACCTTAGAATACCAAAGCTACTTGTCCTCGCATTATTCTTGAGTTTTTATGCACTGCAAAGCTTCCACACTATGCAACTTTAAAATTACGACTTATTGATACAAACGTATGCATTATACGTTTGTTTTAAAGTCTAAACTAATTAATTTGAAGCGTAAATAATATATTCTTATTTTCTATATACAAGGTCCTTACAAAATTACTTTCTTGACTTATTAATCCATTTTTACATATATATATATATATATATATATATATATATATATATATATATCAACCTCGTTGTCTATCTCAACTCACGAGAATTTTCATGAGAGCGCAAGCAATTTTTGCAATACACTATAAAGTATTGGCTTCCTCTCAATATTCACAATCCCCTGACCCGATCAAGTACATAATGATATTGTAACGAAGACTATTTGCAATAACAATAGTGCTTTGTTTTGAAACTGGTTATAAAAGCATTTTTAACAACTTCTAAAAGTTTACCCAATTTATTTTCAGAGCTTTAACTAACAGTACAAGTATTATCTTCATAATTCTAAAACTACAAGCTATCTTCTAAATTACTACCGAAGCCCTATAATGAATTTATATCGTGGCAGTAATTATTAATCTGCACTAGTGTATATGATCACTAATATTTTATATGACATTACGGAACTTTGTTTGTACCATTAATTTATATCACGCCATGACTTTCAAAGCTTTAATCGAAACCTAACTTTCCAACTAACATCATGTTCAAAGCGGATCAGAAGTGTTATTCTAATCGAATCTTTACGTTAAAACTCAACTTCAGAACTAACTTGCAATAACTATGCCCGCAAATTTATATACATTTTAGTTGTTCGCTATTAATCTACAATCCAGAATATGCAGATGACGTACTCGAGATTTCTTATTGTAATCTAAATAACCCATAAAAGTAATATACTTGTACCTGTCAATCAAATAATTTCGCACGGCAGGACCTGTCAATCAACTTTACTTGAAGAGGTTACGCCACAGTATGCACACCAAGTATCTTTTATATTCAAATCCTTCGTTTACATTCCGATGTATTATTTTGATCACAGACTGACCGATATGCGCTACATTGGTCTCTTCTTAAAGCTGCTTCGTCCTAGAATACTCTGTGACCCGGACGTTGGAAGCTCTTGTGGCGGTAAAGATAGTCGAAACTATTTCTGCAGTTCCTGTGTTGATAGAAGTAGCAATAAATACTTTTCATAGCAGGCGCCGTACTATTTGGATTGTAACCACACACGAAAATTCGGACCCCGGTATTCTGGAACAGTACTTCTAGCATATTTCGTGCAACCCTCCAGTACAACCCTTCGAGCCCACAACCGATCTTGGGTATGGTCAACTTTTTGTGTTCAAATTTGAGGTTCACTAACGCCTTCCACAGATCCTGGTAATGCGGTTTACCAGAAAGCTGCTGTTTAGTCATCACATAGTAGATGCCTCGATGTCAGTCCTTTAGCCGGATGGTTTTTCGAACCTCTGGTTGTTGTCGGTCAAGTTAGTCGAGACCATCACATTTATTTTTAAACACCCGATCAAGTCTTCGGACATATCAAGACCCGCCGTTAGGCAAGGTGCCAAGATATACCCGATGACACATCGAATGGATCACCTTGAATCTCTTCCGTGACTTCAAATCTCGCTTTGTTTGTGCCATTGTACAGAGACATGAACCAATCATAACTCGGTCCAGATTTTTTGTTCATATTACGAGCATAACTCTTTGTTCCTCTCCCTGCTTGCCGTTTTTCGGCGTTATCGGCGTCATCACTATCATAGACTGCTAACCGATTAACATGCACCTCTTTTTGGGAGTTTACGAATCCGACATACTACGTTGTTGATCCTTTTTACGACTTCATGCAGATCCTCCCAATGTGTTTGTAACTTTGGCGATGATCCACGCCTCCTACTGGGGTTGTATAGCTAGATGTGGTTTCCCTCTTGAAAACCAGACCCCAGCACCTGGTCTTCATTCCAACGCTTGCAATCTATATATATTTTTTAAAGTCATCATGGAGGTCGTACTTTTTGCGTCTGAGCTTCTTGACATAACACTCGCTAACGATGTCATCTCCGGGCTTACATCCAAACTCACGATCACACGGTAAACGTATCTCGAGTCCTATCATGGCACCTGTAGGTGTCTGTTCGGTGCTGTCAGGAACCGACCGATAGGTCGATAAAAATGGATGTAAATATTGAACCCAGTCTGTGATGTCTTGTTCATCTCCAGCAACCGGCAAACTTCCTGGAATAACGCTGGCTCAAAATGTCTGCATTGGTCGGCGTGCAATTCCATAGGAACTCCAAAGCGGCAAAACAGTTTCTTTACCAGCACACCAGCGATGGTTACAGCTTCTTTGTTTAGTATAAGCATGCGCTTCGGTCCTCTTCGTAAAATAATCCCTAGCCAGCAAGATGTACTTATTGCCGAAGTCGGTCTCAGAGAACGGACTGGTAATATCGATTGCGACTCTTTCAAAGGGGGCGCTCCACGTTGTATTGCCTCATTGGAGCCTTACGGTTTTCCAATGGTTCGCACAGCTGACATTTGCGGTACCACTTTTTTACATCATTCTTACAGCCTACCCAGTAAAATCTTGCTCGGACTTTCTCCAAAGTCTTCTTCACGCCGAAGGGCCCTCCCGGGTCCCATTATGTAGTATCCTAAAATCTCTGACACCCCTTCTAGGAACCACCACCTGAAGTGCACTTACAGATTCATCTCTATTCTCCAAGGATCTAACCAAGATCTACTATCAGGGAATGCCATTGTGCCCAGTACCATTTCAGGATACTACCCAACGTGCTATTGCCTTGTCATGATGGACGTTTCTATCTAGCTTTCCAACTCAGAATGGCACGTAGTACTTTATCATCCTCCTGTTCCGTTTGCAATTGTAGTGACTGCCAATCATCTTTGATCACTGTATTCTGATCAACAAGTCATATTTAATGACAATTTTCGAGGCAGAATATGGGCAGGTCTATTTTCATCCTGTTCCATCGACCCCCCTCTATTAATCTCTGCCTCTTATGTTTTTCCTTAACCCGTTTACGTCGGTTTTGCCTGTGCTTAAATCCGCGATTTTTGCGTTGTGGCCTATGCGTTTACTTAAAAATTGGGAAATTTATTTTTCTGCGTTTTGGATGGGTTTTTCCACAGAATTTCGTGCTTAATAATCTCTTGTGACCTCGTTATCACAACTATATATATATATATATATAGTCGAAAGCAAATGGTTAAGCTACAAACGGGCAGAAAAAAAGTATCAAAAATGTTTTAAAGCAAGGTTAGCTAGGTCACGAATCAAACAAACACACAATAACATCCTCCCTTAAAGTCGACCAATCAGGTTATGACATTATGTATAAATTAGTGAAATAGATAACATTTCAGCTGCCAAACGAAATAACTCAATGTATTTTAGCTGCTACTAAAATAAGTTTAATTTTTTTTTCTAATATTCGGTTGTTTAGATGATAAACACAACAAAAACTAATATACCATGATGCTGATGTGGTCGACTGTATTGGGTTTCTGACTCTGTGGTCTTGAGTTTGTTGCAATCCAACTTTCATGCAGTATACGATAACCTACTTTAAGTTGATTGCACTTTTTCATTATTTATAATCTGAGTTTAAATGATTTGTAAGTGTGTTTCAACTGTTTAATTTTGTTACTTGTATTCCACCACCTGCTTAGGTAATACATTTAAACACAGTGTTGTGACTTAATTGTAAGTGGTTGTAGGTAGTTAGAAATATTTTGTCACGTAGTAGCTTAATTAATTGTGTTGAAAATACTATGACCGAGAATTATACCAACCACGAACTTGCAGATACGTTGGGCATTTTCAACACTTATTGTGAAATCATTTCATTTGCGTGATGTGATTCAGAATAACACTAGCATAGGTAAGTTATTTCTTAAAACATGTAGTAACGAAACAGCAGTTTTAAAACTTTTACTTAAGTTGACTTAGGACGGGCACTTAAAAATCGGTCCAATAGTAAAATGCGTTATAGGTTTTTTGTTTAGCCAATCAATCTTTATCACTTTCTCAATTTATTAAATAAAGCTAGTAAGTACCACCCTAACAAGAACTTATCGATTTGCTTGGTCTGCAAATATTCGTAACTTGACTACTAGCTTCGGTCTTAGTGAAAATTCATTAATTACGTTCATAGTACTCATTTTGTGTAAAACAATAGATTTAAAATAGTGCTTCGTACGTAATTCGTACTACTGTAGCATCGTGCGAACTAACTTGTGACTTGCTTATTTAACAGGTAGACAGCCTTGCATTTTTGTCGTGCAATCATTATATTAACATTAACATATCAAAACTATCACTTAAACAAAGATATGTTTATGCCAAAGAGTACCACTTTGAGTTGATCCGGAGCTACTTAAATAGATCTATTTTTCACGTACTTGTCAGAGAATGGTACACAAATTTGACCTTTTAAAATACAAATTGTCATATTTAAATAGAAAGGTTTGCAAGTATTTTACATTAAACAAAACGTGATATTATAATTACTTTAACTCTATTGAAGATGGTACCTTTTGCTATTCAAGACATTTCCCTGAAACGCCGGAAACGAAGCACATACAAATTATGACATGCGACTGAGTTGAAAATGGCTTTAATGCGGCCTTAAAAAGCTTTTTTTTATTTTAATATCCAAATTATTTTTTTAATATGAGATATATGGTAATTTTACGTTTATGCAACCACATTAATGGTTTTTGGTAAGCGACATAGGATATCTATGGCCATTTAATTTAAAAGGACCTTCATAATTAATTTTTTACATCAGCATCGGGTGGAGTTTTAGTGCACTACAGCTATAACTTAATTTAGATCAATTAATTTGCTCTAGTTAATATTAATGAAAATGCAGCCTTGACCATTTTCTGTAAACTTGAATGTAGGTTGAATCTAACTAAAAATGTTGGGGTATAATTTATGGCTATCACAGTTCCGTGTGTATAATTCAGACTTAATTTGTGTCAATTGAATTGGTAATTAAATTTAAAATAACCATATTGAACGTAAATTAAGTTTAAGAGTCAACGGAATCATTGGTTATAGCGGGCCAGCTCCTCTACGCGGTCGCAGCCTTTTTTTATATCTTGTGTGTCATTAGCATACCTGTGAAATGATGGCAATAATGTATTTTTTCTTTTACTTTTTATTTCCATTTAACTGTAGATGTATGTCGTGTGATTTCGTATTACTGATGTCAAAACAAATTTCCAACACTTTTATTCGCGTACCTGTATGGGTACATGCGTATGGGTGCTCGGACGAGTGCTGCATACCTTTAGGGGGTTTGCATAAACCAAGCTTTAAATATAGAGATAGTCAGGACAAAAAAGTTTGTTACGTGTTGAATTGCCGTTAGGTACCTGACTTAATTTTCTTCTATGCAAAAGCAAAATGACGGTTAACTTTCAGTATGGAGGGTTCTATGAAAGCAACTGCAAAACTTTGAGCAGTATACAAATTATATCACTCCTATTAAATACTTTTACACCTACCTTGAAAGGACTTTATACTTCTTGTGTTTAATAAAATCTTTGAGCACCGTTCCATTTGAAGAAACCGTGAGTATAGCCTCTGTAGAAGATGGGCGTTCCGAGTTACGATTTTAGCGGTTCTTAGTACAGTATAGGTCGATGGAGCTTTGTGTACACGCTTCTCACTTTCTACTAATTTAAAATAAACACAAATAATAACAAAAACTCAAAGTTTTGTTTGCCTAACCTATATTATCAAACATGAATATCGCAGTAAATAACAAACAAAAAAGCTAAGAACTACCCCTAATTGGCCAAATATGTGTGTATCTAAAAAAGAACAGCTTAAATTTATCAATAAGAAACAACTGTATTTACAATACTGTAACGTATTTTTTTTCTTGTTGCACCAAACCTAATAAATTAATAATAAAACAGATAAATTTTAAAGCATTTAATTCGTAAATATTCAGCCAATAAAAAGTAAAGTATAATATTCCCAATAACACATAGAATCTAGGAGATTTATATTCTGTAGCTTGTTGCCAAGCGTAGTCCAGTTAATTATGAGCACTTTTGTTTCCAACGTCGAAGAATCAAGTCGCTTTTTGTAGACTAGAGATAAAAGTCAAGATGGCTCGACTAAAACACGAGGCGTCTAATAGAGTCAGAAAGAAGAACTTGAGTTGAGAACATGGAACAATAATATACATCATTTAAGACAGTTGGTATAGATTAATATTATAAATTAAACTAATATATTTCACTTTAGTGCAATATCTAATGGACATATCTACAACAACAATTTTCAATGTTAAATTATAATAAATTTTCGTCGCAGTAATTTAAAGCAGGCAGTTATGGTTTCGTTCTATTTATTTAATACGCCGTATAGAAATGGTTTATTCAACAAAGAATCTTGGTACTTCAAACTTACAGATGATTAATACGCTGGAAAAATACAACAGCTGACGTCATGATTTTGCACCTGCAATTTATTTGGATACACGTGAGTGTTTGAAACTTTCCGTAACTTTGAAAGTATTATAAATTATTATAAGATCTCCTACGTTGATTATTAGAATAACACAAATTTAAAGTAGTTTTTAAAGTTAATAACACACCGAATAGATATTTAGTTTGTCAGTTACTTGTACACGCATTCAATGTGTGTCAAGATATTTAGAATGACAACTTGTGTCAGATAAAAAATAGTATAGATTCTGTTTCCTAATCTAGACGCCAAATGCAGTCTTGATTTAATTTTCACATTTTGCTTAAAACAATTAAGGTCATGTAAAAGCTTTTATTGGTGCTGATATTCGTGTATATTTTTTGTGTAGACAACAGTTAAATTTGAATAGTTGCATTTTATGATCGTTATTTTCTGATGATCAATCTTTGTTGTAAATGGTCAAGGAAGCGCTTCAATGATTATAGTAAAATAAAATCTTGTGATATGAACAAATAAATTATGATATGTTTGCTTAAACTAAAATTTTATAGAAATGATTAATTTATAAATATTTATTTAGAAGGTTAAACTTCACTAAAATTCTTTTATAAAAAATTAATGACAAGATAGTAAGCATATATATTGCAGTCACATGTATATATATCCGATTTCTACATATGAATAGAATTCATTTTGTTTCATTTGAATGAAGTTTTATTATTCTACATTTAAATTAAGAAAAAGAAAACTAGAGCAAACCCTCATTAAGTAAAAGACAGAATAATGAAAATGAATCTCTTTAGTATTTCACAGATGTTTAAATTCATTTATTCTATTTTGGCATATGCTTTTGAAGACACAAATAGTGTCCATGTGGTGTTTTGTTTGTTCACAGGTAAAGCTGAGACAACTGTTTCACATCTGGTGGTTGAGGTTTTGGTAAGTGTGTGATAAAGAGTGAAATTCAAATTTTATGGCTATGATAGTGGTGTTAAGATAAGGTTTCCGCATTCCCCTTATACAAACACAGTTAAATTTTGTTGGCACTTGTATTAAAAAATACGGTGGCGCCTATTAAAAATATTTTTGGTCGATTATCCACCCATGACCCATGCTCATGATCTACCCAGAGCTAACACTCTACTAGCCGTTTAACCCTAAGAGTTTTCTTTCTCTAAAGCCGTTTTCCATCTGACACTACCCTGGGCTTGGAGTCTAAAGAAGAAAATCTCGACCTAGTGACATCAGATTAAATATAGAGAGTTTTAGTATATAGCTGATAGTCACGAGGATAAAGGGTAATAAAGTTACAAAAGTTTTAATTACCCCCGTTTTTTAAAACTAAAACTATTATTATTGCACTTGCGCTCGCAACGTGGGGCTGGAAATTCATTTAGAGGCTCGAATTTCATTTAGAGGCTGGAACATTTAGTAGTTATTTTCATCACACTTATATTCACCGACTGAGGTTTGCTTTGATATTAGTAACGTCTTCTTTTAGTTTCATTTTGTTAAAGTTTGTTACAGTTTATAGTGAGTTCTTCTTTATATAGTTAGGACATTCGTTTGTTTGAGATTTCATCTTCAAAAATTTTATAATTGAGTTACGTTAGAGGTATTCAGATATTTAATTATGGCAGAAATTTATAGCATCGTACATTTACTTAAAAATGAGTTAGAATATGAATTGAACATTAGAGGCATTGAAAATTCAAGACCAGTTTCAGATAAAAGGAAAATTTTAGCAAGGTTGTTGGCCAAAGAAACAGATAAACCCGGTTGTTTGATAGATCCTTCAAGTTATAAAGTAGATTTCAAAGTAGAGAAAGAAGAGATTGAGTCTAGTATAGAGTCAGTTAAAAATGTTTTGTTAGAATTTATGGATGATCCCGCTGAGTCAATTTTAAAAGGATAAGGTCAAGATTAGTACATCTTACAGGTAGAATTCAACGGTTAAAGCTCCCTAAAGAAAATTTTGAGGAAATTGTGTTATTTAAAATGAAAGTTTGGCTACTATTCTTGTTGTGGAAGCAGATCTGCATGAGAAATTAAATAAGGGTACGAGTTCAAATCATAAAGATATTAATATAAATCCTATTGCTGCATCTAATGTGCCCATTCCAACGGTTACATATGTCACACAGTCAGTCCCTATTGGATCTTGGTCGATAAAATATTCAGGAAACCCATCTCTCTTATATCAATTTTAGAAAACATTAGTGACATTGCACAGTCCCGAAAGGTATCTGAAATGGAATTGTTTAATTCTGCAGTTGAATTGTTTACTGGTGATGCCTTAGTATGGTATCGTTGCGTTCGTAGTTCATTAACAGATTGGAGTTCGTTGGTTAGTAGACTAAAGGAAGATTTCTTGCCAGCACATCCTGAAGACGATATTTGGGAAAAAATCAAAAATAGATTACAGAGGAATGGTGAATCAGTTGTATTGTTCATTGCTAATATGGAAAATTTGTTTAACCGATTACCTATTATTCCTGCAGAACACACTAAAGTTAGAATAGTCAAGAAAAATTTATTGCCATATTTCATTCAGCATCTTGCTCTTACAGAGATAGAGGATATTAGTACGTTAGTTAAACTGTGTAAGAAGTTAGAAGAAGCTTCTTTAAGTAAACATAAGTCTGTTTCAGTTGCACCATATAGTCACAAGCAGCCTATTAATTATTTTAATCCACGTTTTAGAAACAAAACCCCTAGTTCATTTCAGAATGCTTCAAGTCGTGTTTATACCCCTACATCTTCACATTCCCAGTACAAGTTCTTAATTCTGCTACCCCAATGATAGAAAAGAGTGGAGTAGGTAACTCATTTATTAAGCATAAATTGGTATGTTGGAATTGTTCACGTTATGGACATACTTTCAGTGTCTGTAGATCTTTCAAGAGATTATTTTGTTATGGTTGTGGTCGTAAAGGAGTGACTAGTATCACTTGTCCGTCGTGTCCAACTCAACGAGTGGAGGAACAGAAGTTGAGTAGCGAAATTCCTGTTTCTAGATAAAATGATAAAGTTATTTGATATGGATGTTACGAGTTTATTTGATTTTGTATGTATTTCATCGATAGTAGGTTCATCTTTCAGTCTTATTAGTTATGTTTGTTGGTCGATTAATGGTACACTAGTTTTTACTGTTGAAATATAGTTTTGAAGATTGCTCTTGTGCATGAGCACGTTTTGGTTTAGTTTGATTGGTTTTGAGTAGCAATTTTATGGTCGCGTTACAACGTAGTATGTTGAGTTAAGTTAGATCTGTGCGAGACTTGTTGTGGTTCATCGTGTAGCGTTATGTTAGTCTAGACGAAACTCCGGAAGGGTTGGTCGCTCAGCGTTATGTCAGTCTATGCGAGGGTCGTGGTAAGTTTGTCGCTTTAGCAGTTTTGGCATCGTCACTTGAGATTATTTGAAGTCGGTTATGATGTGATTCGTTTTGCTTATTTAGTTTGTCAGTCTAGATGAGACTCAGAGAAGAGTTTGTCATTCTAGCAATTTTGTTTATAAGTCTAGGTGAGGCTCATAGAGGAGCTTGTCATACTAGCAAATTTATGCGTTGTGAAGCATTTTAGTTTATATCGACAGTTTGATTATGGGTAGAGTAAGCGTGTACCAGAACATTTATTAATAGTTATCATGAAGTAAAGTAGAAAATAATTTCGTATTCAAATTCCCTTTTCATTTATCCGTATCTTCAAATTTAAGTCTAAGAAAATGTTTAGTATCGATAATTCTGCGACAGATGAAGGTGAAAATGAAGATGTTAAGAATGTTTCTGATCCTTAAGTATTTCTAATTATAGTTGATGTCAGTAGTAATTCTTTTTGGTCCATGTTTTAAATTCTTAAGTAGGACAAGATTAAAGTTAGTGAAATTTTTTTGGTTTGTTCAAAGTAATTTTGTTTTAGTAGTAATAGAGCTTAATATGTTTGTTGATTTAGATGTTGCATGTGTTAAATGATAATTTTTGATGACGACAAAGATGTGTTAAATGATAATTTTTGATGACGACAAAGATGTGTTAAATGATAATTTTTGATGACGACAAAGATGTGTTAAATGATAATTTTTGATGACGACAAGGATATGTTTATGGATTTTGAATGATGATATGTTTTTTTTTGAGGTGTTTGAGAGTGCAGCATATGTTGAGAAATGTTGCAGGTATATAGAGATGAATATGTATTCGCTGAAGAGGTGCGTATTCAGTTATGAGGTACATGATGGAGATTATAGAGAGTGTTTAGTAAAGTGTTGAGTATAGTTATATAGTTAGAGTGTGATAGAGTATTAAGCATTAAAGGAATGCTTGAGATTTGGTTTAGTAGTTTGAGACTAGGCCTGATGTGCTTATTTTTATTAAGAGTGTACATGAGCTAAGAGAGTTCATGAAGAGTTTTTTTTGTGAGTTGCTGGTGGATGTCTCCCAGTAGGCTCAAAGTATGATTTATTAGTGGTTTTGGAGTTCTTTGGTGATGAATCACTGATGTTGTAGAATTTTTGAGAGATATAGTTGAGTCTGTAGCATAGTAGTCGTACAGATAATGTTGTGAGGTGCTCACTCAAAGATCAAAGGTATCTTGTTGATGAATAAGTATTGTTAATACTTTGTCTGTTTCTCGAGTGTTAGAGATTTGTTTCGTGAATGGACTTCGTAAATAACAGCTTTTGGTACTTGTTAAATTCATCGATTAGTTTAAATGTAATTAGCACTTGGAAAGTTATGTACATAAATCCTTAAGACAGATATAGTAAATTAGAGAAGAGTATTCGTTGTACAGATTTTTGTTTAATAGTAATTTTGTTATACATTCGATTTTGTTTATTACAGTTCTAATTTATAGAAAAATATTTTTCGCTTCAGGTAAAATTTTTTACTTTGATATGGTTGTTGCGTTTGTAACTATAGATGATATGCATCCACTGAGTGTTAGATTCCCTAAATATTCTTAACTGATTGACGTATATACTGATTATGACTTCCCGAATTTGTCCCTTTATAGGCGTGTAGTACGCGCAGTTACTAATCACTCAATCCCATGCATTAATATTCCCCATATCAATTAGTGAATGATTCTAATTTTTTGTTAAACTCATCGTTAGTTATAGTTAAAGTTTGTGCTGTTTTGTTGTGAGTTGTTAGAGGTTTATACAGTTAATGAGAGTAATTTTGAAGTTTCAGTCAAAAATTTTTTAGAAAAATTCTTCCATACCTCGAATTTTTCTCTTGGGAAGAGGCTGTGTAACGTATTTTTTTCTTGTTGCACCAAGCCTAATAAATTAATAATAAAACAGATAAATTTTAAAGCATTTAATTCGTAAATATTCAGCCAATAAAAGTAAAGTATAATATTCCCAATAACACATAGAATCTAGGAGATTTATATTCTGTAGCTTGTTGCCAAGCGTAGTCCAGTTAATTATGAGCACTTTTGTTTCCAACGTCGAAGAATCAAGTCGCTTTTTGTAGACTAGAGATAAAAGTCAAGATGGCTCGACTAAAACACGAGGCGTCTAATAGAGTCAGAAAGAAGAACTTGAGTTGAGAACATGGAACAATAATATACATCATTTAAGACAGTTGGTATAGATTAATATTATAAATTAAACTAATATATTTCACTTTAGTGCAATATCTAATGGACATATCTACAACAACAATTTTCAATGTTAAATTATAATAAATTTTCGTCGCAGTAATTTAAAGCAGGCAGTTATGGTTTCGTTCTATTTATTTAATACGCCGTATAGAAATGGTTTATTCAACAAAGAATCTTGGTACTTCAAACTTACAGATGATTAATACGCTGGAAAAATACAACAGCTGACGTCATGATTTTGCACCTGCAATTTATTTGGATACACGTGAGTGTTTGAAACTTTCCGTAACTTTGAAAGTATTATAAATTATTATAAGATCTCCTACGTTGATTATTAGAATAACACAAATTTAAAGTAGTTTTTTAAAGTTAATAACACACCGAATAGATATTTAGTTTGTCAGTTACTTGTACACGCATTCAATGTGTGTCAAGATATTTAGAATGACAACTTGTGTCAGATAAAAAATAGTATAGATTCTGTTTCCTAATCTAGACGCCAGATGCAGTCTTGATTTAATTTTCACATTTTGCTTAAAAACAATTAAGGTCATGTAAAAGCTTTTTATTGGTGCTGATATTCGTGTATATTTTTTGTGTAGACAACAGTTAAATTTGAATAGTTGCATTTTATGATCGTTATTTTTCTGATGATCAATCTTTGTTGTAAATGGTCAAGGAAGCGCTTCAATGATTATAGTAAAAATAAAATCTTGTGATATGAACAAATAAATTATGATATGTTTGCTTAAACTAAAATTTTATAGAAATGATTAATTTATAAATATTTATTTAGAAGGTTAAACTTCACTAAAATTCTTTTATAAAAAATTAATGACAAGATAGTAAGCATATATATTGCAGTCACATGTATATATATCCGATTTCTACATATGAATAGAATTCATTTTGTTTCATTTGAATGAAGTTTTATTATTCTACATTTAAATTAAGAAAAAGAAAACTAGAGCAAACCCTCATTAAGTAAAAGACAGAATAATGAAAATGAATCCTTTAGTATTTCACAGATGTTTAAATTCATTTATTCTATTTTTGGCATATGCTTTTGAAGACACAAATAGTGTCCATGTGGTGTTTTTGTTTGTTCACAGGTAAAGCTGAGACAACTGTTTCACATCTGGTGGTTGAGGTTTTGGTAAGTGTGTGATAAAGAGTGAAATTCAAATTTTATGGCTATGATAGTGGTGTTAAGATAAGGTTTCCGCATTCCCCTTATACAAACACAGTTAAATTTTGTTGGCACTTGTATTAAAAAATACGGTGGCGCCTATTAAAAATATTTTTAGTCGATTATCCACCCATGACCCATGCTCATGATCTACCCAGAGCTAACACTCTACTAGCCGTTTAACCCCTAAGAGTTTTCTTTGTCTAAAGCCGTTTTCCATCTGACACTACCCTGGGCTTGGAGTCTAAAGAAGAAAATCTCGACCTAGTGACATCAGATTAAATATAGAGAGTTTTAGTATATAGCTGATAGTCACGAGGATAAAGGGTAATAAAGTTACAAAAGTTTTAATTACCCCCGTTTTTTAAAACTAAAACTATTATTATTGCAATACTGCTTACCTAAGCGTGCACCAACGTAAAAAATCCTCTTATTAATAATTTGTACTTTTTCTTATTACAACCAACCACAATTATTAAATATATAACAGCATGAAATGTTTAGCGGGTTGAAAGCAAAAATTCAATAACTTACAGGTTTCATTGGTTCTTTAAAAAGCTCAGGAAAAATAGCTACAGGTAATCGAATATTTCAACTTAGCGTCGAGTGAAAGCTTCCAACACAGGACACTTTCACCGGTAACGCTATTTTTATTCCGCATTTTCACACGCGTTTGGGAACATGTTTACTTACAATCCCGAGACAATACCGTTCTTGAATTACCCGTTAACCAACCATATCCCGTACGGTGATGGTTGCCTGTCAATCGAATTCGAAACTTTATAACTGAAGATGAATGATTAGTAGCTCCTCTTTTTTATTATTCATGGGTTGTATGAGCTTTTCGCTCTAGGTCGTCGTATGCTATATTCCGTTCTCACGACATAGTGCATCTAACTGCTGTCCTAAGATCGAGGTCAATGTCCTTTTCTTCGAGTGGCCGGTCATTTGTTTCCACACTTTTGAAACCGGTGCCATTTGTCTACGTTTGCAATACATTTTTTTATGACTAAATTAAGAGTATATGAATATTGAGGGTGATCTACTATCGTGGCGGTTTTTTAATCCGTGCGAGCTCTTAATACCTTCTACGGTTTACATCATCGTCGTCAAGTCATCAGTCCTGGAACCGGTTAGACGCGTACCTCCATTGTGATCTATTCTGAGTTAACCTACACATTTCTCTAAAATTCCCACAGTCTGCATCTTTCACTATCTGCGTGCAGTATTCTGATGTAGGCCTACATTTACCTTTCTATTTCAATATCTACTTGTAATATAGCCCGCACTATTCCCCAAAATGCCTTAAAACGTATCCTGCTCTTCTATTTCTCCCATTTTTTGTTTTAGACAGATATCTTTATTCCCCTACTATTTCTATAACCTCTTTGTTATTAACTTTATCTGTCAATGTTGAAGCATGACATTTCAAAAGGTTTTTTCCTTTTCCTGTCTGCTTCTCCTACTGTCCCTATTTCATAGGCGTACAGTGCTGTGCTCCACACATATGCTTCCAAAACTTTTGTTTTTGTTTCCATGTTTGTTGTCTTCGAACATAGCTGCTGCTCTTTCTTGTTAGATACAGTTCGGTTCCCCTTCTATTGTTTTGTAAATATATACCCTATTTCACAGATATTCAGTGGATGTGATGGGAGTTAAGCAGCCTGTGACTACCAACTCTTGAACATTTACCGAATTAATAGTTTTTCAATAAATCTCTCTGCACAATCAAGATTAGTTGAAACTATTGTAAAACCGTTTACATGTATCGCATTAATTTTTATAGCCAGTTTTATGGCTATTTGGGTTGCAGGAAGTGTCGGCGCAATTCCATGTTTCAATGGTTTGTTTTTGAACTCGTGTGAATGTGTATAAATAAGTTTTCTATGCAGGATATTTACTAAGACCTATCTATATTTTTCCAAATTTATTACCTAAGAGTGCAACATTCCGATCGTTATTGCTGTTTGCATAAATATGTACTAAGTGCATTACTAGTTTAATTCTTTATCATATCATATTAGAATAATCTTGTTATTAAATGTATACTACTAAAACGTCTAAATTTTGCAGGCTGCTTTTGTATTAAAATTTCATTTAACTAATCGAAATTAAAAAACTCATTTCTATTACCTAATGTTTGCTTGAAATAACGCTTTAGCGTTACAGGTTAAATCCCAGCTTCTTCGACGAGCTAAAGCTTACAAAAATATTGTCCTAGGAGACCTATCTTTGTTTACGAACACCTTATTAGACCAGTGCTGATAAAAGTTTGTTAATATGAATACTAAATAACTCGGAATTCGAAAACTAACTATTTTTGAATACCCTAAGTTAGAAAAGAACAGCTGGGGCCCAAACTAGGTTTCCTAGGTTAATTAATTGGCTCACCCGAACTACGGAAATCTTCAGTTTACTGTTGTCCCAAAAAACAATTAGCTTGAGAAAATATTTCTTATGGAAAACTCAAAACATTAATGGACTTGTACGCTTTTATCTGTTTGCAGTGGCTATTAGTGACTTCACTTTAATGAAATGGATACGCCCTTTATAATTAACGAAAAAGAAGTGTCTCACATTGTCTAAATTGGCACATACATTTATCACCATGGTACCTTGACCGAACCACTCGATCCTCTAAGAAGTAGCTCGAGCGAACATTTATATTATTAAAAACCTATGTACATAACTAATTAAAGGTCATGGTACTAGAAATATCACTGTTCAATCGATTTTTCTTTTTTGCAGGGCCATCTAATATGCGCTAGGTACAATACAATTACAACAGTTCTTGATTATCAATACAGGCTTTTACCACCACTCGTAGCCACAGTGAAATTTTAATGTACTCAGCGATTTATTTCCAACTAATCCTATAGTACAAAAACTAATTTCTTAAAAATACAATACTATCTTCTTAATTACTATCAAAGCACTAAGTGTTAATTTATATCGATCACTACAATAATTTATATCACATAAAGCGGTTTATTTTAATGCTGCGATAACACTAATTTAATTCATATTACGATTTTATAAATCAAGATTTGAATAAAAATTTGAATTATAATCAATGCTTGATTTGAAGCTCCTCTAAAACTTCTGTACGGGTAATTTATAATTCCATTGTTCTGGGGCATTCTAAGAGCACACTAGAATTATGCAAATAACATCTAGAAGGTACCTATTCTTAGCTTAATAACGTTTTTAAACCCAATCTCTGGTAAACTGTCAGTCAACTCCGTTTGAAGATGCCACGTCACAGGGTGGCTATTAGTTATTCTTTGTGTACAGGTGTTTCGTTCACGTTCAGCTGTATTATGTTGGTCAAAGGTAGACTAGGCGATGCCTCGTTACAATATCTTAAAGCAAGTAAAACCGTTTAGTAGAAGAAACTCATACGTATACTGGAACGCTTACAGAGATGGCAGCGCTACCTAGTTGGAGGTCCTTCAAATTAATAGCAGAAAAATCTGTTTGATTTATGTTTGACAGTGAACACGTAAGTAAAGTGAAAAATGAGAAAATACAGATACGGCGATTCGAGTTGTTTCGATTTAATTATTGTTTATTGACTGGGAATGAAGAATCGTGTGGCTGACACGTTTTCAAGAAGATATGCTAGTTCAACATCTGAAAATGCTCTTAGTGACTTACATCACTTTGTCATGCTGGCGTGGTACGCATGTTACAATCGGTAAGATTGAATAATTTATGCTATTTCAAAACAAATAACAAATTTGCACCTTAGCTGCCAGGTTGTGAAATCAAGATTCTATAATGAAGAGGGAGTATAAATTTAAGCTACAAACCCTTTGTAAGAATACATATTGATTTCAAAGGAGCATTTTTAGTGTCACATTGAACCGCTATTTGCTTACTCAAATAGATGGATTTTTTATTCTTTTTCCTTTTTCTGCGCAGAAACGGTTGTTATACTTTTAACACGCTCTATTAATTTGATACCATTATTCTATTGTTTACTGTTTCATTGTTTTCATCCCTTATTCGGTTATTCTGCATTGCTATACTTATGCATTTACGTTTCAGTTCTGCATTGCACTTATTATATAATCTTAAAGTAGGTAAATGTCATAATTATCGAACGCTGACAACTATTAACTATTACATTAGTAGCTTTGTAGTTCATGGTGCTGCAAATGAAATGTGCACAACAATCCTTCAGTGTTACTGGATTAAATTGCTTAATTTACCGTATACACTCCTTGTGCGCGAAACAAAGCTTCCTACAAGATGATTGCGTCTTGTAGTACAAGTTATAAACAATAAATTAGAATGGGTGCTGAATGTTTAAATGGCTACGAGTTTCTCAAGAAGATTTCGCTCATGAAATACGTTGTAATACCGATCGCATCTACGTACGGGACAATAACTCTTTTCAACACGTTTCGGTGGTTCTCGACGTATGTATTTAGTGTGCATTCATAAGAGCTTCAATGTCATCGCCCGGACGCACAAATAGTTTTGAATAGCAGAAGCTGCCTGCGGGAATGATCTTAGACGCTGACTACGTCCAGTACATTGCATCACGAAGTGTACATATTTCTTCTATTAAAGTGCGATGTCGCAATATACGATTTAATTAAAATTCATTAAAACTCGGTTAGAGCTTAGAAACTGTACAAACTTTAATTTTTTAATTATTATGATATTTGTTGGTTTAATGCTAGTTCCTAATATAAATTGTAAATAAACTTTATAGACCCAATTAGCTGTCTATACATTTTATACACAGCACAAATCTTTTGAACAATTGGTTTTGTTTCTTTAGAACTCCCTTATTGTACAGTTAGAGCTATTGTTGTTATCCGCTGAATTAAAGGAGTTTCTGTTTAAAAAAATACTGAGGCTAACACAACCGTTTACAATCCACGTGGGAACGTCAAGAGGAACGCTTGGATGACACCCTTTGGAAATCCGTTGAACTGACTGTAAAAGATCAAAACTTTTCCAATCACTATCTGGGAAAGTGTGCTTCAAGACTTCTTAAATTTAATTCATTACTAATTGCATCCAAACGATTGCCATACTTTACGAACGCACGTTTATGCATCCTAAAAGTTTTATTAATGAAGATCGGTTTCGTGGTTGATGACTCCTGGTCCAGTTTACAGGAAGCGGAACATAATAGCGTCCAAATGCACAAACCCTTTAGTCGATGAAGGAGAGCTTGTTACTTACAGTTTTAGTCCCAGAAAATCTAATCGGTGATCCACATCAGAAGCTCAGTGAAATACCTCGCTAAAAATTCTGTTTCGATAAAGTACCGAAAACCCTCGACTGTACTAACAAGAATGGTTGCCAACCAACTCAGTGCGAAAGGTGGTGTAGTTTAAAGAGGGTCCCGGAATACTATCATGTGTAAAATACCGGTTTTAATTGGTAATTTTCTTGGACGCCACTTAATCTCGAAATACGGGGATTTATACGGAAAAGCTCCAGAAGAATTTACAAGAGGATACCCAAACCCGAGATCAGGAAAGTGAATCTGGTTTGAAATTCACACGAGGAATGATAAAGTACACTAATGCTAAAGTCAACCTAAAATAAATGTTAACAATAAGGACACTAATGAACCTATTTAAAACTGCTAGATGAAGAGAAGGCTTTCCAAACAAATGTTAAATTACATGTATATTAATCACTCCTCTAGGAAATTGCAATATATTTTATTACAATAAGGATGGCATCATTAATTACCTTTGCATTAGTGGTGAAAATCCCCAGATTAGGATTATTACGCAATTATGTTTGCACTACTCGTACACACATTAACTTGAACAAACAAAGACCATTTTCATTTTTGAATCAGCATAATTTTCCGTGTGAAACTTCTTGGTTCCAAGATGATGATGTATTAGGCGCCAGCGTTATATATTATTAATCAAAACTTTGGAATACAAAGTAACCGTCTTTCATTCTTAATCTTAAAAACCTCCATAATGAATTTGAGAACCTTTGAGTATGAACAATGTAAGATACAAAAATAGTCTTTTCTTTGTTCAATAATGCATGTAACCTAAAAATTATGTTTCTTAAAAGAAATAACCCTAACTCTATTGGTGGGATTTATCAGTACAGAAACTATTAATATGAAATATTGTTATAAACATTTTAAAGGAGTGTCACAAGCTGATAGAATCAAATTCCTTTACTAGTATGTACACTTTGCTGATGATTAGAAAATAGACATTTGAATAAAAAAAGTTATGGTGGAACTTCTTCATAGCACTGTTGTTACTGAAACTGGAGTTAACGACCAACCAGTTGTGAAACTCTACCAACAATCGCCAGAGAACATTGAAGACGTTCGCTTTCCGTATTTGGCAATTCAAGTCCCATCTGTAAATAGATCTAATAATTTAGCACTACCCGCTACATGAGCACATCAACACGTTAACTATCATGATTGGTTTTTACAACTTTGGGAGAATGGGATGTCCTGTGTATAAGTAGTGATCTGCTTGTTTCTCAATGTCATGGTCTTTTTTCTAATGGTCAAGTATGTATACCAAAAATGCATTACTCTCAAACAAGCGCTTGTTGGTTTTGTATTGGTTTTGCGCTCTGCGGATTTAACGATCAATGAACGTCGTCCCATCTTGTCTAATTTTGAACTCAATAAATTTTTTGGCCCCTTCAATCCACGCTCACTGTACTATATTTTGTAGTGGTTTTAGCAAGAAATTTAATTTCGTTTTACTGCGTTTTGTTCTTACGTTTTCCCGCGTTTCAAATTATTGCGCAATCGTTAATATAACGTGATTACGCGGAAAATTGTATCAAATACCAAACACGTTTAAAAGTGAAACAATTCTCAATTTACAATATACATAAGGCAATGTACTCACTTAAATCGCACCTTTCAGTTATATCCCAGGGCCATTGCGTGTGGATCACATCACGCCAGCGAGCGACATAAATCTTTAAAGTGGGGTAAATAAGAGATGTGTTGTAAAGCTAAACGTTCGGAAAAATATGGGTTCAAATTTCTAAGAAGTTGATTTATAATTTCAATTTCAGATGGTTTTTATCTAATCTGCTACATAAAGCTTCCATTGTCATGATAAAAGAGATTACGTTTTCATTAGGTCCCTGGGTACGATTTTTTATTTCATTCCATAGATCGGTGATATAGCCATGGGGGTAAGAAATCGCGTTTTAAACACGTAACTAATTCTTCCCAGGTAGAAATTTGCTTTTGTATATTTCTATACCAAATCAGGGCAGAACCGGAAAATAATTCGCCCGCTGAGACAAATGAATCTTCGTCTGTACAGTTACGAGAAATTTTAAAATCATTGACTCTATCTGGGAATGACATTAACGAGATTTGGGAATCGAAGCTTTGAAAAGTTATACCCCACTTGTATACTGGTATCGATTTCGCAGATGATATAGAAGGTTGGAAAATTGTTAAATTAGAAAGAACTGTAGGTAAATTTACATTTAAACCTAAGTTAAGTTTTTCGAGGACGATTCCTTCAAGTAAGAGAATGCCAGATAGGAAAGTTTGTTTGGTTTCGTTAGCTTGTTCATCGTTAAATAACGACAATAAATCTATTCGCTGTTTTAAATGGGTTATACGTGATCTAATGCGTTTAAGCTCTATCTCTGTAGGTTCTGCATCCTTTTTATGAAGTATATTGTTAATGTCGTCAAGAGATTGTTTAATTTCAAAGGTATTTTGAGGTAGGTTAGACACTGTTGCACGAGGGATTGGTTGACGTTAGCTTCTTGAACTAATATAGCTTTTAACTACAATCGCCTATCATTCTGGTTTGTTGTCGCTTGGATATTACACCAGTCCAGCTCAAAGATCGTTTCAAAAGCTTTAATGTGTACAGGATTCATTGTACTATTGTGCTTTAAAAGTAGGTATATCAAGATAAATTTTCAGGGGGATTTACGATAGTTGTGTTTAAGGACAAAATTTTCTCTAAGAAAGAATCTGTAACCTATAGTTAATTATATAGATGATAAGAAAACGGTTTCAAATCATGGCAAACAAAGATAATATAGGAGTTATCTAAAACACGCTTTTAAAAATCTAGAAAAAATTCTGGTTCAAAATAATTATTTAACCAGATTTAGTGTGATTTTAAGGAATTTTTTAATCATAATGAATGGTAAATAAAGCTTTTTATTTATGGATAAGAATACTTACAGAAAGAATTATATAAATCTAAAGAAACACATTTCAGTACACCCACAAGTGAGGTTAAGATAGTTATTAAACACATTCCAAAGGTACACAAAAATATTTTTATAAGGAAATATTTATAACATTGTTTTTGAAAAGAATTATTAAATTACAGTACATTTAAAACTGCATGGTTAAGGTAACTTAAAAATGTACACAAATAATTAATGAAAGTGACAGTTTCAACTTGTTAAATTAAGATTTATGGTCCCTCCAATGGAGCCAATACCTAAGGTAAAATAATAACTAGATTTGATGTTGCCAAGTTGTATTTTTTCCACCCAAATGTCACTAAAAATTTAAAAATTATTTTTTATTATATTACTTGAGTGAAAAACCTAATTTTCCTACAAGGATATAAAAATATTCAAAACTAATAGCTTACAAGATTAATTGGAGGTTAAGTCGAATTTAATTTCCAACACCGTGTAATGGGCGCCACTCTTACGTTTTTCCGCGTTTCAAATTATTGCGCAATCGTTAATATAACGTGATTACGCGGCAAATTGTATCAAATACCAAACACGTTTAAAAGTTATACAATTCTCAATTTACAATATAAATAAAGCAATGTACTCACTTAAATCGCACCTTACAGTTATAGCCCAGGGCCATCTTGTGTGGATCACAACACGCCATTGTTGAGTCCAAATTCGTATTCGTCCATTTTCCTCTGTTCGTCGTAGGTAGGGCGGGAAGGATACAGGTAAAGGCACACGAAGATAAGGTAAAAGGGAACCTACATTCTAAAAAAGAGAAAAGACACACCGCAACCCAGAGAGATGTTCTTGGCTCGAAGTCTTGTGGCTAATCGCTAATGGCGTGGTATCACACACCGCGCACTTGCGCCATTTACTCCGCGCCTGCGCATTCTTTTACGCAAACGCAACTGTCCGGAATGACGGAAATTGACAAGTTTATTTGAAAATATTCGCGGGAACTACTTTATAATTTATACTTAATCTAAAGGTGATACATAGCCATTTTTTGGCATGTAACATTGTATCTCTTTGCTATTGGTCCTTGTCTTATTCCTACCAGATTCTCTATAGACAGTTTTACGATACAAGTTATAGTTATGATATTTTGGCAATGATATAATGTCCTACACGATATCTTGTACGACACTTACGACTACGCTTAATGCTTTATTATATACAACTCCACGGCCAACTTGCTTCTTGTTAAAGCGAACCTCGTCAACGAAACGGTTCCTGGTAATTTTAGATCAATTTGTTGTCTAGGGACAATTTTCACACAAAGTATATAATTTAGCATTTAAAAATAATCATAATACAGGAAAGGTGGATATATAAATTGCGAAAACTTACAAATATTTTGCGTTAATTTATTAAGTGTCGTGAATCGTGAAGGTTTGACTAATATATATTTATGACTCTTTGAGCTGTACAAATTTCCCAGAGCGAACGGAATTAGTTACTGTGGTATTGATATTAATTGTAGGATTTTCATGAAGAGTGAGAAATGCGTTTATCAATTTATATACCCTCAGCAGAAAATCTTGTTTATACACCTACACAATTTTTAGCTCAGCCCGAAGATGGTTAAACAACTTTTACTATTACTGCGTCGTATAAGTAAGAATTAATAATACTCGTCCTGCGGGTCATTAAATTTTAATTGCATTTTCCATATAAAATCACCTGCTCCGTTAAGCACCTTGCAACCACTTCACCTGTGCCCCATAAGAGACATCCATTGATTTTAGTAAATGGAGTAATTCTTGTAATTAATTCGCACTGAATTGTGATGCATCAACTCACATTACACGTGCACCCGTGTCCTCTCGATAAATTTAATAGCTTCGTTCCTATCTCAGTATCAGTCTTAACATCACAATCATTATTTACTGTTTAAAACACCATTGAACTTCTTTTGGAAAATCAAATCGTGAATTTTATTTTTAGTGTTAAGGCTTAAGCTGACATTTATTGGCGAGTGTAATAAAGAAAAAGTGCATCAAGATTACTTTGAGAAAAGTAAATATTTTAATATTATAATTCAATAGTAAATTCTTTCATTTTTAGTACATTACGCGTTTCTGTTGATTTTATATATATATATATATATATATATATATATATATATAAAAGACAAGTTATTTGCAGTCCGCAATAAGAAAGAAAGAACAATATATAAAATAAAATGTATCTGTAAAGAAACTCTTATGAAAATAATAAGAGCTTATTGACGAATACAAATCGGGCTAATAGTTGTATAGCCATTAACAAAACAATAGCTTTATTACTTCACAGGGGAGGAAACATCCACTAACCGGCCGGTTTCAGCTTCCTTAAGCATCTTCAGAGTGAATTAGTATATATATATATATATATATATATATATATATATTGCTAAGATAATAAAGTTATTTAAGGGTGTATAAGGTCACAAGGGAGGGATACTTCATGTAAATATTATAAAAACCGCGAAAACCATACGTTCAAATCATAAAATGTACATGCAAAAGCAAATTCAAATGACCCTGTATCAAATCAATAACAAACTTCAGTGAGTTAAAGGAAGCACATTCAGTAATAACTTAACCACATTCATCAAAATAAATAATTGCGGACGCAATTCAATCAATTTTAAAACATTTAAAACATTCTAAGCTCAAAAATAAATACAAATTCGGCATATTTGAACAGAGATAACAATAAAGCGAAATTTCTTTCAAGACACATTTGCGTAAGAAAATAATCAATGCGTGTTTATAATAAACATACTTTTTAAAACAAATATATTTCATAACGCAAGAAGTCAATAAGCGCAAGTGAATAAAAAAGGTATAGATACTGAAGCGAAAGCGTACGTGCTTGAAAAGTATATAAGTTACCACATTCAATAAAATCCTACAGAGGTAAACAAAATATGGATATTAAAATTACAACTACGTGCAGTTTCAAGCATTCATGATATACCAGTTGTTAACAAATTCCAATACAAAGCTTTGATGTACGTGAAAATTTAAACGTATAAAGTATGCAATACCGAATAAAACCCAACAGGTTGCAGATGGCACATGATTGCAACGCCTTTGCCATGGCCTAGCGGGCTGTCAATCGATAAGAGTCCGTAGAACGTTAAGGAAGGAATATGTCTATATAAAACAAACCTGAGGAGATATAGAGGAGGCATTCCATGATCGACGCGCTGAGTTTAATAGTTGAAACCAAATTATTACGTAAATTTCAATTTAGTGAGAGTGATAAGTAATAGAAATTAAGAATTACAAGTGAAATACATACTAAAAGTGCGCGTTGAAATGCGTGTGTATAAAGCTCTGACGTTGATATAAAACGTAAGTCTAGATTTAATTAATATAAACAAAATCTTTACAATTTATTTAGGGCTCTAAGTACGGACACAATAAATAGGAAACTAAATCAAGACTAACTAAACCACGACGTTAAAACTAAATCACTGGGTTAAAACTTTACATTAAATGGTATAATCCTCGAAGTACAGGGTTAGTACTTCAAAAACGACTCCAAGTTGCTGGTAAACATTTTGAAGTACTGAGGAATACGCCAAGCTGCGGGTCAACGACTCGAAACCACTGAACAAACAACCGATTTGGATCAGGAAACTCTACTGAGAAACTACAGGAGGAACATAAGGTGAGGATTATCTTTTCTATTTATAGTATGTTACATTTATTATTTTAAACATTTGCCGAGCTTAAAATTTACATGTAATTTAAATGTTTATGTGAAAGGTCAACAAAATTTTGGTTAATACGCAAAAGTAGTTTTAAAAGGGGAATAAATAGTTCTTTAAACGTTCAACAAAACATTCATGGTAAAATACAATTCTTTTGCTGGTTTTAATTGATATAAAAAGGTGTAAAAAGGGTTATAATCTTCGTAATGAACAAATTTGATAGGAATATTTATTTTAATTTTGATTCAAAAGTTATGTAAATAGTACATTGTAAATTTTCTTCGCTTATTACACAAATTTTGGTAAGTTTCGCTTGTCTTATTCAGGTATATGGGGTGTTAGAAAGGAGTGGGTAAAAATTCTCTGTTATATGGTCGTTCACTCTGTGCGGGGTATCACTGAGCTGGTTTGATTACATGCAAAACCTCCCACTGCTAAAAATTTTCCTGCAAGAAATGTTCTATTTAAGAAAAGCTTGGCTCTATGCCTCTTGTGCTCATGACAAGAAAACAGAAATCCCGAGTTCTTCATATATTCTGAGGGGGAGGTCGAGCGAGGCTCTGATAAAGTTTGTGACTTGATTTGGCAAAAAATACAGAACATGAGCCCCGAAACCAAGGAAGTTCATGTTTTTAGCGACGCTTTATCAATATTTTTGGATGCGAGGTCACTCATTCCTGCAGTGTGACCAAAACTTCGGTACCGCTAAAAGGTGAATAAGACGGATGGACAGGATTTACACACTGGATGAGTACGTGGACATAATACTAAACTCACATGTGATTTTCCAATGCTCCACCCGAAGGTACTACATTGGCCACCTGAAAAGTTTTGAATTTTGCCGAACCCTTGCTGTTCCAATCAAGGTAGGGATCTTTAACGTGCGTGACAACACACACACGACCTCCATTTTACCTCTCATCCGAACGAGGGCGTATTTTTGTGAAAAATGCTCGCCTAACATTTTTCAAGCGGATCGTGTGGAGATTCAAACCCGGGACCTTGGGCGTAGTAGTCACACGCATACCAACTATGCCAGGGAGCCGCCTCATAATAATAACCGTAAAACAACAAATACGAGGTGACCCAGGTTGCTAAAGTGAACATTTTGCAATTTAAAGCTGGTAGTCAAAATTCTACAAAAAGACCTCGCTATCTATCGACAATTCTACAAACTTTTCAATTTCAAAATACGGACATCTTGTATATTCTGCGCCGTTTGGCTACCTCATCGGATCAGAGTTTAATGATGGGTGAATTAACCACACCCTCTCACTAAAGAAACCAGTGAAAAACTATCCTCAACAGCTGTATTTACATACCGAACACTCATACTCAACGAAAATCCCTATCAACTACAAGAAGGTTAATGACCTGAAAAAGTTATTGCTGTACATTCCGTCAGATAAACCCGCATTTTATGAAGAACTACTTACACAACCAACAAGTGGGCGGGATCGTGAAAGTGAGGAGGACGATTATCAGCTTTAGGAAATCTATTCGGTCTATTTTATTCAGCACGTCAGCGAGTTTGTTAACAGCCGTAGTAAAATTTTTTTAATGCAACGGCAAAAATAAACTATTGTTCAATTTTAATGTGTTTTTTGTTTGTTTTTTTTCTTTCTTCCAGGAATTTGACAAGGAAACGATTCCACTAAATTAACTAAATTAATTTAAAACAACCAGCAACAGATTTTGCCAATACAGTTATGAAATGTATTGGCCGAGTACTCAACCAATCATAAAAATGCATCGGTTCTTGAAAATACGTACATGAGATGACGTTACTTTTTTTTTATTTCCCAAAAATTAGGGTTTGGGATACAGTCTTTTCTTCAAACTACTAATTCAATTGTTGTACGAGTGGAAATTTATAATTACAATAAATCCTAGCTAAAAAAATGTTATAAAGTTAAACATATTTTTTCAAAAATACATCAATTTAAAAAGTTCGTAACTATACAAACTGTCATGGAACAGCTCATCAGCCAAAATAGATAACATTCTTTTGCAAACATTTTTGATGATTCCGTAGCATATTAGAACCTCTTTGTGGAGAATGTAGAAGTCGTTCTTCAGGTCAACTTTAAAACACGATTTATTCAAAGTAAGTGTAAGGTTTAATATCGCTAACAAATATTTAGATTATATTATTAATTAATTTCTTGCGGCTTTGTGTAAAGTATACTACAAGGTGTAAGATTATTGTGGTAAGTCGATAAAGTTTAGACGCCGATAAGCAGGTCAGTGTATTCATTTTTATAATACAGAGACACATTATATGCAACCAGATACCCAGAGTAAGATATCCACAGGTTAAATGTGATAGCAATAAAAATGATTTTGTTCATGTGTCCTACTGAAGATAGATATTAAATTTCAAAATTGGAGATAACCACACATTACATTTGATTTTCCAATGCTCCACCCGAAGGTACTACATTGGCCAGGAAGCGAGTTTTTTTACCTGAAAAGTTTTGAATTTTGCCGAACCTTTACTGTTCCAAGAAAGGTATGGCTCTTTGACGTGCATGACAACACTCATTTTACCTCTCATTCGAACGAGGGTGAATTTTTGTGAAAAATGCTCGCCCAACATTTCTTAAGCGGTCTGTGTCGGGAATTGAACCCGGGACCTAGAGCATATCAACTACGCCACGGAGCCTCCAGATAACCACACAAACAGAAGAATTTTTATAAGAACGAGTTTTTGTAATTTGCTTTCAAACAGTGTGACACTATCGAAAAGTATGTTACTGGCGAATGAGACGTTAAATTTGAAATTTCCCAAAAGGAGCGGGATTCCCTTAACAAAATAAGGAATCGTCGAATAACTGCAGTAAGGGCAAGAGTGGGTTCCTATAGAAGTAAATGGAAGAAATAGAACAAAATGAACAAAAAAAAAATTATCTAGGTGCAATGTTAAGCTACGTTTTACCAACAACATTTACCACTGTCTAGTTTGCGGGCGCCATCTCATCTAATTTAGTTTAGTGCAAATTCCCCAACTCGACGAGCAATCCGGCAAAGAGATTTTAATTACTTTACCCTCGTGGTGAAATGTGTTTCTTTTACAAGCCACTTGCATGTTTGAACAAACAAAACAACCAATTTCCACTTTCAACGTCACCTAAATCTATTGTATAACAACATTGTTTAGTTTTCCTGTAAACAGGTATATAATCAACAATTTTAGAGTCATTTAGATCCATGTAAATATCAGCGACCTGCGATATTCCTGAAAAAAGATACACGCATAAAATGGTAAAATTGCATAATGAGTTCTTCACTTAATCATAACTTTGATCATTAAGAAGAATAATAATTTATAACACACCTCTAATTGACCATTCACTTGCAGTGTCTTGATTTTATACCTCTAATAATTTATACCACCAAGACTAAATTAGTTGGTCAACCGGACTTATTTCCAAATTGCCTTTGCTGGAAACCAAACTGTCCCAATACACATTAGTGTTGTAAGTTGTGTAAAAATCTGGGACCCACCACGTTGAACCCCTTACTTATTACATAATCAAAGCGTGTATTTGACTACAAATTTTTCACTATTCGCCCTTACATGTGTTTCGATCTATGGGTTGTAACTAATTTGTGGTTTCTCGGTACTGTCTAGCGTTCGTACTTCCTATTCTTCAGATGTTTGGTGGGGGTTGTCATGGTATCAATCAGATTCCTATACTACGTGATTCCGTCACGCAACAACCGCATGTTCGTACCTTTCACTTTCTTTTGTCAATCTGGATAAATACATTGTAACCTTTGTTAGACTGTAAGGAAAAATAATTATCTGTAATTTAAAATTTGCGAATCTTACCAAGAAAGTGTCTATTTTTTTTCATTACATTCAATTAAAGTGTGTCTGAGGTTTTCTTTATATATAATATTGAGTCTAATTTATTTAACTGAAATTTGAAAAACTCCTATATTTAAGATGCGTATTAATGAATTTGCCGTTATTTACTTAATAATTCTAAAGCTTTCTTGAAAATGGCACGATTCCACTATGAACGTTTACAATTATAAATATTTGTTTACACTTTTGTGGTTTGAAATAAGGTATTAACCTAAGTTCCGTCCTAATATGTATGTTACCATAAATAACTTTTTGATTTCGTGGCTTAAGTTTATTGCTTTCATTATAGTAACTACCCTGATTAAAATTATATTTTCTATAACCAAAAGAATTAAAATATATCATGTTTAATTAATATTAATTATTTATGAAATCCATCACACAGGGTGCATCAATAATAATTTTGTCTGTTTTAGATTAATTTTTTTCAGGTGGTTTTTATTTCCCGTAACGTCAAGGCGTTACAAATAGATGTTATAATATACACCAAAAATAGGTTCAAATCCCAAGAAAAGCTGTTATGCAGGATTTCACAAACCTAGTTTTGTAAAATATATAGTCGATAAAATAATAAGATGTAGAAGTCATAAAGGCTGGCACTCCCTTCTTTTCATCCAGATTTATAGCAATAATGTCATCGCAATTTCTATCTTGTCAAAAATTCATGCAACCCAAGGTTTCAGGTTTTTCTATCGTACTATAACTTACTGTTTCAAATGCCATAAAAAGTTCGTGTTCTCATAGAATGTGGTAAGAAAAGGTCAAAATGGAAATGTTATTGGAAGCTCGGTTATGAGAAATTGCACTGTTGTCTATGCAGACAGTAAGAAATTGACAGCTAACAAGTGCGTCAATCCTGTTCGGTTTGAATGTTGTACATTACCTGCTTTAACTTCACTGAACAATTAAATATTTTAAAGTTAATTTTACTGAAATCTGTGAAAAATTAATTTATTGCAAAGAGTTTCTGTTACACGCGCAGCCGATTTGCTGACACTGTAGGTCAAACTTTTTCAAATGGTGCTACTATATATTGTTTGGAGAAGTATGTATGTATACGATAACCTCAATTACACCGCTCTGAGAAAACCGTTTACTTTTTACTAAATTCCGGAGATCCAGGTAAAGTATAGATGAGTGGTGGTAAAGTTCTTAATGGAGAGAGTTACTTTATACAGTTAATAAAATTTCCTAAACTTAATTGCCTCCATGCCGGTAAGATGCAGTACGTGCTGGAAAAGCGTACCGCTTTTCTTGAATTTCAGACAGTTGTACAAAACTTTCCTATCCCGGAAATCTTACCGTGCACGCACCTTACATTATTTTATTAATCAAGCAATTTGTGCCCAATATTCGTATCATATCCGTTGTGTTATATCCTGACATAACGTTGAGATAAATTCGATTTTTATCTTGACACAGTCGCTTTAGAATCCATAACTTAAAGGAATTTAGACCATTTGCAACATATGGAAAGTTTTAAAAAATCTTTCTTCTGGCTTGGAGTGTCGATAAAATATTTTTAAGCGACTGAATGCCCTTTATGGTTGTTTTATACGCCTAGAGAGAGTTAATTGGATTCGACGCCTATAGCCAGACGGCTCAAATATCATCTGTAAAAAAATTTGAAAATAGCTAGAAGACATAAGTATAAAACTTCATGCACAATAATTACAAAATGACGCCTAACAGTTCAAATACTAAATTGCTTTTGTTAGGTTAATCGTAAAATTGCCTTAGCGCTTCCAATGCATTTTGAAAGGAGACTCGAATACACTTTCTAGAAGACTAAGACAAGTTTCGTAACACTGGCGTCATCCAAATCAAAATTAATTACCCTGGATGCTAGAAAGGCTTTTAGAACTCTATATGCTTTATGTACCTTAACTCAAAACAAAATTATTATATACCCATGTGGTTTATGCAACACTCCATACGCGGGGTATACTAAAATACGTAACGACTTTGCGTTACGCTAGCTATAAGTTAGATGGAAAAGGAAAATTTAATAAATTTGAATGGATAAACTAAATATGCACGCACTTTGTATGATAGATTTCACTAATAATTAATCTTAATTAAACAAGATATTTCAAATTTTGTTTCTATAAAGGTCATTCAACTAATAAGGTATAACATTATTTTTTTAAATACGTTGTAAACGTAATAATTTAGGACGATGACTTATTTTAAAAACCGCTAACATAGAAGATTCCATAAAACACAATATAATAAATATGTAACACAAGAATGTTAAATAAGTATAGAACGCAATGAACACAATTAAGAGTATACATTAATGAAATAAATTAGTAAGGGTGAAATGGTGAAAGCGTTAAGAGGGAAGATTATATTGGAGACATGGCTAGACGTTCAAGGTTAATTGCAAAAGTATGTGATTGTTATCTAATTCACGGAAGCATAGGTTAAGCTTGTTAAATTGTATTACCGGATGCTGACCGCAATTAATAGAAAAGGGGAAAATGTGATATAACTACTAAGCAAGACGGTAGGAAGTTAAGTTTGTAAAGTCAAGTTCAGAAAGTTAATTAAAACCGTAAAAATGTAGTCCTTCGAGTAAGTAAAAAAGCGTGATGGCAGCGCTGTTGGGGTTGGTATGGGGGCAGAATAAAAGTCAAAAGTAGTAGAGCTGCGACATGTGACTTTGAATTTCGGGGGCGAAAACGCGACGTGCGACTTAGTTCTTTGAACTGTGCATTTACATTTCCAATGCTCCACCCGAAGGTACTACATTGGCCAGGAAGCGAGTTTTTTGTTGCCTGGAAATTTAGAATTTTGCCAAACCCTTGCCGTTCCAGGCAAAGTAGGGGTCTTTAACGTACGTGAAAACACACACACGGGACCTCCATTTAACCTCTCATCCGAACGAGGGCGTAATTTTTGTGAAAAATGCTCACCTACCATTTTTCAAGCAGTCGGCCGGGTCGGGATTTGAACCCAGGACCTTGGGATCCGTAGTCTTATACTTACTACATTGATCCACGGCGACGCCTAGTTCTTTGAACCACGTTTGCACATATATGGTAAATTTCAATACATAGGTTCGTGAAATTATCGTCGTTCCGACTGATTAAACGGGTGGTTGGGCTTGGAGGATTCATCCTTTCCATAATTTGATTTTTGTGGTTTACTGCGTTAAGGGACCTGCTGTTGTTAAATAACTCAAGTAATTGTTACAAGAAAGATCTTACAAATCGTCAGTGGCATAAGCTTGTATGTTAAGATTTATTAATTATGTACATGTGAATTTTAAGTTTAAGGTGCAAATGGTTCGCAGTTTTGCAGTTGGAAATTAACAAATCATTAAAGTAATTATTTTGTCGGATTAAATTAACGACAGAATCAGTGTACATTTATTTTAAAATGTAATTTTTATTGGCGTAATTTAGTGTTAGTTAAAGCAGATATTTTAGTATTTCGAATAGACAATGAAATGATAAAAGGAAAAGTTTATATTTAACAATTTTCTATGTTTGTTTCGAAATGCATTTCCAGAAAAGGGATTTACAATGTCATGCAATTTAATATGAGAAACGTGGAAATTAGAGTGATAGTATTATTGATGGATTTGATTTAATGTTTTTTGGGATTTTCTTTAGTAATATTTGGCCAGTTTAAGGGTAGGATTTTAGGTTTTTTAGGATAGTTGTAATTATATAGCAATTATTTAATGTGAATAGAGGTTAAGCGTAAATTGAATTGTATTTGCATATATTTATAAACTAGATAATAAATAGCTTATTGTAAAAGAATATCCAGTCAACCCAACGATGAAGTAGTATTCAGGAGAGATTTTTATATTGAAAATTTGTTTAAATATGCAAAAACAAAATAAGTGTTTTAGAGAAACGTAATATGTAATATGAAATATAGAAAATCATAAGCAGAGGACATCTATTCAGAATAACAGTCTTTCGTGAAGGGAAATTATCGAAAGGAATTGCTGAAACGGACGGTTTGTCGATCCTTAATTCCAAAACGAAAAAGCCTTTCAGGGTAAGTGAATATTGTGTTGTAACTTTTTTATTTCAGCTAGTTCAACGTTTTATTATTTTTATTTTTATGATTTCTTCCATAGGAACCCACTCCCGCACCACTGTAGTTAGCCTAAGAACCATTAAATCGTTACGGGGTCCCCGCCCATTTGGAGCAAATCTAAATCTACATGTAGCGCTCATTCTACCAACAAATACCAGTCAGTAACTAAGTTTGTATAAAAATTCAGTTTGTTACAAATTTAAAAAATATAGCGGGTTGGTTGTTTTACGATTTTCGTTGTTTGCATTTATTTTATTCCTCCAGCGATGGCAACACCTAATTGAAATGCAAATCTGTAACGTGTGTGAATATACTTAATATTAACTGTAAGTTATGCATTATTACTATAATCTACGTCATCCCAAAATTATTATGAGTCTTGCAACATCAAGTACTAAAGCGAAATCATGCACAGTTATAAAAACTTTGTTTAAAGAAGACTTTTCAAAAAATCAGGTTATAATACTATTCGCGTTTGAACGGAATAATACGACTTGAAATTCCATGAAAATAAAGAAATTTCGTCTCTTAGATAGAAGTTCCATTCTGAACGGAACTGCACCTTGAAAAAGTTGTAAAGTACTAAAACGGGTTGAAGGCATGCGTGCTTCAGTGAGCTAAAGAGCCAAGCTACAGGTTCAACCAAAATAGTAGGATCTTAGTGAGGTACCACTGAGACAGGCCCCCGAAAGAGGGCAGCATCTCTTTCGGTACTTAGAGTGACAGAGACCTTGGGGGTCGGTGTGACAAACTAAGACAATACTGCAATGTGAAAGGCAACGGGAAACCACCACATTACCTCCCAAGTACATAGCATACTTGCATTGTTATGAACATGATGGCATCCTCTGGGGTAAAAGATTTGGGAGTTAAAATAGTCACCCATTCGGATCCCCGGGAGTGAACTACTTTAGAGGATGTAATCGACAAGTATAAAGGAGGAGCAGGGAACACTTTGCTAGCCGTAGCGTGGAATGTCAGAAGCATGAGGCGAGTAGGTAAGCTAGAGAATCTGAAAATTTAAATGAATGGGGATTAGGGAAGTTCGGTTTGCCAGAGGTCGTGAATTTTTGGAGCGCAGACTTTATGGTAATTCATATAGGGTCAGAGGAAGGAAATTCAGGTGTGGGGATAGTCATGCAGAAAAAGATATGCCGCTGTGTAGAAAACTATTTACAAAAGAACGAAACGGTGCTCATGGTTAGACTAAAATCTAAATCGCTAAATATAGTACTAATACAAATATACATGTCCACCTCTAGCTACAGTGAAAAGGAGGTAGAATCGATCGACAAAGATATTGAAGACATACTAAGATTTGTAAACACATGCAAATTTAATAATTACGGGCGATTTTAATGCAGTGGTAAACGAAGCTAGGGAAGGAGCTGTAGTAGAGGTTTATTTGGTTTAGGCACGAGAAATGACAGGGGAAATAGGCTGGTAGAATTTTGCGACCAGAACAATTTAACCATCACTAACATATTATTTCAACATCATGCTAGAAGACGATACACGTGGAAGATGCCAGAAGACATAGGGAGGTATCAAATAGATTACATTCTTGTTCAACAAAGGTTTAAAAATCAAGTAAAAGATTTTAGAAGCTATCCGTAAGCAGATATAGACACTGACCATAACATAGTAATTATGAAAGCTGCGCTAAAATTTAAAGATTTGAAAAAAGGAATGGAAAAAGGCACTTTGACTTTGAGAAACTAAAAGGTAAAGATATTCACAAAGGATTTGAGAAATTACTGAAAGACATCGGGAAAATTTCTGATAGTTAGGAAGTAGAAACAGACTGGAATAACATTAAATCCAGCTTAATATGACGGACAGAGATATTCTGGAGTATAAACAAAAAGAAAATAAGAAGCCATGAGTAACAAAGGATATTCTAAATTTAATAGAAGAAAGGCGAAAATACAAAAACAGACCAGACGAAGCAGAAAAACAGAGATCCAAAGCCATAAATGGGAAATTATTTGCAAATACAGGAAAGCTAAAGAGCAATATATTGATGAAAAGTGTAAAAGATACTAACCAAGATAGAAATAAGAAAGACAGACGAAGCATACAAACTAATTAGAATGAATTTTAGGGATATAAAACCGTATAGCAAAAATATGTGGCACGGGAGGAAACGTCATTATATAAAATGTAGAGAAAGTGGTTAGATGGCAAGAATATATAGAGAATGATGACTATATCCTATAGCTAGAGGTGAGTTTGAATTAGCTTTAAACGGTCTGAAAAATGGTAAGGCTGCGGGTGTTGTTAAGTTGCAAGCAGAAACTCTAAAAGCCGCTGAACAAACAGTAACAGAACGTCTCTTCCAACTTGTAAGCTATATGTATGAGACTGGCGAGATACCCGAAGATTTCATACGTAACATCATAGTCATTATACCAAAAAAGAGAGGCGCTAATAGATGTGAAAATTTTCGAATAATAAGTTTGACAGCACACGTCAAAAATATTAACTAGAATTGTACAAAGGCTGATGGAAAAGCGGGCTGAAGAAATAGTACGAGAAGATCAATTTGAGTTTATGGGAAACAGGGAAACACGGGAGGCCATTTTAGTTCTGAGGGTGATAATGGAGAGAACAATAGAGAAAGGGAAAAGGATGGCTTGGGATATCCTATAGAGATGAGCTTGAATTAGCATTAAAGGGTTTGAAAAATAATAAGGCACCTGGTGTAGATAAGGTGCAAACAGAAACTGTAAAAGCCGCTGAAAAAGCAGTAACAGAACGACTTTTCTAATTTGTAAGTTAAATGTATGATACAGGCGAGTTACCTAAAGATTTTTCAAACGTAATATCATAGGTGCTGTACTAAACAAGAGAGGGGCGGATGGAAGTGAAAATTTTCGAACAATGTTTGACAGCACACGTGTTAAACGTATTAACTAGAATTGTACAAATACGGATGGAAAAACAGACTGACGAAATACTAGAAGAAGATCAATTTGGGTTTAGATGAAACAGGTAAGCACGAGATGCCACTTCAGCTTTAAGGGTGTTAATGGATAAAACAATAAAAAAGGAGAAAGCGTGTGTATAGGGCCTGTAGATTTGGAAAAAGCATTCGATAATGTAAAATGGGAGAAAATGTTCGAAATACTCCAAAAAATTGGAATGAGTTATATGAATAGACGAATAGTACATAGCTTATACAAAGAGCAAACACCTGTAATAGAATTAGAGCAGGAACATAGAGAAGTAAATATTAGGAAAGGGGTGAGACAGGGATTTGCCGTATTCTCGTTAATTTTTAAGTTATATATTGAAGAGGCAATGAAAGACATTAGGAATTACTATGCAGGGATAAACGATTGATGTTTAGATTTGCAGATGATATAACGGTATTAGCATCTAGCAAGGAAGAGCTAGAAGCTACTGTTAATGAAATGAAAACAGTCCTCAGAGAGAGATACATTATGAAAATTAGCAAAAATAAAACTAAGCTACTAGTATGTAAAGGAGGGGAAAATAAGTCAAAACCAGAATTCAAATAGGAAACGAAAACTTGCAAGAGGTTAAAGATTTCTGCTGTCAGGAAGTCAAATAACACAAGATTGGGAGAGTACAAATATCAAATATTAGCGCAAGGCAGTGCTGCATTTAACAAGAAAAGCAACTTCTATGTTCAAAGACAACAAACATAGAAACAAGGAAAACACTGCTGGAAACATACGTGTGGAGCACCACTGTATGGATGTAAAACGTGGACAGTGGGAAAAGCGTACAGGAAAAAGATAGGATATGTGGTGCTACAGATTTATGATGAAGATATCACGGACAGACAAAGTTATGAACAAAGTGGCATTAGAAATGGTAGGGGAAGAAAGAAAAATGTGGAAAACAGTAAAAAATAGGAGAGATAGGATAATAGGACATATATTGAGGCATAAGAGAGGAATAGCGCGACATGTGTTAGAAGCAGAGAAAGGAGAAAAGAGAGGTAAAGGTAGACCTAGATTAGACTATTGCACATATATAGTCAAAGATGTAAACTGAGGGAATTTCAGGGAAATGTGTATGTTAGCTCCGAATAGGAAACATTGGAAACGCATCCAACCATTTCTAGGACTGAAGACATCATGAAATGATAGAAGTTAAACTAAAACAACTGTAAACGAAAATTGTTTATTAGTGCAAAGCATTTCACATCCAACATTGCCTATTCTATAAATTCAACTTGAACTAGGGTTGTAAAAAATGTAATCCTGCAAATGTTGCTTCTTCAACATTTTTGCATAATTCACTTAGTCACCACAAATTAATTCTTATAAAAAAAGAGCATAAACAGCGCTAGAAATTAGTTAATTTGCGCACAAAGCACATATAATATGGTTACGTAATTTGCTAATTATGTGAGATAAAGTAGTTCCAGTCAAATAAAATTTAATTTAAAAGTGATAAAGTTGTATAAAAGTCGTTTAATAAACATCCACTTATTTTACCACAAAACAATTCGTGTAAGTGAAAAAGAAAATCGCATTTCATTTTAATAAAATTATAAATTCGGTCTCAGTTTGAGAAACAGAAAATCCCTATTTATATCGAGTATACACATATTAATATCACTGTTGAAAAAGCTTCGATTATTTATAATGTTGATAATCAGAAATATTCTTTTAATATACCAGTGACAGCCGGAAATTTCAGTAACCGTTAATTACCGCCATATTAAAACATATGATAGAGCAAATCTAAGTTCTATTTACTCTGTATGACTAAAATTGTACATTTTAACTCGTAAATAAAATTATTTTTAGTATTTAAGAGTTGATAGAAGAGGAAGAGAGAGTAAGAGACAGGTGAAAGAGGCGAGAGAGGGGGAAAAAGGATGAGAAAGAGAGAGGCTGAGAGGGTGAAACAGAGAGTAGAGGGAGGATAAGAAAGGGAAGAGAAGAAAAGAGTGAGGAAGGCTGGTGGTAGAGGGGGAGAGAGGGTGACAGAGAGTAGCGGACTGAGAGAGTGGGAGAAAGAGAGAAACTGAGGATTGTTTGAAATGGAAAAACCGCTGTCAAATATTTTATTATTCTATAAAGTTGAGCGTCTGTATCAAACGTCAGCAATTTTTATTATATGCATAGAAAATGTATGCGTATTCCAAAATTGAATGATAGTATATAATATTCTTTTACATTTATAATAAGCTTGTTATGCGGAAAGGACATTTTGAATAATTAATTAAGCTAAGCTAAAATTACAAAAACATGATTTTAGAATACGTAAAGTTTAAAATTACAATGAATAGTACTGTTAACTAATTAATTACTTGGAAACATCCAAAGTTTCTTGCACAAGTAGATTTTTAGAAAATAATAATTAAAGATTAAGATATTTAAAAGAATGGCGATTTCAAACTTTAGTCATAATCAGATACAACAATTCATTATTTGATTTTTAAGCATATAGATATTTATTTCACTACTCTATATGTAATCTGTGTTTTGATGATTTGTAAAGGCTCAGTTTGTGGTTTTGTTACGTCTAAAATGAACGTTAAGTTACTAAACTTTGATTTGTTTTGAAGTTATTGGTGCGCCGTAACAATATATGAGTGCGCCGGGTAACTGCAGTGATGCAGAAGTGGGTTCCTATGAAAGAAATTATATAAGAACAACGAAAAATTTAAAATAAAAATAATGAAATTAATAAATAAAGAGCTGAAATATAAAAAAAAACTACGTTCTAGTAATCACTTATCCTGAAAGTATTGTTCTGTCTTGATTAAGGGGCGCCAAACCGTCTGTCACAGTAATCTCCTTTGATATTTTTTTTATACTGAAGACGGTTATTTCGCATACATCTACCTTGTTTAGGTATCCTAAATTTTATAACCATATATCCTACCTTTCTCAAAAATACCTTAAAAACACTTATTAATTCTGGCATAATTAAAGAAATTTCTCAAAATAAAATGCTTTTTTCAAATAAGATTCCATAGCTGGATATTCGTACAATTATTTGTTTATCTAATTTTTAAATAAATTCAAATAAAAATTCATCCTAAACTTAAGCTTTATTAACGTAAAATAATTTCAAGTTAAATTATATAATATATATTTCTCAAAGAACTTAAATTTCTTAACCTTACTCTGTTCAGGTATTGCTAAAATAAAAAATCTTAAAAAGGCTTAAATATAGTCCATCAACAACCCTATTCATGCTTCATTTTTTTTTGTTTTCAATATTTACTTACATGACAATTATTGGAAATGCTTTTAGTACTTCAAGATAGTTACGTGTAAAATGAATGATGGCTGCTCGTTGGTTTTTAACTTGTCCACCACACCTTGTACGTATTGTATTCTCATTGGTCGAGGACAACAACGCAGATCATTTCAAACCGGTGAAATGTCTACATCTCAAAAACACATAATGAAAAAACTATTTGTAAAGGTCTAGAGGATAATTAACACGACCTGTTTTCTAGATAGATTACAACGTGTCACACCCCTAGATGCAAAAACTATTGTATACAACGATGTGTAATATACTTAGATTAATGATTAAAAATCCCCTAGCATAATTATGAATCTGTGTGGCGCCATTTGAAGCGTATTCGTGAAATACCTCAAACGTAGCAACTAATATTTTATGCAGATCTAGACTAAGGTTTAATAAATAAATGGAGTGATGCCTAAAATACAGCCTGACATCGAGTCATCTTCAATAATTTCTTCAGGCGCACATTTCAATCAAAATTAGTATTGTTATTTCAAAATGTGCTATCACGACTTTCACTAAAATTATAATTATTTAACTTACTATTTTCACTTCGCGTGATATTTTAATTTGAACTGGTACAAAGCGTACCTTGGTTGAAGAAAGACTGATTGTTTATCAAATTCGTGTCCTATATAAATGGTCCTCCTCTTCACCTGTATCATTGGTTTCCCGAGTTTACGTTGTTGATTGAGGCGTTACTCTTTGCCTTATCATGCAGACATTCGGACTTTCTATAAAGTTACCATTCAAATTCTCGTTGAAATGCTTAGTACATCACATAAACACCTAGTTTTGGATAGTGTATTCCTCTGAATATAATACCTTTGAACCTTCTTCAAGTTACGTCCGCATGTTTGTATAGCAATTTATTCAGACTTTCCGTTTAATTTATTACGTAGCTAAACGTTTATTCTCTTGTTTTGTTTCCTAATTTTTTGGATTTTATTCGAATTTTCTGATGTTTATAATTGAAAGATCACGTAGTCAAATTTTTATGATGACGTAAATTGAATGCGTTTATTCACATCCTGCGTTTATGAAATATATTTGTTTTAAATGGGATTCCTTTATTGCGAGTATGCATTGTTATTTCCTTACACTAATGCGTATTTATTTCAATAAGACTTGTTGTGTTTAAAATGTTATTCATGCGTATTTATTTTCGGTTTTATGCTTGTATTGTTGTTTTAAAATGAATTGTATGGCGTACAAGTTATTTATCTTACTAAATGTGATTTGATTTTTGAAGAATGAGCTTCCTTTCATTAATTAAAGTTATTTCTGATTTATATACAGTGTGTTTGATATTAGCTTTTTGTTTAATTGGCGAATTGCGTACCTTTTATGATAAAATTGTTTAGTTTTCTGGACCTTAGTGCTGTTTACATGGAGTGTACAACCCTTATGACTCTAAATAACTCTATTATCATAGCATATATATATATATATATATATATATATATATATCTGATGTCTCTGGGAGTTTATGCGATGTACTGATTTATGGGGTTTGTGTGACGAATTGTTTTAAAGTTGAGGTCAAGGGCTTTCTCAATGCATGAAAATATGTGTATTGGTATTTTCACGCCGTCTATTCACTACCACATCTGCGCTATTGGGTTAGTATATATATATATATATATATATATATATATATATATATATGTTTTTGTGGTATAACGACCTTGCAGTTATAAAATATAATATATACAATAACAGGCTTTAGACCTAAAAGCCTGTTATTGTATATATTATATTATATATATGTATATATAGAAATAGAATACCAACTTAGAAAAACACCAACATATTTTTCATAACTAATCATTTACAAGCGTGGAGTCGAAGACATTAACACGCATTGCAAAGACCCCAAAAGGGTCCATAAAACATCATCGAATTTAATGTATATATATATATATATATATATATATATATATATATATATGTTGGTGTTTTTCTAAGTTGGTATTCTATTGTAAAGTCCTGGTTTTTAATTGCTGGTTGTAAAAGAATGTTAAAGTACTTTACTATTTATTTCGGTATTTTATTTTAATAATCTAATTGTAGACTACCTAACTTCTATAAAATTGTACGGGTATTTTTTTCTTACTAAGGCTCCTGAACTAGCTAAAATTGATAAATGTTTTCTTATATACCAATGCATGCATAATTAATGCACACGCGTTACACATTGCGATTCTTTTACCTGGAAATGTTGAATTTTGTCGAACTCTTATTATTTCAAGTAAGGTACGGATTTTTAACGTGCGTGACAACACCCCCACGCGAGACCTCCATTTTACCTCTCATCCGAACGAGGGCGTATTTTTATGAAAAGTGCTAGCCTAACATTTTTCAAGCAGCCCGTGTAAGTAATCAAACCCGGGGGTTAAATATACATCAAAATACTTAACTTTCTTCGCAAAACGCCTTGTATAATATATTTAATAAATTACATAATTAAATCGTGTTTTACCTCAACTAAGGAACTCTATTTAAGGATGGTGCCAATTGTCAATGCTTGGTAAAAACTTACAGTGGTATTGCTTTTACCTTATTTTGCAATGGTACCTTGTGTTTGGGCTCACCAAACTTATAGAGCATCTATGGTACACTCTTTAATCTTGTTGGTACAGGAATGCAATAAATTTGACAATTTTTTATTAAAATTCATCTTATATTTTATTTGTAAATTCAATGTTAATAAATCACGGTTGCAAGACTTTCTTGCGTTCGAACCATTTCTCTAGCGTTATAAATTTCTGAGGACAAATTAATCCGTTACCTTAAGATGGATACAGAATCTATGAAGTTTTAAAAAGGATGAAAAATGTATGTTTTTGCTAGATTTTGACTCGCCTACTGAAATTTTTCAAGCAAATTTTTACCACTACTACGTGTTCAAATAAGATTAATAGTACGTGCCGTGCTAGTCATTAAATCTTAATTGCATTTCCCATTTAGAATCACCTGCTCCGTTAAGTACTTTGCAACCACTTCAACTATACCCTACCTAGGAGACCCTATTGATTTCAGTAAAATGGAGCAGTTCTTGTAATTAATTTACGTCGACATGCGATGCATCATTTCACCTATTTTATTTCAGTTCTCACTCAATAAATTTAATCGTGCAATATAACTTATAGTGACATAACAATTACTAACCATTTTAAACCCTTCCGAGATTCCATTTACAAATGAAATATGGAATTGCATTGTTAGTTTAGAAGTTCCAATGATACTAATGGATTTATGGGTAATCGTCGAACTGAATTATAACATTTATTACACAAAGGTTCAGTTAGAGATAATAATACAGACTGAAATTCCAAATCAAAAAGCTTGTTACGCACCAAACAAGGTTGCTTCAATATGTCTCTTATATTATTGCAAACGGCTATATTTTAAATAAGTAACTTACTTCCCTAAAGTCAATTCAATACTGGAATAACTTATAGTAATCTAGTTAGACCAATTTATTTTTTCAATAAATTTTCTCTGTAAAAAGGTTCCTTTAAAATAAATGGAATAGCTAATTTCTATTGTATAAATTAAACTTACAGAATAATGTGAAGGTGTTAACTTCAAAAATTCGTGTTTACTCTTCGAAACTCCGTTTTTTAACATATCGTCGAAAACTTGACACTGTCGGATATAATTGATAAAATTGTCAAACGTAGTTGAAAGTTGGATTGGTATATGGTGCGTACGCAATTTAAATTTGTCCATCTTTTCAATTGAATTAGCGGTTTACTGGCTGAGTTGGTTAAAGCATCCAAGTACAAAAGGTTACAGGTTCAAATCCTGCGCTTACTTTGTGATTCAAATTTGCAAATTTAATTAACACAGATTTTGCTTAAATACCAGACCAGTTAAGAAGTTGTGAGACTTTAAGTTGAAGATGTTTTTATATTCAAATTTACATTCCGTAAATAGTCCACTGCAAAAACCTACTCGTTAACATTTAATGTTACAAGGTTTTCAGATGATTTTATTCATGGTTTTGTTATATTTTACTGGCGATTCTTGATGTGGGAAGAGTTATTTTACGTAAAGAAAAATATATTGATAGTCGAAACGTCATCAAACTCGCGATATTTCAGATCTTGTCGACAGGAATGTGAGGTAACACCCGGAAGAACAGTGTATCAAATAATATAACTCACGGAACCCTTAGGTAATAATCACTAAGATTTTTATGCAAATAAAAGGTCCCGGAGAGGATTCTAACCTTTGGCTTTGATATATGTTGTGAAAATGAAGGGGATAGACTTTTGGAGCGAAACAGGGAATGGGAACAAATTTAGAAAAATTGAAGATCTATCCGGTAAACTAAAAAACGAGAAATAAAGGTAGAAGATAGGGAATAAGCTAGCATATAAACATCAAAGACGTTAAGATAGAAGGCATGAGTTAAAAACAAAGAGATAAAAATAAGATGTAATGAGAAAGGTAGCATAAAATGAAATCATACAAAGACAATTTAGGATAAGTTTCATTTAAGACAGATATGAAATTTAGAGGAGGAAAAGACATTAGAATTGAATAAAAATATATGCAGAAGAAAGGGGAGTGGGCAGAATAGAGGAAAAAATAATTAAAATAGCGTAGAGAGGTAATCGGGATGATAGAGATATAAACAAAAGCCTCAGTGAATAGTTTTGAATTTTGAGTTTGTTTGAAAAGGAAAGTGATAGAAATATGGTTAGATTGAAATATAGAGAATAATTTGTATTAAAAGAAAAAAAACATAGTATGTAGAGGGCTGCTGACATATTTATAGAATCTTGTAATTTTCTGAGGTTGTTTAATAAAAGAAGAATTTGTCAAAACGTCAAATGTCTAAAATTCATAATTAAAAACACTCATACCTTAAATTCAAAAAGATTCTGTACGAAGAAGTATAAAAGTAAGCGTTAGACACAGTAAAGTTGTTGTAGCCATCGTGCATATCAAAAAAATTTGTAAAATAAGAAATAAAATTTTTGAAGATTTGAAAATCGAGGAAGATATTACAACTAGGTAATTTGTAAAAATTCCGAGTTCTGCCAGATAAGGAAAAGTATCAGCCTAGAATGTAAACAAGCCAATGAAAACTATTGGAGGAAGGGCTTATATATACGATAGAAACTGAACAACATTTTAGTCTATATTTAACTGAGCAACAACTATGTTCGAAGATGGTAAAAACTCACGTAATTAATGAAATGAAAAGTAAATAAATGAAATTTAAAAGTGCAAGAATTTTGTACAACGAAATATAAGCCGATTTATAGATAGACGTAAGTTAAACAACTTAATTAAATTCATTTCTAATATTAACAAAACAGGGCTCTAATTTGGGACGTTTAATTTTGGACATATTCTAATTGGAGACGTATTATAATCTGGACGTACTTTGATTTGGGATGTATTTCGATAGGAAGGCAATTTTAATTTGGTGATACTTTAATTTTGGACGTACTTTAATTTGGTACAGCTTTAAATGGAAGCGATTTATGGGAGGCGATTCTTATATGGGGACGGCATTTTGTTGATGTCTCAACGCAAACATAAAATACCAATAATCAAAACGGGCACAGCAACGGGATGCAGATCATAGACTAGGATGGAACTCCAGAACCCATTCCAGGTTAGCAATTTTTAATACACTTTATTATTCAAAGACTGTTTTCGATTGAATATTTGCTATACATTGTATATTTGTAAGAGTAATCAAAAAGGTCACTTAAAAATATAAAAACAGGGGAAGGTATCTTGGAACGTTCGAAGGTCCCTGAATGTAATTAAAAGATATTTTTGCTGGCTTTCGGAAAAGCATAAATCTGGTATATGTAGACATTTTGTACAAAAAGGAAGATTTTGAGTATTGTAAATATTATCAATTATTATATTGTGTGTTCTAGAATTGCATTATTTGATTCAATAAGATTTATTCAGTAAGCTAGTCGGGGTAAAATCCTAAATTAATATTTCATAAAGGGAATAACACAGTAACAAGGTAATATGACAGCAAATTTTATGGCATGCACAATCGTGGGGCGAATAGCACAGCAATTTTATGACGCCCAACATTGGGGCTTAAAATAATAAAGGAATCAGGGGCGGACATCACAGCAATTTTATGACATGCCCAATCGTGGGGCGAATAGCTCAGCAATATATATATATATATATATTTCTGTGCAATTTGTAGGTTAGAATTGATTATATAAGTCATTTGGCAATTTAGGATAAGCCGCCTCATGTAAATACTTAATAAAAATTTAAGACATTTTTAAACACTCTAGGATAAGAATTAACAAAGTTAGAGTAACGTTTCAGAGTTAGTTTTACTTCATTTTTACTTTGCCAATATTTATAGAATAGATAGTAGGACGGGTTAATTTTTCATACGTATTAAGGGAAAATATCCTTAACGTATAGTGTAAATTATATCGGATTTTATGTATATTTGGTTAGAATGCTTTTCATTTTCACTTTAGCGCAAAATCGAAAATTTACGGAAGTTGAAATATTAATTGCATTCTTTAGGCGTGTATAAATATTTCTAATGTATAGTTTAGCATAATTTAGTAGAAAGTTTAACCATGGTATAACGTTTCAAAGCATAAGAATTAAAGGGAGATATTTTCTAGGTTTTAATTATAGGAATTTGTTTACGACAAACAAGCTCCAACTGCTACAAGTTCTGAGAGGAACAAACAGACAAAACGTTCCAAGTAGTAATTTATTTCAAGGATCGTAGGGTAACGGTGTAAACAAGCTCATAATAATTATATTTTCTACGAATGGGGTTGACCGTTCGAAATTGGTAGGATCAATGTACAACAAGGACAGATGGTTTGTAGCATAACAATAGAGGGAGCTGGAATTAACAGATGATAAAAGTTGGTTGACTTTGAAACGAACTATGAAGCAAGGACAGAGCAGAGCTTATAAGTACGAGTGAGAGGCAGTATGTTTGTATAAGATATCGATTTAAATATAGAAGGAGTAAGGTAGGAAGGCTACAGACCAGCTGTTAAGGAGGAACAAAGAAAGATTACTAGAGTATGTATTGATAAGAATAGGACGGATATAGAGTGTATATTAGTTGAAAGTGGTGGTTTGCTTCAAGGACTATTGTAGCAAGCATTTAAAAGACAGAGAACGAGGATTAGACTTCACAGATGGGAAAGAGACAAGCAATAGTTAAGATTGAGTGAGGGTATGGTAGGAATAAATGAAGTTGCCAATAAAGTGAGTGAGGGAAAATTTCGTACGTAGGAGAGAGCGAGACGGTGTAACACGCATGTTATATTGGGAGTGAGTTAAGCAAGAAATTGAAGACAGTTGAGGCTAGGTTCGGGGAACGAATATATCCATTGAGCAGATAAAGCTGTTTTTGTAGTAAAATATTATTTTGAGTGCAAAATTCTTAGATTTAAAAGACGGTTGCTGTTCACGGACAACAATACGAGGAATTGCCGAAGGATAACTCGGGATTTGGAGAATTCAGCGTCGGTTGAAAGTTTTGTACCGAGAAAGCGAGTTTGTTTGTAGTGGTGCATTTTCAAGGAATTTAAGGGGGCATTTTGGGCTTTATAAACGCCTAGAAGTGGTGATGAGGCTCTCTTGCTTTTTCGCTTCGTTTTGAGTTGCCATCTGCGTGAATGTTAATAAACGAAATTACTGTTTGTATTTAACAAGTGTTAATAGTTTAAATTGCTTACAACTGACACAAGTTGGTGTAATGCTGTATTTGCGGTCTGAAAGAATTATGAAATACGTTTAGAAAAAAAAACGAAGCCGTTTGGAAGCAATGTAAGTACAGGCTGTTTTTTGTACTTGGGTTGTTGGTGCTAGTTATGCACACGGAAAGAATAGAGAGTGTATATGTACCAAGTCGTTGGTTTGAAAACGCATAAAACAAACTTTAGAAAAACGAGCATATTTTACAACGCAATAAGGTATAGATATTGGGGCAAAAGGCGTACGTGACATTATAAATGTACAAATTTGCCACATTTTTGTAAAACCCGGCATGGGTAAACACAATATGGAATCATAAGTTTAGTATATGTGCACAATTAAATGGAAAATTTAATAAATTCCTTTACAAAATTTATGTCTACGTGATGTTTCAAGCATAAATGACAACACTTGTTCGCAAATCCCAATACAAAACGTTGAAATATGTGCGAAGTTAAATGCATAGACTAAGCAATTTTGAATAAAATCCAACAGGTTAAGAGAGGAGGGAACGAACTTGTTCCATATAAAGAACTAAAACTAATAAGATGCATTCATTCCATTAACGACGCACGGCTGTACCAGTCTGGGCAAATTTATTACGTGAATCTGAAATTAAGTGAAGTCAAAAGTGACATAAACAAAATTTAAGTGAAAAATAGTAGAAGTGCGTGTGAATTACGAGTTAGTGATAATCTGCCATTAGTATTAAAAACGGCTCTAATAGTCCGGGAGGCAGAGGCACAAAATTTGCACTCATTCCTACAAAGCTAGTTCTATGTGAATGAGTTGTTTCGATATGGTGAATAAAGGAAATGAAAGTCTGCCATCTCAATGTGGTCGCCTTCATTAAGAACATTGGAGTGAACATGTTAAAAGTTTATGTGTAAATGAGTTATACCTACAAGGCTGAAACTTTGTAGGATGCTTGTCGATAAGCCAGAACATAGAATAATTACAGTCTGCCACCGTGGCAGCGTCGCAATCGACGCTCTGCCACCCACGCAAGGTGTCAAGAAACTTTTAAAAATAACATTATTCCTACAAAGCTAATTTTTGTTTGTAGTATTATTTAGGTAATAAGAACATAGAAAAATAAGTCTGCCGCTTGTATCACGTCGCAAAGCTTTGACAGACGTAATAGAAAGTACGATCAACGTAGCGTAGCCGGCGCGCTAGTAAGCTTCAAGTCGCGCTGAATTATTGTTAAATACTTGAACAATTATAAATCTACAAAGCTGCTTTTTTTTCCACAAGCAGTTTAACATTATTATTTTTGAATAAACGTAGTCTGCCGTCAATCATAGGTGGCTAAGTCGTCGGCAGACGTGGCTATAGTTGTAGTGCTCACGGCAGCGCGCGAAAATAATCATTATAAAACTTTACATCTTTGCAATGCTGATCTTGTAATATTTATGCTATATTGAGAATTGAATCATGAGTAGCAACAAAATTTATTATTTTCGTAATTATTTCGTTATAATTCTTTTTATATTCATATAATATTTACTGCTAAAATTATCATAAAATCAATTGAATTATATATAGATATTGATTCATCTTTATTATAGAACTGAAATTTATTTTTTAAATATGTTATTATTATTATTTCTCACTTCAACAAAGGTACAGAAAAACTTTTTGTCACATAAATAATAAATAGGTCAGGTAAATAAAAGAATTTGAAGAACATTATTCTAGATTTATTTTGATTTTTCTTCATTCAACAACTTTAACTTTAACTTCAATGACATACAACCACCCTACACTATGAACATCAGATGTTCAGATACTGATGTTCTTGTGATTATGTTGAGCAATATGGAATTTGTACCAGAACAAGTGGACGTATGGATGGAAGTTGGAACTGGAAAATCTCAACGAATTATTCATTTGAATAAATTACATGATAAATTAGGACAAAACTTATGTCGTTCACTACCTGCTTTCCATGCGCTGACAGGCTGCGACTATAATCCAGCTTTCTTTCGAAAAGGAAAGAAACGACCTTTCCAAATATTGAGAAATTTCAAAAAATTCATGGAGGCCTTCATTTCATTAAAAGAATACCCGAATTGCGATGAATCTGTACTCGAGGTTGTTGAGGATTTTGTGTGTTCCATGTACGGATATAAAAAGTAACAAAATCAATGAAGTCAGAACAGCTATGTTTTTAAAAGCATACGGAAGCACTACAGATGATTTGTTCAAGCAAAAAATAAAAAGCTTTGATGCTCTACCACCTTGCTCATCAGAGTTGCTAGAGCATATTCGTAGAGCAGCATATATATCAAAAACTTGGTGTAATGCTCACTTACCAGAAGTCACAGAATTATCACCGCTTGACTGTGGCTGGAGAATTGATGAGAATAATAAATATTTATTTCTGTGGTTCTCTGGAGATCCATTGCCTCAGTCAATAGATGATGTGACGGTCATCCAAGAAAATGTTGAAGCATCAGGTACATATACTACTTCAATTTCAATTCATTCGCATTTTCACAATGAAAAATATTTTATTTAATAATTTTTTATCATTCCAGAACTCGAGGATTTAAATGAAGATAACGAATATATTTTTTATGATGAAAATGAGGATGAAAGAAGCGATTATGACAGCGAAGATGATGGAAAATATGATTCTAATGATGAAGAGAGTTGAGAAAAATGTTAAAGTTGTTGAATGAAGAAAAATCAAAATAAATCTAGAATAATGTTCTTCAAATTCTTTTATTTACCTGACCTATTTATTATCTATGTGACAAAAGTTTTCTGTACCTTTGTTGAAGTGAGAAATAATAATAATAACATATTTAAAAATAAATTTCAGTTCTATAATAAAGATGAATCAATATCTATATATAATTCAATTGATTTTATGATAATTTTAGCAGTAAATATTATATGAATATAAAAGAATTATAACGAAATAATTACGAAAATAATAAATTTTGTTGCTACTCATGATTCAATTCTCAATATAGCATAAATATTACAAGATCAGCATTGCAAAGATGTAAAAGTTTTATAATGATTATTTTCGCGCGCTGCCGTGAGCACTACAACTATAGCCACGTCTGCCGACGACTTAGCCACCTATGATTGACGGCAGACTACGTTTATTCAAAATAATAATGTTAAACTGCTTGTGGAAAAAAAAGCAGCTTTGTAGATTTATAATTGTTCAAGTATTTAACAATAATTCAGCGCGACTTGAAGCTTACTAGCGCGCCGGCTACGCTACGTTGATCGTACTTTCTATTACGTCTGTCAAAGCTTTGCGACGTGATACAAGCGGCAGACTTATTTTTCTATGTTCTTATTACCTAAATAATACTACAAACAAAAATTAGCTTTGTAGGAATAATGTTATTTTTAAAAGTTTCTTGACACCTTGCGTGGGTGGCAGAGCGTCGATTGCGACGCTGCCACGGTGGCAGACTGTAATTATTCTATGTTCTGGCTTATCGACAAGCATCCTACAAAGTTTCAGCCTTGTAGGTATAACTCATTTACACATAAACTTTTAACATGTTCACTCCAATGTTCTTAATGAAGGCGACCACATTGAGATGGCAGACTTTCATTTCCTTTATTCACCATATCGAAACAACTCATTCACAGAGAACTAGCTTTGTAGGAATGAGTGCAAATTTTGTGCCTCTGCCTCCCGGACTATAAGTAATATTCTAAGGAACTATCTGAGTAAGGATTTAAGAAATTCTCTAAGTAATCTAAGTAATAATATAAATAAGGATCTAATTAATGATAATGTTAAACTAAATAAGCAACTAAAGTATTCACTAAAGAACGTCTACAAGTTATAACTACAGTTACCTTTTTTTTTATTTTTAATTTTTATTTTTATTACCATTGGAAATTAATATTTGAAAATCTATTTTCTACTGTAAGGAACTCTTATTTGTCTTTAAAAAAGTAGTATTAGATCTGCTTACTGCTTGTTAGTTATGACAAACAGTATGTGTAATTACTAGAAAGAACCATTTGTTAACTAGGAGATTAAATATTATTTTTTCCACTTTAAAATTTTATCGTTAAATGTACGGACGTGCGTGAGTTTTTTGTGTGTGTGTGCGTGTACCAGTATTGTGTACACGCATGTCTAATTACTTTTTAACTAAATAGTTATTAGAAACAAAAGAAAAGGTGTAAATATTGGCCGAATATGCCCACATTGAACTTGTGATCATGATGACAGTGCTTCGCTCTTGGAGTATGATTTTTCATTCATGTTTGGCTATGGAATTGTATTTTCATGAATGAGCAGATTCGTGAGCGAATGGGTTTATTTCACAACCCGTTTGCCATATATATTCATTTAATAATTCTTCGGCAGCTACACTTCCGCCGTGCCGTTACCGTGAACTCGGCTTCTCTCTAAGGAGAACTAGATTTCAGCTTTCCAAAAAATTGGAAGTTATTTTATAAATCCGGAACCACTTGCTAAAAATTTGGGTAATATAATTGAGGAAACTGGATGTTTAATTTTTGATAGCCAGTAATGTTTCTTCGAAGAATTGGGATTTTGTGCATTTGATTTGAGCATAGTAATTTTTGTATATTTTAGGTGACAGTCCTATGAGAGGATTATACTTATTGTAAAGTAAGGGGGTCGGTCAAAGTCTGAACGCGTCTTGTTAACTTCATCAAATAGGATGCTACATAGTTTATTTGGATTTCTATTATGTATATAGTGTTATAACTATTCTTGCTCTTAAGCCGTTATGTACATATCTTGGATTTTTAACGGCTGCCACTTTTAAATGTGCCAGACATATATAATAACTAGCAGATCACGTGACGTCATCATGACTAGTGTTCATTTTTCAAGGTCAAACCTACGCCATTTCTTCTTTGTCTTCATACAATGATAGAGATTGGTACACGCTTTCGTATATCCAGTAATCCCCCGTACTCTAATCGTCATATTCATTTCAAGACCATCTATCAACAACTATACGGCCCAGAGTGTAACCCGCATGCTAGTTGTTAGACGACCTTGAAATTAATAAACAATTAGAGGTGGTGATTACTAAAAAATCCATAAGCGTTTGCGATTCTCTGTTATTCTATGAGAACCTGGCGGAAGTGGTGTAGATTTGACCTTGAAAAGAGAAAGGTCAGTCATGATTACGCCACGTAACTCTTGAATGAATGACCATGAAGGGTACACATACTTGTAATTACCTACTCGAAAAAGTTAACAGTACAACCTTTCTCACATGACTTATTATAATGGACAGTCTTATTTAAATCGTCGCTAGATACTATTAACCATAAGATATAGCATTCTGTAGGTGGTTTTAATTTTCATAGTGAATTCAGAAAACCTGAACATAGTTAACATTGAACAAAATTATATAACTAATTAATGGAACCAGGAACTTGTTAAAAACTAGATGTGGAGCAAAGCTATATTTTGTTGATTTACGATCGGATACTTACATATTTTATTTATTTCCTGCTTCGTAAGTACTTAACTTGACATTAAAATACGTGCTTCACGATAAGACATTTAAATCGTATAATATCCAACGTTTTTCATTCATGCTTTCCGGATAAGTAATCCTGTGTTTTGTACCAGATGCATTAGAATTAGTGCACATCATATTAGCGTTAGCTTTGGACTGCATTTACCTCCGTAATCGTCACGACAACGCACTTACTTCAAGTCATAATATTGGAAATAAAACTGCCAGAAAATTTCAATAAAAAGATCAATACTTAACGTGCTGATTTTAATGTTCCAAAAGCGCAGTAATCCAACCATCGAATAAAAGAGAAAATTAAATAAATGCGGAGAAAGAGCCTCCAAGAAAACCTCAGCTAGAATTTCTACCCTAGTGATCAAACCGTTATTTCACTAATGGAAATTTGGAGGAAGACACGTACTCGTACAAAATAACTATTCATTTGGTCTCCATTTCTAAATGCATCAACCGAGTATTATTTTACACAATTTGCGAGAAGAAACATCGACGAATAATTAGGTCTAAAAAGCTCTTAGGTTTTGAATGGGTGTAGGACTGCGAAGTTATTATTAGCACTTACTTATTTAACAAAAATATTAAGCTTCACTTCCCTATTTTATACTCTCCCAAAGGTAATTAAAGGCTTAACTTTTTATCTGAAATTTGAAACCGACTTTTTAATTAAGTAATTAACATTTTTAAGTCAAACAATGTGATATCGAACAACTAGGTTTAAGCTTATTTTAAAAAATTTTAATTAATGTAAAATCGGTTGAAATATTTGTAAAAAAGAAACGTTGCGTCTCTTATTGCAAATATAATTTTGTCGCCGAAGTGTGTGGAAATGAAAGAGTTAAAGCCATTAAGCAAACAATTCAACAGCTACAAGGGTCGAGAAAGTTCTTCCGACTTCTGGTATAATATCGAAACTATATATAGTTAGATATATAAACCGTACCATCAAACAGTTAGTTCAGTCTTGGTTTTAATCCATAAATGATATGAAATAAATTGTTATTCGAGTTGATAAAATAAATACATTTAATGTCTATATAAACTTGGATACAAGTTAATTCGTTAGTACTTGTGTAAATAAATTAAAAATGCATCAGCATTCGTAGTTGGACTAGTTATAAGTATAGTACCACCGTTGTGTTAGAAAGACCTTATTACAGTTAATGTTGTTAGTAGTTATTGACAAAGGCTTCCGGTAGATTAAGGATCCTTTTTCAATAATTGTGAATAACAACATGTATTAAACGAATAGAGAAGTGTAAGTTGAAGTTCGAAACCATCTCTAAAATAATAGGCGTAAGTAAGCGAACCACTGAAGCAAAAAACAGTAATTCGCTGTATCCCTACAGATAAGAAACCGTATTTTTTAAGTGTGTTTTAAAGACTTTAAAACTAAAAAACTGTTAACACTCACTTTTTGTTTTTCCAAAAACCAAAATTCAAATATAAAATTTTGACCCATGAATTCTGGTAAAATCGACATTGGTTTTTAGACAATATCAACATATAACATATTATTCACATTTTTACAACATGAGGTAGAAACTTCAAAAAATTAAGAAAATACCACTGCATAGTAGTGTCTAAGGGTATATAATTTAGTTTCTCAATCTCGGTGCAATCCGTGCGAGCCCCCATAAACCACATACACAAGCATCGCCACTATAGCTCGTTCGTCACACGCTCTTTTGCTCATGAAGCGTTTGCCGTTATCCCTAGCGGAATTGTTTTTATTTGTAGAGCGATATTTATTCACGTTCTCCAAGTGTCCTCCTTTTTAATTTATTCTTTTGAAACTCTTTGTTCATCGGTATTGAAGTCATAATCAGCGAATCCTTTTTTCAGCGCAATGCATTTTTAATTTAAATTTTTTCGTAAGGTAGGAGGTCTGCAAAATTTTTTACATCTTTTTAGATTTAGCAGTATCATCTGTTAGTTTATTTTCTAGAACTTTTTCAAAATTTAATGCAGAACAAGAGAAGCTTGATTAGACAGGGGAAAAGTTGTACGGCGATATTTATGTGAATGTACTTTCTTTAAATGAGATGATCTTGGGTTGATGAACGTACACATAGATGGACTCAATATTAGGTTTCGGTTCAGAATTTAGTAAGTCGGTAAATAAAAATTGATGAAGAGGAAAACAACCAGTACTTCTAAAACTTTGGACCTCTTTAGTTGCAGTTTACTGTATCGGTTCGTTGGCTTAGTGTTCAATCTGCCTTTCGTTATAAACATTTTTTGGCGGTTAAGAGAAACCGACATGTAGGTATTATATTCTATAAGAAGTATGCGAAAGGATTACGACTACTTTAATGCCTGTTTCTTTACAAAAACTGTGTGCAGTTAAGTCGAATGGGTGAAATAATTAGAAATAATTAACAAAACGTGTTCTATGTTGCTAGTTTTTGTGAATATAGAATGCTTTATCGATTTAATACAATTTTTTTTTCTTGATCCAGTCCGATTGGGATTATCTGTATATGGTATATTCCTTCTATTTTTCTGGAATATTTACGTGAGAGGAACAGATTGACTTGTAGAGCTTGTTGTAGCAACAACCGCTTGTAAGGCTACCTATTTGTTTTTCTCAGTTTCCTCTTATGCTGATTCTCCTAACTAGTTACAATAATGAAGCAATTCCGTAGGCGATTGTAGTGCAGTTATGGACGTCTAAGAGTGCACATTACCAAGTTGTATAGAAAAAAGCCGATTTGGGACTGTTTGGTCTGATTTGGAATGGAATCATGTAGATTATCATTATTAATTTGATTGTGGTTGCCCAACATCCATAAGAAGAGCTGCCAAAACTCTTCCAAACCTCTCTGCTTTTGGAAGAGGTCAAGTACCTGAACATCATTCTTGACAAGAAGTTGAATTGTGCCAAACATCTACAAGCCAAAATTACCAAAGTCAACGTGGTGTTTTGGCAGTGTAAAGGTGCCATAGGCAAACTTTTGGGTCTTCCATCAAAGGTTGCTCTACTGTAAAACAACACGGTAATAAAGTCAAAGAGCTAAGTTATGTACAAAGATTTGCCAGCCAAAGCACTACGGGTGCAATACGATCCACACCCTCGGCAGCCTTAGAAACATTGTAGGTCTTACTCAGTTGGACCTGCACAGGGGGGAGCTGGCTCTGAGTGCTGTACCTATGCTGCAGTGTAAAGGTCTGTAGATCGATAAGGGCTGCCTTAATAGACATCACAACATACTAGAGGAAGCGGTGCGCTACACTCCAGTGTTGGTGAAGTGGTGGACTTGATCACGCCCTCAATATTTTCCTGAACTGCTTCAGGGTTTGTCTTAACACTGAATATGCGTTCCCTACCTAGATCTCCATATACACAGATGGTTCCAAAACAAATGGAGATACTGAGGCAGGCATCTTTTCAAATAACCTAGATCATTAGGAAAATGTCTCGGTGGACAAGCTGACTACTGTCTTCCAAGCAAAAGTGATAGCTATTATGCATGGTGCTAACGCTATTCAGGAACGTAGAATCTAAAATAAAACTATACGCATTATTAGCGATAGTAAAGCAGCTCGTCTGAGCCTAAATAAGCAGAAGCTCATCTCAGGGTGGTACTACAATGTCATCGAGCTTGCATCTAACACTAACGTCCTTGAGCTAGTTTTGGTCAATGAACAGGCAAACGTGTTAGTAAAACAAGGATTGGATCAGAGTTTTGTTGGTCCTGAGTCATCGGTTCGTATATCACCAGCTGGGATGTTATCCATGATAATGCGAACAACACATCGCCGGTATAGTGACAGGTGGACTTGTACGACAGGTTGCCGACTGGCAAAAATGTATATTGGGAGATCCATGACTAAATTCGAAAAATTTGTCATGACTGCAGAGACAGGCTGTTGGTCGGTATTCTCACTGGGTACTGCAAACTAAAGAATGCACAGAATTGGTTTGTCATACGATACCATCTGCCTCAGCTGCAGCAGGAAGACGAGACATCGTGGGACATTCTGTGCACATGTCCGACACTCGCACGACTTTGAGGATCTATACTGGAGGACTTCTGGTCTGATAAGGATAGAATCAGAGCTACCCCATGATCTGACATCCTCAAATTTACCTGCAAGGTCGAGTGGATGAGTGAAGAAAGTCCAATTTAGGGCAAGGAAGGCAACGCAATGAGCTCACCAGGAAGCTTAAGTGACTGTGGCGTCCGCCAACCTTTCCAATTCAATCTATCCATCCATCCGATGGGAAATATGCAAAAGCATTAAGACTACTTTAATGCCGTTTGCTTTGAAAACATTATCTGCAGTTTAGGTTGAATGGGTGAAGTAGTTAGTTATAGTTATCAAAACGGGTTTTGTGTTGCTAGTTTTATGAATGTAAAATGCTTTACCAACTTAGTAAAATTCTTTCTTGATCTTAGTTCCACCGGATCATTTGTATATGGTGTATTTCTTCCTGGAAAATTAGGGGCATGGATTTACCTGCATAGCTCATTGTAGCAACGATCACTGTGGGGTCACCTATTTGTTTTTGGCTTGTCTCAGTTTTCTGTTACAATTATACAGCAATTTCATACGCTATTCTAGATCAATAATCGACGTCTGGTTTGGAATGACATCATCTAGGTTATCACTCTTAACTGGGTTGTCGTTGCCAACGTCTTTAAAAAGCATGACTAAACCTACTACAGGAATCGCTTAGGTTACTACTCGTCTTAAACAGGTATAAGGTACAATAGTTCGTAGCGTACTCGTACAGCGGGCGTAATAATTATATACAAATTTGTACAATTAGAATAAATACTTAACTCAATGAATAAATCAAGTTTACCTTTATTAATCTAGATGGTTAAGTTATGGTTGAGTCAATTACTGAGTCCTTGTAATAAGGCCGTAGTTACGCGGCAAATACTATATATTGTTCTCTTCAAACCACGCATGGGTTTTCGCGGCATTTCTTCGCCGGATAGCAGTGGAGTTCATTAATAACCTGCTATATCAAAGCAAGGAACACAGATATTATGCTAAGAGGAGGGTAGAAGGAATACAGTCAGGAAAGCTCATGCACTATAACTCACTATTTATCACTCGTCCTTCCGATACGATAGCCCAGCGTAGTTTAGCATATCATGGCCGCTGTTCGTTTTTCAACTACCGTCGGCTATGCACCACTCCTTAAGCATAGCGAGTTCTCCTTAACCGAACCAATGACGTATATTTATTTCGAAGCGTGAGAAACGTTTACGCGCGCAAAATACATAACAATAATTATAATTAATTCCCCGAGCAGCGTTGGGAACTCAAAACCACATTAACAACGCATCATAACCTACTTAATTCCACAAGAAAAAGTTCCCCAAGATAATTATTATATAAAATATAATTGTTGTGCAATTGAGATGTAAAAAGGTGGCTTATTTGCAAGGTACCTTGATGAAACCAGACAACTCGAATTGATCTTAATGAAGAACACACGTACTACTAGAATTCAGTGATACTAATAGATAAATCTTTATATTTATATTTATATTTATAATTATAATTATATAACTGCTGTAGTGTTAAAACTATATAGTTTGCCAGTAGACATGTTTATAGGAGTGTCGTTTTAAATAGTTTAAGATAGTCACTTCATTCCACAAATTAACTAGAAAAGAAATTTATTTGATATATTTGCAGTTTGCCAAAAAAATTTCAAAAACACTACAGACGCTTATTAAATCTATTAAGTTTATTCGACTTCTTGGGTCTGAGAGTCTACTAGGGCCACTGAGTTGAATCTTCACTTTCTAGCTTCAGAATCTAGTAGACCCGGCGAAAACAGAAACCCTGGACTAGTGGATCCAAGATGGTTCTTTAGGGATCTTGTATGTAGTACAATAATTGAATTTGAGATTTGTAAAAACATGTTACTGCAATGAGGGGTTAACATAAATTCTCTACAGCATAAGCTTTTTAAAAATAGAAAGATGGTTAGAAATTGGCAATGTGTAGTTGTTTTGTGTCCGTGAACATAAAAGTGTAAGAGTAGAATAAAAATGGGGGGTTTTCTGTACATTTTCTCACATTGGGAAGCTTTTTGTGGAGCAAGATATCAAAATCTTTAAAATTTATATGCTTTTTTATTTAAAATATAGTTTTTCATATGTTCTGGTGACAAAGTTTTTTTAAAAAAGACCCTTAATTAATTTTTTTTTCGTTTTTTCCTTGGCGAATATCTCAAAATTTCTTGTAGTTCTTCTGGATTTGGTAACCAAATCGCATGTGAGTAAGGGCCTTCAAAATATTATTATTAACGTAGGTTATTGCTATGCTTGAGGGTTTCTAATGTTTTTAATAAAGCAAAACTACATTTTTACAAAGAGAATTCTTCTTCAATTTAAGTATAAATTATTTGTTATACTAACCTTCACCCTAATCCTATATCGATTGCTGGCATAAATTTGTAATTAGAGCAGAACTCGTAGAGTTCGTTCAATGGCTTGTTAATTAGGTACATTATGTATGTATAATAATTTATGTATGCTTTAATCGGTATGATTATACATAGAGTGATGCAAACAAACGGCTGTTTGCAAGAAGAACCAAAAATAAATCGTAACTATAACCTACACTCAACAGGGCTTAATAAAGCCCACGACGTTGAAGGAAAAAGTAGTAAAATTTCCATTTCCTTTTTCATTATTTTTTAGTGTATGAAAGTATATGAATTATTTAAAATTCGCTTACGAAATCTTACAGATGATGTTTGCTCTAGGGCTTTGTGTATAAAAGATCCCAATGTTTTATGTAACAAGTTGAACGATTATCCTACGGCTCGCCTACCGGCAAACTACAATTTTTTATATCTCACTGCGTACATTAAATTTTTTGTTACTCTTTCCTTGTACAGCATTAATCAACGATTCCATCCAAATTCCAAACATATTTTATTTCTACTTGACAAAATTGGCAAATAACGTGTCTTTCATTTAAAGTAATGTGCGGTATTATTATGATAAGAGCTGATCTATGTTCATTGAAACTGGTTAAACAAATTGTTCTGTTTTAGTTACACTTTTCTTAAAAAGCATTATCACTCCACCACTATCATATTGATCTAACTAGGGGTTTCATTACAGTTAAATTCCAACTTTTTTATCTTTCAAAATTTTCTCCGCGGTTTGAGAAAGTCGGCATTGAATGTTGTGGGATTTGAATTTTTCAGAGAATTTTTAATTCGAATCGCTCAGTGAAAACCACAAATACCCAAATTTTCTGAACATATTTAACTTAGGCAGAAAGAAAATAAGAAACCATGATTAACAAAGGATATCCTGAATTTAATAGAAGAAAGACGAAAATACAAAAATAAATCAGACGAAACAGGAAAACAGAGATACAAAGCCATAAAATAGGAAGTTATTCGAAAATGCAGGAAAGCTAAAGAACAATGGATTGATGAAAAGTGCAAAGAGGTACAAACTAAGATGGAAATAGGAAAGACAGACGAAGCATACAAATTATTTAGAATCAATTTTAGGGATATAAAACCGTGTAGCAAAAATATAAGGGACGCGAGAGGAAACGTCATTATAGTAAATGTAGAGAAAGTGGGTAGATGGCAAGAATATATAGGGAATTTATATGCAGAAGAGGAACTAACTGCATTAGAACAGGAATCAGACATTGAAAATGATGACTTTGGATATCCTATACTTACAGATGAGTTTGAATTAGCATTAAGGGGTCTGAAAAATGGTAAGACGCCGGGTACAGATAAGATGCAAGCAGAAACTCTAAAAGCCGCTGGACAAGCAGTAACAGAACGTCTCTTCCAACTTGTAAGCTATGTGTATGAGACAGGCGAGATACCCAAAGATTTCAAGCGTAACATCATAGTAACTATACCAAAAAATAAAGGCGCGGATAGACGTGAAAATTTTCGAACAATAAGTTTGACAGCACACGTGTCAAAAATATTAACTAGAATGTCCAAAGACGAATGGAAAAACGGGCTGAAGAAATACTAGGAGAAGACCAATTTGGGTTTAGGCGAAACAGGGGAACACGGGAGGCTATTTTAGCTCTGAGAGTGATAATGGAGAAAACAATAGAAAAAGGGGAGCGCGTATATATAGGGTTTGTAGATCTGGAAACAGCATTCGACAATGTAAAATGGAAAAAAATGTTCGAAATACTCAAAAATATTGGAATGAGTTATAGGGATAGACGAATAGTACATAGCTTATACAAAGAGCAAATAGCAGTAATAGAATTAGAGCAGGAACGTAAAGAAGTAAACATTAGGAAAGGGGTGAGACAGGGATGTGCCATATCCCCATTAATTATTAACTTGTACATTGAAGAGGCAATGAATACTGTCAAATGCAGGAAGACATTTGGAATTACTATGCAGGGACAAAAAATTGAAATGCTTAGGTTTGCAGATTATATAGCGGTATTAGCGTCTAGCAGGGAAGAGTTAGAAACTGCTCTTAATGAAATGGAAACGGTTCTAACAGAGAGATACTGTATGAAAATTAACAAAACTAAAACTAAAGTACTAGCATGCAAAGGAGGGGAAAATAAATCAAAAACAAGAATAAAAATATGTAACTTGCACTTACAAGAGGTTAAAGATTTCTGCTACCTAGGAAGCCAAATAACGCAAGATGGGAAAACACAAAAGATATAAAACAAAGATTAACACAAGGTCGTACTACATTTAACAAGAAAAAGCAACTACTGCGTTCAAAGACAACAAACATAGAAACAAGGAAAAGATTGCTTAAAACATATGTTTGGAGCACAGCACTATACGGCTGTGAAGCCTGGACAGTAGGAGAAGCGGACAAGAAAAAGGTAGAAGCCTTTGAAATGTGGTGTTACAGACGTATGATGAAGATATCATGGACAGACAAAGTTAAGAACAAAGAGGTACTAAAAATGGTAGCGGAAAAAAGAAGTATGTGGAAAACAGTAAAAAATAGGAGAAATGACCACATACGGAATAGTGCGGAATATATTAGAAGCAGAGATACGAAAAAAGAGAAGAAGAGGTAGACCTAGGTTAGACTACTGCACACAGATAGTGAAAGATGTAGGCTGTAGGAGTTTCAGGGAGATGTGTAGGCTAGCTCAGAATAGAAATCAATGGAGGTACGCATCCAACCAGTCCCAAGAAGGATAAATTAATGACGAAGAAAGTAACCGTACTTAAATATGATGAGTATTATATGCAACTACAAGAATTGGTTGGGCAATATTCTCGAATAAAGTTAATTGTGAGAAAGGATTTACTGGAAAACTATTATTTAGGCAAATGTCCAAGTGTTGGGAGATCTTGGCAGCCACAGGCAGCTTACCCCCCTTTACCACCACTGAATGTCAGAGAAATAGGGTATATAATTGTAAAACAATAGAAGATGACCTTAGATGTGATTTTTTTCCAATGCTCCACCCGAAGGTACTACATTGGCCAGGAAGCGAGTTTTTTTTTACCTGGAAAATTTGGAATTTTGCCGAACCCTTGCTGTTCCAGGCAAGTTAGGGATCTTTAACGTGAGTGACAACACTCACCCACGGGACCTCCATTTTACTTCTCATCCGAGCGAGGGTGTATTTTTGTGAAAAATGCTCGCCTAACATTTTTCAAACGGACCGTGTCGGGATTCGAACCCGGGACCTTGGGCGTAGTAGTCACACACATACCACTACGCCACGGAGCCGCCTAATAGAAGATGACATAATAATTTGAATTAGGGCCGCTATACTTGCGGCCACGTCCCCAATGCTCCACCCGGAGGTACTACATTGGGTTTAAACGCGAAAAACATTCGTGCTCCTAATTTATTCTTACTTCATAGTTGATTCACCCTAAATAAAAACTAAATAAAAATCTAACAAACCTAGAAATCTAACAAACCTAACAAACTCTAACAATCTAACAAACCTAAAATCTGACAAAAACTGGAACAAAAACAAAACAAAAACTAAAAACAGGGTTGTAAATAATGGTATCCCTAGCGCTGACTTTCGAGTGTACCCGATCAACAAGCAAAAATGAAAGGGGGAGGGATCCGTAATACCGGATAGCAGACGCCGGTTCTGCTTACCAGTGCGACCTGAAGGGTCGTCTTAAAACTATCCAAATCTAGCTAACTAATTTAAATCCATCCCTAGCTTTCCCTATCGTTCCCTAACTGATTTACATTATGATTACAATCTTCGCAATTCTGCTCGTCCTTCCCAAATATATACTGCAACCAAAATGGCGACAGAACGTCAAACAAAACAAATAAGCCACATAATACATGCTATATATAAATAAATATAAAGTGTAAATATAAAATATAAATAAATATAATTATGTAAATATATAAATAAATGTTTAATAAGCGTTAAGCATATAGCAGTGCACAAAATAGCGAAAGCATCACCCTATTTATCAGGTGCACTCGCACAAGCATTATGTCGGCTAGCGCCTTTACACACCAAACGTGCTTCTTAAATTATTTCAAAACTACTAATTAATGTAAATCAATGCTTGTGCGAGTACAGCCGCCAATTTAAATCTTACCTCGATAATAAAATTCTCCAGCATCCGAAGATCTGGTCGTCTGTAACTTACTTCTAAAGGTGGGACGGGGTGCACTGCTAAAGTCCTGGTGGGTATGCACTAAATGTTCTTGGGGGGATCACAATCACTATCACTATCACTTCACTTTCAAGTCCTGGGGGGATGCGCGGTTGCGCTCTGTTTTATTATCCTTGTTTACTTTATTGATTTAATTTAATGAGGGTTTATGATTTATTTGTTATTGTTTATTTGGTATTATTTATTCCTGATTTTCCGCACATAATTATGAAGATAGGCAGTGATTGTATTAATGGAGTGGGGGATTCTCGTGCATATTGGACATTTTGGTATAATTATCTTTTTTTTTTTTTTTTTTATTTATTTATTTATTTATTTATTTTTTTTTTTATTTAATATCAGGTTTTGGTTATGCTTGTATCCTTACTCACGCCAAGTCAATCTAAAATTTTTCAATCCTCCCACCAACCCCACCGAATTTTTACACGCGGTCGTCATTGATTGTCTAATCTCGCGACCCTTCCCGCGAATTCTTTTAAGGGTGTCCAGAACGCCTTCTGGTTAACCACTTCCCGACTTCCTCTAGGCTCTTTGGCCATGCCAGACCTAGGATAGCTAGTTTGCTATCAGCCAACCCTCGATTTCCCGCCTCAAGCGGGCAGTCGAAGAGCACGTGCTCTGCGCTTTCCGCGCCCTCACCGCATTCGCAGCGGTCGCTGTTGGTTAGACCGAACCTTTGTAAATACGCCTTCAGGGCGCCGTGCCCTGTTATCAACTGCACCATTTTGTGATCGAGCTTAACCTCGATCTTACCTCTGGCTTCTATGCTCGGTATGAATTTGTGGGTCAACCTGCCCGTGGCAGCGTTGTTCCACCTCTCTTCCCATTGTCGAATTGATTTTTCGCGCAGCTTTCTTTTGATTAAAGACCTCGGTATCGACGAATGTGATATTCGAAAGTCGCCCGTCGCGGCCTCTTTAGCTAATTCGTCAGCCCTATCGTTTCCTACGTTACCATTGTGCGACCTGACCCAACAGAACTTTAAACGTCGAAACTCTAGCGCCGTACGCGCTATCCTCCAGACGTCCGCTTGGAGATCTGTCGAGGTGTTCATGTTTGTTAAAGCCGTTAGCGCCGATTTACTATCACTGATTATATAATACTCGTCTCTGCCCGTATGGTTTATTACGTAATCGATAGCCTCTCGTATGGCTACCAATTCGCACTGGAAGATAGTGCACCAGTTCGCGAGTTTGGTTTGAAACCGAAACACCTCCTTTCCTGCTTATACACGACAAACGCCGCGCCTGCTTGCCCATCGTCCATACGTGAACCGTCCGTATAAATTCTGATACCCATCGCGTCCTCATCACCTTCGACAAACTCGATCCCTCTAATATCAGCCGGGTGCCCTAACTCAGATACAACAATCTTTCTTGCAATTTTCCTATTACCAAGATTAAGATCTTCGATAATTTCGCGCCCTTTTCCTATATTTATTAATCGTCTATCTCTAATCTCCCTAACGACATATTCGATAGGGAGAGTCCTACTGATCACCAGGACAGCCTCCGTGGAGGTGGTCCTGTACGCCTAGCCGCTTTTACCGCGGTTATGCGTTGTACGCTCGTCAATTGACGCATCTCCCGGACTTTACAACCTTCTGCCCATACAGAAGCTGCGTACAGTATTGCCGGCTCAATTGCTCCGGCATAAACCGTCCTCAGCGATTCGCCCCTGAAACCCCACTTTATTTTAGCCGCCGCCATCATTTTGTTTGATATTTCGCCGCCCTTACTTTTTACGTATTGTACGTGCGCTTTCCAATTTAATTTATTGTCGATCTTGACGCCGAGGTAGGTAATACAATCTTTAAACGGGATTTTCTCCCCTCCTAGCTCTAACCTAGGAGGTCTCTGTCCTGGTTTCGTGCCGAAATAAAGCGCCTCTGACTTCGCCGTGTTAAATTTTAATTTTACCGCCTGCGACCATTCGTGTAATTTATTAAGCGCCTCGTTCGGTTTTGTGCGCATATCCATTAACAATCTCGATCTTACAATTAAAAGTGTGTCATCTGCAAACCCAACGATTGAGCATCCTGCGGGCAACTTGACCCTAAAGATGCTCTCATACAACAACTTCTAAAATGTGGGACCAGAACATGACCCTTGCGGGCATCCCCTTTCCACCTCACGCGACAGAACTTCACCCGGAATTTCAACCTGTGCTAATCGCCCCGAGAAATAGCTCTTGACCAAAGACATCAAGTTTCGCGGACAACCCCTACGATCTAACTCGCAAACGATTAATGGCCACCAGGCAGCATCAAATGCTCCTGAAATGTCCAAAGCAACAACGACACAGTACTCTTTGGCATCTCTTGCCTGCTTAATTTCCCCGACAACGAACTCTAACGCTTCGATAGTCGACTTGCCCTCCACGAAACCAAACTGTCGGTTATTAAAACCGCCGCTGTCTCGCACTAGGTGTTCAACACGCGTAGTCATAACGCGATCTAAAACTTTCCCCAGCACCGGTAGCAAGCTAATTGGACGATAGCTGCCCGGATCTGACGCATCCGCCTTTTAGGTTTGGGTATAAATTTCACATTCTGTATTTTCCAGCAACGCGGAAAACGCCCTTTCTAAACAAAGATTAAACAACCCAACAAAGACACACGGGGCTAACAGGCACGCCTGCAGAGCTGCGTCTGAAGTGATTCCATCATACCCCGGTGCCTTCTTAGGGTTCATCCTCCTAAGAGCCCTGACGACCTCGTGAACTAGGATTGCCTTATCGGCACCTGTTCCTTGCGCCTTTGCAGCTTCCCGACGTATTAAATCGTGCGACCCTTCATCCCCCTCGGGATTATCCGATGGGAAAAATTTCTCTAGTAAATATTCCGCTGCAATAATAGAAGATGACAGCACTGCAGACAGAAAAACGGTAGCGGCCTTTTGAAGTGCTATGCTTCAGATGTATGGGGATAATAGCATGGACAGACAAAGTAAATAACAAATAGCTTATAGAAACAGTAGGGGAACAAAGATATCTGGGGAAAAAATAGGAGAAATAGAAAGGCAGAATACGTTCTAAAGCATTTTTGAGGACTAATATGGGATATATTGCAAGCAGAGATAGGAAAAAAGAGGTAGATGTAGACCTAGATCAGGTAGTGATAGATGCAGACTGTGCAAATTTCAGGGAAATCTGTAGGTTAGTTCAGAACAGGAAACAATGATGGTACGCGTCTAACCAGTTCCAAGGCTGAAGACCAAATGATGATGAGAGACATTTTTAAGAGTTTTCAAAGTACCTAAAAGAGCAGCTGTTGGATTATCATGACATAATTTGAATGATTCATCTCAGTTAGCCGTAGAGATAACTAATTTTCATTCAGAAATATGGGAGGTTCTTTTAAATGTAAAAATGATAAATTTGTACAACTGATTTTTTTTCAGGCGAGGAATTGGGTAATTGTAAAGATTAGTAGAAATTTTATTTAACATTTCGGTATACCGCATATCGGGATAAGTTTACTTAAATTTAAAGCAGAAATATCTCGTGACAGTACATCGGGTACTATATTCAATTTTCTTGGACGTTGCTTAAATATAAGTGAAAACTGTGAAATCGTTAAAATCCACCGAACTAATTGACTAGTGGGCTGTTTCGAATTGTTGATTCAAGTTAAGACGACACAATCGGCAGTAGTAGTTTTTCAATTTCAAAAACAACACCAAATAATTGGCGTTCTGTCGCTGAATATTTTTGACCGGATGAAGTAAGCGCTCGACCAGCGTACGCCATAGGGTCCAATAATATATTTTAATAGTGGTTTTACGTGTTTTGAAATTAGAAATGGCTTCCACTTCAGCGGAATCGATACGTATACCAATGTGATTTACAACGAAACTGCGACATTTTTGAGAGGAGCAGCTAAATTCGCACTTGATCATGTTAACTTTCAACCCGGCTTTATTTAAATAATCTTAAATTGCATTGCCTGTAGCAGCATGCTCTTCGAAGGATAGTAAAGGTACGATGATATCATCGATGAATACAAATGCTTGTTCTTGATGTAAAACGGGACCTTAAGGTATGGTCTATGAGACCCTGCAATGTTTGAAAAGAATTCGATACCACGTTGTGAAAATCTTTGTATTATATTCACGACCCAAATAATAAAATAGAGAGCTTGTCTTTACTTCTTCTTTTCTGACAAAATTGACAAGACTTTCTCGTTTTATGTACTATCCCTAGCCAGCTTCAAAATTAAGTTTTAACAGAACGGTTTTAATTTGGGCCCTTCTGTTTCAATGAAAATTACTTGTTTGAACGTCGGAAACGATATTTATTACAATTCTAAGTGAACTTTGTTATTGTGTATCGCTTGCTTAACTAACCAAAAACGATAACTTCGTTCATCTTTTTGAAAAGCAGTGATTTGTAATAATAAACACAATCCCTTAAAATAATAATTTTGCTTTTTTGGATATAATATGCTAATTCCTTAGTATTAACTAATCTAATGTATTTTTTTATTTTTTCAGGTAAGGTGGTTATGTTGTTTTTGAATTTGTTACACTTGGTAAGTTTTTCTAATGTTCTAACAATTCGATTTTATTAACTTTAAAATAGTTTTCCCGAATTAGTGTAGATATTATTTGATCATACATTATATTTACGCTTGTTAACAACCCACTCGTTGTCACCATTCTTAGAATTTTGTGATAATTGATTAACGTTCACAGTTCCATTGTTATCGTTCGAGTGGGAGGCGTCTGAAAGCAAGTAGGCTGGGCTTGATTAATTGTTTAATAACATAAGCAAAAATAATTATAAGTTCCAAAATTACATAAAATAAAAGTGAAATTGAAAGATTTAGCAGTTCAGAAGTCTTCGGATGGCTTCATGGTTGCTTGTGGAACCAGAAATAAATTTAAACACTGATTAAATGCATGTATGTACAATTTAACGGGGTGTATGTCTTCGGTAGACTTCGGCTTTCTTCGGAATGCTTCGGAAGTTGCTTACGAGGCCTAGTGTGAACTTGAACAACGATGATTAGGAAATATGTACAGGGTGAAGAGGCCCAAACATCTTCGGTGGTCTTCGGATCTCTTTGTAAGGTTTTGTTTCTTCATTTTGGCACAACGTTAAGTCACAAAGAGTTATGATTTGAAATTAAAAACTATTAATTTACAATATTTACAAGTATAGAAGGTTCAGAAGTCTTCGGTTGTCTTTGGAACACTTCGGAAGGCTTCGTGTTGAATTGTGGGTCAACGTTACGTTAAAAAGAGTTACGAATTGAAATTATATGAACTTAAAAACTACTAATTTACAATATATACAAGTATGGAGGGTTCAGAAGGTCTTCGGTCGTCTTCTGAACTATTCGGCAGGCTTCGTGGTAGTGATGCCTCTACGGGGATGTCGTTCCTGTGGTAGAGCTTGACAGATGCAATCACTATAACGACTTGTCGGTGAAGTATGGAACGGAGCTTAACGTTCATACGTGGTTTGTTAACTATGAATTGATGAATTGTAATGACGTGCCCTGGGTATGGCGTCGGACAGCGTCACCGTCAGAGAATACGCAGGGTATGGGGAGCGTTGCGTGTTTGTAGTATAGCAGGCTATGGAGAGCGCTGCTTGTTGAAGTGTTTTACAAGCTATAGGGAGCACTGCAAGGTGATTCCTAGGCTATGGTGAGCACTACGAATGTCTTCTGCAGAATTTGAAATTATATTTATACACTTCCATTTCCTATTCTTCCTGTGTTGAAAAACGTTAATGATGTCTTTAACCAATGAAATGCGTTTTTCGAGTTTTTGATTATAAAACAATCTCCAAATTTAGTTTAACCAATGAAAGTACAGATTTTTGGGTAGCACAAAAACTTAGTTGGAATTTCTCGAGATTCTTTGGTTTGTTCTATTTCCAGCTCGTGTACTCTGATATAGTTAACTGCAAATCCTCAGTCTGTTCAGTACTCTACGTGTGGTGATATAGTCAACTCCATCTTGCGTATATTTTCAATAACTTAATGCAAATATCATTTTATGAAGAGAAATTCTCGGTCTGCTTGTTAGCGGTACAATTTGCTTTTTTCCAATCGACGATCTTATCGATTATGGGCATCGATCTTCAATTCATTTCCGTGTGCTTTTGTGTTATTCTTCGTCGCCAATCAACAGTCTTCTTTCAGTATCATGCTACCTATTTCAAGCTTTCCACACCAAACACTATTTTGTTTTCGGCTCATTACGTCTAGTCCATAAATGTTCACTAAGTTTTGACGAATTACGATCAGTTTTTATCATTCCCATGCAAAAACGTTAGCAGCCTTTTGGAATGTTGTGCTTCAGATGTATGAGTATGATATCATGGACAGACAAAGTTACTAACAAATAGAATATAGAAATAGTAGGAGAATAAAAATATGTGGAAAAAAATAGGCGAAATAGAAGGGCAGAATACGTTCTACGGCATTTTTGGGGAATAGTATGGGATATATTACAAGCAGAGATAGGGAAAAGGAAGTAAATGTAGACCTAGATCAGATAGTGATAGATGCAGACTGTGCAAATTTCAGGGAAATGTGTAGGTTAGTTCAGAATAGGAAACAATGAGGGTACGCTTTAACTAGTTCCAGGACTGAAGGCCCAATGTTGATGACATGCACTTCCGGTTCGGAATCACTCAACCCGTATTATTGAACATTGAACGACAAAATTTACTATAGTTAGAGTGGAGATGTGTGTTTCATACCTTGGCAAGTTTCAACTTGTTTGATTTCATTTAAGCAACGTGGTATAAACGTACCCGAGTCACCGGAGAACCTTGGCAAAATAAGTCATTCTTTGATAACAATGCTAGATTTCTAAATACGATTTTGTTACTCTGTACTGTACCGGGATTTTAAAATCTAGCAATTACTCAATAGGATAGATTTCAAAGACTGAGCTAATTTTTTGCCTGCAATTCTTTCTTTAACCGTTACATTAAAATATGGCAGTTTTGAGAGCAATAGCATCAATTGTTTTTTACGTACGGGAAACTTTTAATCTGAAGTTCGATATATTGAACGTCAAAGCAAAGTATCAAAATAATTTTCTTGTAAGACATTTGAAGAAAAAGGTGTTTATTATTTATTTTTGTACATTTTGTTTTGACCTCATCTTAGACTTTTAAGTTGTAATCGGGCACCGTTTATCAACCAAACTTACGAAGTAAGTTAGGTTAATAGGATCGCTACGTCGCCGTCGTCGCCGCCGTCGTCCGTTGCACGTTTTTTTCGTTTTACAAACATTTGATATATGGATCTTGTTCAGTTTTTTACGCTGATTAAGAATATGCTATCAATTTTTCGATACCTCATTTAGTTTTCGAGTTATTCGACTTTAAAGTCGAAATTTTGACTATGATAAACTTCACTCCAGCAAAAAATAAATAAAGTTTTAGGTTAATATCGACCTCTTGAGCATATTTTCTCATAGCTCTCATAGCTCCATACCTCCTGAACATATTTTCCCAAAGCACCAATGCTCTAAGTCGAAAGGTTTTCGAGTTATTCGACATCTTGTTTTTAATGTATATGTAATATTTATATTTTTGATAACAACATATCTGTAAGTTTGGTTAGAAGTTCTGCACATGAGAACTTAGATTTTTTTTACATGTCTTAAAACCTCGAATGTTGACACAGAAAAATTCATTCCTTAAGCTTCATGTGCAATTGTGTCTTCGAGAAAAGTTTGCGAAAGTTAAGAAATGGCCGTATCTCCTATAGTTAGGCTTAATAGATATTTGTGGCTTTACGTAGAAAAAATATAGACATCGTACGATTTTTAACGAAATCCAATTCATTAGACAAACATTTTGTATCTGCTTGTAATGCAATTCAGCAACGCGACCTGTTTTTTACTTTTATTTATTGGTCTCCAGAGACTTTGGCAGTGTTGCCGTGGGCTTAGAATCAATGTTTTATTAAGTTTCTTGCAAAAGGCAACTGGCTGCCATTTACTTAAATTGATTTTCTTGCTAAATTTTCGTTAAATGTTAAAGTTCGCATTTTCTGCTTCTCATTCATACGTAAGTCTGAAATTCTTATTCAGTTTCCCTTGTGAATAATTTGAGACGACTAGGTAATTTTTACAACACTTGATTATTCTGATGTCAGATAATGAAGTTAATTTCTAAAGGAGAGTAATGATCGTTTAAATAAAAAATCAACAATTAGTTGAAGTGCTTGGATGTGTTTTAGGAATAGCGAAACCGTGTAAAGATGCGTGTGTCTAGAGATGTTAATTGGAAGTTTAGTTAGATCTAGGTTTAAACTAATACGATCTTTCAATAATTAATAGTTTCATAATTTTGAAGATAGAGGAGAATGTCGGACACGCTTCTTTTCTCATATAAAGCATTAAATAGCGTTCGATCAATTTTTAATTCTATTTAGTTCAACCGTGGTTTGCTTCGTATTATACAAATGCATTTCTGTACACCACAATTTTCTCAAACAGCATTAGAACGTAGGTGTTCAGATTTGTCCCGTTCTGTTTACGATGGTTCGTTGGAAGAGCATTCTAGTGCTATTGATATGGTTACACGTTCCAATCCAGTTTGTGGTAGTACCTTGTATTTTTTCTTCTTTCAATTATTAACGGATTTGAAATTCTCATAAGCCCTGCATGGACGTTTAAATTAATTTCATTTAGTCAGTTGATGTTTGTAATACACTGCATTTGATTTTTCAAAGGTACATTGACCAAGAAGCCTCTTTATCTGTCCTTGATATCTTAATCCTACGTCTGTAGCACCACATTTCAAAGGCTTATATATTTTTCCGATCCGCTTCTCCTACTGTCCAAGTTTCACGGCCATACAGTGCTGTGCTTTACTCATATGCTTTCAGCAATCTTTTTTCTGTTTCTGTGTTTGTTGTCTTTGAACATAGCGTTCATTTTTCTTGCTAAATGTAGCAGGGCGTTGTGCTGATCTTTGTTTTACCTCTTTTACACTTTTCCTATCTTGCGTTATTTGTCTTCCTATGTACAGAAATACTTAACCTCTTGTAAATTCTCATTTTTGATTTGTATTCTGGTTTTTGATTTATTTTTCCCTCTTTTACATACTAGTAATTTAGTTTTATTTTTGTTGATTTTTATAGGGTATTTTTCTGGTGGTACTGTTTCCGTTTCCTTAAGGGCTGCTTTCAACTCTTGCTTGCTAAATGCTACTACCGCTATTTCATCTGCTAATTTAAGCATATTAATCTTTTGTCCATACATCATAATTTCAAATGTCTTCCTGCATTTGACAGTATTTATTTCCTCTTTGATGTACAAGTTAAAAATTTACGAGGATAGGGCACATTCCAGTCTTACTCCCTTCCTAATATCTGATTGTATTACGGGTGTTTGTTCTTTCTATAAGCTATATACTATCCGTCTAGCCCCAAAACTTGTTACGTTTTTTTTCGTGGCCCCACGTTGGGCGCCAAAATTTGTTACGTTTTTTTTCGTGGCAGCCACGTTGTTCGGGCGCCAAAGTTATGCTACGTTGTCTCGTAGCCGTGCGTAACGCAAAGAAAATCAAAGAAGTGACCGGGCTCAATCGGAGATTAGGGGGGGTTGTAGAAAGCAGACCAACATATAATGTGCGCGGCTGTAAGGAATTAGTAACAATACCTGCAATAAAAAAAAAATAGTCAAGCAAACCTGAAAAAAAAGGAAAAAAGCATAGCAGCAATGATTAGTCTAAATTATTCAGTACTTGGTAGAATGTAAAAAAAAACTGTTTGGATAATCTATATAATATAACAACGGTAAAAGCAGTACAAAAATTTTTAATACAAAGTGAGGTAATATTGGGGAGTAGCAGAAACGTTTCCTCACACACCAATTAAACATAAATCAGACAAAATGTTAAAAGAAAATAAATAGGTAAGACACAATAGATATGAGTAATTCAGTAGTATTGATTTTTTTTCTTTCTTTTTTTTTTTCTTAATAGCAGGCAAGTCTATTGTAAAAGGTATCAACACGACAAAGAATATTGCAAAACCAACGGATAGATATTTAATATAATAACAAGTAGGAAATAGTTCAACTTACAAAAAGTCCTTCAGTAACGCTTCCTTGCAGTTGAAGTGTGGGATTCACGATGTCCTGCCCTAACGAAGCACTTGTCCCTTGACTGTGAGGGTGTTGATGGAATTTCTTACACTTTACACTAATCACACCTATGTATTTCACTGGCGTTAGCAGCAGACATTATCATGCTGATGGAACTATGTAGCATTGATAAATTCTTGTTAACTCTATTTCTTGAGACAATAATTTCGAAATCTTTTGTAACACAAATCGAAAAAAAAAATGGTAATAACAATTTAGAATCACGCTTTCAAGGCACGATGTAATGCATTAAACTAGCAGTAACGCGAGGTGTTTTATTTGCTACCTATGGTAACAAAGAAAAATCTAATGCTTTTAAATAACGAAAATTTGCGCAAACAACGATCTATTATAGATTCGTTGGGGTTAGAAAATTTAGACACTACAGTATCAACTGTCTTTACAAGTGAATGAGATACCTGTTTATAAGAAGCAACCTTTTTCTACTAAACCTGCTACAACTGTATCATCATTTGTTTTTGAAGCACTCAAGCTTAAAACTGTACTTGGATAATCCAAAGTATGCACTACTCTGATAACAAAAGGACCACGAAAACTAGATCGCACACACAGTTCAAATATAAAAAAGACATCAACAAAAAAAACACAGTTAGTAAAGCAACGCGTATCACTAAAACCGTCCGTCAATGACCTTACCACAACACTTGTGGTCAACCAAACACGTTACCTATAAAGCATACTTTCTTCAAATGTAATCAGAACTACACTGCTCTACAGTTAAAATACAACGTTTATTTCACAAGAAAAACAACTAAAATCGTGCTTGTTCATGAACAATTTGAAAATTGTTACCGCATTAATTCTCACTATTGTCAACGCAAAGAAGAAGCAGTATTTTAACGTAATTAATTTATAGGAACGAAGAACAAACTACAACTCCTCATCTGTTTTATATCAATTCGTCGTTATTACAACCGCTTATCGTCTCTTATCTAGACTTGTATATCCACATAAGGAACAAAATGTATATTTACGGCAAGACAAGAACGATGCAATCTATAATTAATTACAATGCATTCGCCTAAGGAGTTAATAAATATAAAATATAGAAATAGTAGTTTCAGACAGGTATTTGTTAATTGAGTATAGCGTAAAATGTTAAAACTATAAAAATGCCCGTTACAAACTATTTCCAATCTTTTTCAGTATTTCGAATATTTTTTTGTATTTTACATTGTCGAATGCGCTTTAAAAATCCACAAACCTTATATACGTGCTTTCTCCCTTTTCTATTATTTTCTTCATTATTTCCCTTGCAACTAAAATAGCCTACCGTGTTCCCTTTTTTCGCCTAAACCCAAATTGATCTTCTCGTAGTATTTCTTCAGCTCGTTTTTCTATTCATCTTTGTAGAATGCTAGTTAATATTTTTGTCTCGCGTGCTGTCAAACTTATTGTTGGAAAATTTTCACATCTGTACGTACCTCTCTTTTTTTGGTATAGTAACTACGATGTTACGTTTGTAATCTTTGGGTATTGCACCTGTTTAATACATATAGCTTACAAGTTGGAAGAGTCGTTTTGTTACTGCTTGTTCAGCAGCTTTTAGAGTTTCTGCGTGCACCTTATCCATACCAGGTGCCTTGCTATTTTTCAGACACGCCCTTTAATGCTAGGTCAAACTCATCTCTAAGTATAGGATATGCCAAGTTATCCTTTTCGATGTCTAATTCCAGTTATAGTACTTTTAGTTCCTGTCCTGTATATAAATTCCCTATGTATTATTGCCATCTAACCTCTTTCTCTACATTATTTATATTTTTGCAATACGGTTTTATATCTATGCTTCGTCTGTCTTTCCATTACCATCTTATTTTATACCTCTTTGCACTTTTCATCAATCCATTGTTCTTTAGCTTTCCTGCATTTGCGAATAATTTTTCATTGTATGACTTCGTATTTGTTCTCCTGCTTCGTCTGGTCTGTTTTTGTATTTTTGCCTTTCTTCTATTAAATTCAATATCCTTCGTTACCCATGATGTCTTATTTTCTTTTTCCTTATACCCCCGAATATCTCTGGTCGCAATGTGTATGTCGGATTTAATATTCTGTTTCCACTTCCTTCGCATCAAAAATTTTTACGGTGTCTTTCAGCAGTCCATTTTACTTTTCTCAAATTTTTTGTGAATACCTTTATCTTTTAGTTTCTCATAGTCAAAGTGTCTTTTTCCGCTTCTTTTTTCAAGTTTTTAAATTTAAGCGCGGGTTTCATTATTACTATGTTGTTTCTGTGTAGCTTCTACAGTCTTTTACTTCATTCCCAAACCGTTACCTAACAAGAATGTAATCTATTTGTTTTTTTTCCCAGGTCTTCTGGCATCTTCTACATGTATCGCCTTCTAGCACATTGTTGAAATAATGTGTTTGTGATGGTTAGATTGTTTTTATCGCAAAATTCTACCAGCCTATTTCCCTTGTCGTTTTTCCTGCCTAAACTAAATAGACCTACTACCGCCCCTTCTTTACCCTCACCTGGCACTGCATTAAAATCTCTTGTAATTATTAAATTTTCATGTTCCTATACGAATTTTAGTATTTCTTCGATATCTTTGTAGATCACCGCTGCTACGTTTTACTCACTGTAACTGGAGGTTGATATGTATACTTGTATTATAACGTATTTACTGGTTTAGATCTTAATCTATCCACGAGTACTCTTTCCTTCTTTTGTTCGTAATATTTTACCTAGCGTTTTGTCTTTTTCCGCTTAGCTTCCCACACCTATGATCCTTTATGAATTGCCACCGCTTTTGGCCATCGAACTTTAATTCCTACAATGTGTATAACTAACCTATCCATTTCAATTTTTAAATTCTCTAGCTAACCTACTTGCTTCACGTTTCGGACATTCCACTCTCCGACTTGCAAAATGTTCTATTCTCTTCTTTTAAACTTTCCGATCACATCTTTCTAGGTAGTCTCCTCCCGGAGATTTGAATAGTTTAACTCCGGAATCTTTTACCCTAGAAGATGCGATCATCTTAAATAACAATTGTAGTACGCTGTGTGTTAGGAGGTAATATGGTGGGTCTCGTTGCCCTTTTCATCACAGTAGTGTGTCTTAGAATGCCATACCGACCCCTATGGTCTCTGCCACTCGAAATACGGAAAGAGTTGTTGCCCTCTTACGGTGACCTGTCTTAGTCTGGTTTCTCACTAAAGACCCAACTAATAGGTTAAACCTGTAGTTTGGCTTATTAGATCACTGAAATACGCAAGCTATAATACCTTTTCTAGTATTCTAAAACTTCTTTAAGGTGCAGGTCCATTGCGAACGGACACTGAACAACAAATTGTGAATTTTTCTTTTGTTTCCTAACGTGCAATAGCTGTTTCTTATAGGATTTTTTCCCGCTGATTACGACTCTGTAATTGAATGTTTTTATCACCCTCCAATCAATAGTTATTTATACTGTCCCAGCCCTTGCGGGAGGGTAGCTTGCTTGAGACCTGCTGTTCCAGAGGAATGAGGTAGATGGACTGTATGATATAGGGGTAAAATACAAGATAGCAGTTTGAATTACATTTAACGGTCGCCTGTTCCGCTGCACACTTGAGGGTTTCTTCTAACAGCCTTATGATTAACTTATATTGTCACCAGCACTAACGCGCACAGAAGACCAAGTCTAAAGGATTAAAACAGAAGAAGGCTAGGGAAAATTCAGTTTCTGTTAGTAATGCTATAAGGTGGTTACCTGAGAATCGCCATTATTACAACTTTTGATTAGCGCTCGCGTACGCAATGAAGGAAATAAGCGAAGCAATGTCCGGCGCGGCGCGATAATTAGATGCAAGTGTACGTACACAAATTTTTATATGTAGAAGAACGTTTTATTATTCAATGTTTACATATATTATATTATAAATTATGCATACTACGCCACTATCGATTCTCCAATTTTTTCTATCCAATTTTCGTTTGTAAAGTACCTTTGAAGTTTCCCTGATTAGGTTCTAACAGTAATCTGCGGGCATTGTGGAGCTCCACTTCCCTTGGTAACGTTTTTCACAATACATAACTGTTGAAATCCTCCACCATATTCGTCACCCACAGTTCCTAGATTTGCGGGGAAAAAGTTAAATGCGAATGGAGAAAATGAATCTTCAAATACATGTTGCAACCCATATCGCTTTATGTGGAAATCAAAGGTTTCATAATTTGTTTATAAACAAATGCACGTCAAATTGATCGTGTTTATTTACAAATAAATGAACTCAAATTATTGTATTGTACTCGGACATCTTACAAAGCATATGTGCGAAAACATTCAGTACTAGAGTGACCGGTTATAACTTAATTTTGAGTAGTCCGCAGGCTTTAATATTTTGACAACAAACAGCAATCACGAAGCACTAACCATTACACCAGTCAAAATTAGTTCTGCCAGCATTTTTTTGTTGTCAAGCGTAAAGCTAGCGGAATAACTTTAACCGGTTATAACTTAATTTTGAGTAGTTCGCTAACTTTAATATTTTGACAACAAGCAGCAATTACGAAGCACTAACTATTACACCCGACAAAATCATTCCTACCAGCATTTTTCTGTTAAGCGTAAAGTTAGCGGAATAACTTTAACCGGTAATAACTTAATTTTGAGTAGTCCGCTAACTTTAATATTTTGACAACAAACAGCAATCACGAAGCACTAACCATTACACCAGTCAAAATTAGTCCGGCCACCTTTTTTTTTTGTCAAGCGTAAAGTTAGCGGATTAACTGTAACCGGTTCTAATTTAATTTTAAGTAGTCCGCTAACTTTAATATTTTGACAACAAACAGCATTACGAAGCACTAACCATTACACCAGTCAAGATCATTCCTACCAGCATTGTCAAGCGTAAAGTTAGCGGAATAACTTTAACCGGTTATAACTTAATTTTGAGTAGTCCGCTAACTTAAATATTTTGACAACAAACAGCAATCACGAAGCACTAACCATTACACCAGTCAAAATTAGTCCTGTCAGCATTTTTTGTTGTCAAGCGTAAAGTTAGCGGAATAACTTTAACCGGTTATAACTTAATTTTGAGTAGTTCGCTAACTTTAATATTTTGACAACAAACAGCAATCACGAAGCACTAACTATTACACCCGTCAAAATTATTCCTACCAGCATTTTTCTGTTAAGCGTAAAGTTAGCGGAATAACTTTAACCGGTTATAACTTAATTTTGAGTAGTCCGCTAACTTTAATATTTTGACAACAAACAGCAATCACGAAGCACTAACTATTACACCAGTCAAAATCATTCCTACCAGCATTTTTCTGTTAAGCGTAAAGTTAGCGGAATAACTTTAACCGGTTATAACTTAATTTTGAGTAGTCCGCTAACTTTAATATTTTGACAACAAACAGCAATCACGAAGCACTAACTATTACACCAGTCAAAATCATTCCTACCAGCATTTTTCTGTTAAGCGTAAAGTTAGCGGAATAACTTTAACCGGTTATAACTTAATTTTGAGTAGTCCGCTAACTTTAATATTTTGACAACAAACAGCAATCACGAAGCACTAACTATTACACCAGTCAAAATCATTCCTACCAGCATTTTTCTGTTAAGCGTAAAGTTAGCGGAATAACTTTAACCGGTTATAACTTAATTTTGAGTAGTTCGCTAACTTTAATATTTTGACAACAAACAGCAATCACGAAGCACTAACTATTACACCAGTCAAAATCATTCCTACCAGCATTTTTCTGTTAAGCGTAAAGTTAGCGGAATAACTTTAACCGGTTATAACTTAATTTTGAGTAGTCCGCTAACTTTAATATTTTGACAACAAACAGCAATCACGAAGCACTAACCATTACACCAGTCAAAATTAGTCCTGCCAGCATTTTTTATGAAGCGTAAAGTTAGCGGAATATTTTTAACCGTTTATAACTTAATATAGAGTAGTCCGCTAAGTTAATATTTTGGCAGTAAACAGCAGTAATGTAGCACTAATCATTACAACGTTTCAAATTATTCTTGCAACATTTTTTTGCGTTAAGTTAGCGGACTAACTTTAACTGGTTATAACTCCTTTTTGAGTAGTCCGCTGGATTTCATATTTTGGCAGTAAACAGCACTAACCTACCGCCAGTCATTTTACCACCTATAATTATTCCTGCCAACATTGTTCCGCGAACTTCACGCACCTCATATTGCGGACGTGGCCATTTTGCGACGTTTTGTTTTAAAATATACCGTAAATAACTATTTTAATTTCGATCTCTAGGTCCTAGACAGAGTAATAAAACACTGACATTATACACTTACATAAATCAAAAGTTAGTTTGGGCAATATTTTCAGAAAAACGCTTAACATTTTCTTTTTGAATATTATTCGCCTCTAGAAACCCACCGGGTCTTTCTGTGCTCTCAAAATTAACGCTTTCATTAAACCAAGTGGCATATAGCTAGGCTGCTAAAGGTCGCATTTTCATTTTATGATACTTATATAAACCGCTTTTTACACAGTTCTTCCCACTCATGAATAATTTGAAACGGTTTGTAACTTTCTATTTGTAATTATTCCTATGACGGACAAAAGGGCAATAACGAAGGCAAAGCGCTGCTCGTTTGAATAAAAATCCAGCAACAATTAGATAAAACTGGGTCGATCCTGATATAAATACGGAATAAACCGCAGAATCTTGTTAGATCCTATTCACAAAGTAATTAACATCGCTGATTTAATCAGATATGAAGGATATTTGCATGCCAAATAGAGCATGTTTTGTCTCCATCGTTTACATTTATTTTAAGTATCTCACCAAATCGTAGGAGTTTACGAAAATGAGGTTAAAACTAAGTTAGAATGAATCATGAAAAATGTAGAACGATTTTTAATTTTGCTCTCGGCAGATCATAAAGGTTAAATTTGTTTTAAATTGAACGAGATAATAATATTTAGTTAAAAAGAGAAATCTGATGGTTTTAAGAATGGTTTCTGGAGCAAATGGATGTGGTTCACGAGATGCAAGCAATCTAATAAAAGAAACGCTGAGAACAGTTTCTTGTATACAATAAGTTTCAATTACTACATTATTGTATTATTTTCCTTTTCAGATTTCGCAACTTTCACAAAATATTTAACGTTGTTGTGCTAGAATCGTGACAATGCAATCATTCATTGCAGGTTGTTCAAATTGATGTCATCGGGTATCATTACAAAAATTACCGTGAGAATAAAGAGATTGTGTTCATATTTTAACCTCCTTCCGGTAGTTGGCAAAAAAACTTAATACAGGGTAAACATTAAATTCAAAGTATGTCATTCTAAATTTTATTACATAAGTAAAATTCTGTTTCCGGTCATTCAAGTGAAATTATTCAGAAGAAAGTGAACTTGCTCGCCATTAAGTTGAAATATTTATACACGTTTCTTTAATGCTTCTTAATATTCTAGTCCTGAAATATTGTTGGATCTTTTTATATTTTTACTGTTGAGCTTTTTATGCTATTAGAAAGCTTGTAAATACAAGAGGAACGATCTGTGACTTTTTATTCTTAAAAATACCACCAAGTTTGAAAGTCATTATTTTCGTTGTAGAACCATACATGATTATCCCCAGAGCAACCGAAAATTCCATAGTCACGAAATTATTTTCTGATACCTTATAGAATTCTTTTAAAGTTTTGGACCCTAAACTTTCTTTCTTCTCTGTTGTCTTGGCGTTGCATTTTCTTTTATTCACTACGATCGTTGATTTGTTAGTTGGAAAGTTTGGGGTAATATGGTGAAGGCGTCGCCATGGATCAATGTAGTAAGTATAAGACTACGGATCCCAAGGTCCTGGATTCGAATCCCGACACGGCCGACTGCTTGAAAAATGGCAGGTGAGCATTTTTCACAAAAATTACGCCCTCGTTCGGATGAGAGATTAAATGGAGGTCCCGTGTATGAGTGTTGTCACGCACGTTAAAGATCCCTACCTTGCCTGAAACGGCAAGGGTTCGACAAAATTCTAAATTTCCAGGCAACAAAAAACTCGCCTCCTGGCCAATGTAGTACCTTCGGATGGAGCATTGGAAAATCACATGTAAGGTAATTTGGTGAATGAATTAAATGAAATTTGTCACAGTTTCATGATACCACCATACCACTGGAAAATAGTTGATAAAGCAATAAGTAAAATTCTAAAGCAATGATATATCGTCCATGTTTCTTTAACATTTGCTTTTGTAAAAATCAAAAACAAAACGAAGTGATTTTCATTCAATTTTTCTAAATTTTTTGATGGTTAAATATAAAATTACAAGAAGTTATGAGCGTATGTTTACTAAAATGTAAACTGAAGGATTTGTTTGCTGCAGTTACATATACAGAGTGTCCCATGACATGACGGCCATAGGGTATATTGCTAAACCAATTTCAAGTCAAAAATGTCTAAATGAACATAGCCCCAAACTCAATAGTAACTGAGTTACAAGCATTTAATGTTTAAATAAGTTAGCCAAGAGCGAGTCGGGCTCGCACTAATTAGGGGTCTGTACCAATACCACAGTGAGCAATCAATAAACCAAATTAAGCTGTTTTTATTTTTTATTTATATTTAAATGTTATCCAAATTTGACGGTGATAACTAAAAAATGAATATATTGTTCCACATTGCACTGGTACATTAGTAAATACGTTGTATATTACTGTGTTTAAAAATCTTTTTCCCAGCTACTATTACACTGTTAAAAAAAATCTGCAGTTTTCCGATAATCTATGACTTAATAGCTACTATCCCTATTAAAATCACAATTTTAGCTTTGGAAGAGAACAGGGGGCGGTCATTTTTGGCACATTTTTAGCTATATCATAAAGACTACTGGCCCGAAAATTATAAAAAAACTATTTTTAGAAGCCTTTTAGAATCCTCTTTCAAATAATACCTCATACGATATATTTAGTAAAACTTTTTTTTCTTTTGACCGAATGTTAATTCCCGTCATTTTAATTTAAAAATATTTCTTTTCTATTTTTTGACTATCGATATATGTGAGCGCCATAAAGGCCTAGCATTGTGTCCAATTTCAAATTCCTACGTTACATAGTTTTCGAGAAAAACCTCTGTGACAGACGGACGGACACGAGAGTGATCTTATAAAGGTTCCATTATACCTTATAAGGTACGGAACCCTAAAAACAACTTCTGCAGGTACAGGTACCCGCTTTTAAATTTGTTATTATTGAAAAATCACGTGGCTGTGATTTGTGATTTATTGTTTGCTTTTTTTAGACAGAAAACGTAATTTAATTTAATTTGGTCTATTTCATCTTCTATGTTACTTTAAAATTAGATTAAATGCTAAATGTTCATTTTTCCAAGTGAAGAATACGCCTACATGCACTTCCATTATGGATTCTGTAATGGAAACACGCGTGCGGCAGTTGGCAAATATCGTCGACGATATCCCGATCATAGAGTACCTAATACCAATGTTTTTAGTAATGTCTATCGGTTCCTAAGCGAAACATGCAAGTTTCCTAAAGTGCAACACAAGTGCAACAAGTGCTTGCCCAAAAAGAAGCAATACTTGATATGGTTGATGCTCAACCTTCTACTAGTGTCCGAAGAATATCCCAAAGACTCAACGTAAGTTGCATGATAGTATGGACAACTGTTCACAATTTTTGTTGTACCCCTACCACATCTTACCCGTGCAAGCTTTATAATCTGCCAACTACGACTCGTGATTAAGAAATCGAAACCTTTGTCGAGACATACTGTTTAGTGATGAAACTACTTTCGTCCGAAACGGTATCAATAACGCCGGAACTCACATTTCTGGGCACTTGAGGATTCACAGGAAACTAGTGAAACTCATTTCCAAGATACATTTTCAGTGAATGTTTGGTGTTTCACTATTGATGACCATTTCATTGAGCTATTTATAATAAAAAAAACGTTTCACAGCCATTCATTATTTATGTTTCTTGGGAAAAAAGCTTCCAACGTTACTGAATGAAGTTACTCTTAATGTAAGACGACTAATGTGGATGTAACACGATGGCGCACCTCCTTACTTTGACAGACAAATTACCGATTTTCTTAATCAAAATTATCCGAACCGCTGGATCAGAAAAGGTCAACACCTTTTCTGATCCAGCTTGGTCGTCAGCAAGGCCTCCCGATCTAAATTCCCTTGATTATTTCCTTTGGTCTTGTTTATATAGAAAATGCCGAAGGCAGAGAACAACTTATTGTTAGGATTATGGATGCTGCGGAAGGCATTCGTACTGATTCTGAGACTGTTAGGAGAGCCATCTTTCTTTGAGAAGAACGTAGACGTGTATACATAAATTGGATGAATATTTTGAACAATTACTGCAATAAAACAATGAAACAACCTTTTTTACCTGCTGTTTATTGAGATTTTACCACAGCCACCGTAATCTTGAATAATAGTGAGTTTAACACCGGCTCCCTATACATGTAGCTGCAGTTTTTTAAACTGTAAACTCTTGTAACTCAGTTACGATTGAGTTTAGGACATATGTTCGTTTTGACTTAAGATTGCTTCAAAATATGGCCTTCATATCATGTGACGCGCGAGCGTGCGCGCGCCGGAAAGGGCGTGTGTGCGCGTGTGCATATTACACATGTGTGTGTGCATGTGTGAACGCGTGTGTACGCGCGTGCATGCGCGCGTGCAAGCATGCGTGCGTGTCCGTGCGCGTTCGTGCACGTGCACGTGAGCTTGGGCGCATGTGTGGGTTGGGTTAAAGTATAGAACCAACTAAATATCTTTGAAACGAAAAGGCCGATATTTATGAAACTTTGCAAATAATTGCAATGAGATAAAATGCATCTGAGGCGATTTTTTTTGTTAACAATGTACTTCCGCTTTAATCGGAAATACCTCCAAATTTTTTAATTAAAATGGGACACCCTGTATATTTTTGCAGCTTTTGATAGATCTTGTTATTTCAAATTTGTACATACCGGGTTTAATGGAAGTAATCTGTAAAAACGAGACACTAAAGCACTTTAGTACAACCACTTTTAAGTTTTTGCGCATTAAAGTAAAAACCGTTTTGATAAGCAAATTGATGATTACTTTGTACTGCTTAGTAGGTAACTGTTGGCAAACTAACAAGGTAAACTATTAACTTTATTGTAATTTACGGAAATAAATTGTACGATTAAAAATGGTGCATTTAAGTGAAAAAGATTAGAATTGAATTATTCATGCTGATCGGCTTTGGCGGTCGTGTTAGAACTCGTGAAGAAGTGTGTATGTTTAATGATTTGCGTCCTGAAATAAATCCTGTATCACGTTCAACGGTTACTAAAACATTACAACGTTTTAATGCAATTGGAATGGTCAAAAATGTGCCAAAAACACAAATTTCTACCACAGGTTTGACACTAAGCCATAGTATCAGTCGACGTTCTGTAGGGAAGATATTGAAAAGTGAAGAGTATCATCCGTATATGATACAATTGGTTCAAGAATTGTCAGATTGATTTTGACCTACAGCTGGAGTTTTGCGAACAAATGATAGTCATCTATAATGTAGGCGAACATTTTGCGAGTAATGTAGTGTTTTAGGATAAGGCATCTTTTTGTTTAAATCGAACAGTTAATCGCCATAACTCAAGGTACTGGTCAAATGAGAATTCTCACTGGATTCATGAAGCTCATACCCAACATCCACTAAAGTTAAATGTTTGGATGGGAATTACGAAAAATAGACGAATAGACGGAAACGTGAATGGTGACAAGTATTTGGATTTACCGAGTCACCAAATTATTCCTGCACTTCAACAGAATGGGCAGTTACCACAAAATGTTTAGCAATAAGATGGAGCTCCTCCCCACTATGATAGACGGGTTAGGAATTTTTTGGATGCGAATTTTCTAAATCGATGGATTGGACGTAAAGAATCGATAGAGTGGCCCCCGTTCGTTCTTCAGAACTTAGTCTGTTAGTTTTTTTTCTTTGAGGTTACCTGAAATCGCATGTTTAAGTTAGAGGATCAATATCCTTTCAGGAATTGAGACAAAGAATCATCGATGAATGCGAACTAATTCCTGGAGAAGTTTTGGAAAGAGGCTTGCATATTGTCAAGAGGTAATCGGCGGACATTTTGAACATTTGAAATGATTTTGTTTAAATTATTATTATTATTCTCATTCTCATTAATTCAGTAAATGTAAAGTGCTTTAGGGTCTCGTTTTTACAGATTATTTCCATTAACCCCAATATGTACGAATTTAATTTAAAATAACAACATCTATCAAAATCCGCAAAATATACAGGGTGTCCCATTTAAATTAAAAAAGTTGTGTGTATTTCTAATTAACCCCAAAATACATTATTAACAAAAAAAATACATCAGAAGCATTTTGCCTCATTGAACTTATCTGCAAAATTTTATAAATATCGTTTCTTTCGTTTTAAAGATATTTACTTGGTTCCATACTTTATCCCAACCCTGTGTGTGTGTGTGTGTGTGTGTGTGTGTCTATTATATATATATATATATATATATATATATATATATATATATTAATCTTGATGTTTCTGCAGACCTTGTCTGCTTCGGCAATTTTCCGGGTATTATTCCGCATAGCTGGCTGGTTCTGAAGCGAACCGTTTTCAATTTGGCGGCGTTTCAGCAAAATCGCATCCGTCATTTTTATGTTCTGTAGGTTGAGCATTGAATGAAGAATTGCTTCTTTGTTCTACTATATATACTGCTTAAAGGACAAGCTCCGTTGCACTTGCACAAACTAATTTGTCGAGCCTATTACTCGCTGTTTTAATGGTGTTAAAAATATTTGGTGTAAAATTGAACAAAATTGTAGTATTCCTCAAAATACATGTCTCGATATAATTGATTTTATTTATAGTTATCTTTCCTATAATTACAAATACTACAATCAACTCAAAAGAAAGTTCAGTGGGTTCAAATTTAAGTCCTACTATTGCTGAGATTATAATGAACCCGTTACTCAATCAAATTATACCAACTTTCAGTTCTAACCTTCCGGTTATAAAAAAAAGTTTGTAGATGGCATCGTAGCAGCCATTCCAACTGAAGAGGCATTACATGTGATTTTCCAATGCTCCACCCGAAGGTACTACATTGGCCAGGAAGCGAGTTTTTTTTTACCTGGAAAATTTTGAATTTTGCCGAATCCTTGCTGTTCCAAGCAAGGTAGGGATCTTTAACGTGCGTGACAACACTCACACACGGGACCTCCATTTTACCTCTCATCCGAACGAGGGTGTATTTTTGCGAAAAATGCTCGCCTAACATTTTTCAAGCGGACCGTGTCGGGATCCGAATCCGGGACCTAGGGCGTAGTAGTCACACACATACCACTACGCCACGGAACCGCCTCAACTGAAGAGGCAGCCAAAATTGTTAATAAATATTCAAATGCAGGAACAAATACCCCTCAGCAAAATTAAAAGGTCGGGGTAAGAAGCAAAAGCAACGGACTAAGCAGTACATTAATAGGACACCACGAGGAAATTTGTTTCAGAAAACCAAAAGGGAAAAAGAAAACCCAATATACCCGACCAAGCGGTAAAGGTAGAGAAATAGAAAAATGGAACAGGATATAGTAGCAATCAACGAGGTTAGGAATAGCCTAATATATTTAGTAAAGAAATAGTAAAGTTTTCAAACATCAAGAAAAAACTGGTTTCTCGCGAGAACAAACGAAGAAGTAAGAAGTGAGGAAGAAAACCAAAAGCAAAAATCAAAACAATACAATAACCATCAAGCCCCAAAGTACGCTAGAGAACGCGAAGAATGTATAGTATCAAACGAACAACCGAAGATAAGATAGCTAACTAGACCGATGTTAACCCGGCTCGAAACGTAAGATAAACAGTGGAAACCTTTGATAGCTTAAATTATCAGAGGACCATCCGAATCGAGTCAACATACAATAGGTTGTAAATATGCAGTAAAGTAAACCATAGGCAGAAATACGTTGATAAACACAGGTTGCATGTAATGTAAACAATAAATAACTTACCGTAAATGTCCTATAGTGGAATGAAGTTAATTATTATCACTTATGAAATTGTTTAATAGGAATGAAGGGAATTATGGAACACGCCACAACGTTTTAGATTCGTGAAGGATAAACAACATCACCATGCCGGTAGTCGACCGACCGCCTTGCTTGTTTTATCATACGATAGTGAATGTCTTTTATTAATTAAAACTGATACTAGAGTTCGAAATTAAATGATGCTCGGACACTTTCCGACTTCTAGCGATTTTGCTTGTTATTAAACGACCGAAATACATGCAAACTGCAAGAAATAAATTGACAAACTCTTTCAAATTTAATTGAAATAAATGTTGATTAAATAATCGCGGTTCGTAAACAACCGAAAAGTCGAATAAGAAGAAGACAAGATGAAAGATCTAGAAGCACATTTCTACAGGAAGTGAATTGACAAATTTAATCAAGTCGATATAAGGCTATCAGTAAGAAAAGCAGCTAAGGAAAGGGAAAGGAATGTGGAGCAAAGGGAACGAAAAAACCAAACTGAAATCATAAAACACTAAGAAACAGCACAAGATCTGAAACAAAAAGACAAACTGAAAGAAAAGAAAAAACATTACATGTGATTTTCCAATGCTCCACCCGAAGGTACTACATTGGCCAGGAAGGGAGTTTTTTTTTACCTGGAGAATTTTGAATCTTGCCGAACCCTTGCTGTTCCAACACTCACACACGGGACCTCCATTTTACCTCTCATCCGAACGAGGGTGTATTTTTTGTGAAAAATGCTCACCTAACATTTTTCAAGCGGACCGTGTCGGGATTCGAACCCGGGACCTTGGGCGTAGTAGTCACACACATACCACTACGCCACGGAGCCGCCTAAAAAAAAAGAAAAAACAACATAAAATCTGTGCATGTCTACGCTCACGTGCGGGCGTGTGTGTGTCTGTGTGTGTACGAAGATTGTATCGAGAGAGTGTATTGAGAGAGTATGCTGGACTGCTTTAGCCGCCTCTTACGACAGGCAGACCGTTTCATGGCGCTATTCTAATCTGGACCCACACGGGCTTAAGAACGAAGAGAAAAACTAAGGAATAAAGAACACGACCAATAACGCCAGGAAATTATTAGAAAAATAATGTAGGGTCCAAAAACCAAGTTGTAAGGTATGGCAGAGTCAGCACAGAAATTTGGGGACGCGGAGGACTAAGAATGGGGTTTAAGACCAGTCGCCAGTAGGAAAACGAAGCGAGATCCGGAACATTAGGGTTGTCGGGGCGGGAAGGTTTCAACTCCCTGACGTGCCTAATGCCTATGGGGATGCTTCCTTATGTTCTAATTTTCGCCGATCTATACGTTCAGATTCTAATTCAACATGGAACACTTCTTCAAAATTATAAACATCAACTTTGTTTTCTACAAAACTTGCTTTACGTTGTGCAGTAACTATAGTATTGGAATCATTTTTAGTTTCACTTGCAAAATTTTATTGAAGTATCTTTGATGTTAACAGACATTTTTCCCAAATGTTGTTCTGGATTTGGTTGATCCATTTCAGGTTCGGATTCAACATAGCACATTTTCTCATGTTTCTTCAGGTCCTGAATTAACACGGAACTCGTCATTGTGTTCTGATTTTATGCCGTTTACTAGTTTCTTTTTAGATTCAGTAAATTCTACAACTTGTTCGCTGTAAGTGCCATTTTGATCCTTCTGAGTAACATTTCTCATTAAAGAAACATGTTGAATTTTCGGCTTCTGCGGTAATAACTGAAATCTGTTCTAAAGAATCAACAATTTGATGTTCACCATTGTCAGGATTTTGAATACTTTTATTAGGATATGAACTTATCTGTTATCTGTTATCACTTTGTATTGAAGTCGGTCTTCTCAAGTGGCTTTCGTCATCAGCAGCAGCATTAGTGGATTCTTGTTCACAATTGTTGGTATTACGCGTATTAAATGAAGTAATATTATTATTTTCTCGTAAAAAATTATAATTATTACGTAGAATAGAATTTTCGCTGAATGAGTTAAGCTGCTCATCTAAATCGTAACGCTTGTAACACTCTCCTGCTCGAGTCTACTGATTAGTTGAACTACCCAAAGGAGTATTGTGCGAAGATATATTTGCCGGAGAAGAGTATGTTTTGAAAGTAGTAGGACTACCAGGATGAGCTGCAGCAGCGAACGTAGAACTAGCGACCTAAGAATTTTGGTTTCTATTAGAGGGTGTTCGCAAAGTGGTGGCGGGATGGCCTTGGGAACCGGTAGTATTTCTAGGAGGCGAGGTCTACCCAAAAGCGAACTAAGGTTCCACACAATAATTTCTCCTATTAGAGGGGGGCACATAACTATCGACTTGAAGTTTTTGCAGTTCTAACTTCGGACATTTGTCCTCTAATTCTTGCATGGAGCGGACAATATGCAATTGGGTTATATAAAATGGAGCAAGGTTACGAGACACCATGTTCAATTGAACGTCCTAGGGTATAGAACCTTACAGACTGAACATGGAAGTCAACACGTAAAATAGTCAATGATATTTTCCGATGGATCCTGCGTCCTACTAAGATCTCATTAAACAGTCTTCGCTTATAACCAGCTGTTCAAATGACGTAATAATAAATTAGCTAAGGTCTGCCAAGTAAAAACCCGACGACGGTTACTCCGATACTACTGCAAGGCTTTTGACTTAAAGAGGTCGACCTCTGACTCGAATACTTGGGATTTAGACACATTGCGAGCCAGTCGGAGCACTTCAACTCTTTCAAGAAAGTCACGTACAGTAAGCACGTTAGGATCTCCGCTAAATTTCAGATTCTTCTTTACGACAGGTTGCGAACAGGGTTTGCTAAGTGGGTTAGGTACCGTAAGGTTATAACTTTCCAACTGAGAGGTGGTTGACTTATCAAGAGGGTTGATTTCGGAAGGGGTTTGCTCTAAACGATTCGGTAAAGTAAGAAGTTTTATAAGTAATTCATTACGGAAAGTCTTTTGTTCAGGCGATAGACTTACATGAGGAAGTCGATTGATGAGTTTCATTACATGCATGCTTCGTGAGCGAATGGTAGCTACGGGTGAACTATATTTTGAATAATTCTTTTAACTTGGTATCAAATTGTTAATAAATATTCAAATGTGGGAACTGCACGTAACAAATGAAGCATACCTTCATAATTTATTTATTTTGTCATTTTTTGTATGATATTCTGGGCTTGATTTCCTTGTAAACGAGGTGATCATTATACGGTTAAAATATTGATTGGTTATGAAAGATCCCATATTTATAATATATTATGAAACAAAAGACATGCGTCGCAAATTACAACAGGGAAAATAAGTTAATTTTGGTATATAAAACAAATATATTTGCAATTTAAAACCTCAAGAGAACGGTTATGGATCGTCATTTTGTCCGATCAGTAACAGTATACACGGTCAGTTTTAATTTAAATAATATTAAAACAAGAAACTGATTCTCAGTTTATGCATTCTTTTTACAACTAGTGAGACAATATATAAGCAAACGTTTTGTTACTTTTAACTAGCTAGAATGCGGAAATTGGTGGCCCGTAAAATAATCTAGATAATAAACCCTGCATTTGTAGAATTATTAATATTTTCATAGGTCGGGGTTATTAACAAGCTTTAAATTAACATTAATTATTGATCAATTTTTTTCGAGTATTTAAATTTAATTAAAAAGGAAAAGGTTTAGTTTTCACAATCTTAGTGAAGAAGTTTGGGAATTAAATCATAATTCGAGGTTCGTAGCAATTTTGTTTCCTTAAATTGCATTATTAAAACCCAAAAGTCTGTCCAATGTACGGGTTGAAATTCTTGAAAACTATTTAAGCCTTGTATGTGCACTTCGTTTAGATAAAATAATGTAGAAACTTACATAATTTAATAAATCGTTCGGTCATTCTTTACTGGGAATTTTTTTTTAAATATAATAAATCGTAGGAGACTCTGTAACGTAGAAGGTCCATACATGGTTCATGGTTCTGCAATAAAACTCATTAAAAATAGAAGCATTTTACTGAATAATATTGTAATAAGGCGCCACTTAGTCTACACTTGACCAGAATAAAAGAACTGAACGTAAACAACGCATCTGTACATAAAGGATAATTGGTAGCCACCCTGTGGCGTGACATCTTCAGATGGACTTGATTGGCAGTTTACAAGAAGTTACATTTAAAAGCTTTATTAAACTTACAATAGGAGCCTTCTAGATGCTATTTACATAATTCTGATGTACTATTAGAATGCTCTATAACAATATACTTAAGTTCATGGATTTTAGGGAGTTTCAATTCGAGCTTTGATTATAATACTAGTTTTTATTCGAGTATTGACCTATAAAATCATAATACGAAATAAATTAGCGTTAACATCGTATTAAACTAAATAGTTCTACGTGATATAAATTGTTGTAGGATCCATATAAATTAATTCTTAGTTCTTCGATAGTAATTAAGAAGATTAGCACTATAGCTTTAAAGAAGTTAGTATAGTACTCTGTAGCAATTAACTGAAATAAATATCGTGAGTGCTTTAGAGTTATAATATATTTGGGAATAGTTGAAAAGGCCTGTGTAATCAGTTGTTAATAAGGAAATGTGGTTATAGGAAAAATAGTTTTCGTTACATTGTTATCAAGTGTACGGTTGTAGTAAAAAAGAAATCCTAACGAATTTTTTTGCATGTTTATTACTCATAGTCAACAACAGAAAATGGACAGCGAAATTCTTTTCTTTTTGAAGGACTTAAAATTAGGCGTACAGGAATACGCAGAGAAACAGAAACAAAATTCTGTGATATTGGCAGCGAAAGTAACACGAGTTTTGCTAAAAGATTACAGGAAAACGTTGCTAGTCTGGCAGAAAAACTGAACCGGAGCACTGCCAATTTACTGGAAAATTTTACGAAAGATTAAACCAAAACGCAAAAGCGGTTGAATAAAAATTAATTGAAAATTACAGTCAATTGAGAAGTTTATACAAGAAATTACAAAATCGGTGGAAAAGCTGAAAATTTTTTTCGGCAGGTTATAATAGAAATTAGAAACGTGGTTTGTAGATGACTGGCAAGAACTAAAAGCGAGATTTTTAGAAAAACTTTTAAAAAATTCGCGTAAAATGGCAGAAAATGTACTGGAGATGAGGGAAGGATTTATTCTCTAAGAGAACAAGCGTCGAGGCACTAAATTCCGGTGAAACAACAGACACTCAGAATGCAAAAATGTTGGAGAAAGTGAAATTCCTTAGTTATATAATTTTTTAAGATGTTTCCAAATTTTGTCAAATTAAATAATATCAAAAATTTAGTTGATTCTAATTCGTCTCAAATAAATTACTCGAATTGACTGCAATCTTGATTTGCCAGAATTGTAGTTGATTGTGTACCAAGCGTCTTTTTTTTAATTAAATTTCAAAAGGTCATAGACCGGGAAGCGTTGTATTAGTGAAAGCAATTAAATCTATCAGAAACTTGGGGAATGGGTGAAACACTTAATGGGTAGATAAAATACACGCAATACACGTGCACAGGAAATATGTAAATATTTATTCTCTTTAAAATGTAGAAGTATAGTGCAGCTTGTATATAATATAGAAAATTTATGAAATTCCCTTTGAAAATTAACAAAAAAGTTTTTATTAATGGTTTTAATTATGCAGTGCATTTTTCAAACAGATAGAATGAAATGTTGTCATACGTTTTGTATTTAATTGTATTTTAATTTGAAGAATACAGGAGTTCTTGGCTTTGTGTAAATCAACCAGGACTAGTAGCGATGTTGCTGATTCTCTTGTCAAACATAGGAGAGAGTGGGGCAAAACCGAGCTGCTAAACTTTGAACATTCAAGAAAAAATTATTTTTTGATAGTTCTTTATAAAAATCTTTTATAGTGTGCCCTTATGTATTTAGGAAGCAATGTGTTTAGTATATAACACGCATTTACTTTAGTTGTATAAAAAACGTTTTGTCCAAAAGTCTGCAGAATGTCGCTTTTGTCTCATGGGTGGGGTAAAATCGACTGCCATATATATGCTATACAAAAATTGTATTAATACATTTTTTGGGAAAAATCTAAGAAATATCTGAGCATAAACGTATAAAAGTAAACTAAATAATAATTTTTAATAGAATAAACAAAAGTAGGCCTAATAATAAATAGCCAATCTAACGTAAAAGCAAAAATCACAAGCAAAGTAGCATATTCTTCCTTTCAATTGGAGCACGCTTTATTGTCCCAGCCTCGGTAAGAGAGAGACTGTATCCCCCCCCTCTTTGTCTTTTGAGTTTGCATATAAATTATTGTAAATAATGTACGCTTTCGTCTTAATTTTCACACACACCTTCGTCTTGCTGTTTTGTAGTCATTTTCTTCTTCCCTTTACTTACTTTTTTGCATCAAAAGCAAGTTTTCTTTTCAGGCAATTTTTCTTTACTAATAATTTCGTGGCCCTGAATTCTTTTCTGGTTTCTTTTGCTTTTTGTCATTTTCTATCTTCTTGATTTACAATTCTAAATCTGTCTTGTTAGGTGCAGAAGTTGGAATAACAGTTTCTTCTTCCTTTTAGCGTTGTCCTTTTTTTATATATGCCTCACTTCTTTCGATTGAGGCACCAACATCTCGGGAAATCATAAATGTAGACTGCTTTCCTGAAGGTGGACTTGAATACTTTGTTACCTTTCCAGAATCAGGTTTGAATCCAGACACGGTCCGCTTGAAAATGTTGGGCAAGCATTTTTCACAAAAATACACTCTCGTTCGGATGAAAGGTAAAATGGAGGTCCCGTGTGTGAGTCTTGTCACGCACGCTAAAGATCCCTCTCTTGCTTTAAACAGCAAGGGTTCGGCAAAACTCAAAATTTTCCAGGTAAAAAAAGCTCGCTTTCTGGCCAATGCAGTACCTTTGGATGGAGCATTGGAAAAAAATGAAATGTAGTCCCATTCCAGAAGTGGAAGGCAGGAGCTCGGTAGCTACTACTGGTTGAAGTGCAGGTACGGAACTGGAAGGCTGTGACACAGTAGCTGCTTGTGGTTGAAAAGCAGGTACACAAGTAAGGGATTGCAGCTCGGCCGCTGTTTCTAGCCTATCTGTGGTATCGTAAGGTGCATACATGTGTTCTGGAAATATATTCCTATTCAAAGGATATATTCCCTTCTTTTCAATCCCCCTAACTGCTGTTTGCATTAACGTTGCTCCGCTTACACGTAATGGCTTCAGGTCCGCTTACACGTAATGGTTTTTGCTCTACTACTTTGCGATCACTCCGCAAGATATCATTATGCAGCACGGTTATTTTAAAGGAGTCAATTTGACCCGCCGGGTCGATTTTGCTCTCCTCTCCCTTGCCCCGAAAAAGGCTTTATTCTGTTATTAAAGTGGATCCAAATTGTTTCAATATTTTAAAGAATAAAAATGCTAAAAATAGCTCTTTTACATTAATTATACTTGCATTTTGGCATTTTTGTTTTACTATTCTAACATACAAAATTTTCAAGACGATTAAATACGTGAACATTTCATTTTCCAAAATATTTTTATGTTTAGTTATGTAATCAAACGAATTTAAAATAAAGTTACTCTATTTGACGATATGGAGAAGTAAGCCTTTCTGAGTTCTTCTTCGTATGAAACAAAACCTAGTTCATCCGTATTTTTTAAAAACTGAATTGATGCGTAGTGATTAATATGGATGACGTACAAATCTCCCCAGTCACTTGGAAAATTAACGCAATTGCCAATATTTTTCGATTAAACTTCTATTGTAATATTTTCATATAAAATAATTAAAACCCATCTCTTTATTTTCAAGTTTTCTGTAGAGACAATTTATTCTCACTCTACTAAATTAAAATTTGATTACGTATGTTTCATTTCCGCGAGTTCCTGCAAAATTTATCTAAGAGGAAATTTGTATTCTGCTCTTGCTCGTTCTTCATTAGAACTTGAATACAATTTTCACTACATTGAATTTAATTAAAATAAAATAGAAACTTTTATAAAAGTAGTTTTAACGCACTATTACGAGTAAAAGTGACGTTACGTTGCAGATTTCGATTTGCCCAGGAGCGAAAACTCCTTAACAATATTAAGGGTGCACCGGCTAAGTGCACTGGTGCGGAAGTGGATTCCCATGGAAAAATGATAAACATAAAACAATTAAACAAGTGAAATGACCGAAATACAAAAACTACTGTACAAAAACCAAATATCTTGAAAAGCTGTACTGGTTGTCATAAGTAAGGAGTGCCAAACCGTCTAACATCAGCAATCTTTTGGTATTTCCTCTACCTGGAAGACGGTCTATTTCATTTTGGAGTAAATTTAGGTAACGTTATTACGATCAACCCTTCCAATAAACCCCCGGACAAGTAAATAATGTTATAAAACACTTGCCCCGACCCTCTGAGGTGCGATTCTCTGCTGTTGTTCATGTTGTTAGTAGCTGCTTTTGCTGGTGATGCCTAGCTGAACAGTACGATTAGGATAGGGGTAGAAGGGCAGGAACAAATACGAAGCACTCACGACATCACTACACGGTAGACGGTACGGTAATCGTCACTCCACCGAAGTCAGTGCGGTAATTTTCAGGCTAGGCGGCGTTTCTCGCCTTAAACGTCTCTCCACTCTAACCCAGATTGGCGCACTTCCGCTTGCGTTCATGGGAAAATGAACTTCTCACATACAAAGCCTTATATTAGCGCTTACGATCGCAAAGATAAGCGAATGGCATTAAGGCCTGAGTGAACACTAATTATCCAGGATTTTCACAATGACAACGAAAATTGCAGTATACAGCGGGGATTTTTCAACGCCAAATTCTAAAAGAGGGCCCCAAATTTAAATTAATATACCTATACTTGGGAGCTAACACAATGAAGCGTAACAACGTTCGGAATTTAAAAATTGTTTCTGCGATTGAAAATCCCATTATTACTAACCAGACTTTAATCATATTGTGTTATTTTTTACGGATAATGCTTGCTATCTTGGCATTGGTGTGTATACCATTTACGGAATGCTCTACGCCACTCTGGGTTACCTGGTCGTAGTCTTTTCCAAATCCCAAACTTATATGAATGAACTTTCTACCTATTTAGTATATGTGCTGTAGAGTGGGCGGTCCCACTTGCCTCTTCAATTTTCCTAGTAGAAATCTCTGGATTATCAGTTACAGGTAATAAATCAGTATTTGCTGTTTCTTCATGGCATGGTTATTTTACGAGTTTTGCTAGGTCTTTGAATGCACCATATCTTTTAAATTCACTGTCAATTTATGAAAAGTTTTTTTTATGAGATTGGCGCCTTTCTAGATATTTGTGTAAGTACATTTTTCAGCTTTAGATCAATTACACAGATAAAAAAATGTAACACATTAGCATATCGAATTTTTCTCCATATGAAAATGGTGCCTTATTATTATAGGTAAACAAAATATCTTTAAATAAGTTTAAACGAGAAACGAGAAACGGAATATGGACAACAATCAATTATGACAACTTGTCAAAGTTCCAAAGCCATCTATATTTAAAAAAACATCAGAATATGTAGTTTAATAGGGTAATTAATGGCATTGATAATGGCTGCAAAATGTTTAAAACGTTATGCAATCGTCAAGTGTCATGCATCGTTGAATTTGAATTAAAAAATACTGTCGGAATCCGCTTTTCACAATACAGCTCCGTATTAAGAAAAAATAAGGTTGATGATGGTTACACGAATCAAAAGAAACATCGAATGAAAATTCCGACTGTACTATATTAAAAATTGCTATGAAAATGTTTTCTTCTTTTTACTGTAATGTTGATAATAACGCCAGAAAAAAATTAATTAAAAATTCAAAAATTTTACTTTTTTTATTAAATTCGAAAACCAAAAATCTTAAGGATGGTTTCTTAATGGAAAATTGTTGGTACTTTAATTACACAACTTTTCTCCCATTTATTTCACTCGGTATCCATTACCGTTCCCTAGATCCCCATAGTGGCCATCTTTATCTTGGACACGTAAACCGTAAACCGTAAACCGTAAACCGGTAAAAATTGACCGTTACCCTCAATCACGTAATATTTTTGGGAGTTATCCACAAACAAGCTAACTTCATTGGAACACAATTTACAGTACAATCCTTAAACTGTCTAAACGGTTTGTTTTTGCATGGCTAGCCACATTCTATTTCTAATGAATTTTCTTGTGGTCCCTTAACTAATTAAAAACAGCCGTTAATCTAAATCTCCATCAATTTTCTTAATATTTGTGATAAATGGAGTTGGCTTATTATTCAAACAAAGTTGCGTATTGAATTTATAGAGTTGAGTTGGATTCATGTTGCTGGAAATGGAACAAATTTAATAATGTTGTACCAAGTTATCAAAATTTTAATATAGCTAATTGGGTAAACAAAAATCAAAGATAGATAAAACTATAAAAAATCCTAAACTTAAAAAAAAAGCAAAATTCGAATTTGCGGTAAATTGTCGTAGAACTCATGATAGTCCGAAGGAATTGTAGTTTTTAAATTCTGAAGGTCATTATATTTTCTACTTGTTATGGGCAACCTAGTTTGTTGTAAATTTGGTAATAATTGATATTCTTTTGCTTCCATTGGTTCTCGACGTTGAGGCGTCATCTGCCAATCATCTTTAAAATTTATTTTATAAGAAACGTTACCATTTTTTGCCGACTATTGTAGTACTCTGATATCATTAACTTCCAAGACGAATGGATTTAAAGAATTTAACATCTGCAAATGATTTAAAGGTGGAATGTGTAAGATACTCTACACAGTAAGGTCTTGAATTTTTACGAGCACGTAGGCAGATATCTACATAATCTGCTGGCACATTGACGGTCGTATTTCAAAGTACTTTCTCGTTGGAGGCGTGCATTGAGTCCACCTCCATCTGTGTGTACCCAACTTTTGTATAGTTACATTATTCACGATCGCCAGATTCCGCAATGCATTTGAAATAGTAACATTTCTATTTTGTGCGGCACATCCATCACTGTAAATAATGATTTTGGTATTTAGGTTGTCCTTGTCAATCTGAGGAAGAACTTTTTCTACAATTAGTTTCACAACAGACGAAAATTCTTCAGTAGAAACACCACCTTTAGCGTCATTTCAAAGGTAGCAGTAACCATCTTTAGTTTTAAGGTTAAAAGCACAAAAATTGTGAACGTTTAATTTTGATTTATAATACAGTGATCAAATGTTAGATTTTGGTGCAGACAGTAATGCCTGTACATCAACTGCTAAAACAATATCATGTTCACTATTTTTATCGATGCTTTTTTCAGAACGACTATCTTCTTTTCTTGCTAGATGAAGTCTATGGTCATTGTCATTTATAAACCCTAGTTTATGTGACATGCAAAGTGCACACTCGTCTTTTTTCGGGTGAAAAAGACCTATATTTTCTGCGTCTGAAGTATTATAAAATTTTGCAACTGAAACCACCGGAACATTTTTTATAGAACTCCAAACAGAAACATAATGATCGTATAAAGCTTTTTTTGATGCCCATTCCGGTAAAAGATATTGCTTTGATGATTCTTTGCGGCAATAATGAGACTCCATTTTTGGTAATGATTCTAAAAAAATCTTTTAAACTTTGCACGTGATTCTCAAAAAGATGCTTCCGACGTTTTCTTCTGGACACTATTTCACTAACTGTAAAATTTTTCCTTGAATCGTTTTTCCAGAGCCATACCGCAGTCTTTTCAGTATTCAATGTGTTTAAAAACATCGTTTTACACACACGCTACAATTTTTCATTTACTTTTAGATGGTATAACATAGTTTGCGATCTTTTTGAAGTAGCCCGATTCTTTCTGTCTCTTGGTCTAACTGTTGGCTGTATTTTAACAAAATTGTCAATGTACACTTTTTTGCTCCCCAGTTCATCAACCAGAAAGCATCAAATACCTTTTTCTTGTCATTGTCGGTTATTTCTGAACATTTAATTACGCTTCACTTTCCCTTTTTGTTTGCTGCTGTACATCTACAACGCGGTTTCATTTTTCTTGAGTCTTTTCTATTATTCCACTTTCCACCTTGTTTTTTTGCCGAAGCATTGTTTTCCCCTTTCTCTGTTAAAAACATTCTGTCTATCAGTCCATGTAGAATTATCTACTTGAGACCTCTTTTGCTTTTTTCTTTTACTGCTTCTTAATTCAATAGACGAGTTTTCTGAATCAGAATGCACTGCATACGGTACTAATCCATTATAATTATTGGCGCTGTCGCTACCATCACTTATACAATGATCAAAATCAGGACTTTTTGAATTACTTAAAAGTTCAACATTATGATGAAAGATTTCGAAGTTAACATTATCGAGGTCAACGAGAATATGTTGTGAGTTTTCGTTTGCTTAACAACGAACTCGAACTGTTGAATTTTCCTGTAAATCTTCTACTCTTATTGCATGTTCTAGTGTACTGAGTGTTTCTGAATATTTTCTTGGGTTGTCTCATAATAATTATTTTGCGGTGAGCAGTCATAGCTGGTCTCATCTAGATCATCCATAAATATTATCGGCATATTAGCAATTTCGTTTAAATCAACATCTTTAGGCGTACTTTGGGCTAATAATGCTAAATCAACAATTTTCTTGGCCCTCGACATGCTGTAAAAAAATGTAAATTATAAAATCTACTTAATACAGATAAATTTATACGCATAATTTTATTATTACAAATGGATTGAGCAAAAGTTAATTAAATCACGATAGGGTTCCCTAAAAATTAGGAATAGGTATAGGGTAATTGCCGGACGTGTTAAAACGTATATGAATACTTTCTAAGGTAAAGCAGACAACTCCATCCCACAGAACCAATGTATAAAATAACCTTCGTGTAAATAAGCTAACTCATCGACTACAACGCAATGTAAATTTTAGGCAATTCACAATCTGTTTTAAACATAAACATTGTAAAAACGATAAATCCAACTTACCTTACAAATACTTCTTTTAGTTTCTGTGCAACAACTACACTTTGTTATATTTTATTACGAAATATTTACGAGCTGGAGTTGGCGCTAATTTCAAATTGCGTAGTCTATGGACGGAGTTGGCTTGTTTTTGTGTGATGTTTTTACACTACTATGCAACGGTTTGGGAGGTAGATCGTTTGCTCAAATATGCGCATGGAAACAAGGCATTTGATACAATAAAAATCTCATTTTAGGTTAAAAGTGGAGTTGGGTTTTTTGAGGATTAAGCCGTCGTTATGTGTATTTGGAAGTTCTTACAGTAACTCTTGAAAGGCTACGGTGTGAAATTCATTTTGCGATGTAGTGGCGTTCAATTCATATACCTTGGTGTTGTTATTTTTGGGTTAGTTTAGTTCAACAGTCTACTCACGACCAGATTCTTGCTTTCTTTTAGGGTAAAATCCGTTATCTCGGGAATACATTGATTCTTGGCTTATTCCACTATAAGATCTCTATTCTTTTTATTATTAAAGGTTGGATTTAATCTTGTCTTTAAGAAATGCCAATCTCTTGTGACCCTTGAGGGGAAATTTAATATCAAATCTCCCTCCACCCCTCCCTCTGCCATATTTTTAGTTTTTTTAATTTATTTAAAGCTCTTTATACGCAGATGTTTGTAGTCCAAAATGCAATTTATAGAAAAGGCGAAATTTATTGTAAACAGTTCTCGTAATATTTTAGAGGTCATTTACACACATATTACTTCCTTGTTATTACAGAATTAATTTATTTCTCTTTTGGCTATACATAGTTGGTTGTATAACCTAAATCAATTTTGTATAGATTTAATTAAAGCTGACCCCGTGTTCATAGACTAGCAAGTTCGAGAAAGGACATTTTATAGCTTTTCCCAAATTTAAATTGGAAACACACCTTTGGTATTAAATTAAGATCAACTAAATACGTGTTATATAATTATTCAAACATTTCTCTTGATTCACATATATTGATGTAGACTTTTAATAAACATTATCCAATCTGGTTTGGATGGATGTGCTTGATATCAATTATCGAGTACTTCCAGTTGCAGAGGCAATAAAGAATGTTAATGTTTTACATAAACATTTCAGCATGTGTTTTACTGTATTTAATTATGCTCGCTTTTTACACTACTGACCTATATTCAGCACCTTGCGGACCTTGTATATAGGTGAGTAAACGGTACGCTAAAGCAGGTTCATCAACAAAACTCTTGGTATGGTATTTAATACGGACATGATTGGGTCTTCTTGATCAATAAAATGTTCACGTAGCTTTCTTCGGGATACACGACAGACGTTTCCGTTATTGTTCTGTGCTACCGGCTATCGATGCAATAAAATTAACCGGCTGCATCTTAATGATTGTATTTTATTCTCGTTGTATTGGATTTATACGTTGTGCAGCGATTTGTAGAAGATTTACTGTTTTAAAGTGCCAACTATAGAATATCCGGCGTGGTTTTATTTTACATTTCTTGTTGTCGTTCCCTCTGTGCTAGAATTTTTTTCTTGAAAATGCAAATGTGGATCGTAGATCACAAATAGAGCATCCCCGAGTTGCTTTGTTTGTTCGACTAGTTTTCATTAAGAGTTTGATCTTTAATTCGAAAGTGTACAAATGCTAAAAGCTGACTTAGAAACTATATTTTTCAATTGACATCGATTGCTTAGCAAGATTTGCCTCTTTTGGGATTATCTCGAATTGTCTAACATTTAGAGGAGGGTGTCGTACTTAGGGACAAAATTCGGTTTTAATTTTTTAAATTTTGTTATATGGTTTTATTTGTTAATTTCGCTATACATATTAGTTCTTTAACATCTTAGCTGAACGGTAGTAGTAAAGGGTGAAATCTTGCATAAGAATAATCACTTACTTTAATTCCATTTTCGCTGCTGGACTGTAGTTTGCTTTAACTGTATAGCGATACCGAATACTATTGTACTTACACTTAAAACTCACGAATAGCGATAAAGTTAATAATAGTTTCGTGTCCCATCATGACAACAACAATCCCTTTTTTCTGTGATACTTTTAAGTCTGCATGATTTAGGAAGGGTTCAATTCGAAGTAAGGAAGGAAGTACCTTTTACCCAAACATCCCGCCCACCAAAACAAACCCAAATTTATTTTAAACAACGAGAACGGAAAAACGGTAAATACGCAACTGAAACGAAAAAATATAGGCAACTATAGTAAATTGCTTATATACCTTAATGCTATGAGCTTATGGTACAAGTATACAAACAAACGTAAGCTAAAAACTCTGTTATATAAATAAAAATTACTGCTCTGTGGGCAAAGGGCAGAGTTTCCTCACGGGTCTTTTAAAGGTGCAGTGTGCTGTCTTAACCGTAACAATGCGCGTGGCGTTGTCCTTGTCAGCATGCAGTTGGATAATCCTACCCAACCTTTAACAATGAGGTGAAGCATTATCATTTTTAACTAAAATCAAAGTATTAAGTTTTAGTGATTGATCTAAGCAGAAACATTTGGACTTTTGTTGAAATGTATGTAAATTAATTATTAACCAATTTAATTTACTAACACAAGTATGTTGTTTGGTACATACAATTGCAACTTATTATAAAAAAATGTTCCTTACCTTATTTTAAATTTTCAGAACTAAATTTCTTTTTTCATGCATACTTTACCTGACTTTGTTTATTCCCAAGCTTGTAAGGTTTGTTTGGCCAAAAAATCTTTGACAGATAATCTATTAAAAAAGTCCGAGTATTTCGAACTCCGAACACAAACTTTTCTGGTAAAAATCCTTTACACAAAATTATTAGGACTATCTTAAACTATTTCAAACTAAATGACAAAATTCAAATATCAGTTACAAAAAAAATTTATACTTGCAAAAATCAATGAAACATTTCTTTATTCAACTCGCAATTAAATATCTTTCTATTTTAAATTGATGTCCAAATCAGTTTACAAAATTTTCCATATTTAAAATCCTCGTTTCAAACAGCAGTTACCAAAGTACATTTTTGGGTAAACCTTTCTTTCGATTGTTTAATAAAATTTGTAAAATAGCATTATATTGAAGAATTTTCGTTCTTCATTGTAATTTAATATTTTCCATTTTCTATGGAAATTACATTTAAAACATCACTTCTATATTCACTGTAACACTGTAATTATTAAATTTCAGTAATCTTACTGTGTATTTCAAATATTATCTTCGCAAAGCAACAGCCCGCGACTTAAATCAAAATAACATTTTAAGACCGAATTTAAGAATCAAATGAACCCCTTTTTTAATAAACGCTTCCTTATATATACTATTTTATCTATTTCCAGAATGTAGTAGAATAGTATGGAACATTATGATGCAAGGTGTGCCAGAAAAACTCATTAGCGCCTAAAATATTTTCAACTTATTAGTGACGCGCGCTGCCTTGTCTTTGTTTAACACCCAAGATCATTGCGTCCCATCGCTTCTCTCCAACAGTGAATACGAAAGGTAATAAATAATTTTTATCAGTTATTTCAGGGATTTTACGGGTTTTTTCTTGGAATAAATATTTCATTTATTAAATAGATATTTACGTAGTTCCTAATATTCTAGAAAATTCTTTATTTAAAATAAATTTCTGTAATTCACTTGATAATTAATTTAAACTTTAATTGCTTTTTAATGTAAAAGGGTTGCATTTTATAGAAATATTAGTTTTTGCGGCAAAACGTGTTTTAGTACACACAATTAATATTAAAATTGGGGTTTTGAATACACGTTAATTGTCGTTTTATCCTAAATACGTAAAGTTAGTACTATTTTATGCTATTTACAGCAAATAAAAAGCATTTTTATCAAAAATGTACTGCTAATTAATAAGTGAAAATAAATAGCTTTGTATTTATCTTAAAATGATCGATTTGCGTTCACATTGAATGCGTTTTTAGGGTATCTAAAATTATTTTCACATTGCTATTTATTTACAATACGCTTATAACATACAGGGTGATATTTATACACGCGCAATTGCATTTTTTGCTTGTCAACATGAATTTACGGAAATTTCTACTATTCCGGATTTTTTTTATATTTTGGTGGGATTTATTTGCATTATTTGGGTTTCAATGACTTCTCGTGACCCCTTATCACGTCAATACAAGTTTCGGAAACGCGCGATGTAAATAAACGCATTTCAATTTACGTCCGCATAGAAATTTTGTCTACGTGTTTTTTTAACATGAAGTAAATTCAAAACCCAAAACATTTTCTTGACAAATATAAAGCCATAAGATTGTCTACGTGAGAAGTCGATTTAAAATTCCCTACAACACAAAACAGACGGGCAAAAGTACACCATATAGAACTTGAATACTGCGTGACCACAGCATTGTTTCGCCGGGCTATTATCAAATTCATACCTAAGAAAGTCCAGAGTATTGAAAATATCCTATCGCGTGCCTTAAACTTTGTCCGAAGGACGCCGATAACCAATAGGTGTCAGATGGAGGCGTTACTTTATATATCACTCAAATTTGATAAACAAGTAGTCTTCCTTCAACCTGAGCACGCTTCACATCAGTCCAAATAAAAAATTTACGTAAGAATGAACATAGAAAAATTAAATAATTATATTTCGTGAAAGTCGTGATAGAAAAATTCTGAAATTAATAGTGAAAAATATAAGAGAGAAGTTTTGCCGTTAACTGGATAACGTGAAAGCTTATTAATTAAACATAATTTTAATATTTATAATTTAGGGCTCTGGGAAACTGTAGGTGAAACGCTAGTTGGTACATAAATCAAAATTTGCAAATAAATCCGAATTTAAATCGATCTAAAATTGCATAAAAATATTGGTTTGCATCTACGCATAGGGAGCACAAAGCGGAGGATTGTTGTATACATTGAATGGGGTTTGGCCAAGCGGTAGTATAAAATCAACAAGTGAACTCAACTGAGGGCAATCCAGGGGTACTGGTCAACAGCACGCAGTAGCAGCAGAACAGAAAGACACGCAAGGAAAACTACAGGTCAGAACATTATCCAAATAGCATAAAGCATTATTTTCTTTTTTATTGTACATTTACTATATTTTTTATTATACCAAAATATTTATGTAAAGAGTCATCAAAAATATTTTTATACGTGAAAATTTACGTAAAAAGGGGAAGAGTCATAAACGTTCAAGGGTGTTTCAAATAGTGTACGGTGTCATTTTTGCTGGCTTTAAACTAACTAAAGGGAGCTATAGTTTTGGGGATAAACAAATTGATATTATTATTGTTTGATTTAAGGGTTTGTTTTGTCGAATAGTGAATCATACTAAGCTGTAAAGTGTATATATTTTTTCTTTGTCATTATACAAATCTTGGTCAATTTCGTTTGTCTCATTCAAGTAGTAAAGTATTAAAAAAAAAGAGGGGTAAATTCTTTGTTTTCGTAACGTTGTGCACTCTGTGTGAATTAGACTGAGCTGGTCGCGGCATATTCAAATTTTAGGTTGTTTATAGAGACACAGAGCGGTGGCGGGCAGTAGGAAACTGAACGTTAATTACATTGGCGTGCAGCGTTATCATAGCAATATTATATATATATATATATATATATATATATATAGACACACACACACACACACACACACACACACACACACACACACACACACACACACACACACACACACACACACACACACACACACACACACACACACATTGCTGTGATATTTTCAAACTAGCTCAGGGTTCACATGAATCTCAAGAATAAGTTGTTTATCTACAAAAGCTCTATTTACAAATTGTTAATCAATCAAATCCACCAATACAAGCAGGATTCTCTTAGTACAACATAATTCCCTTCCAATGAAATAAGCTGCAAACAGTAATGTCACCCTGTATGATTCTATAATCTAGGTACTACTATAAACTAACCATTCGTTCTTTAGTTCTTAAACCTAACAAAAAAAGAAACACTTATTAAGGTGAATGCAATCTCCTACTAAAGAAAATTTTTAAGAAACAAGCACGCCAGTTATTTACTTTTATGAACCCAAAAATTATAATTGTATTATTCTTGCAACCACCTTTTGTATGACTTATCTTGTTATTACTTTAAATTGCCTTCTTGGTCTATTTCACCAGCAAGTTCCTCGACACTATGAGTATAAAGTTCTGGTTTTCTTTGATCAACTGAACACCAACTAAAATTATTTCTAAAACAGGAACGAAGAGCCCATTCTGGGACGTCTAGAGAGAACACTTGCACTTTCTCAGACTATTAACAGGTAAGCGACTGATTAATCAACACAACCCTACTTTCTAATATTAAAGTTGTCCAATTTGAATGCAGATTGGTCTACTATGACTACTTGCGATCTTATTGCAGCATTTCATGACTGATAATGATCCTGATTTATAAACTGAACTACTTTGGTCGTAAATTTTATAGAATTGACACGGGAATATCAATTTCAAGCTCCGCTTCCTAGATCCCTAATACATGAAACTTGAATAATTAAGTGAACATCAGCAGTTTCTACTTACCACTATGTGGGTTAACTACAACGTATCTTTATTTATTTTAAATTCAGCAGCACTACTAAGATATTATTTTAGCAATCCTACGACTAACCTACAAAAATCCAATTAGCACATCTAGCTTGTTGATGGGATTCATATCCATGTAATAGATTTCGATTAATATTCGCCAAGCACGAGGCGAGTACCCATCTCCTTTTACTAACAGATGAGAACCCAAAAATCACCAGCTTCCCAACTTTTTTAAATTGAGTCTTATTGACAGTATTTACATAGCGAGTGCTCACCCGACAACCTACTACAAATAACTTTCAATAATTTAGATATCACTGTGATGCAATAACATTATAGAAATACCAAAATCCTAGACCAAAATAATTGATTCTAATTGTTTGCGCCAATACAATTTCTCCACTATATATATATATATATATATATATATATATATATATATATATTGCTATGATAATAGGGTTATTTAAGAGTATATAAGGTCACAAGGGAGGTGTACTTCATGTGAACATCATAAAAATCAATCATAAAATGTACTTAGTTCGCTCATTATGTAAAAGCAAATACAAAATCACCCTGATAAAATTAAGAACAAGCTACAGTTAATAAAAGGAAGCTCATTCTGTAATAACTTAACAACATTTGGTAAAATAAATAATTGCGGACGCAACCCAATCCATTTAAAAACATCTAAAACATTCTTAAACTCAAAATAAATACAATACAATACAATATTTAAAGGAAAATAAAAGTGAAATGAAATCTCTTTCAAACTCAACGCATTTGCGTAAGAAATAGAAGGCAATAAAACCCATATAATTTGTACCAGTTTGTAATAAACAAAGTTTTGAAAAACAAACACTTCATAACGCAAGATGGAATAGATATTGAAGCAAAAGCGTACGTTATAGTTGAAATGTAGAAATTGTCACATTTAACAAATCCCAATTTAAGTAAACAAGGTATGGAGACTAAACATTACGCCTACGTGTCAATTAAAAGGTACAAAATACCACTTGGTGATAAAATCCATAATACAAAGCTTTTGTCTACGTCTAAAGAGTATGCAATACCGAATAAAACCCAACAGATTGCAGATAGCGCATAAAAGTGAAACGCCTTGTCCATGGTCTAATAACAAAAGGAGGGAACATATTGTCTATAAAACGAACCTGAAGACATAAAGGAGGGGCATTCCATAAACGACGGGTGGACTGTAATAGTCGAGCCAATTGTATTACGTAAAACTGAAATTGAGTGAAAGTAGAAGTGCTATAAAATAAAATAATTGAAATTAAAGAATTTCAAGTGAAGCAAACAGTAAAAGTGCGCGTTGAAATACGTAAAACTCTGCCGTTGGTACAAAACGTAAGTCTAGATTTAACTAAAATAAGTAAAATCTTTACAACTTATTAATTTAGGGTTCTAAGAAATAAGCCAGAAAGCATCCAAGTAATCATCTAAGTAGTCGTTTAAGAAATCTCTAAGAAATCTTTAAGAAATCTAAGAAATCAACTAAATTAAACTGAACTAAGACTAAAATACGACGTTAAGACATTAAAAATTGAAATAAACAAATGACCTGTTACCTACTTAACACTAGCGGACCTTCTAAGAAGATGCTGCACCCAGTGCTAAATGAGGAAGTTGGTTGACGGAAACCAATGCGTTTCCAATTAAATATTAATGAATAATTTTGCCTGGCATAGGGAAAGTAATGCGAGCATAGGGAACGAAAATCAATATAAATTGTTGGTTATTTTGCAAAAAGAAAAGCTCGTGACCGGTTTCACTGTTCTTGCAGATCATCAGACGGACGCATATTTTTTTGCGAACGGACTTTTCTTTTTGCAAAATAACCAACAATTTATATTGATTTTCGTTCCCTATGCTCGTATTACTATATTTAAAAGGACGTAGAGTTGTAAATTGTACATTTTCTTAGCTTATTATACAAATTTTGGTGAATCAAGCTTGTGTTATTCAGGTATATGGAGCGTTAGAGGGGAGTGGGTAAAAATTCTTGTTATCATATCGTCGTTCACTCTGTGCGTGGCATCACTGACCTAGACCGAGTCATAAATTTAACTGTGTGAATGTGTAAAATATTTTATAGGCACATAGAGATGGCGATCAGCAGGCAATTGGTCCTTATACATCAAACGAGCAGCGATATCGTAGGTATATACATAACGTATTTTTCAGAAATTGCTGGAGATTTGTTGAAATTGCTTGAATCATCTGTTTTTTTATCGGTTCTTTAAATACACCACGGTAACTGCCAATAAATTACTTATTCGTTTAACGACTTTTCTCTTTTAATTCTTGATTTTTCGTTTACAGTAAATATCGTACATATTAGGTAAAAATACATAGTAAATTAATCTGGTTTATAGTTTTATTTGACGCCGAAGGTCCAGATCGTAGTCTAGTAATTTAGTATTTTATCTAAATAGGAAAAGAACATTTTTAAATATGAATCGATGCATATCTAGATCTCGCTGCCTTTCCAAAGATTTTTCACGTACAATATATTTTTATTTTAGTCGTATAAAAATTTTATTTTTCAAAAGTAACTTTTTCTGTTAGAAAAGAGGAATTAATGAACCTTGATTTGACAAAAAAGGTGTTTTGGAAATGTTTTCCACCTCATAGTAATGTACTACTTGACTTTGTTACGTTCATTTTCGGCGGTATTTGGTTATTTAATTTACATCGATCCTGTTTTTACTCTTTCATATGCAGGCAACATCCTGTTTACAATAAGTACGCTTTCTACAAATTTTCATTTTAAACTTATTTATTTCGAAACATAAAGTTTATACTAAAATTAAATAGTCAACACCTTGTTTTAGGTATCCGTTAGCTTGTTATACATTACGATCGCGTATAATTGATTCTTATCTGATTTCCATCTAAAGACTTGTTGAAATGAGGTATTGAAGTATCCGATAAGACGGTGTTTTTAAGTTTCCTAATCACGTTTCGATAACAACAATAGTACTTGGAGCTCTGGTTCTTTAGTTAAACAAATTAATATTCACTTTCTCTTTCTTATACTCGACGAAAACAGTCGTTATATTTTTGTTGATTCCGTTTTCTTCGTGGGAATTTCGCGCACGCAATACAGCGTGGTATGTAATGATGGTTTTACAAACCTATACCTTTCAGCGATAATAAATTACTTCACCTATAGCTATTCTAGCTTCTTCCGGTGAATACGACTATCTGCTACCTTGGACCTAATTCATGAGGCGATTGCCGCTCTTTTTTATATGGCTCAAATTGCGTGGTCCTAGGCCCTGCTTCCCCGCTGCGGCCCTAATGAGGGTGTGATAGGTTCAACATATTCGACACGTGGGTGAGTGTTTATCCACTATTTCTTTGTATGGGCTGTATGAACGGGTTGAACCAGTATATTTCAGTTTTGTTGGATGATTACACCTTGTGGTTTTAAAATGATTATCATTTGTACGTGGGATGACACTGATTATTGATATTGTAGTTATTGTAACGATTTTATATGTTTAATTTTAGATTGAAGATGACGATTTAGAGCTGTTGTTGTTAGGGTTGTTATTTTTTTTTTCCTTTTTTTTTCGTTAATTAATATGGCGGTAGGTACATAGGTAGGTACATAGAATAAAAAAAAATCAATTCTTAACATGGCGAGCTGTCGTTTATAGAAACGACAGCTCGCCATGTTAAGAATTGATTTTTTTGGTTCTTCTGATAGATGCATATTATGATTATTAATTATTTTTTTCATTTGTATTTGGTACTACTGTTCTTGAGTCACTTTTTTTTAATTAGAGTTCTTTTGGTTTTGTTGTTGAGTGATGAATGAGTGCGTGTATTTTTATTTCAGGCCTTCCGTTATTTTTGTAGGTATAATACCCTGCCCGCTCACCGATTGAGCCTGGTCCTTCTTTCTTTGTTTTTTCTCTCCTATTGTGACTGAAGTTTTGTCTGTTCCTACTCCGTTGTCTATCAGTGATGAAGTCTTACTTGATTCTACTCCTTTATCGGACGTTGATGAAACGTTACCTATTCTTACTCATTTTTCTCATGCGGACAAAATGCTATTTGCTTCTTTTTTTTAACTAAAGTTGGTGAAATCCTAGCTGATGTCCTGTTGTCTAATGTTGACGAAGGTCAACTTGATTCTGCTTTCTTACCTATTGTGGATTAAGTTCTTCCTGATGCTATTTGTTCTTGTAACATTGATGAACTTCTACCTGATTCTGTTCCTTTATATAAATTGGTTGAAGTGTTATCGGATTCTGCTCCTTTTCCTAAGGTTGATATTCCTACGCTAATGCTGTTCTCTTTCCTAACTGTAATACTGCTAGTGGATTAACTACCATCGATAAAATTTTAGCTGTTTCTGTCCCTTTATCTAACGTAACTGAAGTGTGCTCTGCTTGTGTTTCTTTTCGTAATGTTAATTATCGTACAGCCAATACTTTTTCTTTTTCTACCGTTGGTTTTCTTACCACCAATTCTACAAACAAACAACTTCCCTTTAACACGCGTTTTGAGTTTTCTAAACTACCCTTGTCACCTTCTGTATCGTGTGCTACAACTACTACACCCCCTGCTGTCCTTGTTTTGCAGAAAGATGCCCAAAAGAGACAGACATTAGTCTATGCTCCTTCCGAACCGGAAGAGGTATGTCGACGAAGTCCTAATGTCCTTGATCTTGTTTCATTTTCCTTTTGGCGGTGCAAACGTCTGAAGCCCAATACCTATTCTTCGCGCCCTAAATTCTTATGCCGATTTTGCTTTCCTTAGGTTTTGATTTCTGGACTTTAGGTTTTCTTTTTATTTACTTCCCTGTTTGCTGGGTTTTCTTTCTTTTTCTTGGCACCCGTGTGGGGTCCGGGATTAGAATTGTCCCACGGTACGACCGTCCTGTCGAAAGAGGTGACTACAGCGGTCCAACACATACACACACACACACACACACCACACACACACGCGCACACACACACTTTATACACGTCCAATCCATACCCACACGCTTTACACACACACGCACACGCACACACATATTTCATAACACATAATTCTACTCGGTTCTCCTTTCTTTCGTTTTCTCCTTGTACTCCTTCCACCCGTGTGGGTCCGGGTGCGATTTTTAGGGTTTTTTGTGGTTCTTGTATTTGTTGCTTGGTGTTATTCTTTTTGGTTTTTTCTTTTTTCTTCGTTCCTTTCGTTACACATTCCTCTCCTTTTTCCTTTAGCTGGTCTGCTTTGCTGTCGGTTCCTATACCGATTGTGTTTCGTCCATCCACTCCTGTGGTAAGTGCTTCCTAGTCCGTTCTTCTTTTTCTCGGAAACCACGACTCAGTCGACTTGTGGACTAGTTAGCATTTCTTTTCTTTAGTTCTTCGGTTGTTGCGAGTCCAGGTTACCACAGTTTGTAGTACATCGTTTCTTTTACCAGCGCTCTTTTTCTCGTTCTCCTTTGTTGTTCCTTTACATACTTGAGACTTGATCCGTGGATACTGTTTTGGTTTGTACTGTTGGTTTTCTTCCTCGTTCCTTTTCTTACTTTGGTTTTTCGCGAGAAACCAATTTTTTCTCTTGAGGTTGAAGACTCTACTGTTTCTTCTGAGAAACATCCGTCCTTTGACTACTCTGCAGTGTTGATGCCGTTTCATCTTAGTCCTCGTTCATGGTTTATTACCAGTTTTCTGTTCAATTTTTATGTTTTGTTTGGTTTGTCCAGTACTTTGGTTCTTCGAGTCGGATGAGTTCTTTTTTTTGGGTGTCTCTTTTTTTTGTTTCTTTTGTTTTCGTAACCAATTTTCTTTTAGTTATAAGCGAATTTTTGTTTGTTTGGATTTTTCGTTTGGTATTGCCCACTCCCGCACTTTTGCTTTCCTACCCCGACCTTTTAATTTTGCTGGGGGGGGGGATTTCCTAAGTTTATTTTTGCGGTATTTGGTTATTTCATTTACAGCGATACCGTTTTTAGTCTTTTATACGCCGGCAACACCCTGTTTACAATAAGTACGTTTTCTACAAATTTTCATTTTAAACTTATTTATTTCGAAATGTGAAGTTTGTACTAAAATTAAATAGTCAATACCTTGTTTTAGGTATCCGTTAACTTGTTATACATTACGACCGCGTATAACTGATTCTTAGGTGATTTCCATCTAAAGACTCGTTGAAATGAGGTATTGAAGTATCCGATAAAACCGTGTTTTCAAGTTTCCTAATCACTTTTCGATAACAACAATAGTACTTGGAGCTCTGGTTATTTAGTTAAACAAATTAATATTCACTTTCTCTTCCTTATACTCGACGAAAACAGTTGTTATATGTTTGTTGATTGCATTTTCTTCGTGGGAATTTCGTGCACGCAATACAGCGTGGTAAATAATGATAGTTTTACAAACCTATACGTTTCGGCGATAATAAATTAATTCACCTATAACCATTCTAGCTTCTTCCGGTGGATAGGACTACCTGCTACCTTGGACCCCATTGATGAGGCGATTTTCATTTGTTTTTGGTACTACTGTTCTTTTGTAACATGTTTTTTAATGAGGTTTTTTTTTGTTTTGTTGTTGAGTGATGAATAAGTGCGTGTATTTTTATTTCAGGCCTTTCGTTATTTTTGTATGTATAATACCCCGCCCACTCACCGATTGAGCCCGGTCTTTCTTTCGTTGTTTTTTTCTTTTGCTTTGTTTTTAGACTGCGTCGCTGTACGTAGCAACTTATAATAATAGTAGAGCTAATAATAACAACATTGATAATAATGCCATAGCGTTTATTTTATTTAACCAACTATTGAAAATAATCTATAAAGAGTAGAACAAATCGTCATCTATTTCATGTGCGCCTAGATGTCATTCTTGGTGTTCATACTAGCCACAGACTTATTCAGTATTTAATATTCAAGTAATTTCAAGTAATTTAGTGTGCTTATTTAAGATGGAGGGGTTAATAACTTACTCTGTTGAAAATTTTCAAAGCGTTTTAATATTTAAAAATGATGAATTGAACCATAGCCAAAAATCTCTTCAACTTTACATTGAACTTGTAAATCGTTCATCGTAAGCTTTGCTCTCCACGTGCATATAATCTGCTTAACATCGTTCGGGAATGCGTATAATTCTAAAAGTTATTATATTGTACACCTTCTCAGCACAAGCTATCATAAGTTTAATGAAACAAGACTCTCCAAAATATTGTTTACAATAGCATCTTGAAGTTTTTAAATTTCTGTCAATAACGTTCAACATCATCCATTCGTTGCTATCCAGCTGGCAGTTTTAAATATATATTTTGGAAATTTTTGCCTGCTTGTTCTTTGGGATTACTTCCACCCACAAAGCATACAAAAAATTCGGACAACTTCACTCTTTTTCAGTAAGCAACCTTTTAATCCCAAAGCTTGTAAAGAGCTGTGAGTAGATGAACATTAATCTTTTTACAGACACCTCCCAACTAATCGAATGCGTGCCCTCCATTCTAAAAGTGTCGATTTATATAGCATTAAGAGTGACGAAGGTGTTGATTAATACTTCTAGATAACGCTGCATCAAAATACGTGTAAGGTATGAATAGAAAAGTGTCAATGGCACGACAATAACTGTTTATGCTTCATAAGTTCTTTTTCTATGAATTGTGTAATTTGTATTTAAGTAATAAGGATCAAATATAAAACAAAACTGAAGATGGTATCTCTCATCTCAGAGTATAAATCAAATATGCAGCTGACTGAGATAAACATTTCATCAGGTAGTTGTAATTGCTCTGATTTATGGAGGTAAGTTTTGGTAATCAACAGATCAATTTGTTGAGCTCTCCACTCCTATTTATTATACACAGCCCCGTGACAGGATCTGATAAGTGTAAATGTGAAAAATTATGCTTTAGTTGAGATGTGTTTAAATCGCACTTCAATCATTTCAGAGGTTTTTAGCGCAGTTAGAAGCAGCAGCAGAAAAGCGCCAAACTAATTTTATTAATACTTTGTGTATTTTGTATTTTGGTGATTGATTTAGCGTCACAATTAAACAAACACAGAAGATAAATGCCGGTCATGTAAATGGACTATCCAATTAGCAGTACTTGTTGATGTCCTAGAAATCAATGGCAGATCGGTAAACATCGTTTTATCTGTCTAAACAATTCGCAGTCCTTTGGTAATTAGCATCATATAGTATATACTAGACTTTTCTTTCACTTGGAGATCTGCGTCCGCCAGCTGTACATCTTGGACATATAAACAATTTCAAATAGGCTGCTATTTAAAGGCAAGTTACCTTTAAGTAGTAAAAGTTATAGCTATTTATGATATATGTGCTAAAAGTGTTCATTTAGTGTGCAACAACAAAACTATTGGCCCATCACTACACTCTTCGCCCATTCCTTCGAACAAAATAAAAATACTTTTAGCACATACTTTACACAGTATTTTTTAGAAACCGAACTCAGGCTGCTTTAGACTCATCCGTGAGAACGATGACAGCATCCAATGACTTGTGACGTAAAATTTATAAAAAATCCAGGGATGGTAAATGAGAGGGCAGATAAGATCAGATTATTAAATACGTAACATCCCATAGAGACTTGCGAATTCGATCGACACGCAACTATTGTATTTTGGGAACAGGAATGATAGTTAATGTAACGGTATTCATACCCAAAGAGGTTAGTAAAAGACAGGTTTTCGAACGTAGATGTAATATACCAATAGTTTGCGTGAAAGCTGCCAGTGTTATGGAGCTTCTGTTGGAGTTTAAAGCGAACAAAAATCTGTAAATCGTATAAATTCTGTTACGCAGCTTATAAACTTCCTATCCTGTTTGTTTGTTGTTTTCTTTTGCTATTCAATAACTGCCATTGATGGATAAAGTAATGTGCGGAGTTTATTATTCTCGTTGATGCACGGTTGTTTAAAGCGTATTGTGCATGCCCACTTCTCATAAAGAGACACCACAATTGGATCTACAAATTAGCACGTACAATTTAAATTGATTAAATTTTTATCATCAATTATATTAAATATTTTTTAGCTAAACGCGTATTTGGCTAATTACAGATAGATCATAGTTTTTTCTTTATCATTATTCACTGTTATAATAATGTTTTACAATATAGGTTAGGTGTTCACGACGAAGTTTTTTTGTTTATAATAAACTAGTAGTGGAAGGTGATAGGCGTGTAAACGAGGCGCTATCGACCTCCAGCAGCAGTGATAACGCCACACAGTTACTCGGAACACCTACCCTCCGAGTTTGCTTTATTTGTGTTTCTTTAGGTGGGTTGGCGCTCAAAGGCAAAACATAAACAAAGGAGTTTAAAGAGTTTTTAAGGTAATCGAACAGGGATTTAGTCGTAGTGTTAGAGCTTGTATACCCCTAAGAGTAGCATATTTGCTTTCATAGAACCCACCTCTCACCACTGAAAACTAACCGCACCAATTAACTGTTACGTCACTCTGACCCCTGTAGAGAAAAAATAAGTAAGTAATGTAAAGTCAGTTTATCACATATCAATCTAGATAAATTCCGAGTACAAAAACTTTTAACATATACGTTATTTGGAATCCCTTACTTTTTTTGGGATTACTTTAGTTTGAAATACAAGAAACACATCACGTTCTTACTATGTTTTAATTCATAGACAAGCTTTTTGTTCCGCTTGTGAAAAGGTGTTAGTAAATGGACATTAATCTCTTCTAGAAACCTTTCAACTAATAGAACGCGTGCTCTACATGCCAAGGGTTTCGTATTTATGAAACCGTAAGAATGAAGGTGTTGATTAATACATTGCAGATAAGAGTGTATGTACTATTAATCAAGTGCAAATACTTGTGTGATATGATTAGCAAAGTATTACTAATAAAAATGTAATTTCTCCTTGATTGTTTTTAAATTTTTCTTTTTTGAACTGCGATAAAATAACACGAAAATTAAACATGGAAAGAAATATGAGAACATTTTCCTAACCGTGATCAGAAATTGATTATGGAACGAGCAGGGTATTTCATTGAATTGATAGTATTCCTACTTATGAGGGCGTCTTGGTAATCAAAGTAACACTATAAGGTCAATTTAATTATTACATAATGTATTGAAATAATACGTGACAAAGCATTAGTGTAAATATTGAAAATTAATCACCTTTAGTCAGTATGTTTAGAAACACATTAATCATTTGTTAGAAGTGTGAGTTTTTAGTGCATACTCTGTAGGGGTGATACCAGCGCGGGTGGTGGTATTTATCAGAACACTACTGCAACATATAAGTCAATATATACACAAGCAAAACAACATATATTTACAATAGCAATTAATATACAACGCCATAACTAATTTTACAAGATTAACACGTGTGCGTGTTAATAAGCACAAACAGGAAAAAATACTTCTATATAAAGGTACTTAAATTAGTTAATGATAAGTACAGTTGAATATTTACAGGATTAATATGAGTGCATGTTAATAAGCCCAAACAAGAATAAACGTTCATATATTTCTATATATAAGCAAGCACAAACATACAAGTAACAACCGCGTTAAGTCAGTTGATGATAATGCAGTATGAATAGCATTAACACGGTTGCGTGTAAACAAGTACAAAAAAGAACAAATGCTAAGTTAATTAAAGCAAATACAATACGAACACAGGATTAACACAGGTGCATCTTAATAAGCACAGACGAGAAACGTTTAAGTTAGTTAAGGCTAATACAATAGGAGTACAGGATTAACATGAGTGCGTGTTAATAAGTACAAACAAGTACAAACGCTAAATTAATTAAGCTAAATACTGCATGAATACAGGGTTAACACGGATGCGTGTTAACAAGCACAACACTATCAAACAGGAAATAAACATGGCGTCTATTTCGCAATAAATATACAAACTTAACCTAAGGAAATCTTATTATGTACTAATAAAGGTTATGCTCAGCCAAAGGAAGATACATGCACTCAGGAAGTGACTGTCGGCGACGGTGGTGAAGTTGATGTTTCCACGGCTCATTGTGGTACGACGTGAATCCACTGACAAGACCTAGCTGGTTGACGGCGTCGGCGGGATGGTGCTTTACGTTTCCAGGTGTAAGCGAGTAAGATAGGGTCAGAATGTAATTACCGATTGTGTAATAGAATGATTTTGTGCCACTTGGATACCAATCACTGGCCGTTTAATGATGGAATAATAGGGAGCTGTCTGGATAGAAACCATCAACGATGTAGTGTTTGATCCGGGATAACAATCACCAGCGCTTTGATGAGAAAGTAATACGTGTTAACCAGGATAACAATCACTGGTTATGTGTAGAGTGATTTAATAAGTGTAAGCTTGTACGTAACATAATATTAGATTATTGGATTCCAATCACAAACGAGCTAGTAGGTATTGTTCCTTGGATAAAAGTCGGCAACGACTGAGGTTGATTCGCAACTGTTTGTATACTTTTTTCCCTTTCTGATTGCAGTCGTGGTTAACGTAATCGGGGCAGTTTTTATGTCTGGTAACAAGAGCTAATTTGATCAGTTCGAAAATCCGAATTTATTTGTCTGATTTAGATCTTACAACTTTGCACGTGCTATTTTTATGCCTTTTCGGTGACTCCTTTTAAAAAACCAGTAGCTTGGTAAGCCAAGATTTTAACCCAGATTATATCACTACCCTTTTAAAAGTCATTCCGCAGATACCTTCTTTACAATTATGTTCTTTTATTTGGCAATAGATGTGGTTGGTTTATTTAACTCGAAATGCATTTTATAACATGGAATTAACCTAAAATAAGCCACATATTTGACTGCTATTTTCATCGCCAAGCGGACCTTACCTTTAAAGTGAACCATAGACATATACTGCATTGCACCAATTACAAAATATGAATTCTTAGCTGGTTTTTAAATTAATGTGGCAACATTGTATTTAACCTCAAATTTTGACAGTCTTGTGAACCTCGTATTTGGTAGGACGGCTTCGTAGCGTAGTTGCATGCATGTGACCACTATACCCAAGTCATGGGTTCGAATTCCGACACGGTCCGCTTGAAAAATGTTAGGCAAGCATTTTTCGCAAAAATACGCCTTCGATCGAATGGGGCCCGTGTGTAAATGTTGTCACGCACGTTAAAGATCTTTACTTTGTTCGGAACAGCAAGGAATCGGCAAAATTCAAAATTTCCAGGTAAAACTCGATTCCTGACCACTGTAGTACCTTCGGTTGGAGCATTGGAAAATTAAATGTAGGGGTAGTTTCGGTAACCAACGCGAGAACTGTTGTAACACTTATACAAAAATGAATGATAAGAAACGTGCGCGCAATTCATTTTTATCAGAAAAAAACAACATTGTTAAACATTATTAATAATTTTAAACATATCGTTCTTTATTTTAAAATTGATTGTGCAAGCTTTTTCAACAACTCGAACCCATCGCTAACAGTACAAGTATTATCTTCTAAAACTGCGATGCTGTCTTCTATACTATTATCGAAGCACTACAATTAACTATTAATTAACTATTCATGCAGTAATTATTTGCTTATATTATCACTACTATAACTTATATTAACACTAATTTATATCTACAGTACCAGAAATTTAAATCGCATCTTTCAACTCTTTAAACTAGAACATATCGTAATCAAAACTTAATCAGAACTGAACTAAACTAACTAACGCTCATCACGCTAATTTATATTTTTTCCAATCATTCGAGAACATAGCCAAATATGCAAATAATATTATCGCTACTTCATAGTGTGATTTCAAGCAAACTTCGTTTGGTTAATGAGATGGTCTAGTCTGTCGGTCGGTCTGTCTGTCTGTCCGTTGCACGGTTCCCGTGATGTTACAAGACATATAATATATGATTCTTATCCAGTTTTTTACGCTGAATACGAATACGCTATTCACTTTTCGATATTTCAATTATTAATCAAGATATTCGACTTTAAATACGAATTTTTACACATTACTATTTATTATTTAATTTTTTTTATATATCGCCTACAATTAAATTTCAAATATTTAACACAAAGGTAAGTAATATTTGTTGAACTTAATGTCTAAGTTTGGTTGTGAGCCGTACATGCGGCTTAGATTTTTTTAAATGCAAAGTCTTGTATTTGTCAATCAAGATATATGGCACCCTAAAACCTATCAATCACCTTTTGTGCACAAACCCTTCTTTTACGTTCTAGTATAATTATTCTGGTCGGAAGCAAACCAATCGGCAATAAAACAGTAAGAAAGAAATTAGCAGATGAAAAAAGAACTTACAAAAACCGGAGAGGGCAAGGCAGTTATCAAAAACAATTCGATAAAAGAGTTTGCTTTCGGAATTATAAATGAAAAAAACAGCGTATGGGTTGAAAAACATATATGATTGTGATCGTCAGTCTTCATTAGTGTCAAATGAAAATATAGAACAAATTACATTCAACGATAATGAAATAGTATTAGTGAATCCATTTATTTATGATATTGACAGTGAATGTATGCAGGATGGAACCAAGTCGACTGAAGAATCTGTCGATTACAAGTATGTGTATAAAAAATCGTTTTTAAAACACGAACAAAAGTAAGTGAATTTTATTTCAATACATTTACATCTATGTACAATCTTTTGTTCAGTTACTAACTAAATACTTAAAGGTACTGGCCAATGTGTGTAACATAAATCATGCGTAGTCAACGCTTAAATTCGTAAACCTTTTTAGTGCCAACCCACAACTGGAGTTAAAAAAACGTCGTTCGGCATGTTTTTGAAAAAACATGAACTAAAATATGAAGACCTGTTATACAACAACCTGCATCGTCGAAATTATCAAAAGAATATATGAGATCGGCCAAAGTTAAGAGTATTTTGAAGCATAAAAAGAAGCTGTTTTAGGAATAAATGAAAGAGAAGAAGAATTGGTAGAAATCATACAGTCCTTGATGGTTAATGTGATCAGTCATAAGTGTCAATCCATGAGATGGCGCATTATCATGCAACAATTACCAAATTCCTTCTGAACGATGTTCGGGCAGAACACGATGAATACGTCGCACCAAATACTTCATAACACCAAACGCGTTAACTCTCTGGCCAAGTGAAACGAATTTGTTATAATTTATTTCCTTCGATTGTAGAAATAAATAAACAATAAATCAACATTGTCTTTATTTTTGACTTTTCGATTCGGCATTTTTTCGAATTAGATTCGTCTGGATGTTTCCATTTTGCACTTTAGCGCTTGGTTTCTGGATCGTATTAAAAGCATCGCGTTCATTACCAAATACAATATTGTAGAATAAGATTAGGTCCTTTTTTGACTACCTGATAATAACCTTCGAATGTTCTGCTGAATTTTTTGCAGTAGGTCAATGTATGCCAAACAAAACCTGAACACGCCTTTCGGAGGCCCAAATGTACTGTCAAAATGCTATAATTTGATGTTTTAGAGATACTCAAATCCATTTCCATTAACTTAATGAAGATTTTGACTGATCTTGATGAACTTACTCGCACAGTTTTGATGGCATTTTCGGTTATCACAAATTTCGATTGTCCAACATGGAGGTCATCGTTTACATGTTCACGACCATCCTTTGAGTGCGTATATCACTTTTGAACTCTGATACGTGTGAACTCTCATCACCAAAAGCTTCTTTCACCAATTGAAGCATTTTGGTAAAAGTTTTATCAAGTTTGATAGAGAATTTACAATTATCTCTTTGCTCAGTATTCGCTTTTGCACTGATGCAACAGATACACTGTTACTTACAACGCAATAACTTGGCTTCTGCACGTCCGATTGTCATGTACCTTTGTTATGTGCTGAATTGACATTAAGTATCTGAATTAACTTTACTCTACCACAGATGAAGTGACGTAACATTTAATTAGTACACCAGCTAGCTATCAGTAGCAGGGGATGAGTTCTGTGAACACAATTAACTTGTAGGAGTATACAATTCTAACACTTTTACTAAATACCCTACTCTAACCTTAAAAAGTCGTTGAACTCCTTATCTATACAAAACCTTTGAGCGCCAACCCACCTAAAAAGAATCAACCAACTCTAATTAAAGCCTCTTCGGAAGATGACTATTCCGAGAGACGATTAGCAATTTCTACTTCTGTTCAAGGACAATAGAGCTTCGATTTACACCTTTCTTATCGTCTTATACTAGTCTACTATAAACATAAAATAAAAAAAACTTTGCGTCTTGTATACCTTACCTGTATAATCAAATATGATTATCATAGTAAATAATAACAAAAAAAAAAATCTAAGCCGCATGCACGGCTCACAACCAAACTTAGACATTAAGTTCAACAAATATTACTTACCTTTGTGTTAAATATTTGAAATTTAATTGTACGCGATATATAAAAAAATTAAATAATAAATAGTAATGTGTAAAAATTCGTATTTAAAGTCGAATATCTTGATTAATAATTGAAATATCGAAAAGTGAATAGCGTATTCGTATTCAGCGTAAAAAACTGGATAAGAATCATATATTATATGTCTTGTAACATCACGGGAACCGTGCAACGGACAGACAGACAGACCGACCGACAGACTAGACCATCTCATTAACCAAACGAAGTTTGGTTGAAAAAATTAAGATCCTTACTTTAGCTAAATATGCGTGTGGCTGAAAATAAAGAACCACTTAAATTATCAATGATAGTCATTCGTCCAATTTAATTTCTACGTACTATTTTGCTTGTACAACAATGAGCTTTTAAGTATGAAAACTTAATACAGTACGTTTTGAATTTACAGAAGTATGCAACAACATTAATAGTTCTCGTTAAGAATAAGCTCCATATGTATTAACGATCAGTTACAATTTTTAGACACAATATAAACACCATGTGATGGTTATAATTCAATTCACGTGCAGGTTTTTGTGTTGTTGAATTCTTTCAAAGCTCCATCCACATTAACGTGCAGGACTCTAGCAGGTAAAACTTCAACCTGTTATGGTTGATCAAAAGCTCTCAAAACACTGGTCACTTTCACACGAGATCGAATGTAACATCCGCGTTTAGTCGCATCCGAGAGCCTGTCTAATACTAGACACCCTTGATTTATGAATACCGTCCCGTTACTTAACGTACATGTCTTTCAACCATCGTCTTGCATCGCAACCGGGTTTTCAGAAGCTGCGCGCTGGTGTCTAATAATTTGAACCGAACTGATTCCCTCCTAATTATCCATGGGCTTCATAAGTTACAATCTCCAAGGGTTATTACCACATTTTCTTTGTCTCGCGGCTTGCGCTTAAAGCTATCCTAAGATCGAGGTCAATGTCGTTCTCTTCGTGTGAACAGTCATCTGTTTCCACACTTTTCATTTAATGTCGAAAGCAACGTTATTTGTTGTTCACAACGCATTCATTTTGATGGCTGGTTTTTGATTATTGTGAATGTAGGGTTCGTCGGTCCAATTCCGTGATTTAATTGTTTGTTTTTTAACTTGTGGAAATGTGTACAAATAAAGTTTTGTATGCCCAGTGATTTACCAAAATCTACCTTGTAATTTTTCTAAATTGAATACGAAGAGTGTACAGTCCCATCGGTTATAACTTTTGTATTTAATATATTAGGTTTTTTTTTGTTTATTTCTGGATCCTAATTTAATATTACATCGAAATAGCCACGTTATTAATGTTCACTGCCCAAGCTTCTATAAATTTCTAAGGCTGCTTTTTTGCTAAAAACTTATTTAACTAACTAAATTGTCTAAATTGCTTGCTACTACTTATTTGTTTAAAGTAACGTACGTGCGTTACACCCTTTCAACTAAGGTATCCAGCAATAGGTGGCGCCACTAGAATGTGGAAAAAGATAGGACACTGTGTAGAAAACTACTTACAAAAGAACGAAAGAGTACTCATGGTTAGCTTAGAATCTAAATCGGTAAGTACAGTAATAATACAAGTATACACACCCCCCTCTAGCTACAGTGAGGACGAGGTAGAAGCGATCTACAATGATATCGAAGACATATTAAGATACGTAAAAGGTCATGAAAATTTAATAATTACGGGGGATTTTAATGCAGTGGTAGGTGAAGGTAGGGAAGGAGCGATAGTAGGTTTATTTGTTTTAGGCACGAGAAACGACAGGGGAAATAGGCTGGTAAATTTTTGTGACAAAAACAGTTTAACCATCACAAACATATTATTTCAACATCATACTAGAACACAATACACGTGGAAGATGCCAGGAGATATAGGAAGATATCAAATAGATTACATTCTTGTTAGACAACGGTTTAGAAATCAAGTAAAAGACTGTAGAAGATACCCAAAAGCAGGTATAGACACTGATCACAATATCGTAATTATGAAAGCCGCTCTTAAATATAAAAATTTGAAAAAAGGAACGGTAAAGGGCACGACTTTAAGAAACTAAAAGATATAGATATCCACGAAAGATTTGAAAAAAAGCAAATGAATTGCTGAAAGATAACGGGAAAATTTTGTATACTAAAGAAGTAGAAACAGAATGAAATAACATTATCTCCAGCTTAGACATGGCGGTCAGAGATATTCTGGGATATACACAAAAAGAAAATAATAAATTATGGAAAACATAGGTTATCCTGAATTAATAGAAGAAAGACGAAAATTCAAAAATAGATCTGACGAAACAGGAAAACAGATAGAAAGCTATAAAATGGAAAATTATTCGCAAAAGCAGGAAAGCGAAAGAACAATGGATTGATGAAAAGTGCAAAGAGGTACAAACTAAGATGGAAATAGCAAGGACAGACGAAGCATACAAACTAAATAGAATGAATTTTAGGGATATAAAATCGTATTGCAAAAATATAAGGGAGGCAAGAGGAAACGTCATCATAGAAAATGTAGAGAAAGTGGTCAGATGGCAAGAATATATAGGGAATTTATATGCAGGAGAGGAACTAACAGCATTAGAACAGGAATTAGATATTGAGGATGATGACTTGGGATATCCTAGACAGATGAAGCATACAAACTAATTAGAATGAATTTCAGGGGTATGAAGCCGTATAACAAAAATATAACAGGCGCAGAAGAAAACGTCATTATAACAAATGTAGAGAAAGTGGTTAAATGGCAAGAATACATCGAAAAGAATAACTTGGGATATCCTATACTTAGCTATGGGTTTGAAAAATGATAAGGCATCGGGTACAGATAAAGTGCAAGCAAAAACTCTAAAAGCCGCTGCACAAGCAGTAACAGAACGTCTCTTCCAACTTGTAAGCCATATGACAGGCAAGATACCCAAAGATTTCAAACGTAACAGCGTAGTCACTATACCAAAAAAGGAGAGGTGCGGATAGATGTGAAAATTTTTGAACAATAAGTTTGACATCACACGTGTCAAAAATATTAGCTAGAATTGTACAAAGTCGAATGGAAAAACTAGCTAAAGAAATACTAGGAGTAGATCGATTTGGGTTTAAGCCAAACAGGGGAACACGGGAGGCTATTTTAGCTCTCAGGGTGATAATGGAGAAAACAATAGAAAAAGAGGAAAACATGTATATAGGGTTTGTAGATCTGGAAATGCAATCGACAATGTAAACTGAAAAAAAAATGTTTGAAATACTCTCTAAAGGATTGGAGTTTTAAGGATAGACGGATAATACATATCTTATACAAAGAGCATACAGGAACGTAGAGAAGTAAATAGGGGTGAGGCAGGGATGTGCCCTATTCCCATTAATTTTTAGCTTATATTTGGTGTTCCAAAAAGTTCTAAGCTTTAGATTTCATACAACCGAAACCACAATTTAAAATTCATTATTTTTCCCGCTCTTTTACGGTTTTACTACGTTCACATTTGGTCTTTGAAAATACCATGCGGTTTGACGATTGATGCACATAACCTGCAAAATCAGTAGTGTTTACGATGGCAATAACAAAAGAGCATATTCAATTTTCCATCCACTTCGCGTTTCATCTGAAGAAAAATGCTGCTGGAGCCACTGAAATGATTTGTGCTGCATATGGAGAAAAGGCTGTAAGTCATGCTACGTGTAAAAGGTGATATCAAAAATTTCGCCAAAGAGATTCCAGTCTTGAAGATGAACCTCATGCTGGACACCCTCAAAAGAGTGGAACGGACGAACTGCATGCATTGTTAGATATAAACTCTGCACAAACTGAAAAGGAGCTTGCACATCAGCTTGACATTACGCAGCAAGCCATTTCCATACGTTTAAATGCAATGGAAAAAGATCAGAAGGAAGGCAGATGGGTTCCGCATCCACTGTCCGAAGACATCAAAAATCGACGGCGTGACACCGCACTCACTTTGTTTTCAAGGTTCCGGAAAAAGGATTTTCTGCACCAAATCATTACAGGCGATGAAAAGTTTATAATTTATATTAACCCGAAGCGTGAAAAATCATGGGTTGACCCTGGTCAACCCTCGACATCGACTCCAAAGCCCAATATCCACGGCAAGAAAGTTTTGCTCTGCATATGGTGGGATTGGAAAGGTGTATTGTATTACGAGTTGTTACAACCGGGTGAAACAAGTACCGCAGACCACTATCATCAACAATTGACCAATTTGAGCGATTCGTTTGAAGAAACGAGGCCATTTACTGGCACAGGACATCGTAAAGTGATACTGCTTCATGACAATGCCCGGCCACTTGTTGCGAAAGTGACTAGGGACCATATCTTTGCGTTAGGATGGGAACTTCTCCAGCGTGCGGCGTATAGCCCAGATATGGCGCCTTCCGATTATTACTTATTCCGGTCGCTGCAGCGTCACTTGGCTGATACACACTTTGTGACACTTGAAGAGGTACAAAAATGCATTGATGACTTTATCGCCTCAAAACCAGTGAGCATCTATCATCAGGGAATTCGCAAGTTGCCCGAAAGATGGCAAAAGGTCATCGATGCAAACCGGAAAAGTTTCGTTGATTAATATCTTTTTGTTTGTTTTTAAATAAATAATGAATTTTGCAAAAAAAAAGCTTAGAACTTTTTTGCACACCCAATGCATCGAAGAGGCAGTGCATACTGTCAAATGCAGAAAGACGTTTGGAATTACTATGCAGGGACAAAAGATTGATATGCTTAGATTTGCAGATGATATAACGGTATTAGCATGTACCAGGGAAGAGTTAGGAGCTGCTCTTAGAATGGAAACAGTCCTAACAGAAAAATGCGGTATGAAAATTAACAACAATAAAACTAATGTATTAGTATCTCGAGAAGGAGAAAATTAATCAAAAACAGGAGTACAAATAGGTAACGAGAACTTGCAAGATGTTAAGGATTTTTGCACCTAGGAAACCAAATAAAGAAAGATGGGAACAGCGCGAAAGATATAAAACAAGGTCGTGATATATTTAACAAGAAAAGGTAACTACAGTGTTCAGAGAGAACAAACAGAAACAAGGAAAAGATTGCTTAAAACGTGTATGTGTGGAGTACAACACTGTACGACTGTAAAACTTGGACAGCAGGAGAAGCTGACAGGAAAAAGGTATAAGCTTTTGAAATGTGGTGCTTCAGACGTATGATGAAGATATCGTGGACAGACAAAGTTAACAACAAAGAGGTGCTAGCAATGGTAGGGGAAGAAAGAAATATGTAGAAAACAGAGATAGAAGGATAGCTCACATGCCAAAGCTAGAGGGAATAGTGCGGAGTATATGGGAAGCAGAGATAGGAAAAAAGAGATATAGAGGCAGACCTAGGTTAGACTATTGCACACAGATAGTGAAAGATGTAGGCTTGGGAATTTCAGGGAAATTTGTGGGCTAACTCAGAATAGAAATCAATGGAGGTATGCGTTTAACCAGTTCCAAGATGGAAAACCTAATTACGAAAAAAATGAGTGTACTTAAACCTGACGAATATTATCAGCAATATTCTTAACTAATGTTAATTGTACGAAAGAATTTACTAGAAAACTTTTAATTCGGAAAATGTTCAAGTGTTGGGGATCTTGGTAGGCGGAGGCTCCTTAATCTCCTTCACATACCACTGAATATTGGGGAAATAGGGTATTTATAAAACAATAGAAGTGGAAGCGAACTGCATCTAACAAGAAATAGCAGCGGCTATGTTCGAAGACATCAGACATAGAAAAAGGAGAAAATTGTTGAAATCACATGTGTGGAGCACAGCACAGTACGTCTATGAAATAAGGACAGTAGGAGAAGCAGACAGAAAAACGGTAGAAGCCTTTTGGAATGTTGTGCTTCAGATATATGATGATAGCATGGACAGACAAAATTAGAAACAAGGAGGTTATAGAAATAGTAGGGGAATAAAGATATCTGTGGAAAAAAAATAGAAAAACTGGAAGGGCATGGTACGTTCTAAGGCATTTTTGGGGAATAGTGCGAGATATATTACAAGCAGACATAGGGGAAAAAGAGGTAGAGGTAGACCTAGATAAGAGTATTGCACGCAGATAATGAAAGATGCAGACTGTGTCAATTTCAGGGAAATGTATAGGTTGGCTAAGAATAGGAAATAATGAGGATACGCGTCTAACCAGTTCCAGTACTGAAGACGTAATGATGATGACTACTTAAATATTTTTATTACTTTAAAAAATTTACGTTGCAAGGTGTGACCTTGGTGATTTTTGGTCCGATCAATTCGTGTAGTTTTCTTAGACACCAGCTGCTTGTTATGTTTATGTATACACACATGGCGAGCGACTCTATTGCAGTATGGGACGATTTTAACACCTGAACAGTTGTTTTGTCGAAAATGTAGTTGATTGAACTGCATCTCAAGCAAGTACGCTTAGAATTGCAGCTGCTGTATTTTTGTAACTATGTTTTAACGACTGTATAATTCTAGTGGAATTTATATAAAATATAATGCAGGAAGTACCCTGGTAATCATATTATTGTACCTTACTTCTTTCTTCCGAAAGACTGAGAGGATGGTACTTTATATGTATATACAACCCTATTGCGAGAGTGGACCCAGAAATTAAGAATTCTTGATGATTGAGGATGACATCATCTCAACTTCCGAACACGACGTCAGTATCTGTTGTTGCATGCTAATTAGAGAAATTCGAAGAACAAAGACGTATATGTTTTCGTCATATCTTACGAATCTTAATTACTGATCAAAAAATTGTAATACTTTAAAATATCTCATCACTTATGAATCTTCATTGCATATCAAAAAATTGTAATACTTTAAAATACCTCGTTTACCTTGAATTAAAATGTATACAGATAATCATTGTATGAGTGAGTGCTTAAAATTAAATTTAAAATGGCAAGGTTTTATGTAAAGGAAGTTATTACATACGAAGATTATAACTTAAAAGTATGCGTAATAAGGTTTGCATTGGGTCGTACCGTTGGTGCTCGTTTGACTCTACCGTGTGGTACATAAGATACTAGAAGAAATATATTTTACTATACAATTTGCCCATTAAAGTAAAGTGTTATTACACCAAGAAAGTGAAGTTTTCTGTAGGCACTCTCTCTTACAGCAAATAATCCGCCCACCTTGACATAACTGTGATAAATGATTGAGTACACACCTTTACGAGAGTCAACTAAGAGATTTTGAACGGAATTTTGAGTAGTACAAAATTATTTATGTAAAACTTGCCCTGCCCTAAAAAGGACGAGCGACTGTTAGAATATGGAAATTATTATTATCATTGTCGTTTCCGCAGATAAGGAATCCAAGTTTCCGGTTGTTACAAGTTGAAGTTAGAGAAAGCTTCATCTCCGTTGATTTATTACGTTGCTACTGATCGATTAATGCAAAATCTACATTATGCCCGTGTTTTTTTTTTTTAAATAAGATTGGCGAAATTCGAAGAACTTCCAACAATAAAATATTGTTTGTCAATCTTAATTCAGGCCATTAAATTGCATTACTGGCGATTAAAAAGCAGCAAACACTGTTATCAGTTTCCTTTACAAATTTATCCAACTCTGTTTACAATTCGGTGTTAAAGTAAGAAAATGTTATCTGTTTCAAGGATATCGAAAATGACACAAACGTGTTATGATCTTATACTTCAGTAGATAATAATTATTAATCTTATAGGATATAATAACTACATAAGATCAACTTTAAGACAACTAATTAGGTCATTGCCGGCCCAACAGGTTTTGGTTCCCTAGGCGAAACTATTGTGAACCCTACCCCACCCACGCCAAAGTTTACATTCTTTTGTTTTCTGACTTTGAGTTTAGCAAATGTCGAAACCAACTCATTTAGATCGGTGTTTTGTGTGACCATGTTCGATTGAAATGGTTACCAGCGCTACCACCTTTTTTGTGTTATGTATGACCTGAGGTAAGTTTTAATGAGCTTAAGCTTCAAGGCGCTTCTCTTCTTGAGGCTACTGTTTCCGGTAGCGTCAGTAGAACCCGTAGAACGATAAACAAATTAGGCACCCTTTATTCCAAGTCAGATTTGTAAAATGAAGTAAAGGGCGTCTTTTGGCGTCGAATGCTTAGTAATTGATCGTGAAATAAGGTGCATATGACCACATAATCCCACAGCATCGATATCCTTATATTTGTTATGAATTAACGCTTTTTCGAAATTCAAGGACAAACTGAGTTGGTTTTTCTTCTAATTGTTTGATAAGGTACAAAAATTTAAATTTTGAGTTTATCTCCTCCACCTGATTGAATCGTTCACTAATTGAGCGGACTGCAGTATCCAGGATTGCCCATGAGAGCGTCATGTACTTTACTTCACTTAACTGATAATGAAGGATAAGCAAAGCATCGACTCTGCTCTCCCATCTTGTATCACTGAATGGTTTTAGCGTTAAGGATGGCAAGTGGGACAGGAGTACATCCCAACGCTGCGTTGATACGGAGGGAAAAACGAACAGATTTTGTACTAAACAGTAGAAGTCCGTAGCAACAAAACAGCATTTAGCAGCATCTTTTATAATAAATGAAATCTGCATGGTACAAACAATGCTTGTTGGTTTATATTAAAGTTCGAGGTTAGAGGCCTATGTTTTTCCCTTTCATATTGCACCCACTGTCATAACCTTATCCACGTAAGGTTCTTATTGAAAGTGACTTTCTTGGGACGGCTGCACTCAAACCAGCTTCAATGGTGCCCGAAACAGGAACAAATCCCAAAATATGTTGTTTAGTTTTACATATTTTATTTTGTGATATTGTCATTTGCTCCACATGGGCAGCATCTGGTGTGCAATCAGGCAATACAGAAAAATAGATAGCATGATTAATAGCAGACAAAATTTGCTTTTGAATGGCATCACTTAGAAGTTGGATTTACTCATTCTGGATATCTTTACCCAAACAATAAATGTGAGTTTTTGTTACTAACTTTTTGAGTCTGCTCACGCATGATTTTTATTTATTTATTTATTTGTTCCAACGTTTCAGTAGTCTGCTACCTGAAATTTAAGCAGACCTGGCTTCCCCACAGAAAGTAACCGTCATGTGTTATGTGTGTATGTGTGTGGGGGATGGTTGTGTGTATGTGTGTTGTGTGTGATGTTGGGCCGTGTTACGTTCCCCCTCTAGGACCAGGACCATCGGCAGCCGGATATCCCAGTCATCAAGGAAGAACGCACAACGGACATTACCTTGTCAGTCCGGACCATCGGTAGCCGGAAATCCAGATGTTGAAAAGGCAATGGAAGCGTGTGTTTAGGTGTGTGTGTGTGTTTGTGTGTGTGTGGGTGTGTGTGTGTGAGAGAGAGAGTTCTGTGTATGTGTGTTGTGTGTGATGTTGGTATCCGTGTTACGTTCTCCCTTTAGGACCAGGACCATCGGTGGCTGGATATCCCAATCGTCAAAGATGAACGCTCGACAGATGTTGCCTTATCAGTCTGGACCATCGGCAGCCGGAAATCCAGATGTTGAAAAGGCAATGTAAGTGTGTGAATGGTGTTTTGTGTTTGCACAGTGCACAAGAGGTGTTTTGTGTGTTTATGTGTGTGTGTGTGTGTGTGTGTGTGTGTGTGTGTGTGTGTGTGTGTGTGTGTGAGTGTGTTTGTGTGTGTGTATGTGAAGTGTGTTTGAAATGTTAATTTGTGTTTATGTTTGCTCAGGTTACTAAAAGGTTGGATTGAATTATAATCTTGTACATGTTTGAACTTATACTATTACATAAATAAAAATTTATGTTCTTTCAGAGGAAAGGATTTGTTTGCTGTATTGTTTGCCTCAGGTATGTGTAAGTATGTGTAAGTGTATGTGTAACTTCTTAAAATATAGCGCATGATACCATCAAACAAAACCAGGTATTTAACGAATTTGAAAAAGTTTACATTTCCACAAGCATATGAATTATTGTTTGGTGTTCCAAGCACTCTTACCAATGCTATCCATTTTTCTAACACTTGATGCCAGTATTTTGTTCTTCTGTTAATTTACGTAAACGTTCTTCATCAATAGTTTTGATTTTCTTCAATCTGAATTCGAGTTCTTTCCACTTTTGAAAGTTTGTCACATACTCGCTGCTTTTTTCATGATTACTAAGCGAGCGGATATATTTTTCCAATCATTAACGCCGGTACTAGATTGCCCTGAACGTTTAGTGAAACCTGTTGAATCGGATGAGTTTGAAAACGGCATGCAGTAAAAGCAGAACATAGTATTTTTTGTGGTAGAGCGTACAAGCCATACTCGATGAAGATATTCACCGTTTACTAGAAGTCTTCTACAGTTTATGTTGAAAACTTTCTACAGTTGTCATCCAGAAGGAAATTGAATTTTGAAATCTCTGTGGATCCATGAATAACTAAATCTAAACGCAATTCATCGTCAAGAACATCACATGTAGCAGAATTAGTATAGTTCTTATTTCGTTCGGTGACATTTCTTAACATTTCCACTTCACGATATTGATCAGCACCAGAATTTTCAAGCGAGGTACTAGATATTGATGACTTGACCTCGTTTATTTCTTGTACAACGACCTCGTCGTTGCTTATGATACTCCCTCCAAAAGGCAACCACCGCTGAAGGTTCTGTCATATTTTCAGTCATGTACTTCTTCATTTCAATTGCTTAGATATTTAATAAATGAGCCGCTTATTTTGACAATGATTTTTCCTCTTCAGCTTTTCTTTTGTGATTTTGGAATCTTGAGAGATATTTTCTTATCAGTCATGTCCCAAAAGTGTACCTACCTAAAGTGCAACGTAAATCTTAAGTAATCTAAAATTGTGACATTTTTAATTCTACCAAACTTTAATCCGAATAGAACAGCACATCAAATAATAAGAAGCAGTAAAGGTATTGAATTCAACCTAATCTCGTGCTGGAGAAAAAAAATTAATTGAAGTGTACCATAACACAGAAAGAAAATAATTTACATTACAACGACTGCTCGTCAGTAAGTGTGTAGTGTGAGCAATTGGTCAAACGTCGAGTAAACTAAATTCTCTGTGCATAGAATAAAGCAGTTTCCTTAAGTTGGTAAATATTACCTACCCAAAGAAGGGCGAGAAACTTTGTAGAATAATAATTTTTCACAATTATACCTTTTGTCATTTACTACTGTCACTGTTGATAGAAACTGTAAGTTGATTTTACTGAATGTCGACTGTTTTTCGTTAACAACCAAAGTAAACAAGTCGTATCCATAAATGATAAGTATAACGTACCGTACGTAGTGCGGTAATTGAATCTGTGGTTATACGTACATTAAAATTACTTATTTATTTTATAAAATTGTTTAAAAAAATTGAACCAATGTAGTATTTATTGGTAATATCAATTTATTTAGTTAGAGTGAGAAGTGCAATTACTACAATTATTAAAAGTAATGGCTTTAAAATTCCATTTTTCAGAATTTTCATTTACAATGCTTTTTATATTGCACTGCCTATCAGCCTGTCTCTGACCAAAATAATTATATTTGGACGTAAAAGAAGTGTTTCTACACACTTGAGCCCACATTTTGCAGATGAACTTTATTGACAGGTACAAGGGTTTAAGAGTTACAATAGAAAATCTCGAGAATATTATTTGCATAATTTCTGGTATGCTGTCGAATTAACTAGTACAATTGAAATGTATATAAATTGCCATCATAACAATTGGAAAACAGTTCTAGTTAAAGCTTTGATATCCCCCATGACGTTTGGGTCCCAAAACACAGACTCCAGCGTTTGCCAATAAAGTTGCACTAGTCGTAAATGAATGTCCAGTATATAATGTGGCATTACTTAGATTTAAATATTTTGCAATTTCTAATGATATCGTTCCCGTAGTGTTAATACCAACCACATGATTAGCGCACTTTCCGCGCTTATAACAAAAAAAAAAAAAAGCTGATTAGAGAGATTTTGCGGTCTGAGACTTAAATATTTTCTAAATATATCAAGATAAATAGTTTCCTCATTTTCACTATGAACTACTTATAACATTCGGGAAATACATATGTGTTTTGGTATTTGAAACAGTAATTATTAAAAGTTTCCTGATCTACAATATCTTGCAAAGTAATTTTTACTAATTCTTCTCTCCTACAAGCGCCGGCTATGCCCATTATCGTTACTACCTACGAATTAAATAAAGTTTACGTCTTTAAAAAAAATTAGTGTATAAAACCTACCTCATCATCAAATAAGCCTCATCGGTAGGAGCATCCTTCAAGAATTTAACCATTTCTTCTTTTGTAAAAGTTTTAGATTTCTTAGATTGATATCCTATATTTTTCTTTTTAAGAAAAGTCATTAATCGGGTGCATTTTGAAATATCTATGTCATCCTTTAAATTAATTATTGTTCTCAACATCGACCCATAAACTTGCCGGAGATTTAAATTTAATCTTTTTTTATTGATAACACTGCTCTTTTTTTGTAGCCGCAGTTTAAACGCGTTATACGCACCTTCGAAATTTTCCCGAAATTTCATGGGAATTAACTGTCCGTAACCCTCTTGCCTCCCTTCTTCGGAGTTTTTGCACTTCTCACTTCTTTCCCAAACATAAGTTTCTTAATTAAAAATTTTCTAACAGATTACAATATTTATTTATCGTATCACAAGTGACTTTCCTTTTGCGTGAATGAGCAGTCCATAACAGCTCCGGTGGATTAGGCTTTGTGTTCCTTTTACAAAGGGTTTCAAACTCAAGAGCTGCTAATTTACTTTCCCCCTGCTCTCTCAAACACCAACAATTTTGTTCATGCTTCAAGCTCAAGAAGCGGTGCAACTGTCCTTAATCGAAAAAATACCAGTTACTCAAGGAGCTAAAATAAACCAGGACACAAAAGTTAAACCTTAAAACCAAACCAAAACCCGTTGTAATAATTTAAACAAAATAGTAATGTTTATTTTTACCAACTAAGAGATTTTGAACGGAATTTTGAGTAGTACAAAATTATTTATGTAAAACTTGCCCTGCCCTAAAAGGACGAGCGACTGTTAGAATATGGAAATTATTATTATCATTGTCGTTTCCGCAGATAAGGAATCCAAGTTTCCGGTTGTTACAAGTTGAAGTTAGAGAAAGCTTCATCTCCGTTGATTTATTACGTTGCTACTGATCGATTAATGCAAAATCTACATTATGCCCGTGTTTTTTTTTTTTAAATAAGATTGGCGAAATTCGAAGAACTTCCAACAATAAAATATTGTTTGTCAATCTTAATTCAGGCCATTAAATTGCATTACTGGCGATTAAAAAGCAGCAAACACTGTTATCAGTTTCCTTTACAAATTTATCCAACTCTGTTTACAATTCGGTGTTAAAGTAAGAAAATGTTATCTGTTTCAAGGATATCGAAAATGACACAAACGTGTTATGATCTTATACTTCAGTAGATAATAATTATTAATCTTATAGGATATAATAACTACATAAGATCAACTTTAAGACAACTAATTAGGTCATTGCCGGCCCAACAGGTTTTGGTTCCCTAGGCGAAACTATTGTGAACCCTACCCCCACCCCACGCCAAAGTTTACATTCTTTTGTTTTCTGACTTTGAGTTTAGCAAATGTCGAAACCAACTCATTTAGATCGGTGTTTTGTGTGACCATGTTCGATTGAAATGGTTACCAGCGCTACCACCTTTTTTGTGTTATGTATGACCTGAGGTAAGTTTTAATGAGCTTAAGCTTCAAGGCGCTTCTCTTCTTGAGGCTACTGTTTCCGGTAGCGTCAGTAGAACCCGTAGAACGATAAACAAATTAGGCACCCTTTATTCCAAGTCAGATTTGTAAAATGAAGTAAAGGGCGTCTTTTGGCGTCGAATGCTTAGTAATTGATCGTGAAATAAGGTGCATATGACCACATAATCCCACAGCATCGATATCCTTATATTTGTTATGAATTAACGCTTTTTCGAAATTCAAGGACAAACTGAGTTGGTTTTTCTTCTAATTGTTTGATAAGGTACAAAAATTTAAATTTTGAGTTTATCTCCTCCACCTGATTGAATCGTTCACTAATTGAGCGGACTGCAGTATCCAGGATTGCCCATGAGAGCGTCATGTACTTTACTTCACTTAACTGATAATGAAGGATAAGCAAAGCATCGACTCTGCTCTCCCATCTTGTATCACTGAATGGTTTTAGCGTTAAGGATGGCAAGTGGGACAGGAGTACATCCCAACGCTGCGTTGATACGGAGGGAAAAACGAACAGATTTTGTACTAAACAGTAGAAGTCCGTAGCAACAAAACAGCATTTAGCAGCATCTTTTATAATAAATGAAATCTGCATGGTACAAACAATGCTTGTTGGTTTATATTAAAGTTCGAGGTTAGAGGCCTATGTTTTTCCCTTTCATATTGCACCCACTGTCATAACCTTATCCACGTAAGGTTCTTATTGAAAGTGACTTTCTTGGGACGGCTGCACTCAAACCAGCTTCAATGGTGCCCGAAACAGGAACAAATCCCAAAATATGTTGTTTAGTTTTACATATTTTATTTTGTGATATTGTCATTTGCTCCACATGGGCAGCATCTGGTGTGCAATCAGGCAATACAGAAAAATAGATAGCATGATTAATAGCAGACAAAATTTGCTTTTGAATGGCATCACTTAGAAGTTGGATTTACTCATTCTGGATATCTTTACCCAAACAATAAATGTGAGTTTTGTTACTAACTTTTGAGTCTGCTCACGCATGATTTTTATTTATTTATTTATTTGTTCCAACGTTTCAGTAGTCTGCTACCTGAAATTTAAGCAGACCTGTCTTCCCCACAGAAAGTAACCTCATGTGTTATGTGTGTATGTGTGTGGGGGATGGTTGTGTGTATGTGTGTTGTGTGTGATGTTGGGCCGTGTTACGTTCCCCCTCTAGGACCAGGACCATCGGCAGCCGGATATCTCAGTCATCAAGGAAGAACGCACAACGGACATTACCTTGTCAGTCCGGACCATCGGTAGCCGGAAATCCAGATGTTGAAAAGGCAATGGAAGCGTGTGTTTAGGTGTGTGTGTGTTTGTGTGTGTGTGGTGTGTGTGTGTGAGAGAGAGTTCTGTGTATGTGTGTTGTGTGTGATGTTGGTATCCGTGTTACGTTCTCCCTTTAGGACCAGGACCATCGGTGGCTGGATATCCCAATCGTCAAAGATGAACGCTCGACAGATGTTGCCTTATCAGTCTGGACCATCGGCAGCCGGAAATCCAGATGTTGAAAAGGCAATGTAAGTGTGTGAATGGTGTTTTGTGTTTGCACAGTGCACAAGAGGTGTTTTGTGTGTTTATGTGTGTGTGTGTGTGTGTGTGTGTGTGTGTGTGTGTGTGTGTGTGTGTGTGTGTGTGTGTGAGTGTGTTTGTGTGTGTGTATGTGAAGTGTGTTTGAAATGTTAATTTGTGTTTATGTTTGCTCAGGTTACTAAAAGGTTGGATTGAATTATAATCTTGTACATGTTTGAACTTATACTATTACATAAATAAAAATTTATGTTCTTTCAGAGGAAAGGATTTGTTTGCTGTATTGTTTGCCTCAGGTATGTGTAAGTATGTGTAAGTGTATGTGTAACTTCTTAAAATATAGCGCATGATACCATCAAACAAAACCAGGTATTTAACGAATTTGAAAAAGTTTACATTTCCACAAGCATATGAATTATTGTTTGGTGTTCCAAGCACTCTTACCAATGCTATCCATTTTTCTAACACTTGATGCCAGTATTTTGTTCTTCTGTTAATTTACGTAAACGTTCTTCATCAATAGTTTTGATTTTCTTCAATCTGAATTCGAGTTCTTTCCACTTTTGAAAGTTTGTCACATACTCGCTGCTTTTTTCATGATTACTAAGCGAGCGGATATATTTTTCCAATCATTAACGCCGGTACTAGATTGCCCTGAACGTTTAGTGAAACCTGTTGAATCGGATGAGTTTGAAAACGGCATGCAGTAAAAGCAGAACATAGTATTTTTGTGGTAGAGCGTACAAGCCATACTCGATGAAGATATTCACCGTTTACTAGAAGTCTTCTACAGTTTATGTTGAAAACTTTCTACAGTTGTCATCCAGAAGGAAATTGAATTTTGAAATCTCTGTGGATCCATGAATAACTAAATCTAAACGCAATTCATCGTCAAGAACATCACATGTAGCAGAATTAGTATAGTTCTTATTTCGTTCGGTGACATTTCTTAACATTTCCACTTCACGATATTGATCAGCACCAGAATTTTCAAGCGAGGTACTAGATATTGATGACTTGACCTCGTTTATTTCTTGTACAACGACCTCGTCGTTGCTTATGATACTCCCTCCAAAAGGCAACCACCGCTGAAGGTTCTGTCATATTTTCAGTCATGTACTTCTTCATTTCAATTGCTTAGATATTTAATAAATGAGCCGCTTATTTTGACAATGATTTTTCCTCTTCAGCTTTTCTTTTGTGATTTTGGAATCTTGAGAGATATTTTCTTATCAGTCATGTCCCAAAAGTGTACCTACCTAAAGTGCAACGTAAATCTTAAGTAATCTAAAATTGTGACATTTTTAATTCTACCAAACTTTAATCCGAATAGAACAGCACATCAAATAATAAGAAGCAGTAAAGGTATTGAATTCAACCTAATCTCGTGCTGGAGAAAAAAAATTAATTGAAGTGTACCATAACACAGAAAGAAAATAATTTACATTACAACGACTGCTCGTCAGTAAGTGTGTAGTGTGAGCAATTGGTCAAACGTCGAGTAAACTAAATTCTCTGTGCATAGAATAAAGCAGTTTCCTTAAGTTGGTAAATATTACCTACCCAAAGAAGGGCGAGAAACTTTGTAGAATAATAATTTTTTCACAATTATACCTTTTTTGTCATTTACTACTGTCACTGTTGATAGAAACTGTAAGTTGATTTTACTGAATGTCGACTGTTTTTCGTTAACAACCAAAGTAAACAAGTCGTATCCATAAATGATAAGTATAACGTACCGTACGTAGTGCGGTAATTGAATCTGTGGTTATACGTACATTAAAATTACTTATTTATTTTATAAAATTGTTTAAAAAAATTGAACCAATGTAGTATTTATTGGTAATATCAATTTATTTAGTTAGAGTGAGAAGTGCAATTACTACAATTATTAAAAGTAATGGCTTTAAAATTCCATTTTTCAGAATTTTCATTTACAATGCTTTTTATATTGCACTGCCTATCAGCCTGTCTCTGACCAAAATAATTATATTTGGACGTAAAAGAAGTGTTTCTACACACTTGAGCCCACATTTTGCAGATGAACTTTATTGACAGGTACATGGGTTTAAGAGTTACAATAGAAAATCTCGAGAATATTATTTGCATAATTTCTGGTATGCTGTCGAATTAACTAGTACAATTGAAATGTATATAAATTGCCATCATAACAATTGGAAAACAGTTCTAGTTAAAGCTTTGATATCCCCCATGACGTTTGGGTCCCAAAACACAGACTCCAGCGTTTGCCAATAAAGTTGCACTAGTCGTAAATGAATGTCCAGTATATAATGTGGCATTACTTAGATTTAAATATTTTGCAATTTCTAATGATATCGTTCCCGTAGTGTTAATACCAACCACATGATTAGCGCACTTTCCGCGCTTATAACAAAAAAAAAAAAAGCTGATTAGAGAGATTTTGCGGTCTGAGACTTAAATATTTTCTAAATATATCAAGATAAATAGTTTCCTCATTTTCACTATGAACTACTTATAACATTCGGGAAATACATATGTGTTTTGGTATTTGAAACAGTAATTATTAAAAGTTTCCTGATCTACAATATCTTGCAAAGTAATTTTTACTAATTCTTCTCTCCTACAAGCGCCGGCTATGCCCATTATCGTTACTACCTACGAATTAAATAAAGTTTACGTCTTTAAAAAAAATTAGTGTATAAAACCTACCTCATCATCAAATAAGCCTCATCGGTAGGAGCATCCTTCAAGAATTTAACCATTTCTTCTTTTGTAAAAGTTTTAGATTTCTTAGATTGATATCCTATATTTTTCTTTTTAAGAAAAGTCATTAATCGGGTGCATTTTGAAATATCTATGTCATCCTTTAAATTAATTATTGTTCTCAACATCGACCCATAAACTTGCCGGAGATTTAAATTTAATCTTTTTTTATTGATAACACTGCTCTTTTTTTGTAGCCGCAGTTTAAACGCGTTATACGCACCTTCGAAATTTTCCCGAAATTTCATGGGAATTAACTGTCCGTAACCCTCTTGCCTCCCTTCTTCGGAGTTTTTGCACTTCTCACTTCTTTCCCAAACATAAGTTTCTTAATTAAAAATTTTCTAACAGATTACAATATTTATTTATCGTATCACAAGTGACTTTCCTTTTACGTGAATGAGCAGCTCGGAACAGCTCCGGTGCATTAGGCTTTGTGTTCCTTTTACAAAGTGTTTCAAACTCAGGAGCTGCTAATTTACTTTCCCCTGCCCTCTCAAACACCAACAATTTTGTTCGTGCTTCAAGCTCAAGAAGTGGTGCAACTGTTCTTAAACGAAAAAAATACCAGTTACTCAAGGAGCTAAAATAAACCAGGACACAAAAAGTTAAACCTTAAAACCAAACCAAAAACCCGTTGTAATAATTTAAACAAAATAGTAATGTTTATTTTTTACCAAGTTTATTGAAGCATGTATGTATAACACGTGTTCCGGTTCAAAAAAAAGCATAGCCCGTAATCCATCATTCCATGTCCTATTTCGAAAATGCTTAATAACTGGCACCTATCCCAACATCTTCAAACACACGAACATCACCCTGATCCTGAAACCTACGAAAACCTACGTAAAAGGACATGAAAATTTAATAATTATATGGGAATTTAATGCAGTGGTAGGTGAGGGTAGGGAGGGAGCGATAGTAAGGTTTATTTGGTTTAGGCACGAGAAACGAAATGGGAAATATGTTGGTAGAATTTTGCGACAAAAACAATTTACCAATTACAAACACACTATTTCAACATCATGCTAGAAGACGATATATGTGGAAGATGCCGGTGGATATAGCAAGATATCAAATGGATTACATTCTTATTAGACAACGATTTACGAATCAAGTAGAAAACGGTAGAAGCAATCCAGAAGCAGATATAGACACTGACCACTGCATCATAATTATGAAGGCCGCTCCTAAATTTAAAAATTTGAAAAAGTAATGGAAAAAGGCACTTTGACTTTGAAAAACTAAAGATAAAGATATTCACGAAAGATTTGCAAAAAAAAGTCAAGTGAATTGCTGAAAGATATCGGGAAAATTTCTTATGCTAAGGAAATAGAAACGGAATGGAATAACATTAAATCCAGCTTAGACACGGCGGCCAGGGACATTCTGGAGTATACGCAAAAAGAAAATAAGAAACCATGGATAACAAAAAATATGCTGAAAATAATAGAAGACGAAAATACAAAAATAGATCAGACAAAACGGGAAAACAGAGATACAAAGCCTTAAAATGGGACATTATTCGCAAATGCAGAAACGCTAAAGAACAATGGATTGATGAAAAGTGCAGAGAGTTACAAACTAAGATGGAAATAGGCAAGACAGACAAAGCATACAAACTGAATTTTAGGGATATAAAACCGTATAGCAAAAATGCAAGGGATTCGAGAGGAAACGTCATTATAGAAAATGTAGAGAAAGTGGTCATATGGCAGAAATATATAGGGAATCTATATGTAGGAGAGGAACTAACAGCATTAGAACAGGAATCAAGTATTGAAAATGATGACTTGGGATATCCTATACTGCGAGATGAGTTTGAATTAACATTAAAGGGTCTGTAAAATGTAAAGGCGCCTGGTACAGATAAGGTGCAAGCAGAAACTCTAAAAGCCGCCACACAAGCAGTAACAGAACGTCTCTTCCAACTTGTAAGCTATATATATGAGATAGGCGAGATACCCAAAGATTTCAAACGTAACATCCTAGTAACTATGCTCAAAAGAGAGGCGCGGATAGATGTGAAAATTTTTGAACAATAAGTCTGACAGCACACGTGTCAAAAATATTAACTAGAATTGTACAAAGACGAATGGAAAAACGAGCTGAAGAAATACTAGGAGAAGATCAGTTTGGGTTTAGGCGAAACAGGGGAACATGAGAGGCTATTTAGCTCCAAGGGTGATGATGGAGGAAACAATAGAAAAGGGGCAAAGTGTTTGTAGCGTTTGTAGTTCTGGAAAAAGCATTCGACAATGTAAAATGGAAAAAATGTTCGAAATACTCAAACAGATTGGAATGAGTTTTAGGGATAGATGAATAGTACATAGCTCATAAGCAAACCGCTGTAATAGTCTTAGATCAGGAACGTAGAGAAGTAAACATTAGGAAAGGGGCGAGACAAGGATGTGCCTTATCCCCATTAATTATTAACGTAGAGGAGGCAATGAACACTGTCAAATTCAGGAAGACAGTTGGAATTACTATGCAGAGACAAAAGATTGAAATGCTTAGGTTTGCAGATGATATAGCGTTATTAGCATCTAGCAAAGAAGAGTTAGAGGCTGCTCGTAATGAAATGGAAACAGTTCTAACAGAGAGATACGGTATGGAAATTAACAAAAATAAAACTAAAGTACTAGTATGCAAAAGAGGACAAAATAAACCAAAAACAAGAATACAAATAGGTGACGCGAACTTACAAGAGATGAAGGATTTCTGCTACCTATGAAGCCAAATAACACAAGATGGGAAAAGTATACAAGATATAAAACAAAGATTAGCACAAGATCGTGCTACATTTAACAATAAAAGGAACTACTGTGTTCAAAGACAACAAACATAGAAGCAAGGAAAATATTGCTTAAAACATGTGTGGAGCACAGCACTGTACGGCTGTGAAACCTGGAAAGCAGGAGTAGCGGACAAGAAAAAGGTAGAAAAGCCTTTGAAATGTGGTGCTACAGATGTATGATGAAGATATCATGCACAGACAAAGTTAAGAACAAAGATGTACTATAAATAGTAGGGAAGGAAAGAAATATGTGAAAAACAGTAAAAAATAGGAGAGATAGAATGATACATGTGTAGGCTAGTTTAGAATAGAAAGCAATGGAGGTACGCATCCAACCCGTCCCAAAATGGAAAACTAATGACGAAAAAATTAATGTACTTAAACATGATGATTATTATTAACAACTACAGGTATTGGTCTTGCAATATTTTCAACAAATATTAATTGTGTGAAAGGATTTACTGGAAAACTATTAATTCCGCAAATGTCCAAGTGTTGGGGGTTCTTTGGCAGCTACAGGCTGCTTAACCCCTTTCACATACCTTATATGTGATTTTCCAATGCTCCACTCGAAGGTACTACATTGACCAGGAAGCGAGTTGTTTTTTACCTGGAAAATTTGGAATTTTGCCGAACCCTTGCTGTTCCAAGCAAGGTAGGGATCTTTAACGTGTGTGACAACACTCACACACGGGACCTCCATTTTACTTCTCATCCGAACGAGGGTATATTTTTGTGGAAAATGCTCGCCTAACATTTTTCAAGCGGACCGTGTCAGGATTCGAACTCGGGACCTTGGACGTAGTAGTCACACACATACCACTACGCCTCGGAGTCACCTCTCCTTCACATACCTATGAATCTCGGTGAAATAGTGCATATAATTAGAAAACAATAGAAGGGGAACCGAGCTGTATATAAGCTGTTGTGGGAATTTCAGGGAACTATGTAGGCTAGCCCAGAACACAAAAATCTTATGACGAAAAAATAAGTGCACTTAAATATGATGATTGTTAAAACAACTACAGGTGTGGGTTGTGAAATATTTTCAATTAATGTTGATTGTGCGAAATGATATAATGGAAAAACTAATTCGACAAATGTTCAATGCTGGGGGAACTTGACAGCCACAGGCTGTTCACCCCTCTCTTCACATACCATACATGTGATTTTCCGATGCTTCACCCGAAGGTATTACATTGGCCAGGAAGCGAGTTTTTTACCTGAAAATTTTGGAATTTTGCCGAACCCTTGCTGTTCCAAGCAAGGTAAGGGATCTTTAACGTGCGTGACAATACTCACACATGGGACCTCTATTTTACCTTTCAGCCAAACGAGCGTGTATTTTTGTGAAGTATGCTCGGCTAACATTTTTCAAGCGGACCGTGTCGGGATTTTAACCTGGGACCGTGGGCGTATTAGTCACACACATATCAACTACGCCACGGAGGCGCTCCCTTTACAAATACCGTTCATTTACATTTCCAATGCTCCACCAGAAGGTACTACATTGGCCAGGAGACGAGTTTTTTTTTGTTTCCTGGAAATTTAGAATTTTGCCGAACCCTTGCCGTTCCAGGCAAGGTAGGGATCTTTAACGTGCGTGACAACACTCACACACGGGACCTCCATTTAACCTTTCATCCGAACGACGGCGAAATTTTTTGAAAAATGCTTACCTGCCATTTTTCAAGCAGTCGGCCGTGTCGGGATTTGAACCCAGGACCTTGGAATGCGTAGTCTTACGCTTACTACATTGATCCACGGCGACGCCCCTCTTCACATATCACTGAATATCGGAGAAATAGGGTATATAACTGCAAAACAATAGAAGGTGACCGAATTTCATCTAACAAGAAAGAACACCGGATATGTTCAAAGACAACAAACAAAGACAAGAAGAAAATTGTTCAAAGCATATGTGTGGAGCACTGTACAGTACGTGTATGAAATAGGGGCAGTAGGTAAAGCAGATAGAAAGAGATAGAAGCCTTCTGTAATGCTGTGTTTCTGATGTATAAGAATGATAACATGGACAGAGAAGGTTAATAACAAATAGGTTATAGAAATAGTAGAAGAATAAAGATATCTATGTAAACAAACAAACAAAATTGGAGAAATAGAAGAGCAGGATATGTTCTAATGCATTTATGGGGAATAGTACGGAATATATTTTAGAGGAACCCCAACAACTAAAATCACTTTCTCCTCGTCGTGAACGTGATTTATACAGTGCTGTATTTAGCGCTAGTAAATATAATGGTGTTTAAGTAAACTAGTCAGCATTTAATTAATTTGAAGTTGAAGTGTAAACAAATTGGCATTGGCCTAGTGCGTTGTGTAACATATCAAAGTTAATGGTTTAGATATCGTTGATGTGTATAGGAATTTTCATTAATTAGGTAACTTTATAAAAAATATAATTTGCAAGACAAAAAATAAACTTGAAAAGCCCAAGTGTGGATGACATGAGGCACCATAAGAAAATTATTTCACAATATGCACACTAGAATGAATAATGTTCAACTACCATAACATAACAACATGCAAGTCACAAAAATCACAGGCCCATAAAATTAACCGGTTTTACAATAGCTTTAGACTTTTTACAAGCTACGCTCCTTTGACCTACAATAAAAAAATGACAGAATACAAAACCACTGAAATTAATTTCAACATGAAATTAATCCTATTAGTAAACCGTATAACCTCAGGGAAATTAATTTATACTTTATTTCATTTTCATTTTTTATACATAGACATATTCAATTTTAGACGTTGGTATGACTATTTAAAATTTTATTCTTCGTAATACACACTGTTAAACAATTTGTTTTTTATTTATAATTATAGTCAATGTCTTGAAGAGACCTTGACGATGATATCTAGCATATCTAAATATAATCAATTACTAATGCATACTTTTTACCTTACTGAGCGTATTTTTTATACATACTTGTTGTTTCAAATGACAAGTCGATTGTAAATTCTGATGTGTATAACTGCTATTGGTATTTAAAACTCTACTTTAAATACACATTGATTGCCAGAAAGAGACTAATGAAAAAAGCGTCATTCAAAATCACATCACACTAAAGCGAAAAAAATACTTTTAATTTAGAGCATGCTCAGATATAGAAATTGCAACAGCTAGAAATCCTAGTGTTTTTGGTTCATTAACAATAGATCTAAAGCCCTCAATTGATTATTTTATAGGGCACTCTTGGTGACATCAATTCCAACAACGATCTATGTCCTATTGAAGTATTGTATCCCAAGGAAACGCAACTCATCCGGAAAACTTCGAGCACGTCTGAAGAATTTGCTAAATTTGTTAGTTTCTCATTTTGCTCTACACATGTTTCACAGACGATAAGTAGAACGGGTCATAGCAAAAGATTGATAAAAGTCTTTCCAAAAAGGGGAAAAGAAGTTCTTGCACCATGATGACGTGTTTATCCTGTCGGAAAAGAGGTTTTCCAGTTGCCGAAAATATTACAAAGTATGAAGTTCACAACGCTGTGCTGTGCGTTCATAATATCTCGGATGGACGCCGACCAAGGTCTATTCCCACATACTATAACACCGCTTGCTAACTACAACAATTCGATGCATATGTCTCGCCACAGTAAAGCAAAAATTGCACCATTCCCAAAGTCTTTGTCTAATTCTCATGCGATCACCACGTATCCCCAATCAGAATCTAGATTCGTTATTAAACACCACCCGATGCAACTCCATATTTCAGTGCACTCTCAATATACAGCACTCTAAACACATGATACGGGCGTTGATACGAAGGGTATTACAAAATATAACTAACAATTTGGCACTAAACCGTTGCAAAAGTTACGCAATGTCCTTCGTTCCTTAATCATTGGTTAACAATAGCACTGAAGAATCGGTATTTGAGTGCATAAGTCGAAGACAATGCTCTCTCCCTCTTCAATAGTTTGTTTCGCCCCTCCGGATTATCCCCAGAATGCTCCCCCTAGTTCAAGCTCGGTTGGGACGATTTGTGGTTTCTCTAAACGAAGAACGACCTTCTGCTATGCAAACAGTTTAACCTTTGTTAAACTGGAGGTAATTTTCGCGCTACCATTTTTTGAAGTAACATTCTCAAAACAGCGAGACAAGAACGACAAACAAAACAATAACAAAATTAACAATATTCACTGTCTAATTTGATCAAGAAAATTCCCAGTATTTCGTAGGATTTCAACTTACATGCCGTCAAGAGTATTTTTGTAATTGTTCAGAATGTAACCATAATATAAAATAAACCGTATTTTTTTCACCAACTGACAAGTTTCATAAAAGCTAAACAGGTCCAAAAATTTCTTAACAAAAATATGAATTTTATTAATCTAAATTTATTAAGTCTATTAGAAAACAATAATCAATACGGGAAAAGGCGCATAGGTAACATAGAACCAATGACCTTACTGATAATAGTACTAGATTTTATTGAAACAAGTTGGATGCTCAAAAATTGATTTAAGGGGAAGAAAATCTAAAATTTCTTTTATGCATAACTCCGGGTTCCGGATACTAAATATCATTTTCAGAAGCTGCATTCTTGAAACATGTTAGGTAAGCAATTAGCCAATGTCCACCATGTACGAGTGTCGATATGCCAAAAATAATATGCTTTTGAATTGGTAATTATTCATACTAGAAAAAACAAAAAATGGCAAAATAAATAAAGCGGTTTTTAAAATATTTAATCGGATTGAGGAACATTTTATAGTACATCAAACTAGAAAAATTAAACGATTCCTTACGTAACTAAATAAAAGCTACATACACTTTTCTAGGGTAGCTGACTGATAATTTGCAAAATTGTCATAGCTTTTGCTTAAGTCTTTAGGAGTAATGTTGTTAACGATATTTCAAACATTTCTTTAAAATGTATTAACTTTATGGCATAGGACTATAACATCTATCTTTGACAAATCCCTATATGAAAAAGCCCAGAACTCCGAGTTTAAGCGATCTAAGGGACTTCACCTCACTCTTCAACGATTTCCAAAGGTAGCATCCAGTGAGTATATAGTTACTGTGATAGAATGAGACCGTTCTGCTAGAGCTATTCTCAACAGATTATGCTGTTCAAGTTGCGGATAAAAGAATTTTTCAACATGTCTAAATATGATAGGCATTAACAATGGGATTGTTTAAAAACATAAAGCACCGTAATTTTTTTTTTGTTTCGATACCGTACAGCAAATGTAATTTTTGAAACGACTCCGACGTACTGGTGGAAACTTCTGGACAAATTAAATGTCTAAATTCTACCATTATGCTTATTGGCCTTACCATTTAAGTAAAATGTTGCTTTCTCATGCATACTGAGCTTATCAAGAAAGCGAATTACAAATTATTCTGCAATTTTGTACCAGTTTTGGAAATCAATTTCGTTTACATCTGGACGAATATGAAGACAATTAGCGTTCCATTTAGTATCTAGAATGAGAGTATTGGGAATTTAATATGATGATAGCAAGGGGATCAGGTGACCTGGTGTGTTTGGACTTCACGGGACCTTCACCACGCTCTGGAGTGGAAACCACTTCACTTGTTTTCGGAAACCTGTTTCGAACAAAACTTTCTTAGAGATAACAAAAGATCATTTTATGTCGTTTCCAACATTACAGTTACATTTTTTGGACTATTTTTATTATTTAGATTTTATCACAACCAAAAGCAACCTGAATTTCAAAAGTTTGTATGCTATTTTCTACTTGATTTTTTTGTGGGAGGTTCCTTGTTAAACATAATTCTAAATCTTCTTTGAATTGTGTAACATGTAGTTTCAGTAAAATTTGCTTTTTCCTTAAAATAAGCTTCATTCAAATAACTCAAGAATCTGAAGTGTGAGTCAAGTAATTTGACAATTACAAGTAATGTCATAATTTTCAGTTTAGTCTTTGAATCATAACCGTTTTCGTAGTGTTTTGATAAAGGCAGTATTCATATGACAGTTTCTCAAAGAGGAAAATATGCAGAGTATGCGATATGAAATTACAAAATTGCCATATTTTAAAATAGGCTGTTATTCCGGATAAAAAAAAGTCAGCATATAATGGGAGGTCAAAAAAGCTGAAAAGTTCGGAAAAACCGCATTTCATTATCTAAAGTAAACCTGATTGGATGCGTAGCTCCATTGTTTCCTATTCTGATCTAACTTACATGTTTTCCAGAATTCCCACAGCGTACATCATTCACTATCTGTGCAATACTCTAATCTAGGTCTACATCTACTTTTTTCCGTTCTCTGCTTCTCTTACGCACTATTCCCTCATGCCGTAGTATGTGTCCCATCATCCTATCTCTCCCATTCTTTACTGGTTTCCACATATTTCTTTCTTCCCCTACCATTTCAAGAACCTTTTTGTACTTAACTTTGTGTGTCCATGATATCTTCAGCTTACGTCTGTAGCGCAACATTTCAAAGGCCGATACCTTTTTCCTGTCTGCTACTCTCATTGTTCACGTTTCACAGCCGTACAGTGCTGTATTCCACACATATATTTTTGGCAATCTTTTCCTTGTTATAATGTTTGTTGTCTTTGAACATGGTAGTAGCTTTTTCTTGTTGAATGCAGCTCGATCTTTTGCTAATCCTTGTTTTATATCTTTTGCACTTTTCCCATTTTGCGTTATCGGACTTCCTAGGTGGTAGAAATCTTTAACCTCTCGTAAGTTCACGTTTCCTATTTCTATTCTGGTTTTTGACTTATTTATCCCTCCTGTACAACCTAATACTTTAGTTTTACTTTTGTTAATTTTCATATCACATCCCTCTGTTAGTACTGTTTCCATTTCATTAAAGCTGCTTCAAACGTTTCCTTGCAAGATGCCGATACCGCTACTACATCTGCATATATTAGCATATTAATCGTTTGTCCCTGAATAATAATTACAAATGTCTCTCTGCATTTGCCAGTATTCATTGTCTCGCCTGTTTCCTAATATTTACCTCTATTCGTTCCTGCTGTTTAATCTTTGTATAAGCTATGTACTATTCGTCTATCCCTATAACTCATTCCAATCTTTTTGAGTATTTCGAAGACTTTTTTCCCATTTTACATTCTCGAATGCTTTGTCCAGTTCTACAAACCCCTGTTTCGTCTAGACCCAAATTGATCTTCTCCTAATATTCCTTCGCCCGTTTTTCCATTCGCCTTTGTACAAATTTTATATAATATTTTTGACATGTGTGCTGTCAAACTTATTGTTCGAAAGTTTTCACATCTACCCGCACCTTTCTTTTTTGGAATAGTGAGTATGGTGATACGTTTGAAATCTTTGGGTATCTCGCCTGTCTCATACATATAACTTACAAGTTGGAAGAGACGTTCAGTTACCGCTTGTCCAACAGCTTTTATAGTTTCTGCTTGCACCTTATCTATACCCGGTGCATCATTATTTTTCAAACCCTTTAATGCTAATTCAAACTCGCCTTTAAGTATAGGATATCCCAAGTTATTCTTTTCCACGTCTGATTCCTGTACTAGTGCTTCTAGTTCCTGTCCTGCATATAAAGCTATAAGACTTTTTATTTTGTTTTTGTTTGTAACCCAAAATATCTTTGGCCGCCACATTTAAGCCGGAATTAATGTCTTCCATTCTGTTTTTTTTTTCCTTAGTACCCGAAAATTTCCCAAATTTTCTCAAATCTTTTGTAGATATCTTTATCTTTTAGTTTCTCAAAGTCAAAGTACTCTTTTCATTTCTGTTTTCCAAAATTTTAAATTTAAGCATAGTTTTCTAACTACTATTTTCTAACTACTATTTTCGTTATAAAGAATTTTCTAAATAAGTCTTTCAATTAATTAAACCTTAAAGCTACAACTTATCATAATAAAATTATTAAATACAAAATGCTCATTTAAATTATTTTCATAAGGTTCTTTACAGATAAACACAAATCTTTAAACTCAGGAGTCTTGAATTAATTACAGACCCAACAGTTTCGTGATGCTTTAAACTTTTAGTACAAATCTTTCACTAGGATTCATCCTTGAATAAAATTATACAAGATCTTCACTTGGTCTCAATCAAAGAAAGCTAATTTGCAACGAATTTAAATCAGCAGAATTAAATCAAATATAGTTTAACGAAGTGTAAGCTAGTGTTAGAGAAAAACTAATAGTTGAAGAAATATTTGAAGTACTATTAGAAGTAATAATTAAATCCCTAAAACAATCCCATTACCTAAATTAATTTATAATATGCACTTCTACTACAATTTCGCAAAATGGGCGAAAAACAAACTAACTGCAAACACTTTCAATTACAATATTTTTATTTAAGTATAGTATTTTAAATTGCTTCACTAGTTCGCAGAACAACAGGAATAACATATTCAGAGTCATTCTAGCCCTGTATATAACGTCTAATACCGATTATTAACAACCATATCGTTCAGGAAATTTTATTCTATCAAAGTATTAAAACCCGCAATTTAGAATCGTTTAGTTCATAACAAATATTTCATTCGTCGATCGCTTCATATGCGATACTTAAATTCCATCCTTTTAATTTCCAATGACGCCGATTGTTTTCTTTCATAAATAGCAAATTTATTTCGATATCGCTCCTTATTGTGCACATTTTGGCTTATATTCAGTGAATTAACTAGCGCATAAATGACTGCTTTCTCATAGCTGTTACATTAAGAATTGACGCAGCTTTTCAGTGAAGTAAATAACTCTTTGTTATTGAAATTTTTGTCTCTGGACAGAATTACAGAATGAAATATATGCGTAAAATATCCATCCATTTAGCTAATACAAAACGTAGCCTCATGCACCGAGCGTTATTAATGAAAGTTTACACTTTTACAATTAATTACTGCAAATTTGAATTTTGTTCTTGTTGGTACCTATATATATATATATATATATATATATATATATATATATATATATATGTGCGTTCTAAAGAAAATAGCACACTCTAGTGGTGCCACCTATTAAAGGTGCATGAGTTGGAAAGGTTCATCCTTTACTGGTTGTCTGCCAAACGTGTATAACGATCACATGTGTAAAAACCGAGTTCTTGCGTTATAAGGGACAGTGTTGCGTCAGTGCAAAAATGAATGTCGAACGAAGAGCCAACTCTGTTTTGTTTTAAATTTGGCAAAACCTTTACAGGCACTTCAATCGATGAAACAAGTTTATCCCAAAACGGTCCACAAGTGGTATACGCGCTTTAAGAATTGTCGTGAGGACGAAACTGATGACCAACATGTTGTGCAATCCAAATTCGTGCTAATCGAAGATGACATTGAAACTATGCATGAATTCATCAAAGATCAGCCGAAGTCTTCTTTTATTGAAAATGGAATTGTACAACATTCCGACTAGTGATGAAACGTGGTGCTTTACGATCTAGATACTTAAGCGCCGAAGTGCAGAATGGAAGCGCTCAAGTAAATCTAATAAAAAAAAAAAGTTTGAAGAAGTGTGAAGCCGATGTTGATTTGTTTCTTTCGAAGAAAATAATTGCTAAGGAATTCGTTCCATCTGACAAGACGGTTAATGCTGTTACTATCTTGATGTTTTGAAGGGTTTGGTGCGGCGTATTTGTCGTATTCGGACAGAATATCGCGCATATCAAAATTGAAGATTGCTGCTTAATAATACGCCATCTCATCGATCAACCCTATCGTTCACTTACTGTATCCGCCTAATTTAACAGTGTGATTTCTAGCTATTCGAAAAAAATGCAATTGTCGATGAAACGACAGCATCATGCTGACACAGAGGTCATTCAAAAGACTTGCACCGACATTTTCAAGGCATCTCTACAGACAAAGTAAATCACTCGTTCGACATGATTTTTGACAGTGCAAATCGTTGTATAGTTGCAAGAAGACTATTTTGAATGAAGTAAATGAGTTTTACTAAAAAATAAGTCTATTCTCATTTTGAAAAAGTCCTGTTAAAACTCACCTTATGTGTATACACACGCGCGCACGCATGCACGCATGCACACGCAACATCGTTAAGAACTAAAGCTCGTTTTTAAGATTACGAAAGACCATGAAGCTGTTTCAGTTTGGTACAATGTACAAAATGTTCCAAATTAAGTAATTATAAGTACACAGCATAGAAAAGGAAGGAATATTATTACTGCGAGACGATATTAATGCAGAAGAGCAAATTGTGATAGAAAGCTAAGATATGTAGATGCATATTTCATACCAACCAAAAATAATATTGGAATGTCATAATTATTTATTGTTTCCGTTGTCCATGGAATTGTAGATTGGGAACATAATATTAACGATATGAAAAACGTATCTGCTTAATAAGAATGTCTACAATTCAGAAAGCATGACATGATCTTGCGGCGAGTGAATAGAGTAGGCGAATTCATATTTAGTAGCCGGAAGAATTTGGCAGCTATCTTTAAGTATTTGTGGATACACAACTTTCATTGCTTATTATATAATATATTGAAAAATCGTTATGTTTATAACATAAACTAAGAGTGATGCAATTATTTTTGGAACAAGTTTTTGAGCTATAACCTAAATCATGTCATTTCAATCTCTTTTAATAATAAATTTTTGACATACTTCAGTTGTATGTTAGAAGTTACAAATTGTTCTTTATCCATCAGTAAATTTAATTATTTTGTACGTATGTTGTAAACGTATACCTAGGAGTGATTCCGTTGTAAAATTCAACGATACCGTACAATACGTATCCAGGATATGTTCTGTCATATATTCAGTGCTTGGATTTCTCCCTAATGTAGTATCTAAACTTCGGAAGATTGGCGAACTCCTTGTTTACTGTGTATAATGATGTAGATTTCAACGTCCAAAATTTTCTTCTTCGTGAGGTCCAGACATGTTTCACATCTGAAATGATTTTAATTCCGTCTACGATTATACAATTCCCTTTCGAGCAGTTTCTACACTGCTCTATTTCTTTTTCTATATACATTTCTAGTTCAATTTTTCTTCAATTCTTTATGAAACTTAATCTCTTTATCACACTGCCATATTTCAGTACCTATTATTGTTTTTTCTTTCGTTTTATAGACTTATTCCTACATCTATACCGAGATACACTCTTAAATAATCAAATTAATTTCTTTTCCAATTTGTAGTTAACCGAATATCCTCCTTTTCTTGTTACAAGCTTTTTGGGCATTAATTTAAATACTCTTTTCTCGTCTTTCATGTTTGTCCAAAATGGAGCTTGAATATATTTGTTTTAAATTTTCTAGATCTGTGACACTTGTTTTTATTACTTTTTCTTCTAATAAACACCTCTTTTGTGTACATATCGAATCTCTTCTTTGCTTTATTTACCCTAAACTTCACTACTTTTAGAAGATATGTAATCGAAATAATACTAATTATCACATGGTAATTTTGTATATGATTTTTTTGTGTTTATTATTATTTTCACTTTTTTTTTGTACAACTCTATTATATTTCATTTGTTCATTAACTTATTCTGTACAGAATTCTTTGTTTTGAAGTTAGTTTGACCTCTGAGTGAACATCTAATTTATAAAATAAAATAAAATAAAAGAAGTATTCTCTTTTCTTCACGCACTTCTTTGGTAACGTGAGATCTAACGTTAGAAAAACATTAAAAAAAGAGTATTAGCTAGTACTTCCTTCACGCGGTTCTCGATGAGTCACTTCTGTGTTGTGATAATTTCCAGAGATGCTGCTTCTTGTGAGTTTCGTAAGTGTGAGCGAAAGGAAAAAAGTAAACAGCTCAGATACCGCGACTTTTTATAAAACTTTATTCGGGGGATAGATTGAATATCGGTGAAATGGGGTATATTTTTAGAAAACAATAGAAGGGGAAAATGCATAAGATATAAAAAAAAGATTAACACAAAGCCGTATTGTATGTAATAAGAAAAAGCAGCTGTTATGTTCGAAGACAATAAATATAAAAACAAGGAAAAGATTGCTGAATGCATATATGTGGAACACACGACTATGAAACGTGAATAGTACCAGAAGCAGACAGGAAAAAATAGAAATCTTTGAAATGTGGTGCTATAGATGTATGATGAAGATATCATGGGTAGACAAAGTTAAGAAATAGTAGGGCGAAAAAGATATCTATGAAAGACAGTAAAAAATAGAATGACAGGACAAAGGCATGGGGGAGTATTTAGAGATATATTAGAAGCAGAGAAAAAAGAAAAAAGAGACATACCTAGATTATACTACTATTGTACACATATAGTGAAAGCTATAGGCTGTGGTATTTCAGGTAAAAATGTAGTTTATCTCGGAATAAGAAACAATTGAGGTACGCATCTAACCAATTCCAGGACCGACGACTTAATGAACATGAGTGAGTTATAAAGATAGTTCGGAAAAATTGGCAAATCCATGATGATTTATACATACTTTTTACTTAGCATATTAACTTTCATATGTCATATCCAGTAAAATGAACAATATTCACGAAATCCTTCTATACCTTACGTGGTTTTATTATTTGACGGTAGGGTGTACAGAACTCAATTTAGATTCTATTTTTAGAATTCCACAGATGAGAGAAAGTTGAATTTTCAAGAGGTGGGAATGAAGTGATTGGAAGAATTTGAAATCCAGCCCTGCAAATTACCACAAAGTATATAGGGTGATTCACAACTTCATAGAAATATTTTAACTTATGCTTAAGAATGTGACATAGATTGGTATTTACGCAAAAATATATTTTTTACAACTAAAACAGTTCTAACAGAAAGATATGGTATGAAAATTAACAAAAATAAAACTAAAGTTCTAGTATGCAAAAGAGAGGTTAAGGATTTCTGCTACCTACGAAGTCAAATAACGCAAGATGGGAAAAACACAAAAGATATAAAACAAAGATTAGCACAAGGTTGTGCGACATTTAACAAGAAAAAGCAACTACTGTGCTCAAAGACCACAAAAATAGAAACAAGGAAAAGATTGCTTAAAACAATGTGTGGAGCACAGCACTGTATGGTTGTGAACCCTGTACAGTAGGAGAGGCAGACAAGAAAAGGTAAAAAAGCCTTTGAAATGTGGTGCTACAGATGTATGATGAAGATACCATGTACAGACAAAGTTAAGAACAAAGAGGTACTAGAAATGGTAGGGGAAGAAAGAACTATGTGGAAAACAGTAAAAAATAGGAGAGATAGGATGATAGGCACCATACTAAGATATGATGGAATAGTACGGAATGTATTAGGAGCAGAGATAGGAAAAAAGAGAAGTAGAGCTAGACCTAGGTTAGACTACTGCACACGGATAGTGAAAGATGTAGGCTGTGAGAATTTCAGGAAAATGTGTAGGCTAGCTCAGAATAGAAATAATTGAAGGTACGCTTCCAACCAGTCGCAAGATGGAAAAACTAATGACAAAAATAATAACTGTACTTAAACATGGTGATTATTATAAACAACTACAGATATTGGTTTTGCAATACTCTCAACTAATGTTAATTGTGCGAAAGGATTTACTTGAAATCTATTAATACGGCAAATGTCTAAATGTTGGGGGATCCTTGACAGCCTCAGGCTGCTTAACCCCCTTCACATAACACTGAATCTCGGTGAAATATGGCATATAATTAGAAAACAATAAAAGGGAATCGAGCTGTATATCGGCTGTTGTGAGAATTGCAGGGAACTGTGTAGGCTAGCTCAGAACATAAATAAGCTGAGGTACAAGTCCGACCAGTTTCAAGATGTAAAACCCAATGACGAAAAAATGTGCTCTTAAATCTGATGATTATTATATACAACTACAGGTGTTGGTTGTGAAATATTTTCAACTAATGTTGATTGTGCGAAAGGATAAATTGGAAAAACTATTAATTCGACAAAGGTACAGGTGCTGGAAGAACTTGGTAGCCAAAGGCTGCTTACCCCCTTTCACATACCACTGAATATCGGGGAAATAGGGTATATAACTGTAAAACAAAAGAAGGTGACCGAACTGCATCAAACAAGAAAGAACAGTACTTATGTTCAAAGATAACGAACATAGATACAAGAAGAAAACTGTTCAAAGCATAGTGTGGAGCACAGCACAGTACATCTATGAAATAGGGGCAGTATGAAAAGCAGAAAGAAAGAGATAGAAGCCTTCTCGAATGTCGTGCTTCAGATGTATGAGGATGGTAGCATGGACAGACAAAGTTAATAACAAATAGGTTGTAGCAATAGTAGAGGAATAAAGATATCTGTGGAAAATGGAAAAAATAGGAGAAATAGAAGGACAGGATACGTTCTAAGGCATTTCTGGGGAATAGTACGGGATATACTACAAGCAGAGATAGGAAAAAGAGGTAGAGGTAGACCGAGATTAGACTTTCGCACACAGATAGTGATAGATGCATACTGTGCAAATTTCAGGGAAATGTGTAGGTTGGTTCAGACTAGGAAACAATGAGGGTACGCGTCCAACCAGTTCTAGGACTGAAGACCTAATGATGATGATGAACTAAAATTGAACCGGATGTTTTCAGGATGCGATAAAAATAAGGAGGCAAAATGAACAACATTCAAGTGATTCTTGTATACCTTGCGTGGTTTTATTATTTCACGGTTGACTTTACAAAACTCAATGTGGATTGTATTTTTAGGTAGTTCAATTCCACAGGTGACTAAGAATTCAATTTTAAAACAGATTGTATGAGCCATAGATTGGTATTTACGCAAAAAAATTTTTAAATACTAAAATTGAACCGGATGTTTCAGGGTACGTATAAAAATAATGGAGGCAAAATAAACAACATTGCGATCCTTGTACACCTTGCGTGGTTTTATTATTTCATGGCAGGCTTTACAAAACTCAATTTCGATTCCATTTTTAGATGGTGCAATCTACAGGTGAGTGAAAATTCTATTTTCAAAGTGGTGGGATTGAAGCGACCAGAAGTATTTGAAATCCAGACTTGGGTAATCAACACAAAATATACAGGGTGATTCACAACTTCAAAGAAATATTTAAACCGATGTTTAAGAATGGGTCATAGATTGGTATTTATGCAACGAAAGTATTTTTTAAAAAAGTGGAGCCGTATTTTCAGGGTAGGAATAAAAATAAGGAGACGACCCACCACACGCACTATTTGAAATTCCTTAGTGGGTGGCCTCCGGTGTAATGTTTATGATGTATGACAAGCCTATCGTAACAATTTATTGTATGGTTTGCGGTTTAAAGCTTACAAACCCACAAATTGATGTTAGAGCAAATGAGTTAAAAAGACGAAATTTAGAAAAAGTAAGACAAATGGGTTTTGAAATACACTGAAAGCTAAAAAATTTCATAAAATATTCTTAAGAGGCAATTGAGTAATTGAGATTGCATAGAGGGTTCGTCGTGCAAATAGTAAATAGCTATGACTCATATTGAATGTGAGATCATATAGGGAAATATAGAAATTGGCGAGCTAATGTGGAGATAATAAAATGATCGCAGGAACCAAACGTTAAATTGGTACAAAAACTTGTTCGATTCTATATCACACAGTCTCGTTAAACTCTTGGGGATGCAAAAAAACATGGTTATTTAAAATGAGCAGCTACTAAAGCAAATCCGTAGTTTGATTTTTAAAGAGCTGCCAGAGCAAAGAATTAGATGAATACGAAAACAATCAGACGAATCAAAATTTATAGGAAACGCTAACCGACTTAAGAAAAAGAGTTAAGTGTAAAGGAAACTAGGATGGAAACTATTCCGTGTGGGAAAGCAAGCACAGGCTGAATAGGAAATGATTCCTGTTAAATGAATGACCTATAAGAATGCTAGGGTGATGGAAACCAGAACAAGGGCACAAGATTCGTAGTCAATGTTTAAAACTGAAAGAAACGGAAATGACACGAGGCAAACGGTTGTAATAAGAAAATAAAAATAGTACAATGAAACTTGGTTTGAAGAAATGATGTGGATATTGACTATTAAAAAAATTTGAAGAAATAAAATCATGTATACTAAAAAATAGAACAAATAAATAATTCAAATCTTTAGTGTTTCTATGACAATTTGCAGAACAATCTAATCGACGAAGTCCAATCAAAATGAAACATTCTGCTAAGGGTAAAATAAGCGCTACGTTATAAATTTTAGTTTATCCTGAACAGACGAGGACCTCGTAACAATATAAGGGTGCTTCGGCTAACTACAGTGGAGCGGGAGTGAGTTCTTATGGAAGAGATAATAAAAATAGTATAAAATAAGAAATGAAAATAATAAAATGGTTGTAATACAAACAAACTACGTTAGAAATTCACTTACCCAGAAAAGTTCTTTTCTTGTAATAACTAAGGGGCGTCAAACCGTCTAGCCTCAGCAATCCCTTTGATATTATACCTACACAGAAAACGGTTATTCTGTATAGGCTCTTTGTCCGTGGTTTCCTAAACTTTTCCCATTATACTTTACCGTTCTCTAAAACATCTTAAAACATTTATTAATTTTTTGGTCAAATAAAATACCATTTAAAAATGAAATACCTTTCCATCACTGGGATTGCCGAATATCTTTTACAAGTGTGCCTGTTTACCTTAACTTAACCTCAATTCACATCAAATAGTTACGATTTAATTACAAATATCCAAGAAAAACCATAGTTTCTTAACTTCAATCGGGCCAGGTAATGCTAAAGCCATTAAATCTAATCCATCAATAATCCTATCATCCCAATTTTTCGCGTTTACGGTATTGAATTACTTGGAATTATGAATCCCATTGACTGAAATGCCCTTAATCACAAACATATAAATCAGTTAAAACCTCATTTTGCTATTATCATTCCAATGTTTATTAAAAGTACTAAATCGTCCGTCACTCGTTACCGATAATAATTTCACTAATACCTCTTACATTTAAAATCAATATACACTAATTCCGTCGCTAATTTCATTCAAATAAATACTTTCACTTCGATTAAGTTCCTATTACTTAAATACAAAACCACTGATATTTTAAATCTCCATACTCATGATCATTAAGTTTAAATATAAAAGCTCATTCTACTCACTGTTTAATTTCAGGATGTCCAACATGTCCGACATGTTCTTCTTGTAATAATTACGTGGATTATCCAACTATTAACACACACAACACAAAATTCAAAATTATTAGAAAGGTGAAATCTCCAGGTTCTAACACCTTTCTTTAACCGGTCATAACGACATTAATTCCACAAGAAATGAATTGAAAGCTACCTTGTCGGTGCAAGCATAGTTCAACAATTTAAGTCGCACGCCGAGTATTTTCTCTGCAGGAAAGCCATATTCTCAGCATAAACTTGAAGCTGTGCTTCTTTACCACTTTTAGTCTCCTCCCATAACAACCCCTACAGCATGGGTTTACCTTACATTTGACTATCCAATGCTCCACCCGAAGGTACTACATTGGCCACTAAGCGAGATGTTTTTACCGAGAAATTTTGAATGTTGCCCAACCTTTGCTATTCCAAGTAAGGTAGGGATCATTATCATGCGAGACAACAATCACACGCGGGACCTACACTTTGCCTCTCACTCCAACGAGGGCGTATTTTGGTGGAAAATGCTCGCCTAACATTTTTCAAGCGGTTCGAGTCGGGAATCGAATCTAGGGCTTTGGGATTAGCAGTCATATGCTATCCTACCTGATCCACGAAGCTGCTAGCACAAGTTTACCGCCTTATTACGCGCCCGAATGACTACATTTCGATCTTTTTAATTGCCAGCTTGCGAACAATTATTCGTTCATTTTTTCAATCGGATGCAACTGCTGCCATTTTTATCCCACTATCCTTCTTGCGTTCCGTGGGGGTTATCTTATGGAACGGTCTTCCTAATGGGTTTTATATTCAAGCACATAAAAGACGCGTGATACCATATGATTTACTTAGTCCCGTATTTGGTGTTTCCTTCTGTCTTTAGCAATATAAATGAATATATTGTAACCCCTTGCATAATTAAACTACCCGCAATTTGATATTTGTGAAATTTACTAACGAAACGTCTGAGTAATAAACTATATTGTTTGAACATGCTTTCCTATTATCTAGGTTTACTTTGTCTTGTAGCTATGTAACCTTGATTCTAATTTGTTTAATTAAAATTTGTAAAAAGTTTCCCATATATGAAATGTATATTAATAAATTCACTGTTATTTATTTCATAATTGTAAAGCCTTCTTAAAATGACATGATTATGGTATGAAAAGTTGCTGTCTCTACGTTCATTTTTGTTTAGATACAATAGTGTGTGGCTTTATCTATTTCATGACGCTTTGATGTAATTTTCAGTCTCACGTATTTAACACATTCATTACATTCTACGTTTTTAGAACCTTTTATTTCAGCTGTTTATACTGTCGCGGTGTTTATCGTATTTAGTGACTAATGCGTTATCTTAGTATTCTATTAGATTGTTACAATTTATTTTAAGAAAATTCATATTGCTTTAATTATACTAACTGCCCCAATTGAAATTAAATTTTGTAAAACTAAAAGAATTAAAATATAATGCTTAATTAAGATTAATTATTTCTGAAATCTATCATATAAGGGTTCGACATATTTCTTTTGTCAAATTAAAATTTTATTCCATTCTAATTTATAATTATTGTAATGCAACGCGTTACAATACACAGTTAAGATTTCTTTTTACTTTTTGAAATTAACTTGTCTTGAAGTTAGAAAAATAGTCATCATATTTATCTTATAAGCTATAAATATAATTCAGGAGCAAACTGAAATAGACCTAGAAAATTACCTGTAATTAAATCGAAAATAGAATTACATTTAAAATGTATGTGTATTTAATCCAGCGTTTCCCCCAAATATCGATAATGGAGAGGATTTAAATTAAAAACATCTCACAAACAAAACCCACATATTTGGACCAATCAGATTCTTAAAAATACAAACAAATCAGCAAAATAAAAGTCCGTACTGAATAATATAAGGAGGGTTGATATCGGTTAACGCAACATTTTAAAAATTTACTAGACAGAAAGCAATTCTATACCCTCGTTTCAGTGTAAATATTTTAAACGGAAAAAGTCAACAATGACCTAAATTAGTCAGAAAAATTGCAAGAGTGTTTCTGTTTATACCCACCTACACTAAATTTCTGATTCTGCTTCAACTTCCAGATGTCAAGGGAGTAAATTTGTAAAGTTTTACCCTTTAAGAACATCAAAAGGTAATGTCGGTGTTATGAGTATAGTCACGTACTGAGAACGTTTCAGATCTATTTCCTTTTAGAATTACAATGAGACATGATATATTTGGCAATGTTTTGTAGTAAAAAAGCACCTACAGAATTTAAAAATATTTCTTGAATTTTTCGGAATTGAATATTAAACATTTTTGCTTATTACAGGTTTGTTTGCATTATGTATAAAAATGCACTGCAGTGTCTCAAGAGCTTGTAAAAGCACGGAACTGATGAAAAAGGAGAACACCGAGCCCATAACAATCAGCTTTATGAGCCTTGTAGTGTAAGCAGGCGGAAATATGGTATTAAGAAATAAGAAATACTAATCGCTTTTCTAATGACTACGGTTCGTAGATGGCATTAACGAACCTTTGCACGTATTTAGTCCACGTTAACGGTTACGTTTTCTTGATACAGGTTTTTGCTATCCTTACACCTAAATTCAATACTAGCGCGTAGGAAACGAAACACAAAATTTTGAGGTAGTACTAGTGATCTTACAGTTCATGTAAATTTCTTTGTTCTCAAAAAAAGGGGAAAATTTAAACAAGTAAATCTACGTTAACTGAATATTATAAAATAAAAGTCCAATTTGATCAATTACTACGTGTTCTGTGTTCGCTCGAATAATATTTTCTAGGAACCTATATTTTAAACGATTTATTTCATTTTTTTTAAATTTTAAATGTACAAAATTTTCTCTCACAGTACAAAGAATTTGCTTCGTTGACAATATTCTATTGCTTAATAAGTGTTAGACACACTGTTACGTGCTGAATTGATGTTAAGTATCTGAATTAATTTTACTCTGCCGAAGGGACGTAACAACAGTAAATAGTGCACTGGTTAGCTTTCAGTGCTGCGAGGTGGGTTCATCAAATCTTTTAGGGGTGTACAAATTCCAATACTGTCAATAAATACTCTTACACTTACCTGTAAAGGTTTTTGAACTCTTGTCTAATAAAACCTTTGAGCGTCAACTCACATGGATGAACTCTGATTACAGCCTTCCTAGAAGATGGGTGTTCCGAGAGATGGTTTTAACGATTCCCACTGCGGTACAGGTTGATTGAACATTGTGTATACGTTTCCCACCTTCTACTGATTTAAAATAAATACACATAATCAAAAAATTTTCAAATCTTGTTCATCTAACGTATATCAAACACGAAGATCACAGAAAATAACAAAAAAAGAACTAAGATCTATCCGTCTTGGTCATATATGCGCGTATCTAAAAGAAAAGCAACAACTTAATTTATCATTTTTCTGGAAGTTCAGGAAAAGATAGTAACGCTGCCAATAACTACAGATGATGTGCAAAAAGCCTTGATAAAGTTACTATTTTTTTAAAAAAAAATTTCTCTATGGGCAATTTAACTAATTGTTCTACGAAGTGCGCATTTCGTCGTTAACAAGCAATACAGCTAGTCCAAAAAAATAATACTGAAACTATCATATAAGCAAATGCGTTAAGTAACAAAAGAAACTATTAAATTTAAAAAAACATCGTTAGTAAAAAGAAAATTTTAACATAACAAGGAACACTAGCACAGCTAATTCCAGAGTGGGTCTTTATTAAACCAAAAAAATGTGCTTCGTTCGTACGTCAATGCAAGTTGCAAAAAAAAGAAACAAGTCACATACCTCTATAGGTCGGGAAATATATCTTGTAAGCCATTGGAGGTGAATCAATACAGCAACGCCACGGTGGTCAGTAACATCCACGCTGCTATCGTAATTGTAGCGGCGGTCTACATTCCAAAACAGTAGTCTACGTCAAAGATGAGTCGGGCCATTTATAAAAAGCGATCTGGCCTAACGTAGGAAAATCATTAGGCCTTCGTCAAAGAATAATCGGGCCATTCATAAAAAACGATCTGGCCTATAGGAAAATCATTAGACCTCCGTCAAAGAGCTAAAACTGGAATCTTATTATTGTCGATAAACGTGGAAGAACTTACTGATGCGCCCCAGATATCCACTTCTGTCAATAACAAATGTGCATCGCTCATGTAGTAATAAAACGAGCAACCCAGAAAATATATTCAAGGCACGAGCTGCTGAATCAAATTGAAATTGTTTTTCGCAAGAATTAAATCCAATCCCAGCGTTATCCAACACACAGGTGTGATTAGAAACTCGAAACAAGCTTTATCAAATAAGCACGATCCATTATTTCAACGAGTCTTTAGGATTGGGTATTATAAGAAATAATTATACGCTATAGTGATATGAATCATGCCAACGGATACCTAAAACAAGGTACCGACTGTTTAGATCATAGAAGAACTTTTCATTATGCAGCAAATAGATTTAAATGACATTGTAGTAAAGCGTACTTGTTGTAGGAATGTCTAATATACAGGTGAATATTGGAAGCAGAATCTATACGAATGAATAATTAACCAAAATGGCGTGGTTTAGCACACCATCGGAAGGTAAACTTAACAACATTGTTATATTAATGTTTCCTATTGTTATAATACGTATAACTTTAATGTTCTTTTTTGCACTATTCAGTTGTGAGAAACTGAATCTGAATCTGATCATATAATTTTATTCGTATAATTAGGTTTACACAAGTTCTGTTTGTCTGCGTTGTAAAACACATAATCATCTTTTCACTTTTTTAAGTACCCCATAAATAAAATGGTTTAAAATATGGTTATACGCACAATGTGTCCCAAATTTAATTCTCAACATTGGAATTATATAGAAACTGTATGAGATTAAGTCGATGAAATGGAGAAAATTTTAATGAATTTTCTGTTAATTTCAAATTTGATTTTTTAACGAATTTGAAAGTTGCTAAAGCTTTTTACATTTAATTCCAAGGTTGGGAATTGAATTTGGAAAACACTGTATACATTTTATAATGAACGCTTAACTGGGTTGTCTCTCAATTAGGGATCGCTTAAGTAGGAACAGCTCAATTAGCGACCGCTCAATAGGTCTACCTTACATGTGATTTTCCAATGCTCCACCCGGAGGTACTACATTGGCCAGGAAGCGAGTATTCTTTTACCTGGTAAATTTGGAATTTTGCCGAACCCTTGCTGTTCCAAGCAAGGTAGGGATCTTTAACGTGCGTGACAACACTCACACACGGGACCTCCATTTTACCTCTCATCCGAACGAGGGTGTATTTTTGTGAAAAATGCTCGCCTAACATTTTTCAAGCGGACCGTGTCGGGATTTGAACCCGGGACCTTGGGCGTAGTAGTCACACACATACCACTACGCCACGGAGCCGCCTCAATAGGTCTACCGCCTGCATGTGATTTTCCAATGCTCCACCCGAAGGTATTACATTGGAAGCGAGTTTTTTTACCTGAAAAAAATTTTGAATTTTGACGAACTTGCTGTTCCAAGCAAGGTAGGGATCTTTAACGTGCGTGAAAACACTCACACACGGGACCTTCATTTTACCTCTCATCTGAGCGAGGGCATATTTTTGTGAAAAATGCTGGCCTAACATTTTTCAAGCCGACCGCGTCGGGATTCGAACCCGGAATCTTGGGCGTAGTAGTCACGCGCATACCAACTATGCCACGAAGCCGCCACAATAGGTCCACCGCTCCATAGGGGACCGCTTACCCGGGGACTGCTCAAATGGGAATCGTTCGATCGGGGTGAAACCGTTGAATATTGTAGCTTTTCGGGTAGAGCCAATTTTAATAAAACCCTTTCCAACAATGTTATTTATTTTTAATACATGCTGAACGTTCTCGTTAAGTGGTGCATCGGATAACCAATAAGATCAATATTATCTAACCAAACAACGGCAATTAATGAAACGGTGAAAAAAGTGGTTCAAAGTTCGAGTCCTCAGGAACACGACTTAATACCTTGCAAGCAAACTCAATCCTGTGGTATAAAGGGTGCCCATTATGTATGGAATATAGTATATATCTCGGTAAATATCGACTTTGTACAAAAAATTTATATATAAAAGTTGTTTAACTTTTATTTTCCATAATAAGACAGCATTTGATTGTTTTTTATTTCCGAAAACAATTGAGTAATGAATAACACTTTTATTTTTTTAAATAGCAGTGTACCCTTTTATTAGGCTCATTTGATATAGATTTTTTTTTCGTTTCTCCGAAGATGACTACGATGACGTGTTGAATTTTGTAAAATTATGATCGAGCGAATTAACAACAATCTAAATTTCCTCTATAATATTGGTTTTTTGACGAAGCTACGTTTTGTGTAAATGGAAATGTGAATAGGCATAATTGTCGACATCGAGCCGTTAAAAGTTCCCGTTGGATGTTGCAAAATTATGCCCAAACACGACACAAATTAAACACATGGGGTGGGAATTTATGCAGATCGCTTGGACCTTTATTCGTGGTACTCTAACTGGTGACCATTATTTGCAATTATTGCAAAAGCAAATTATTCCAGCTTGCCAACCAAATCTTGATTATCTTTGGTCAACAAGATGGGGCACCGCTCCACTACCAGTTTAGATGTGGTCTTTCCAGTTCGTTGGATAGGCAAAAGAGGGTTTGTAGAGTGGTCTCCTCGATATCCGGATCATAAGCTTGCGATTTCTTCTTATGGAGATATTTAAAATCAAAACTGTGTACAAACCGACCTCAGAATTTAGCTGAATTAGAGCAACGAATTCAAGATGAAGCTGCAGCAATTTTTCCAAGATCGCTCAGAAATTCTTTTCAAGTTTTTCGTGATAGGTTGGGCTACTGCTTGATTGTTGTCGATTTCATTGGAAGGATGGCAAAGCCACGCGCACTTTGGCCTCAGTATGGGCCCATTGTACTACCTTCTTATACCTGGTATCACTCAGCCATCCGAGCTTACAGACGAAACCTGAGGATATCGGTCCAGGGCGTGTTACTAATTCTGGCGGTGTCTGACCAGAAGTCACCTAACATGGATTCTCGGAGGTTGGCGAGTGCCGGGCAAGTGCACTGTATGTCTCTGCCGTCTCCTCATCCCATTGACAACTGCGACAGATTGAGTTCTCTGATAAACCCAATCTGTGCATATGCTTTTTTACCTTGCAGTGCCCAATCAAAACATTTACTAAGAGTGGTCGTTTTTGTCTCGGCAAGCATATGCAAAGTTTCCTATTTTTTGTTGAAGGAGACTTAATGGACATTTTTGCCTGTCGGCAATATGTTTCCTTTGCCCACCTCTCGCAAAGACGATGGTAGGTTCTCTGTCTTATCATGGCAAATAGCACAGATGGCAAAAGAGAGACCGATGGCTCAGGCCCGACAAAACTCTAAGTCGATCCTTGTCTCGCCAAAGCGTCAGCCTGCTCATTACCGTATTTACCTGGGTGACCCTTGATCCAGGCCAGCTCGAGGATATTAAAAGTGAGAAGCCCGTTCTAGAATGAGGTGGCACTGAAGTACCACCTCTGATAGGATCTTCTGCCTATTTAAGGCCATTAAAGCTGCCCTGCTATCTGTGGATATGCGTATAGTTTTATTTTGAATACTTCGTTCCAAAATAACACTGGCGCTTTGCGCGATCGCAATGACTTCTGCTTGGAAAACAGTTGCCTGCGTTCCCAACGCTATACTTTCGTGAAGATCTAGGTCATCTGAAAAGATGCCTGCCTTTGTACCTTCCATCGTTTTTGATCCATCTGTGAAGATGAATGTATCTGCTGGAATCACGTCTTCAGGCTCCACACAGACCTTGTACTGCTTCCTGAATATTAGTTTGTGTGTAATTCAGTCGTCCATGACATCCAAGAGTGGCATTGTTAGCAACGCCTCCTTTAAGATATCCTGGTGTCTCTCACCGTTTCCCTTATTGTTTCACAATCTCTTAACTCCTAGTCTTAGTGCCGCTCTTAGAGCCACCTCCTCCATATGCAGGTCTAGCGGAGGGAGGCTCAAGATAGCTTCTAAGACCGCAGTTGGTGTGGATTCTATTGCGCCCGTGATACTGAGGCAGGCTAGTCTTTGTATGTTCGTAAATTCTTTAGCTGCGTTAACTTGTCTGGTTCCGGGTCACCAAACAACAACTCCATAGCATAGCATAGGTCGTACTACTGCAGCATATGATAGCCTTTGGTGAAAGATCCCAAATTTTGCCTATGGCACGTCTGCATTACCAGAACACTGTGCTAGCTTTCGTAACTTATACTTGTAAGTGTTTAGCCCATTTCAGTATCTTATCAACTATGATACCCAAATACTTGACTTCCTCTGAGAGAGTTAGGGATATTTGAAAAAGTGATGGTAATTTAGTTACCGTTAATTTTCTTTTGCTAGTAAACAAGACTAGCGAGGTCTTGATTGGATTTATGGTCGAGGAGTTTTACACGCACCATCGTTCAAATAGCTTTAATGCTGTTTCCATTAAATTGCACAGCAATTGCGCATATTTGCTAGCTACTACAGTAGCCAGGTCATCAGCATCCCCACCGTGTAGAAGCGGCCCCATTAAGACGATGTAGCAGGTTGTCAACTACTAGGTTCCATAGTAGTAGTGACAATACGCCACCCTGAGGACAGCCCTTAGCTACCGCCCTGCATAAGGAAGTGGTTCCCACACAGACAAGTAGTTCACGACAGCGTAGGTAATGTTGGATTAACTGCCTGAGAGTGTTGTCCATTTCGTGTTCTCTCATAACTTTATTAATACTTTCAAAGGTGATTTCACTAAACTTGCCTTCAAAATCTATGAATACGCCTAAAGCTGACATTGTTCTTGAGGGATTTCTCGATCCGCCCTACCATAGCCTGTAGGACAGACTCTGTAGACCTCTCTGGTATGTAGGCATGTTGGTTTGGGTGAAGAGGATGGTACTGCCCAATCCTTTCCCTGATATCAATGTCGCACAATCTCTCTAGCGGCTTTAACAAAAAGGACGTTAGACTGATTGGGCGATAGGATTTAGCCAAGGAGTAGTCCTTCCGTCCCGGTTTGGGAATGAAGACCACCCTGACTGTCCTCCAGCTTCTGAAGATATATCTGAACCAATACAACCTCTGAACAGCCTCACCAGGTAGGAAGCAGTCTCTCCAGACACCACTGCAGTAGGGCTGGAAAAATGCCACCCAATCCTGGGGACTTTAAAGGTTGAAAGATTAAGATTGGCCATTTTACTTTTTCTTCCTCAACCACCCGGTTGGATACCTCCCAGTCTTCCTCCTCTGGGGCTGGTCTGAGAGCATCCATCCTAGTTATCGTCTTCAAGTTTTGTACAAAAATTAATTTTTCGTTCATTCAATTGCTAAGACATATAAAGGAGATCTTGGATGTCTAATTTATGTTATTGGTGAAATTTACTTAATAAACAGTTTTTACATTTTTTCCAAAAATTTTCTGGTCTAAGAGTACTAAGGTACTAAAGGAGAAAAAATTCTATCTAATAAGCCTAATGAAAGGGTTCATTGCTATTTAAAAAAATGAAAGTGTTATTCGTTACTCAATTGTTTTCTGAAATAAAAACACTTAAATGTTGTCTTATTATGGAAAATAAAATGTTAAACAACTTTTGTATTAAATTTTTTGTATAAACTCGACATTTACCGAGATATATACTATGTTTCATATATAATGGACACCCTGAATCTTTCCTCCACTCACATGTAAACATTTCAAAAAGTTTGTTATATCGAACCTTATGTTTTCACGTTATGTTTAGTACAATCAAGATCTCAGCTGCATTTGTATAAAGTAGCTACTGAGCACTCGCACTTCTTGAATGGTTTGTGATATTGGATAGCATTCTATTTTTAAAGCTTATAATTTTGTCAATAAATCTAATTAAATTTTGTTTCTTATTTTAAAGCTCAGAATAGAAATCAATGGAGGTACGCATTCAACCAGTTCTAAGATGGATATACTAGTGAAGAAAAAATAGCTGTACTCAAACATGACGATTATTATAAGAAACTACAGGTATTGGTTGTGTAATATTCTCGAATAATATTAACTGTGTGTTACTGGAAAACTATTAATTCGGCAAATGTCTAAGTATTGGGGGATCTTGGCAGCCACAGCTTAACCCCCTGCACATACAACTGAATCTCGGTGAAATAGGGCATATAATTAGAAAACAATAGAAGGAGAACCGAGCTGCATATAGGCTATGTGGGAATTTCAGGGAACTGTGTAAGCTAGCACAGAGTATAAGTGGAGGTACGTGTCCAACCAGTTTTGAGACGGAAAACCTAATGACGAAAAAATAAGCGCAGATAAATCTGATGATTATTATAAACAACTAGTTGTTGGTTGTAAAATATTTGCAACTAATGTTGACTGTGCGAAAAGCATCTTGGAAAAAATATTAAATCAACAATAGTTCAAGTGCTGGGAGAACGTGGCAGCCACAGGCTGCTTACTCCCCTTCACAACCTTGTGATTTTCCAATGCTCCATCCGAAGGTACTATATTGGTCACGAAGCGAGTTTTTTTTACCTGGAAAATTTGGAATTTTGCCGAACCCTTGTTGTTCCAAGCAAGGTAGGGATCTTTAACGTGCGTGACAACACTCACACACGGGACTTCTATTTTACCTCTCATCCGAACGAGGGTGTATTTTTGTGAAAAATGCTCGCCTAACATTTTTCAAGAAGACCGTGTCGGGATTTGAACCCGGGACCTTGGGCGTAGTAGTCACACACATACCACTACGCCACGGAGCGCCCCCTTCGCAACCACTGATTGTCGGAGAAATAGAGTATATAATTGTAAAACAATAGAAGGGGTCCGAACTGCACTTAACAAAAATATCTGCGCCTATGATCAAAGACAATAAACATAGAAACAAAAAGAAAATTGTTGAAAGCATATGTGTGGAGCACAGCAAAGTATGCCTATGAAATACGGGCAGTAGGAAAAGCAGACAGAAAAACGGTAGCAGACTTTTGAAATGTTGTGCTTCAGATGTATGAGGATGATAGCATGAACCGACAAAGTTAATAGCAAATAGGTTATAGAAATAGTAGAGGAATAAAGATATCTGTGGAAAAAAAAAATAGGAGAAATAGACGGACAGAATACGTTTTAAGGCATTTTTGGAGAATAGTATGGGATATATTACAAGCAGAGATAGGAAAAAAGAGGTAGATGTAGACCTAGATCAGATAGTGATAGATGCAGACTGCAAATTTCAGGGAAATGTGTAGGTTAGTTCAGAATAGGAAACAATGAGGGTACGCGTCTTAACCAGTTTCAGGACTGAAGACCTTATGATGATGATTTTAAAGCTCACTTTCTTTGATTTTTATAATCAGATTTCATCCCTATTGTTATTTTCAGAATTAACTAAATTTATTTCGGTGGGGCAATTTGAATTGTTTAGCTGCTAACTTGTGAAAATGTAATTGAAAGGCAGATTCATCAGGATGCGCATCTCAGCCTTGATAAACACTCTAAACTGTAATTAATAATTATTAACGCCGTTCAATTTATCTAATTTAAACGTTTGTCACTTAACGCTGATTCACGATTTACGGGCAGTTAAGTATGTTTTGATTTCATGCACTTGATTTTATGATACAATTTAGTAGAAGAGTAATACGCATAACCTCACCACAAGTGGATGGATCATCGTGTCGAACTATCGCCATGCATGACCGGCATAACATACAGTTGTTTTGGGTCAAGCTGCCTAAAATCAAATGTCAAATATCGACTGACGACGCGGCGCGTTACAGTTACAGTCAGCGTTTGGGTAAATATAAGTGTAGTGTGTATTTGTATTTCTGTCATTTCCCATATTTGCGATATTAGAGAAACTGTCTTTCTTCTTCAAAGTATTTCTTGCCCCACAATTTCTTTTTTGTGTCTTCATGGCAACATACTTACGAGCACGCATCCATTCTAACAGATTTGTTATTTGGATGAGCTTGAATGGAGGTTGCGGACCCTACATATAGCATAAGCTCCCAAACAGAAAGATTTACGGACCTAGTTTTATCAAAGGCTTAATTTGTATTTTTTTACAGTTAGTTTGTTTTCAAATATTTTGGAAAACGTTTATAGATCTTTTACTCTTTATTTTTGGAAAGAATTCAAGTCATTCAGATTAAATCAAACATCGCTGCAGTAAGCGGTTCGTTGAGCAAATATCGACGACGTTTAACGCACACACTCATAAGCAGCAGTTACGTGTTAAATTGACGTTAGTTACCTGAATGAAGGTTACTCTAGTAAGGAAACGTAAGAGTAAAATTATGTACTTACTAGCTTTCAGCAGTGAGCAAATGCAAATCTTCTTAGGGGTATACAAACTTTAACACTCTCACTTACGCCTACCTGCAAATGTCTCTGAGCTTTCTGTCTAATATAGTAGAGCGCTAACCCACCTGGATTTCGGTCGCACTAGACGATGGGAGGTTTAAGAGACAACTAAATGGATATTTATTTCTGTCACACAGGTTGATAGAGTCTTCTATACATTTTCGTTTCACCTACTAATTTAAACCAACCACAAACAATAATAAAACTGCAAGATGTTTACCTAACCTATATTAAAACATGAATGTCACAGTGTTTAGCAAACAACCAACACAAATTATTAACTAAATTCTATCTCTAATTGGCCAAAACATCTTAAATTTATTCAATTAAGTTGTCCAACCAATTTGATTTGTACATATAAATTTATGCGAATACAGTCTTGGTGCTTATTTAGATTAAAATTTCGTGTTACATTACACTTGTACCTAAGTGTGCACCAACACAAAAAGTTTACTACTAATATATTTTATATAAATAATGAAATATACATCAGCAAAATATGTAGCAGGTGAAAACAAAAATTCTATCACTTACAGCTTGTTAATTGAATACCAGGCGCAAACGACTTTTTCGTGCAGGACAAACTGGGGTGTCGGTAATCCATATATCCAACTATCGTTGACGGAAAGTATTTACTCCAGAAACACTTTCACAATGTAACGGCACTTCTCTCTAATACGCGAGTACTTTCACGTTTGGAAACTTAACTGTTGATCCGCTCAACGAAGACGCTTATTTCTCCACTATCTCAGTATGATAGCTTGTATTGAAAGATTTGAATGAATCTAAATGATCCATACCACTATCTATAGCGGTATTAATAAGCTATATTATTTTAGGTGCTTGCCCGACACCTTTTGTTCACATGGTTTGTACGATTTGAACTGTCTTAAAGTTGAAGTTAAGGGTTTTCCGGTACATGAGAATGGTTGGTGTCTTGCCACAACTGCGACATTGGTTGCTCAGTACGCCTTAGTCTTTATACTGTTTTATGGTTTCTGCCTGATTGAGTAATTTACAATGAGTTCGGTTCCTTTCAGGACGTGAGAATATTTACAATTACATTTTCCTAAAATTGTTAATTTACGGAAATGTGTCGTTTTGTTTTCCAATTTAATATGTCTACTGGGAATTCCCGGTTTTAATTGCTGGTTATAAAAAAATGTTCTAAACAGTTTACTGTCTAGGTCCTATTTTAATATTGTGATGAAATAGCCATGCTAGTAAATTGAAAGCCACTCAAACTTCTATAAAATTTTGAGAGTTTTTTCGCGCCAAAGCTCGTTTTAACTAACTTAATAAATGCTTTTCTATTCGCGTTACACAGCATTTGGGGAAATGTTAAACATGCTCTGTACTTGTGTTTGTGTTCTCTGATTTTTTCCAGATTTTAGTGAACTTCCTTCTCGATACAAGATTTCTTGTCTCCATAGACATCAGTGCTTTTTGAAAATTTCATACTCAAACTCAAATAGATCGGCTTTTGACATTGGTGAAGATTCTGGGTCACAGGAGTGTACACGTTTCAAAACACTTTCTTGGTAGTTTTGGAAGTTTTAGAACGACATTTTTTATTCATCTCAATCTTCCTTTTTTTTACAACTGTAAAATATTGAAGGGAAACTATGATAGCTAATTAGGAGAGAAAAGTTGACTGTATAAAAAATTTAAGTGATAGTTAAACAAACAACAAATAATTAATGTTTTTAACCAAATCAAACGTTTACTAAAAGCACTCACCTGGTGATTTATGAAGCCGTGCTAACGAAAAAAAACGATGTAACCAATACTACTCTTCTTTTTGGCGGGTGTAGCGAAGCACATTTATAACGATAGCGGTGTTCTAAAGACAAGCGAAACCGCGAAATTTATGGAAAGAACCAGATATATCAGCAATTTCCACTTGAACGGTGGAAAGTAAAACAACTGAAGGTTTAGCTAAAGAATTAAATAAAACGACAATCGAAGTTGACGGACCACTGCAGCTAAACGAATTCGAAGATTCCTCAGAGGCCCGAGATGCGGAAGACTTTGTAGCGGTCTTGAATAGCGGGAATAGAGCGAGGTGATACCTTCGAGGCGGCGGTGTCCGAGCTCAAGCGAGCCTGGTTACTATCAGCGAAAGCGGGTTTAGATGAAACGCTATCGAAGTGCAATAACGAATGATGACGTTGATTGCATTGACGGCATGAAAAAGTAGACCGGCTTTTATTTAAAATGTGAGAATTGCAAAGATGTTGGCTTTTTGCCAAGTTGTAGCGATCTTGCGACGAAATTTTAACGAAATCATTACAACGATAAAGATTGTGATCTTGTTTGCAAAGCGGACATTTATTAACACTAGACTTCGTCTGTACTAACATGGAAACAACGGAACCAGGCTTAGACGGGTTATTGAAATGAATAACTTTGTTTAACTCGTTTTATGATTTAGCGACAAATTCGTTAAGGATTTACACGTATTTTCCAGATAAGCAATTAACTTTTTATAAGATGGGATAGCGGTCGGATCTTGATGCAATTCAAAACTACGAGCAGTGTGTACATCCAAGCGATTTAAAATCATTTGTACAAGAATAAAATTCCATTGCTCTATGGGTAAATCAAATTTTTTAAGCGCTTGTAAATTATCCAAAAAATGTTCAACTAATTTTTGCAAACCGACGCGGTTATCGGAGTTTAATTTGGGAAATTTATCTATATTGTTCCATAGAGCAGAGGTAATGTGACGAATATTATGATATTTTTCGCGAAGTTTTGTGTATGCAAGAGCGTAATTGGCTTCTGTAAGGTCAAAGTTTTTAATGGTTAGGAGTGCGGAATCTTTTAGTGCTGATTGAAGATACGAAAATTTATCTACGTCCGACAAATCGTTATTAAGATGAACTAAACTATCAAAACGATCAATAAAACTCTCAAATAAACAACTTTCCCCATCAAACGTAGGCAGCGACAGCGGGGAGTGATACTCTTGACTTTAAAGTATCTAGCGGCGGGGACACATGGACCCGAGGCGAAGATTGGCTGGTAAACAGCTTGAAATAGAGCGCTTTTATTTGAAAATAGTTGTCAAAGCGTCTACGGATAGAGTCTTCAATCTCAAAGCGTCACCGACGGAAGAAATGGCACCTACTATCCAATTATGGTGTGTAAAAAAATTTTCTTTAACGGTTTTCAGAGATTCATACCGTGCGCGAAATAAATCTAAAAAAGCTGTTTCAACAGTACATTTTTGAGCGATTTCAAACATTTCCTCTAGCGAATTGATTGCGATATTACGTAGAAAATCATTACGTTTCAGTTTTTCTGCCATGGTTACAAATAAATTCAATACAAACGCGGATGAGATAAGAACGAAATCTTGACAATTTATAATAGCCTAGCGGCGATAACAAACACGTATGCCTATTGCACAGCAGATAACAAATGCTCGTAAACAACTCAACTATACAAATTATGCTAATTGACTGTCAAGGCTTTGATCAGCGGTATAATTAATTATCTGAGTTTGTTGTTTACTCAAATCCGGCGAGAAGCTTACCAAATGTTAAATATTGAAGGGAAACTACGATAGCTAATTAGAAGAGAAAAGTGGACTGTATAAAAAATTTAAGTGATAGTTAAACAAACAACAAATAATTAATGTTTATAACCAAATCAAACGTTTACTAAAAGCACTCACCTGGTGATTTATGAAGCCGTGCCAACGAAAAAAACGATGTAACCAATACTACTCTTCTCTTTGGCGGGTGTAGCGAAGCACATTTATAACAATGGCGGTGTTCTAAAGACAAGCGGTTCATGTAAATAATTTGTTCTATGTAGAACGTGTAAAATAGCTATGCGGACCGTTGGAACGATAAATCGATTCTCTACTGAGCTTCCTGGAATTTCCAGTCAGTACTACACTGTTTGCACATGCGGAATAACAACCTATATCACTCGCGGCACATGTTGGCGCATGCTTCAAGTAAAACCATGGGAATTTTACTCTAATAAATTTAAATATACCCCGGCGGATGTAAATAATCAACAAACTCGACAGAAATAAAAGTAGGGTAAAATCAAGGATCCTGTGACCACATTTCCACCAGCATCCACATTTCCACACATCTGGACCAAATTTACACATGTAAAACCCACTATCACCACAGTCTTATTCGTTAGATGAATCATCCTACCTGAAACTCCTCCTTGCTCTCCTCCTTGCTCGGACACACCCACAAACACATTTTGATTCACATCACACCCGCATGTACTTTCCACCCGCAGATAAATCTTTCTCCACATTTCCACAACCACGAGACTTAAACCTATCTATGTTTGGTATCACATTAATATTAAATATTTCTTAGCTACCCGAATCTCTAAGAATCTATTTAGATTGCATCATCCCCAATGGAGCTACCCTCATTTTAAGATTTCTTACCTGTAGACGACTCTTTGAGCAGTTCTTATAACATTTTTTATACATGCGATACATTAAATTAGCTTAGAATTTTATGCATCCCGAATCTGTCAAACAGATTTGAAATCGGACCACGCCCTGCAAACGTTATACCCCTTTCACCAAGTCCGTGATCTTCTAATTTTGCTCATTTGCTCTATAAGCAAACCTAACAAATAGTTTTCTTCGTCTAGCCATTGCATCTTTCGAGATAAACCTATCTTGTTTGGTATTAATCAATATTAGAATTTTCTCAGCTACCCAAATCTCTAGGAATTTTCAGATTGCACCATCCCAGGAGCTACCTAATTTTAAGATTTCTTACCTGTAGCGACTTTTGAGCGTTCTTATAAATTTTTTATACATGCAATACATTAAATTAGTCTACAATTTTACAACGAATCTGCAAACAGATTTAAAATCGAACGACCCTTACCATTTACACACACCCTTTAAATTATAAATTTCCTGCGGCTTATACAAAAGAAAATCTAAAACCATTCTTAAAACTTTTTTACAAACAATTTTACTAATACAGTTTAAATTTTGTAAAACCACATTTCTAAATACATATTCACAATTTTTATTTTCAACCTAGAACTTGTCATATCGGGTCATACTTATTAATATTTATTTCTAAATGAGCACCTTTTCCAAAGACCAACCGGACTCGCATGTTTCAAATTCCTCTGATTTTGTTCGCATGGTTTCGCTTAAGACCTCGTACGTATTTTCCAGATTACTAGAAGACGTTATAACCACATTTTTGTGTTAAAGGATTTCACATCGGTAGCCTCTTCCCCATTTTGATGTAAACGCCGTAGAGTTCGCAATAGACTTTTACTGCTGTATGTTGTATTCTTTTTCATTTATTAATCGAATAAATCGCTCTTTCTGCTTCAAAGAAACTCAGGTACTCCATCGTCGACACTGGCGTTCTTTATGCGATAGCTAGCCATACGGTTGTTAAACGCAGTGCTAACCATTTCTACACCATCGTCGCTAGTAGCGGTAACTGATGCATTTTATGTCTGTTGCTCCTTAAATGTGCGGCATACGTAGTTTTCCATTTCGAAATCGCATACTTTACACATAATTCGTGGTTGTTTCGTACAAGACCCTTTAACAGCTGGCGGAGCTGAACGTTTACGGCTAATGACATCCGTGCTGTTTTCCTTGTGTCGCTAAGTTATCCATTCTCGTAAAAGCGAAACCGCAAGTCCCACAGTTTAAGTACTTTGCTGCGGGCGGTTGTATAAGCAACCGTGGACGATGTTGCACCACGACATTTGTTCTGGTGCCGTTTGAGCATTTTCCAGGTATAGGAAGCACCGCAAGAGTTGCCTAAAACGTTTGCAGATACCATTTTAGTACAAAACAAAATCCACACTATAAGACTTGACTTGTAAGCGAACTAACTTATAACTAAAGAGTTTATTCTTGCGCACCTGCTTTATGTACCCTATAGAATGCAAACCGAAGGTTTCGAAGACACCGAACGAAGTTGGATTCAGCGAGAACTAAATGCGTCATAATCCTCGCGCTCGTCCAATACATTTAGCACCAATGTATGCGCTCGGTTCGCTTTGTCCATGCTGCGAATGCCGTTAGTAAAACACCGGAAAACGTCTTCCATGTTATACGGATCGCGTGCATATTAAAAATCCAAAAGGGTGGTAGCACACGCACACAACTTGTGTGCAAGTCGTAGAAGATGCAGTGCTACTATAACCAAAACACTTTAAACCATTACTAAGAAATACCAACTTGTTGTCTACAGGATACTTACTAATAAACAATTTAATTTTAAATAATTTCTACGTCATATTTTAGGTGGCTTGAATATTTTCCAAATGAATCACCAGCGAAAGTATATGTAGCAGTTTAAATTAACCATTAATTTCCCATTTTACGACCATGGTTAATTATAGATTAAAATTTAATTTGTGCACGTTCGACCTTCTCGTAAACTAACATATTTTATAGCAACAATGCGCTGTATAATACATGCATACCCTTCTCTGCGCTACTGCTATTCTTGTATTGCTTGAAAAGTCACTCTCCTTTTTACTGTTAAGACTGGGCAAAGCACCATTTTTTGTATACTTTCTATAGCACATCGCGCACTTTTCGTCTGATAATTATGCTTCTGTAGCTTTTACACTTTCGCATAGCGGTCGGCCGCATGTAATGATTTCTAGAACCGGTAAGTACTCGATATCGTCCAAATAGAAATTAGATGCTCGATGTCTGTCAACTTCAATTCCCTCGTAAGGTAGCAAAACTCAGTCAATAATCCATTATACTTCGACCCGCTCCTGTTCTGATAATTTACAAACATTTTCAAACGACAATGCCGAGAATTTTTAAACCTCCGAGGATCTTTAAGTCGTGATCAATACACATCCGAGCTACGCGTAAACAACATATTTTGAGCAACTGTATAATACATGCATACCCCTTCTCTGCGCTATGCTATTCTTGTAGTTGCTTGAAAAGTCAGTCCCCTTTTACTGCTAGGGCCGCAAAAGCACCATTCCATACTTTTTTATAGGTAGCACATCGCGTACTTTTGTCGGTAATTAAATCTTTGTTTATGTAGGCTTTACACTTTCGCTTATTTAAACATCTAATACGATTGATTAACCACTTTGATTATTCTAACGGAGACCACCATACGCACCGTTCTTTTTGAATCCAACGATCCATGGGCTTCGCACTAACACCGACGTATTTCTACTATTTGTTAAACAAAAACTACCGGTATCGCCATTGTGGACGTAAACAGATGTTTGTGGACGTGTACGAGAATGTAACCATATACATTAACCAGTCTAAGCTATTTTATTTAGTCCACGAAAACTACTATTTTCTAAACCACAATAATCGCTTTATAGGTCACATTTCGACCATTCCCAATGGCTGGTGCTACGTACATGGAAACTTTAATTTCTTATTGGAGAATTCTTATTCTCCGCGCACGCTGCGTAGTTGCATGTTCATTCCTTTTGAGTATATGCTCGTTATGGTTGTAAGACCCTCGGTTTTACTAACACAATCGTGAGACCCTTTAATCTTTAATCGTTCTTCTCGCCTCAAACAGTAGACTTAACATTTACCAACAAATTCTAATACTGGACCCCCATTAAACGTCTTTAATTTTCCTACAAGTTTTTATCGACAAGGTTAATTGTATTTATTATACGCGGTAGTCACTCTTTAAGACAACATATTTTGCTAGGTATCAACTAATTTAAATTTTCTAGGGACCCCAAATGTAAACAGATTTTAAAAGGACCACCCCATCAAAGTTAGCGTTTTAAAGACTAATTTTTACCCATCTTTATTTAACCCATTTTAAAACCTTTTTACCAAGCATATGCCTTAGCCAACCATCTTCGAAATCTAAAACCGCAGTGTCCCTAACACAACGTGAGATAACACGTATACTCTGTCAACCAGGATAGAAGCAGGAGGATTTGAAGGTGGGCGAGAACTTAAAATTAGAATCTTAAAACATATACAAATATAAACAACTATCTTATATTTAGCCCCAGCGTAGATTGTACATTAGATGATGACCTTTGTCATCTTCCCTCGATAAACCAATTTTATAAGCTGCGTATGCAAATCGTATTTTACCCGGATACATACGCAGCAAGCACGATACCATCCAAAAAAGACTTGATGCTGGACGTTACATCCGCTTCCTCGTGTACCCAGCACATCCCAGCCCATGAGCACCCCGCGCATGCACCCCAGCGCACCCTCGCGTGCACGCACGCGCGCCCATGCGCACCCTCGTGCGAGGTACGTCACAGCCTTTATAAAAAGAACAATGTTATATACATTAAAAATGTTTATTCCTGACATTCTAACAATTTAAAATATTTAACGACAAGCATGGGGTCATTTAAACTAATTTTAATCACAATTAACACAGAAAACAGTCCTTTCTTTATGTTGTTTGAGTGGCTTTAATTTTATCAATTTATTCGCAGCTAAAATTTAAACGATACCCAAGTCCTCTATCTCCTTTCTAACATCAGTTTGATACAAGACGTCTCAGGTTTTCGAATTGTAAAATGACCGAAGTTTGCCTCATATTTAAAGTCTTGATTCCGCCGACAACCAGATCCATTCCTTCGTGTAATCTTGCAGCAGACATCTTTAATCGCAGCTTTCCCACATATCCGCATACGTATCTTGTAGCTTGATCGATTCTTCTGTCGGTATTGGAATCCTTTCTCCCAGACTGTCGTAGTTGCATGTCCACCACTTTTGGGAATATATGGTTGTATAAGACCCTCGGTTTTAAATGATCCAAGGTTCTTTACTAGGCAAATATACAATGTTTAACGGACCCCCTTTGCGTGGTGTACGCAAAGATTACAGAAACCCGCATTCCTTAGTTCGTCTTTGTTATCTGCCATTTTGATAAATCACGTTTTAGAATAACCTTTTAAAAATTACGGATTTAGTACCATCCTTTTCCGCAAGGACGCCTACATAACTAAAGAAGTCTTTTACTAACCAAAATGCATACAACTTGTAGAAACCAGATGTATCTAAGTCAGTCCATCGGCACATAAAATAATCTTTTAATTCTTCCTCATTTTCTCTAATAAGATGTTCTTTGTCTAACACATCTTTGTATTGATCGCGTATTGTCGCAGTGTTTTCCATGTGTCAATTTTCGCCTTTTTGCATCCATTTCCTCTATTCCAGTCTTTTCCTTCCACTTACAGCGTATGGTATCATATGGCGGCACATTTCACTTAGCGTACGGACTAGAGCTTCTATATCCAATCATTTACGCGTTGTCGTACAACCTCGGACGAATGTTAGGTCTGTATCTCCATCAATCCCAAGTACCGAAATTCACTATTTCTTTGGATTGCAGCAAATGGCGTTGCAGATTCGTAAAATATCGTACTACCTGCATTTAATAGTAGCACTTGTCATTCTTATTTTATCTGGTTGCTTCCTACCTACTATCTTCCAAATAATTTACAGGTAAATAGCCTTACAACTAATACCGAAAGCACATACTTTATCACATTTTCACCTTTCACATCTGGTTTTTGCGACAACTAACTTTGCAAGCCTCAATTACCTTTGTATCCATTCCCCAATACAGTACTGTAGCAGGTTATTATACACTACACAGCAGCTATTTTGTAGCTGTCCGAAGCCTACTCCACATTTTGGTAATGTCTCAGTACATTGCGCCTTTAGACCAGCATAAGTCACATCTCCAAAAGGTAAACACGCTTTTATGGAGTTTTCACCCGTTTCTCCCACGACTGAACTCCAATTTGCACAGTTTTATTGTCGCTTCCAATCCTATACCATGTTCCTACGGCCAAATAGACGCAAGTTCCGCGAAACGGTACTCGGACAACGCACCAAATCTAGTATAACTGATTGCTCAAGCTGTATTAACACCATGGACCTTCGTATCTGCGCAACACACACACACTTTGCGCTCAAATCTAATCTTGCATTGGTTGTTAGCCATGTTAGAACAATCACCCGCAGTTTACCGTTGTCACCACTAATATACACTTTTCTTCGATCGTCCATTATAGCAAAATTCACTGATATCCAACATACAATTACTCACACCACATCACCCATCATGCACACCAAGACCTGCAGACACCATCACCATACTGGTTACATGTAGCCAGTCGGCAAAGCTGACCCAACCTATTAATTTTTCCTTTATCTAACCTAGGTCCACACTTGGTTTTCTCAATGGAAAACTCATTAAAAGCAATTAGTGCTAATGCGTTTTAATGAGAAAACTCATTAAAAGCAATTAGGTCATATGGTCATGCGGTCATATGGTCATGTGGTCATTGGTCATTGGTCATTGGTCATGGATAATGGTCATGTGGTCATGTGCTTTTCAAAGATTTACCAGAAAAGATTTTAACAATTTTTTGAATTTTTTTATTGAAGATTTACATTAAAGTATGCTTCTAAATCACTTTTTTAAACAATTGTTATCCATAATACTGTTCTCAAATAAAATTCTGTAAATTAAATATACAATTATATTGTACTACGCGATGGTCATATGGTCATATGGTCATGTGGTCATATGGTCATGTGGTCATGTGGTCATATGGTCATGTGGTCATGTGGTCATATGGTCATATGGTCATGTGGTTATGTGAGCAGGAGATTAAATTTGGTATATAAGGAAGTAGTTTTGGGTTGAGCTTAGTTATAGTAAGACATTTTTAACAACATATTCGACTATTTTCGGTAATATACGCCCCACTCTGTAGGATACATAAGGAACAAATTTTCGTATTCAATTTAGTATTTGACGGTAGCTAGAACGGTAAACATGAGCGTCTCCAAGGTGATTAACGTTTCTCAACTTTTGGGAATAAAGTGAAACCGACAAATGAGCGATTTGGATTATGGCTGTTGGCAGAAAATATGTGCAACAATAATCTGGTGACAGATATTGGTAATATTTGTTATGTCGAAGGCGAAAAGATGCTGACTGGCGGACTACACACACCAATTACAGAACCATTTTGTGACAATATAATGTTGGTTAAAATTTGCGACCTTTCTGACACCGAACAAGCATCTTCAAACAAAAGATGTTTATCCTAAAAAGAAATTTGTGGTGCATTTAACAGCTATCTACGAAGAAAGTTCGACCGATTTGTTTCGCTAGGCATGGTGTTAAAGCTAAGCTTCCGTTTTCTCTGGAAAGCAGTAACAAGATAGGCCAGAGAGTAAAAGAAATTATCGGAAAAGAAGACTCGAATGCATTAATAAAAATTCCAAAATCCTATATGTGTTCCATACAAAGTGGAACTAGCAGATGTTAAGTTGGAAACTTTATTGAGGAACTACCAGATATATTAGACGAAGTCGAAAAGATTATTTCTATCTTTTGACATGGATGTAACCCAAGATTTTGCAGGCATATTTAGCAAGATGGAGATGTGTAATTATTTAACTACAAAGCATAACTTTTGCTATAAGGGAGAATACGAAGAAAAGTGTAATATTATAGTTGACAACGATAAAACTGCGGGGATTGATTGTTTAACATGGCTAACAACCAATGCAAGAATTAAGATTTACAACAAATTTGTGTGCCAGATAACAAGTCCTGGTGTTAATAAACAACTTGGCAATCATATACTAGATTTTTTACGTTGTCCAGATGTACGTTTAAGGGAAACATTTGCGTCTACTTTGGCCAAAGAACATGGTATTACACGATTGGAAGCGACAATATACAACTGTGCAATTGGAAGCTATGTCAGTGCGGAACGGGTGTATAAACCCTTAAAAGACTGTTTAACCTTATTGGAAGATAGTAGTTATACTTCCTAAAGGCGCCAATGTACTCGGTACCACTTACCAAAATGTGGAGTAAGCTATCGGACAAGCTACAAAATAGCTGCTGTTTAGTGTATAATAACCTGCTACAGTACGTGTATTGGGGGAATGGCAATACAAAGAAATTGACAGGCTTGCAAATTAAGTTGTCCAAAAAACCAGAGGAAAGGGAAAATTGATAAAGTATGTGCTTTCGGTTATTATGTTTTAACTATTTACCTGTAAATTATTTGGAGATAGTAGAGGAGGAAGACAACCAAGATAAAATAAAATCTTACACAAGTGCTACATTAAAGCAGGTAGTACATATTTTACACAATCTGCAACACCATATTCTACAATTCCAAAAGAAATAGTAATTTCGGACTTGGGATTGATAGATACGCCTAACATTCGTCCAGAGGTTGTACGACAACGCGTAAATATTGGTAGTAAACTCTATCCGTTTACGCTAAAGGAAATTGCCCCATTATGTATACCATACGCTGTAAGTGGAAGGAAAAGACAGCTGGAATTAGAGGAAATGGATGCAAAAGGCGAAAATTGGACTACATGGAAAACACTGCGACAATACGCGATCAATACAAAGATGTGTTAGACAAAGAACATCTTATTAGAGAAAATGAGGAAGAATTAAAAGATTATTTTATGTGCCGATGGACTGACTTAGATACATCTGGTTTCTACAAGTTGTATGCATTTGTGGTTAGTAAAAAGACTCTTTAGTTATGTAGGCGTCCTTGCGGAAAAGGATGGTACTAAATCCGTATATTTTTAAAAGGTTATTCTAAAACGTATTTATCAAAATGGCAGATAACAAAGACGAACTAAGGAATGCGGGTTTCGTAATCTTTGCGTACACCACACGCAAAGGGGGTCCGTTAAACATTGTATATTTGCCTAGTAAAGAACCTTTGGATCATTTAAAACCGAGGGTCTTACAACCATATATTCCCAAAAGTGGTGGACATGCAACTACGCAACAGTCTGTGGGAGAATAAGGATTTCTCCAATACCGACAAGAAGAAGTCGATCAAGCTAACAAGATACGTATGCAGGATATAGTGAGAAAGCTGCGATTAAAAGATTGTCACAAGCTGCAAGAATTACACGAAGGAATGGATCTGGTTGTCGGCGGAATCAAAGACTTTAAATATAGAGGCAAACTTCGGTACATTTTACAATTCGAAAACCTAGACGGTCTCTATGTATCAAACTATTGGTTAGAAAAGGAGATAGAGGACTTGGGTATCGATTTAAATTTTAAGCTGCGAATAAAATTAGATAAAATTAAAGCCACTCCAAACAAACATAAAGAAAGGACTGTTTTCTGTGTATAACTTTGTATTAAAATTAAGTTTAAATGACCCCATGCTTGTCATTAAATATTTTTAAATTTGTTATGTATAATGTCAGAATAAACATTTTATAATAGTATATAACATTGTTCTTTATTTATAAAAGGCTGTGACGTTACCCCGAAATAGCAGTCGCACAGTGAGGGGTGCGCATGGGCAGCGCGCATGGGCAGGGTGCACGCGCAGGGGTGCGCATGGGCGGGGTGTGCATGCGCAGGGTGCTCATGGGCTGGGATGTGTCTGGGCGTACACGAGGGAAGCGGATGTTAACAGTCACCAAGCATCCAATTCTTTATTTGGATGGTATCGAGTACTTGTCTGCGTATGTATCCGGAGTAAAAAATACGATTTGCATACGCAGCTTATTAATAAAATTAGTTTATCGAGGGAAGATGACAAAAGGTACATCATTCCTAATAGTACAACAATCTACGCATGGGGGCGTAAAGATATAAGATAGTTGTTTATATTTGTATATATTAGTTTTAAGATTCTATAATTTTAAGTTCCTCGCCCACCTTCCAAATCCTTCCTCTGCTTCTATCCTGGTTGACAGAGTATACGTGTTATCTCCACGTTGTGTTAGCGGAACACTGCGGTTTTAGATTTCTCGGAAGATGGTTGGCTAAGGCATATGTCTTGGGTAGCGAAAAGGTTTTAAAAATGGTGTTAAATAAAGATGGGTAAAATTAGTCTTTAAAACGCATAACTTTGTATGGGGTGGTCCTATTTAAAATCTGTTTACATATTTGGGGTCCCTAGAAAATTTAATATTAGTTGATACCTAGCAAAATATATTTATCTTAAAAGAGTGACTACCCGCGTATAATAAATACAATATAACACTTGTCGATAAAAACTTGTAGGAAAATTAAAGACGTATTTAATGGGGGTCCAGTATTAGAATTTGTTGGTAGTAATGTTAAGTCCTACTGTATTGTAGGCGAGAAAGATACGATTAAAAGATTAAAGGGTCTCACGAATTGTAGTTATAAAACCGAGGGTCTTACAACCTATAACGAGCATATACTCAAAAGGAATGAACATGCAACTACGCAGCAGTGCGCGGAGAATAAGAATTCTCCAATAAGAAATTAAAGTTTCCATGTACGTAGCACCAGCCATTGGGTAATGGTCGAAATGTGGAGCCTATAAAGACGATTATTAATTGTGGTTTAGAAAATAGTAGTTTTCGTGGACTAAATAAAATAGCTTAGACTGGTTAATGTATATGGTTACATATTCTCGTACACGTCCACAAACATCTGTTTACGTCCACAATGGCGATACCGGTAGTTTTTGTTTAACAAATAGTAAGAAAATACGTCAGGTGTTAGTGCGTGGAAGCCCATAGGATCGTTGGATTCAAAAAGAACGGTGCGTATGGTGGTCTCCGTTAGAATAATCGAAAGTGGTTAATCAATCGTATTAGATGTTTAAATAAGCGAAAGTGTAAATGCCTACATAAACAAAGATTTAATTATCCGACAAAAGTACGCGATGTGCTACACTTATAAAGAAAGTATGGAATGGTGCTTTTTAGCGGCCCTAGCAGTAAAAAGGGTGACTGACTTTTCCAAGCAACTACAAGAATAGCAGTAGCGCAGAGAAGGGGTATGCATGTATTATACAGTTGCTACAAAATATGTTAGTTTACGCGTAGCTCGGATGTGTAATTGATCACGACTTAAAGATCCCTCGGAGGTTTAAAAATTCTCGGCCTATTGTCGTTTGAAAAATGTTTGTAAATTATCAGAACAGGAGCGGGTCGAAGTATAATGGATTATTGACTGAGTATTTGCTACCTTTTACGAGGGAATTGGAAGTTGACAGACATCGAGCATCTAATTCTCTATTTGGACGATATCGAGTACTTACCGGTTCTAGAAATCATTACATGCGGCCGACCGCTATGCGAAAGTGTAAAAGCATACAGAAGCATAATTATCAGACGAAAAAGTGCGCGATGTGCTATAGAAAGTATACAAAAAAATGGTGCTTTGCCCAGTCTTAACAGTAAAAAGGAGAGTGACTTTTTCAAGCAACTTACAAGAATAGCAGTAGCGCAGAGAAGGGTATGCATGTATTATACAGCGCATTGTTGCTATAAAATATGTTAGTTTACGAGAAGGTCGAACGTGCACAAATTAAATTTTAATCTATAATTAACCATGGTCGTAAAAATGGGAAATTAATGGTTAATTTAATACTGCTAAGCATATACTTTCGCTCGGTGATTCATTTGGAAAATATTCAAGCCTACCTAAAATATGACGTAGAAATTATTTAAAATTAAATTGCTTTATTAGTAAGTATCCTGTAGACAACAAGTTGGTATTTCCTTAGTAATGGTTTAAAGTGTTTTTGGTTATAGTAGCACTGCATCTTCTACGACTTGCACACAAGTTGTGTGCGTGTGCTACCACCCTTTGGATTTTTAATATGCACGCGATCCGTATAACATGGAAGACGTTTTCCGGTGTTTTACTAACGGCATTCGCAGCATGGACAAAGCGAACCGAGCGCATACATTGGTGCTAAATGTATTGGACGAGCTGCGAGGATTGGCTCAAGATGACGCATTTAGTTCTCGCTGAATCCGAGACTTCGTTCGGTGTCTTCGGAAACCTTCGGTTTGCATTCTATAGGGTACATAAAGCAGGTGCGCAAGAATAAACTCTTTAGTTATAAGTTAGTTCGCTTACAAGTCAAGTCTTATAGTGTGGATTTTGTTTTGTACTAAAATGGTATCTGCAAACGTTTTAAGTGCAACTCTTGCGGTGCTTCCTATACCTGGAAAAATGCTCAAACGGCACCAGAACAAATGTCGTGGTGCAACATCGTCCACGGTTGCTTTATACAACCGCCCGCAGCAAAGTACTTAAACTGTGGGACTTGCGGTTTCGCTTTTACGAGAATGGATAACTTACTGCGACACAAGGAAAACAGCACGGCATGTCATTAAGCCGTAAACGTTCAGCTCCGCCAGCTGTTAAAGGGTCTTGTACGAAACAACCACGAATTATGTGTAAAGTATGCGATTTCGAAATGGTAAAACTACGTATGCCGCACATTTAAGGAGCAACAGACATAAAATGCATCAGTTACCGCTACTAGCGACGATGGTGTAGAAATGGTTAGCACTGCGTTTAACAACCGTATGGCTAGCTATCGCATAAAGAACGCCAGTGTCGACGATGGAGTACCCGAGTTTCTTTGAAGCAGAAAGAGCGATTTATTCGATTAATAAATGAAAAAGAATACAACATACAGCAGTAAAAGTCTATTGCGAACTCTACGGCGTTTACATCAAAATGGGGAAGAGGCTACCGATGTGAAATCCTTTAACACAAAAATGTGGTTATAACGTCTTCTAGTAATCTGGAAAATACGTACGAGGTCTTAAGCGAAACCATGCGAACAAAATCAGAGGAATTTGAAACATGCGAGTCCGGTTGGTCTTTGGAAAAGGTGCTCTATTTAGAAATAAATATTAATAAGTATGACCCGATATGACAAGTTCTAGGTTGAAAATAAAAATTGTGAATATGTATTTAGAAATGTGGTTTTACAAAATTTAAACTGTATTAGTAAAATTGTTTGTAATAAAAGTTTTAAGAATGGTTTTAGATTTTCTTTATGTATAAGCCGCAGGAAATTTATAATTTAAAGGTGTGTGTAAAATGGTAAGGGTCGTTCGATTTTAAATCTGTTTGCAGATTCGGTGTGGTAAAATTGTAGACTAATTTAATGTATTGCATGTATAAAAAATTTATAAGAACGCTCAAAAGTCGCTACAGGTAAGAAATCTTAAAATTAGGGTAGCTCCTTGGGGATGGTGCAATCTGAAAAATTCCTAGAGATTTGGGTAGCTGAGAAAATTCTAATATTGATTAATACCAAACAAGATAGGTTTATCTCGAAAGATGCAATGGCTAGACGAAGAAAACTATTTGTTAGGTTTGCTTATAGAGCAAATAGCAAAATTAGAAGATCAGGACTTTAAAGGGGTATAACTTTGCAGGGCGTGGTCCGATTTCAAATCTGTTTACAGATTCGGATGCATAAAATTCTAAGCTAATTTAATGTATCGCATGTATAAAAAATTTATAAGAACGCTCAAAAGTCGCTACAGGTAAGAAATCTTAAAATGAGGGTAGCTCCTGGGGATGATGCAATCTAAAAATTCTTAGAGATTCGGGTAGCTAAGAAAATTCTAATATTAATTGATACCAAACAAGATAGGTTTATCTCGTGGGTGGAAATGTGGAGAAAGATTTATCTCGCGGGTGGAAAGAATGCGGGTGTGATGTAATCAAAATGGTTGTGGGGGTGTCCGAGCAAGGAGGAGAGCAAGGAGGAGTCAGGAGGAGATTCATCTAAAATAAGACTTTATAGTGGGTTTTTACATGTAAATTTGGTCCAGATGTGTGTGGAAATGTGGATGCTGGTGGAAATGTGGTCACAGGATCCTTGATTTTACCCTACTAATAAAATTTAGCTTTAAATTATTTACAATATATACGGAACAACAACTATAATGATACTTGCAGAAGTGTGATATAGAGTGCAACTAAGAAAACGATAATCGGAAGCAGATCGAGACTTTTTATTGGTTTTGGTTTTCTAATTTTTTATAATAATAAGCGTTAGCAGTAACAACTCATGTCTTTGGAATATTACTGCATTTTCTGAGCTTTACTTTTGTTTACATGCCCTTCGTCCCTTGACCATGTTTTTATCTTCTCAAATCGTATTATTTACACTAAGGAGGTTTATAAACACTTCACCCTCGTTAAGTTTTCAATCCTGGAACTGGTTGGACGCGTACCTCAATTGTTTCCTATTCCAAGCCGACTCACATTTTCCTGAAATACCCACGGCCTACATCTTTCATAATCATGTGCAATAATCTAACAGTGCAAATGAGTGATCCACTGGTAGACACAGACGTATATTAGCAAAACCATGCGTGACCCACCGGTGGATCTCGACATTATGAATGTATTAAATGCGCTAAACGAGCTTCCGGTAACGCACTTTATGCTTTAGCCATACGTAAAAAATCGAATGAAATGTAAAAAGTGTCCGCATAACCTTTTCCGGGATTTTACGCAGTTTCCGGACACAGTTTACAACGTGTAAATTCCCAATTTTGATGTTATTATGGAATTTGTAAATTATTTAAATTTGTTGTAATATTTAAATATGGTAACCGGCATATTTTCTGCTGTTTTTACATAAATTATTGGTATACTATCCAAAACAGTTAACTACTTAATTATAATAATATATGTGCTAAATTTGCTGTTTTGTACATATGTTTCTCTCTCAGGAACTTGTGGACATGAAGTAGTTTAATGATAATCAAAACGCCCACTTTAAAATTTTTAGTTGTCATAGGTACTGTTCTTTTCTATTACTATGTCTTTTCTATTGCTGTGATAAATGATGTATATTAAAATATTTTTTGCCACCTTGCCTTGTAGCGCAAAACTTATAACCTGATTAAAAAATAATTAATTCGTGAAAGTAGCTATTTATAATATTTTGTAGGTGTATGAGTACAATCTTACTTGATTTTACAAACTCGTTTAGTTTTTTTTTTAAATTTATATTCAATTTCTTTGCTTGTGAGATTTACCTAATGAAATTTTCCTCAATTATGCTCGTATTAATTTTATTACGAAATTTCACAACAAATTTAATTATGCAACGATAGTATAGTTAAGTCAACAATTCCTTATTGCATATACTTTTACTTCCACATCATTAAGCAGTAAACGGAGCCATTTCGTTTTCTTTTATTTTATTTAAACCACTGGATCTGCAGTTAGATCGAATCCAGTAAGTTGTTTCCGCATTTAGAACCAATTGGTGAAATTTTAGTTATATAACTTACCTCACGTATAAGGATATAAAATACTACTTATATATTCGTCCACAATGTATTACACATAACTAGTAACTATCAAAAACGATCATAGATAGCAGGAATTATATTCTCGCGCAATTCCGGACTAGATTAATGCTTCTAGTGGTGTAGACTTTTCTCTGGTAGTAAAAGAATAATTAAGTCAGATGAAAATAGTTCATAGCATTTACAAACTGCATGAAAAATTAAAAAGTAAACTATGACCACACATTGCAATCGGTAGTTTTAGTAGGAGTGTCTCAAGGCTTAATTTCAGGGCCTGTTTTGTTCTTAAAGTGCATTAATGATTTCACACCTGCTCTGAAATCCACATCGATTTCTATAAGTAAATGAAGCCTGATTTTGGGGAGGAAATAACTGAAAATAAACACTATTTCACATGCTACTAAAGTTCTGCTGATAAACCCGATGGCGTTGAGTTGGAGTTACTACTAACATATTTCTTATTATGAATTTTCTTACTGTCGATCCACGTAATTGTCGGTTGATCTTGATTACTGTAGACCAGGGCTTCTTAAACTTGTTTCATTCACGACACCATTTATGTTTGAGATTTCCAGGCGACCCCATATAAATAGAAAAGAAAGATAAACAAATATTTTTTGATGATTTATTTATTAGGTAACAATATACATATACATGTGAAAATATAGTTTTAGAATTGGTTTGGAAACATACAAAAATCTAAAATTAAAAATTGCACAAAAGTTGTAGAATTGTATTTATTATAGTTACAAAAATTATATGCCCTATTTTCATCAAAATTGCATTTTTTGCAATAACATAAATAAAAGGGAATTCTGACCGTCCTAGTTCGATCGAGTATATTCGAACGCAGTCGTTGAGTGGGAAGTATTAAATTAAAATTAAAGGAAAAAATTTAATGAGATGGATGTGCCCGTTTTTTATTGCATAACAAATTAAATCTTGGTGGAATGTTTGACACTGCTGGACGTAAGACCTCTTCAACATTTTTTAGCGATGAACGATATTGGGATTTAATATGTGTTAAAGCTAAGAAAGTAACTTCGCATAAATATGTGGCGTTGAATGGCAGAAGAACATTTAACGCCATATCAGGGATTGTGGGAAATTTAGTTCTAGTTCCGATCCAGAATTCAGTCAAGGGCTTTTTTGGAAATTGTAGTTTTAAGTTTGAGTCACTCGAAAGCTCAGCAAATTCCTCTTGAGCTTTAAGTGGCAGGTGATCAATCTCACTCAAGCCAATCCAAAACGGCTTTTGAATCCAAGCTACCTTTTGGAAATCAATATTTAATATAAAATATGTACGGAACTGTGTTTCTAGCGTTTTTAAGTGATCTACAATAATTTTTACAATAAAAGTTTTACAATGTTATTCTCGATTATAAAATTGTCAACACTGGAAAACATTTCCAACGAATTTTTTTCCACCCTACTTTTTCAAATGTTGATCTCTTTAATAAAACTTTCAATTTTATCATTCGAAGTAAATATATCGCAATTTTTTCCTTGAAGAGACAAGTTGAGATCGTTTAATTTCGCAAAAATATCTGACAAATAACACAGCTTGGATAGCCATAAGTCATTTTGATAAAAAGCAGCAAGTTCACATTTTCGTTCGGTTAAATATATTTCGATTTCATGCTTTAATAACAATGATTTTCTTAAACTTTGACCTCTTGACAACCATCTTACTTCTGCATGTAATAATAAAGTTGTGTAGTTGGAATCCGTATCCTTACCGAGATTTGAAAATAAGCGGCTGTTAAGGGCATGGCTCTTAATAAAATTTATAATCTTAACAGCATCCTGAAGCACATCGTTCAATTCTGGTGCTAATTTTTTTGCTGCAAGGGCCACTCGGTGAATAAGGCAGTGAGTAAAAATTATATGATCATAATGAGCAGCTTGAGAAAATGATTTAAAACCAATATTTCTGTTCGTCATCGCTCTTGCACCATCTGTGCATATTGCACAGCAATTTTTCCATTCTAAACCTTCAGTTTTTAAAAATTCGTCAACTTTACAATATATGTTTTTCCCTGTAGTATGGTCTTTCATAGGACGACAAAATAACAATTCTTCATCCACGCTTTCTTTATAAACTTACCTGACATATACTAACAACTGAATCAATTTAGTAATATCAGTTGTTTCGTCCAACTGAATTGAAAATTTTGGGCTTTCTTTAATTCTTGTAATAAGTTGCACTAATTGGTCCTTGTTAATATCGGAAATTCTATTCGACACAGTATCGTTAGGCAAAGGAATTTTTCGAATATCATCGCCATATTTACTTCCATGTAGTATTTCTACCATTTTAATAGCAGCAGGTAATAAAATATCTTCTCCAATGGTGAACGGTTTTTTATTTTTAGCAATACAGTATGAAACTTCATATGACGCTAGTAAATATTTTTCGTTAACGGTCATAAATTTTTCAAAGAATTTTTTTCTTTATTTAAAGATTTATACAGTTTTTCAAAATATTCTTTTGGTTTATTGACATACGAAACATGCTTTGATTCAAGATTCATTGCAGATCAAACAAAGAGGTTGTTCATTACTCTTACAATTTTTAAACGTTAAGCCAAATTGAAGAAAAGACTCATCATATTTTCTTTTTCGGACATTAGATGCCTGTTTTTCAATACTTTCTCCTGCCTGAGGAGAGTTTGTAGCATTATCATCTGTGTCATTACCATTCTTATTTAAGTTCAGCCATTTATCCATGGGCAAAAATTATTTTGATCCTAAAATCCAATAATTATATAAAAACAGCATATTGCATATAATAATTGATTAATTCATTACCGAATAAATAAAAAAAACTAAAATCTCGTTACGGTGGAACACTGACAATTGACCCACTAGAAGTGCGTCAATACTACACTAGTTCACATTACAGTCAGTGTTATTGAATCATCGACTCGCTGCACATGTGCACGCGCATTCCAACCGTTGTTTATGTGCAGGTGTGTGAGTGAGACTCTGCACAAATACACATCTAGATGTTATACAATCGTGTATTTAAATATTTGACATTAAAATCTCTCGCGACCCCTTTTGGGGTTGCGACCCATAGTTTAAGAAGGCTAGCTGTAGACGATCTATACGGATATGAGCTGTGGTTAACAGATGTACTCCAACCTATTAACGATAGTAAGTGATGATCGTTGAACAATGGACGCAGGTAAAAATATTCTGATTGATGTGGATGTTAGTCGACTGTGTTTGTGCATCTGCCCTGAATTAACCAAGTTGCATTACACGTGAGAGATACACTAGAATTGATCATTAATCACTTATTATTCACACGTGGGATAGGCATCATTTAAGGGCTTTAAACAGTACTGCTTTTTCAAAAAGGAATCTTTGTAGATTCTATAAATTATAAGAACAAACTATTACTATGAGTAACAGCTCCAAATTAGAAGTCATTTAATGAGTTTTTAAATAAGCATATGACATATTTTACGAAATATATTGCATCATTTATGACGTTAATTTATATAAAGTTTAGATTATTAAGAGGTAATTAGAATTTTGCTAATGGCCGGATAAATGAGACTACTCGGAGTAGACGTTGAAACTATAGGAGTGGGAAGTAAGACTTGGCAAGAATCATTCAGTTGCGGCAAAAATCTGAAAATTAAGAGAATTAAAACAAACGAGAAAGAACTGGAGGTATGGCGGGCACTACGTCCATAAAGAAAAGATTATAACATTAGAGATTTGAAAGATTACGCAGAATCCAACAATAATTGATATTTTAATTTAACCCCTACATTAAACCTCAAAAATTACACAGTATTAGTATAACTACAATAATAATTAATAAAAAAATATTTAATTCGCTGTGGATTTTATTGAATTCACTTTCACATGGAGACGTATCTACTTCACATCACAACCTCTACTCTTGTTTGAGCGTTGGTTTACCTGCACTTTGGCTATTTTCTTAAAACCAACATGGTTTCAACACTTATCACTCAAACTGAGATTACAAATATAATTGAAACGACGTCTGACAGAAGGTCTCGTAAGAAAAAATACGTTTTCACTAGTGTACAGTTAATTAATAGTAACTTATTTCTTAAACATTTTTAAATTGTCGTTACAGTTATAGATCTATTACATAGGTTCGCATAAATTTGCTTAACATTCAAAATTATTGACTTTATAATAAGTACGCCGCCCTAGAGCGATGCGAGGTTCAGCTAGTTTGCTTTTATCAAAACATAAATATTTAGACTACTGCAATTGATGACTAGAATTTACGTCCTTCTTCATCTTGGTTCCTCACAACAATATTGGTATTGTGATAACCTACTTAAAAATATTTACGTTTAACTTGTAATACATATAATTTAGAGCACTCTGCACTTCCTTCTAGAAGAAAGTACATTAATTGTCATCGATAGTGACCGATACGGACTCTATTGAATTAAAATATTAATCTTGACAATAGTGGCATTTTAATCTTTCTTGCAGTTACATGAAGCAGTTATGGCTAAGATATATAAACGCTACTCTGTAGTAATTTTTATAATCTTAAGAATATATGTAACTCTCAATTTTCCTCATTGACTAATTTCGAAGCAAATTATATCCAAGTCGCATGTATTACTTACAACGGTCCTGCAAGTCTACATTGTGTGTGTGTGGTTTGCATTTTGGCAAAGACACATCGAGTTTATACTACTGTGGCGATGCCCCTACATTTAATTTTGTAATGCTCCACTTGAAGGTACTACGTTGGTCAGGAAGCCAGTTTTTTTTTACATGGAAATTTTAAATTTTACCAAACCCTTGCTGTTCCAAGCAAGGTAGGGATATTTAACGTGCTTGACAGCACTTATACACGGGACCTATATTTTACCTCTCTTCCCAACGTGTGAATAACGCTCGCCTAACATTCTTCAAACGAACCGTGTCAGGATTCCAACCCAGGACCTTGGGCAAAGTAGTCACACGCATACCAACTACGACACGGAATCACCTACTGTGACGGTACCGTTCATTTACATTTCCAATGCTCCACCCGAAGGTACTACATTGGCCAGGAGGCGAGTTTTTGTTGCCTGGAAATTTAGAATTTTGCTGAACCCTTGCCGTTACAGGCAAGGAGGGATCTTTAACGTGCGTGACAACACTCGCACACGGGACCTCCATTTAACCTCTCATCCGAACGAGGGCGTAATTTTTGCGAAAAATGCTCAACTGCCATTTTTCAAGCAGTCGGCCGTGATGGGATTTGAACACAAGACCTTGGAATCCGTAGTCTTACACTTACTACATTGATCCACGCCGACGCCTACTGTGACGGTACCGTTCATTTACATTTCCAATGCTCCACCAGAAGGTACTACATTGGCCAGGAGGCGAGTTTTTTGTTGCCTGGAAATTTAGAATTTTGTCGAACCCTTGCCGTTTCAGGCAAGGTAGGGATCTTTAACGTGCGTGACAACACTCACACATGGGACCTCCATTTAACCTCTCATCCGAACGAGGGCGTAATTTTTGTGAAAAATGCTCACCTGCCATTTTTCAAGCAGTCGGCGACGCCACTGTGACGGTACCGCTGGTTAGGACAATAAATTAAAGTTATGAACAAGATCCTCTTTTAGTAAAATTATATATAATTTTAATCAAGTTTGAGTTTTTGCGCTGGATAATTGACGTGTAGGGAAATCAAAACGACATGGTGCGGTGTAAACAACTGAAGTAACAACTTTTCTTACTAGCGACAACATGCGAAAGGGAATGGTTTGTCTTTGTATCTTTAAAAGTAAAGTGTTTAAATGAAGTTAACCGATTTAAGTAAAGACTTGCTCTAGGGAGGATCTTTATCTGCCGACCAATAGGACATCGTCCCTACCGCACTAAAATTGCATCCTCACGTAGATAGAGTTCAGAAATAACTGTGGTCTTTGTATCGCCTCCGGTGTATGGTATCACAGAGGAGAACTAACTCGATCTAACTGGTGCACGAAGCGGCAATACCATTAGATGTTTAATGTTTTCGTTCATTGTTGGTCTAGGAATAAAAATGGTAAGGAAGGTTACAATAAATCGCTTTATGTATGTGTATACATGTGTGTGAATGTGCGTGTCTGCGTGTGTATATGTTTGCGTGTGCGTGCGTGTGTGTGCGTATGTGGGCGAGTACATGCGCGCGCAAGATCGTGAGTGCGTGTGCATGCGTGCTTGCGTATGTTTGTGTACGTATGCGTGCGCGCATACGTTGTATATTTATTGTTGGCGGTTAATATTTTTAGAAACGTTGTTAAGCTGATTATAGTAGCTTATAATATTTAAGCATTTAGCGTGCTATATATTCTTGTAGTATGAACTGCAATTCATTTACCACAACTGATGCGGTAAATAATACTTAGGATGCAGTGTGGTAGTAAATGTTTTCTTATTTTCCTCCAGAAGAGACATGCTAACTTTATTGTTTAAGTTTACTTTGAAATGACAATTTAAGAATTTAAATTAAATTTAGTTTTTTACATACCTTATTTGTATATGCGTGCACACATGCTTCTGCGTGCTTGCGCGAACGCTGGGAAACGCATGCACCAACACTGAAGGTTAATCGTGTTTGTTGTATATTTACAAAAACTACATTTAGCTTGTGCACTATGTATTTAATATCCTTATTTTGTGACTAATTGGTTCTAATTTCTAATTTTGTTTCAGGTGAGCTCGTGGGTATTAATTACAACCAATATATGGTTTTATAATGAAATTTTTTTCCAAAGGTATTGTATTACTTATTTTCTTAACTAATTTTTGAAAGCATTAAAATTAATACAACCACTCTATTTCTATATATTTCTATGGACTGAAGTAGTTAATAAAAGTGTTACCGTATTTGTTTTTACTAGCTCAATTTATATAAAACCACTAGGATCAGACATCAAACTTATGATTCGAAATATTTTTCAACAAACAATCCCTCAAATAATAATTACTACATCCACAACAGCTTTTTCTAACAAACAATATTTTTCATATAACCTCTGGGAAAAACACTTTCGCACAAATATTAAATCTAAAAGTAAAGTCCAAAATTGCCACAGCGCTTTGCTGTACAAACAATTTCTTAAATCTAACAAAAATATATCTTGAATAATCACTCACTTATACTAAATATCCAAAGTCTCTTTTATTATCAGGATGAGCACACTCCAATCTTAATTTTATTCACCAATAATTCCCTAATTAAGTCTTATTATGTACAAAAATTTTCAAGATAAATAAGATAACTCAATTTACACCCCTCTAAATCGACGTATTTCATCACTTAGGTTTAATAAATTTTTTATATAATAGCAAAACTTCACCGCAGTCCGTCACTCTTCAATCGAATTATCAACTAGTACACACACTCCACTCTAATTTCAAATAATAGCGCACGAAAATACTCTTATCATAAAACTTAAATAATAACTAGAAATGTCTTTTTTTAAATTTTAAACAATGTAATTTTATTTTACTGTGTAAATTATGCTGGTTATATTTGCTGCCTCTGTGTAGCATGAAGTCATCCATCGATGTTCCAAAGTCGTCCAAATTGTTTAAAATTTTCCATTAAATATCAAAATGGCCATTCAATTATTATTTATTCATTTATTCTCCATTTTAATGCATTCTACGTACTTCCAATAATCTCAGTTACTTCTGAACGTTTAAAACATTTTACTGTCGTTATTTGAATAAAATAATTTCAACTTCTAACACAATACATATTAAATTAGATGGACCTCTTAACTACTAACGTATCGGATGATTTAGCATTGTGATGTTGGAATGGAGAGTGCTTGACTGATCCCGTATTTGACTTCCATTGCAAGCCTCCGAGTGACATAGGCATCTGAAAAAATCTAGCAAAGTCTAGTTGTCGTTACTATGTTTGGATTGGTCCTAAAAAGTAAGCTTGTCTTCTTACGTAAGCATTGAGAATCTTCATAAATGATGCAACCGTCAGAAATCTGTCGTTCTAATAGCCTCGAGGGATAATTAATACCGTTTACCTATGCGTTATCTTACTCCAATCTTGAAATTGTTTTTAATTTGTATTAAATTGTTGATTTGCATTTTTAATATATTTTAAATAATCATTAGCTGCCAAATACTGTATGAATACTGTATGAAATTAATTACGTATCGTCCTACAAGTACATCAATAGTACGCTCACGTCAGAGTTTCAGCAGATCCTGACTGATTACCGCGCTGCGCATTAGTTTTAAATAGCACAAACACTCTTCTGACGTCGTTGTTGTAGTAGGTTTCAACAACATCTGGATGAACGCGTCGTATTTACCAATACATTTTGTTATAGAAGGTATGCTTATTACTTGGGAATTAATTAAATTAAGGTCTTTTTACATAGAACTACAAGCTTTTGTTATTAATATAAATGAAAATTCTTTTAGACTATTTATAAATGCGATTTTGCCGTTATTACATATGATTGAAATTCTTTACGAGTATTTCAATACGTAAATTCATTTTAAATACGATTCTTCAATTATAAAATATGAACGAAACTTTTTTTACAACCGCGCTTTTATGCGTCAAATGTAACTAATACATTTATATAGGACATTTTACTAATATGTTCTTAACGGTCTATATACAAATAAATTTTAAATAAATTGCTTTTTTCTACATTTTTCGAATTTATAACTTAAAATCTTTGTCATACACTATAATATGACCTTTAGTCACAGTAATATGTATTCCGTCCGTAAATATTAAAACTTTGATTCTACCTGACGAGCCCCAATTAAGGTTGTATCATGCCTTTTTGCGTATATTTTAGCATGTTACATTTGTGCTTGGCACTATTAGCATATAAATGCTTATATCTACATTTAAATATAAAATTACTCTATTATATAATATATTTTCTATAAGAATTTATCTCGCACAATCCTGGATTATTAGTTTTAATCCACAAGTTGCTAATTTGTTTACATAGTACAAATAAATATATCTATATGAAATTTTCCTATTGGTTATTTCTGAAGTGTTTATTTTAAAAGCACAACTGGTGTGGTTCTAATTCTGTATTATAAATATATCTATATGAAATTTTCCTATTGGTTATTTCTGAAGTGTTTATTCCAAAAGCACAACGGGTGTGGTTGTAAATTTTGTATTATTGAGAATAATCGCTAGAGATCGTCCATCCCGAAGATGGCCGAAAATAATTTATTAGAAGTGTCAAATTTACATTTCTCTGATATCTGATTGCTTATCTGGCACTGTTGAACATTTGTGATTTGAACTTCTACCTTGCCTAATGTGCTTACCTGGTATGTAAATTTTCTAATCATAAATCCTAAATTAGCATTTAAATATATTTCTAGATGTGTTGGATAATGGATAAAGAAGTTTTTTATTTGTTAAGCCCATCAAATATTTATAAAGATGGTAAGATATTAACGGATTTAATTTTCCTTTGCACCTCGTGTTAGATTTTCACTTTTGTAACACAACTGAATTTTCTAGGGTGCTCCTGTAACATATGCTCCTCCGGTTTATTCTCCGGTCAAGTATGCTCCGGTCAAATATGCGTCTCGGCGACGTGTTTTCTCTCATTCTCTTTTCTACATGGAAAAGTTACTTGTCGCACAACCAGATGATGTAAAATAACACTCATCACAAGAATTTTATATTTCGTTTCCTTCTACTTTACATAATGATGCTCAGTTATTATCTTATTGAAAAATATCTACAAGTTTAATTTTATGGAACAGAAGTCTGTTAAGGACAACATTCGAAGTTGACCACATGTTTGTTTTGTACCTACACTAGGAGTTCCTCCAACGCAGGATGTCTCAGTTTCCTGGATACTGAAGGATTCCTATAAATTAAGTAACTTAGTATTATTTCAGTTACCGATACTACAGGTAGTATAAGATTTAAACTTTTACCTTATCGTTTTTCTGTTGAAATAAAGAGGCCTAACCTCTATTTAAATTTGTCTTTGTCACTACAAATATTTTGTATTGATTACTAATTACGTTTTACTTATCTTAAAGGTTTGATTATTAAGTACATTTTACTTATCTTAAATGATTTCAAATATAATTCTCTAATACATAACCTAAAAATATGTAAACATTTGGATCTTCATGAAGCTTCTTATGGTGAAAAGGTTTATTACTTGAACTTTCATTTCATGTGCATTTGTTACATGACATTATTACAACTAGGATCACTTTTTGATTTACTCCCGCATTAAGTAAAATTTTGAGTTTCTAAACAGAGATTATTTATTTTGGTTTCTCTATAGAAATTTTCTCGTGTACATTTTATTAAATATATTAATTATATCATGTTAAAATATATAGAGATGTCTACAATGTTAATGACACAAGCGAATATCTTATACATGCCTTTGCAATTGTAATAAGTGAGTATTAATATACATATTTAGTCGAATTTCTCTTATCGTGTTTTAACTATTGTTTCTCTAAGTTATTTTACAGTTGTGTAAACAAGTGTCTTAATATTTAAATCTTTAACATTCAGATATTCTCTAAACATTCCCCTTACCCTGTGATTTAAAGTCTCATGCAGACTCCGAAACCATAAAGGTCGATGCCAGCTGTGCCGAAGTATTTCTTATACTTCGTCGTGCAATTACTCTTTTTATAACATCGAGAAAAGAGTAAGGTGCAAGGTGAAACACATTTTTGGCATGCCAACGGTTTGTGAAGTGAAGCTTGAGTTTCGCGAGTCTGACGACGTCTAGACCGAATCGTATCAGTTATTTTCAGATCTCCAGTAGTTGCCTGCTTTTGCTTCTAGTTACGATCGAATTACTGCTCGTCTGCTTGCGTTACTTCTTATAAGCCGTTGGTACGTTTCAAGTTATTGGGCGTGACTGCTTATCAGTATTCTCTTTAGACTAATATGCTTGCGCATTCGTAGCTTGTACCGATATTGCGTTTTCCTACTTTGATTGGTTGTAGAATTTGTTTCTATGCTCCTGCCAGTGGTTATGTTGTCGCGGTAGTTTATATTGTTCTGGTGTTTTATTTTTATTGCTTCTCTGATCATTCTTCGCTTTGCTTTCTGTGGTTGCGATGGATTTTGTATTTTCAAAGTGTTGTTTGTGCTTGATTATTTTAACCTGTTGTGACAAATGATGATGCTTTTTCACCGTTTTGTATAGTATTTTTATTTTTTTTGTTCCTCACATTTAATTTTTTGTTTGTTTGCCCTATGTATGATTTGCTTCTTTGTTTTATATTTTTATTTTGTTTTGGTTTAGGAAGGACTGCTGAAAAATAGTCATTATTTTACGTCTCTGCAAGACCTTGTTGATTCTATCCATTGTTCCGTTAATTATGGATATTGAAACGTTGCAATTGATAGTTATTTGTGTTTCCTGACATTTTCCAGTTTGGTTTCGGTGCTTATGATTTTAAATCGTGTATTTGCTCAATGCAAATGTATTGATCTATTTTGGCTTTTGTTTTTCTTTTTTGATAAGTCTGTGTCTACTAATACATAACCTCCCGGAACCAAACGAAATTCTGTTCTCCTTTTGTAACCTATGACGCGGTTTCTCATTTGTAGTACGCGCTCACTCTTAACATTGCAGTGCCTGATAACGCTTGTGTAAACTAGTACTATCTCTAAATTGTGGAGATTCTTCATCATTCCCACTGGAACCTGTCATTGATTGTTGTATAGTATTTAAATTCAGTCGCTATCTTTTCTAAATCTAGTGCAACGTACTTTAATGTAACCTTCTTTATTAGGTTCAATATAACCTAATTATTTAGAAATATACAGAAAATCTTTAGTCTAGTGAAACGCTGATACATAAATCACTAATAATAAGAATTACTACGCTAAGGTTTTGAAAACAACAATGAGTACATTATATTTATTATTAATCCAACTGCGTGTGTTATACTGGATTGATGCACCATTAATTTATTGCTACGCAAGCACCAATTGTTTACTAATCACTCATTTGTTATATTATAATTTATCTCAACTCTAAGCACATTTTCACAACTCAAGTAATTTACTTCATATCAACTGTGATCGGATTAAGACTATCCTTCGGTCGCTTGGAATCGGTTTATATATTCGATTAGAATAGCTTCTGTGTTATACTAAAAATACTAGAATATAGGGGTGCTTTCCTATTGCATTGCATTAAATATACCATTGTAGTTGTTAAGCTATTGCTCGCTTAATGGTTTTATCACTTTCATTTGTGGACGGTCCGGTGACAGAATTATAATAGAAACAAACTTCAAATAATAAAAGAGCTCGGTGTCTATCTCAAACATTAAACCAAACCTGGGAGGCTGTGCACTTTAAAGTGTCACATATTAGTCATTAGATATGCTTTGAAAATTTTTATTTTAAGTTTAGTTATAATACATTGCTTTTGACTAAATACTAACAAAAATGAAAATTTAAAAACTTCAGCGCACCCAGGATGCACGTGCCACAGATTGGGCTACTTGAAAGCCTTGTCCCAGAAATAAGCTATCAAGGAAGGTGTAAATAGAAGTACCCTCACCCAACAGCCTTATGTACAAATTTTAGAGTGTACATTCTTCTCGAAAAAAATACCATAAGATTGCATAACACAGACTTTTAAATATGCTTATTCATTAACCTACCCGTATTTTAAACACGTTCTTCAAGAGCACACTTACATATGAAGAACCCTTAATAAACCCTTCCGGTTTCTGTATTATCTCGATACAAAGCTACACAAATTCACGTATTGTGTCGACTGCACAACAAAAATGTATTGAATTAGTTTTTAGAACTTAAGAGAGCCGATTATTTAGTTCCAATTGCGATGAGAAAGGGTTAATTTATGCCATCTAATACAGTTATTTAAACCAGTAATGAAGTAAACAAACTAAACTTGAAATATGCAAATGTACTTGTTAGTCATTTAACTGAGTTATCTCGCAGACTTTGTCCGCTGTGAAGCAAAGTTTGAGTTTCACAAACTATGTCATAAAGGGATATGATTCCGAGGCAATTCACCTTGCAGTTTTAACGCATCGTTTCTCCCAGTATACGTAGTTAATATGATAAAAAGAATCTTGTTTGCTCTACCTCCTAGAAAATGATTTTAACCTCTAGTATAGTAATTTTATGACACCGTTGCCGACTGCGTTGAGGAATGTGAATGAATATAGTTGAAAAATGAATATCTGAAATAATCTATTGCAATAGTTTAAATACTGTTAAAAGTATCGCCACTAGATAAATCTCACATTGTTTAACTTCCAGCTGAAAACAGTATTTTTATTTCATAAAGTTTGTTACTTGAATAAATGTCTAAAGAAGAACTGCACGGATTCTCATCATAAAGCAAATAAGTTGAAATCCAAGAAAAAGAAGTTTTTAAGCAGAATATTTAAGCATTTGTTGCCGGACAGTCTAAAATAAAAGGCATAAATCATTAAGCAAACAATGGTATGATTGACAGCTATAAGGGCGTTTTTAAATAACCCATATACAAACAAAAGGAAGATACGAGTATGTTCCAGCACCTTCCAGAAGAAATTATGTGGTCAAATTTAAATACCGTCAGTTTTAGTTTAGTCTAAGGTGTACTCGTCGCTTTAAGTAAAATCTTACAGTTTGTGATTGAGCTCAGCAACCTGAGTACTGGCATTCAGCACATTAAATTTCCTCTGTAAATTTGGGTGAATATTTAGACTTGTATTAGAACCGATACAGAAGTGCAAATTACACTGTGTCAAGAATATAACAAATAACAGTTTTAGTATCTCATTCGATAAATAGGTAATATAAATAGCCAACGGTCAAGGTTGGAAGGACAAAAGTAAAACCATGAGTTGAATAAAAAACAAACGAAAGCGCTACAGTACAAACTAACAAGTTGAATTAGTCACAAAATTCTTGACTTGACGACTCGGATGATCCGGAACCCCAAATTGTTCAATGTTCAAACTAATCCAAAGATCTAAACTGTTTTAAAAACGCAAATTTAGTAGAGCTCTTTAAAGTATCGAACTAAATACCTAAATAATGAAAAATGAACAGCGATAGTGGTGTTGTCGGTTTACATAAATATCAACTTAAATAAATTATAAGAGCATATATGCGACTGACTGATTTGTCACGTATTACGTAATTTAGTTTTATCAAGAAGTTTTTTATATAGCAAAAGATCAACCAAACAATGTTTAAATAATGAAAAACGAACATCAATAGTTGTGTTGTCGGTTTACATAAATATCAACTTAAATAAATTATAAGAGCATATATGCGACTGACTGATTTGTCACGTATTACGTAATTTAGTTTTATCAAGAAGTTTTTTATATAGCAAAAGATCAACCAAGCAATGTTTATAGGCTTTCAATTGCCAGAGAGAGTGTCCGTTGGTCTACTTTCGACCAGAATGATTATATTCGAACGTAAATGAATGGTTTGTGCACAAAAGATGATTGACAGGTCATGCGGCGCGAGATCGCTTGATAGATATGTACAAGACTGCATTTAAGAGATTACAATAGGAAATTTCGAGAATATTATTTACATATTCGGGTACTGCTCGAACGATTTAAATATGTACATTAATTGGCGTCGTGGATATTAGAGGGTAGTTGTAATTGCAGCTTTGAATATAATATTAATTCAAATGTAAAGCTTTGATTAAAATATGTTTTAGTTGAAAGCTTTGGAAGTCGTGATATGATATAAATTTCTGTTAGTGATAATATCTATTAATAAAAATTAATAATCAGTACTTCAATATTAACTTACTATATATAGTACTTGGATAGTAATTCAAAAGATAGCATTGTAGTTTTAGTGTTAAGAAAATAATATTTGTACTAGTTACTGAAAATGCTTGTATAACCAGCGTGAATACAAAGAACTGTTGTTATTGCAAATATAATTTTCGTTACGATGTACTAAGAACACTCGAAAGTTTCTTTGGTTCACCGTTACTAACCAATATTCAAAATTAAACACAATCAAGTTGTGAGCAATATTTTAAACAGTCTTTTAAAACAAGAAACCAAGTTTTTCTGATTCCGTCTTCCATGAGATTGCCATCACTAGATCACCTCACACTTAATCCTAACGAGCTTCTAGTGCTACAAGCCAAAGTCTGTTTATACTCATACCAACCATCTATAAATCAAAACCACGGTGTACAAAAGAACTCTTGCAAAGAGCAACTTAAAGAAAATTGTAATAGCACCAACCATATTTGACGTAAAAGATCTCTACTTGCTAAAACATTAAAGATTCGGCAAAAGTTTAAATTTCTAGTTGTTGCAATTTTTGCTTTTTAGCGTCCAAGATGAGCCGTCGTAGCAGAAACAGATCGTCATAAAATAAATAATTAGAAAATGATAATTTTTCTTGTAAGATTTGAAAATATGCGATAATCTACATCTAAATTCTTTCCGTGTTTGGAAATACATAAAGATTTGAGCGAGTTTACAATTAAGATGGGGAGAAAATCAGAGTTACTGACATTCAATTTTTAATGACTGCCAAACAGTAATTAGAGCAAGAAAGTAGATAAGTAAATATTAGCAAAGGGGTGAGACAGGGATGTGCTTTATCCCCATTAATTTTTAACATAGAAGAGGCAATGAATACTGCCAAATGCAGGAAGACATTTGGAATTAATATGCAGGGACAAAAGATTGATATGCTTAGATTTGCAGATAATATAACGGTATTAGCATCTAGCAAAGAAGAGTTAGAAGCTGCTCTTAATGAAATGGAAACAGTTTTAACAGAGAGATATGGTATGAAAATTAACAAAAATAAAACTAAAGTTCTAGTATGCAAAAGAGGGAAAATAAATCAAAAACAAGAATACAAATAGGAAGGAGAACGCACAAGAGGTTAGGAATTTCTGCTACCTAGGAAGTCAAATAACGCAAAATTGGAAAAGCACAAAAGATATAAAACAAAGATTAGCATAAGGTCGTGCTACATTTAACAAGAAAAAGCAACTACTGTGTTCAAAGACCACAAACATAGAAACAAGGAAAAGATTGCGTAAAACATCTGTGTGGAGCACAGCACTGTATGGCTGTGAAGCCTGGACAGTAGAGCAAGCAGACAAGAAAAAGGTAGAAGCCTTTGAAATGTGGTGCTACAGACGTATGATGAAGATACCATAGACAGACGAAGTTAAGAGCAAAGAGGTACTAGAAATGGTAGGGAAAGAAAGAACTATGTGGAAAACAGTGAAAAATAGGAGAGATAGGATGATAGGCCACATACTAAGACATGAGGGAATAGTGCGGAATATATTAGAAGCAGAGATAGATATAGGAAAAAAAGAAGTACAGGTAGACCTAGGTTAGACTACTGCACACAGATAGTGAAAGATGTAGGCTGTGAGAATTTCAGGGAATAGAAATAGAAATCAGAATAGAAATCAATGGAGGTACGCTTCCAGCCATTCGCAAAATGGAAAAACTAATGACAATACTGTACTTAAACATGGTAATTATTATGAACAACCACAGATATTGGTTTTGCAACATTCCCAACTAAGGTTAATTGTGCGAAAGAATTTACTTGAAAACTATTAATACGGCAAATGTCTTAGTGTTGGGGGATCCTTGGCAGCCACAGACTGCTTAACCCCCTTCACATACCACTGAATCTCGGTGAAATAGGGCATATAATTAGAAAACAATAGAAGGGAATCGAGATGTAGGCTGTGAGAATTTCAGGGAAATGTGTAGGCTAGTTCAGAATAGAAATCAATGGAGATACGTTTCCAACCAGTCGCAAGATGGAAAACTAATGACAAAAATAATAACTGTACTTAAACATGGTGATTATTATAAACAACTACAGATATTGGTTTTGCAATACTCTCAACTAATGTTAATTGTGCGAAAGGATTTACTTGAAAACTATTAATACGACAAATGTCTAAGTGTTGGGGGATCCTTGGCAGCCACGGGCTGCTTAACCCCCTTCACATACCACTGAATTTCGGTGAAATAGGGCATATAATTAGAAAATTAGAAAATCGAGCTGTATATAGGCTGTTGGGAGAATTGCACGCAGCGGTGTAGGCTAACTCAGAACATAAATAGGCTGAGGTACAAGTTCGGCCAGTTTCAAGATGTAAAACCCAATGACGGAAATATAAGTGCTCTTAAATCTGATAATTATTATAAACAACGACAGGTGTTGGTTGTGAAATATTTTCAACTAATGTTGATTGTGCGAAAGGATAAATTGGAAAAACTATTAATTCGACAAAGGTTCAGGTGATGGGGAACTTGGCAGCCAAAGGCTGCTTACCCCTTCACATACCACTGAATATCGGGGAAATAGGGTATATAACTGTAAAACAAAGAAAGGTGACCAAACTGCATCAAACAAGAAAGAACAGCAGCTATGTTCAAAGACAACGAACATAGATACAAGAAGAAAACTGTTCAAAGCATAGTGTGGAGCACAGCACATTACATCTATGATATAGGGGCAGTAGGAAAAGCAGACAGAAAGAGATAGAAGCCTTCTGGAATGTTGTGCTTCAGATGTATGAGGATGGTAGCATGGACATACAAAGTTAATAACAAATAGGTTGTAGCAATAGTAGAGGAATAAAGATATCTGTGGAAAATGAAAAAAATAGGAGAAATAGAAGGACATGATACGTTCTAATGCATTTCTGGGGAATAGTACGGGATATACTACACGCAGAGATAGGAGAAGAGAGGTAGAGGTAGACCGAGATCAGACTTTCGCACACAGATAGTGATAGATGCAGACTATGCAAATTTCAGGGAAATGTGTAGGTTGGTTCAGACTAGGAAACAATGAGGGTATGTGTCCAACCAGTTCTAGGACTAAAGACCTAATGATGATGATGATGGTGCCAAATAGTGTTTTTCTGAGATTTTTTCTCTGCTATACTATTTTAAATAAACTTATGTTTTATGAAAACTAAAGTTTTCGTTCCGTGAGCTAAAGCTTGCTCAACCCAGGAAAATGATACAAAAAAGGCAGATCCGATGAAAAATGCAATTGAAGATTTTCCACTCGGATTATCTTCATTGTAGTATCATAAATAGTATCTAAAAAGTCCTAGTGCAAAATCGTGCTTGCGTAAAGAATTTAAAAGATCAAAGGTTGCGAAAATCTCTTAAACTATTGGTTCTACATTAGATGAGGTCATTATGAAAATTATTTGCTGTTCTATTCTCCATAAAAAAAGTCTTATACTAAATTTACGCGAGACCAATCGTTTTCGAAATATATGGCTATAAAGAACTACAATAAAGCTTTCACTCTACTACATGTTTTCGTATAGTGGGGGTGTATGTATATTGATGATACGAGGTCTTGATTCTCAGAAAGGTCATTAAATGTACACACCCATAATTTTTTCTTTTCTAAATCTTCATAGAATCAACTCCAAAATCTGCTGACTTGCGCTTTGAAGAATCTACACCCATACCTAAAAATCAAGAAAGATCCTTTTCTGATAAATTGAACAAATTTCAGTTTATTTCTTTATTAATTACCAAACTTGATACTGTTCTTCAAATCATAAGTAAACACGCACCAGGTGGTACTGATGTTTTGATTGTCGAAACAGGTTTCGAGGAATGAACTACGAACACCAACCACTTTATAGAATGCAGTCTCACCTACCAAAATATCTACTTTTTAAAACCTGGAAAAGAAAAAATTGAATCAAAGATTTATAATCCGTGGAGGGTTGTAAAGTGTGCCGGCTGTAGAGATAACATTTTACTTTTGCACGCCATAAGTTGTGTCGCGATAAGTGCTTTCTTACGGACAAGTAAAATAAACACATTCAAATTATTGCAAATAACACCAGATATACAAAAAGTAGTGGAAGTATTCAAATAAAACAAGTTGAAAATGCAAGGCATTGTCGCAACGAACTTCCAAATGTAGACTTACTTTAAAACAATTTAAAGAAATTAAAATTATTATGTTGTAATAATTATAAGTATTCAGATAAAATAAAATTAATTCCCCGGGTGGGGGTCGGGTATCCGTGGTCAGATTTTGTGGGGGTACCATATTTCGACTCAGCTATGTTAGGGAGTCCAAATATGTATCGCACATTAATTTTGGACCTATTTGAAATTTTGATAAAATTAATTCCCGGGGGTCGGGTATCCGTGGTCAGATTTTGTGGGGGTACCATATTTCGACTCAGCTATGTTAGGGGAGTCCAAATATGTATCGCACATTAATTTTGGACCTATTTGAAATTTTTGATAAAAATTAATTCCCCGGGGGGGGTCGGGTATCCGTGGTCAGATTTTGTGGGGGGTACCATATTTCAACTCAGCTATGTTAGGGGAGTCCAAATATGTATCGCACATTAATTTTGGACCTATTTGAAATTTTTTTTTTCCCGACGGAATATCGCGGGGGCACGGCGCCCCCGTGGGCCGATTTTAACTGACATCAAAACTTAAGCTCTGGACACCGAGCTGAATCGATTGATGTATCACACATTGATGTCCGACCATTAGAAAGGCCTCGGACGGACAGACGGACGACAAATCGATTTCATAAACGAACGAAGTTCGTTGATATTACTAAAATTCATAAGCCATGGTTTTATGAGAGGTGTGTATAATGGCTTTTCTGACCATGAATCCCTCATATGATCAATATACAACCACTATACGTAAACGTGTAGTAAACTATACATCTTATTCCAATTCTTCGTAAATCCAATCCTACGTAAATCTTGTATAGAACCGTTTTTTAAGGAAAAAGAACCATAAACAATTTCCATAATGACCCTCAATCAACGTAAAACCAATGCTTTACAAGATATTCGCGAAAAACTAATTTTCGCGAGCTTTGATATTTCATATCTTTTTACGTAAGTGTTATTTTGCATAGAACTTTTTAGGCATTATATATTATGCTCAAATGAAGATAATCCCTGTGAAAAATCTTCAGAAAAATCTTCATCTATCAAAAAAAGTGTTATTCTTCTGGACTAGTGTTAGTTAGCCCTTGAATTTGACATACGTGTTAGAGAAACATATATACAAATGCCAAAATAAATATATAGTGCAAGCCAAGTGTACTTACCATCTCCTAGTCAGACTACGCATTGTTCATTTATAGAATTGAGTAATGAATGGGCTACTCGTAATAAGATGTTTTAAGCTTTCTTTTCCATTCAACTGCAGCCGTATATTATTATAAGACACGTATAGCCGGGCGCCTTGTACGTTCTCCTATTCAGATGCTGCATTTCAGTCTATTCACTGAAAATGCTAATTTGCTAGTATGAAAGAGGCCCACAAAAGCTATTTCTTATTATTATTTCAAAAGACTGCAGGAACGTGACTCTTGATGCAAGCTCATGATTACACTCCAGATATCCGATTCTCTTTTCAGAGCCCGGCAAAAGGTAAAATAAAATAAAACCACCAAAGGATTACTTGAAAGTTGTGAAAGCGTTTGAAACCGTGTCGGAGAGTACGTAATTGCGTACATACTATGTATGCATGCTGACCTTTCTGATGGTAATTTCAATATAAAAGTAAAGGCGTTGTTGGATTGTTGTATTTATAGAGGTATCGTAATATTTCAGAGCTTCAGAACGTATCCAGTTTGCACTTCCTTACTCTTTGCTTGCGTCAATTTATGTGTTGGTTTTAAATTACAGATTTTTACGAAGGCGTAGAAGGGCCACAAAAAATCGCTCACTTATTTTAGTTAAATTTCGACTTCGATGTCGAAATTTAGTTAAATTTTGACTTCGATCTCGAAATTTATTAAATTTCGACTTCGGTGTCGAAATTTAGGTAATTTTGACTTCGATCTCGAAATTTTGCTGAATTTTTAACTTACAGTCAAAAATTGATTCTTTATGATATTTCGAGATCAAAGTCGATATTTAACTAAATTTCGACATCGAAGTCGAAATTTAACTAAATTTCGGGATCGAAATTTAACTAAATTTCGAAATGGAAGTCGAAATTTAATAAATTTCGAGATCGAAGTCGAAATTTAACTAAACTTCGACAACAAAGTCGAAATTTAACTAAAATAAGTACAGCGATTTTTTTGTGGCCCTTCTACGCCTTCGTAGATTTTTAGTGTATTCAGTGTTTGTCAAAGCGTGAACTTTTTGGTTTAATATCATTTTGCCGAAAGTTCGCACAATGTCTTGCGTCTATTTTAGTAACGATATCAAAAATTTCATAGGGCGAATTAACCTCTTTTCGTGACGCTTTGTGATGATATTTCGGATATTTGATAACTCTGTATTTTTTTTTGTTCAAGTCTCTCAAAAACAATTCTAACTTAAGATATAGCTATTTAATACAGCATAATTGATTATATTTGGGATTTACTGGAGTAGATGCAGAACAGGCATTGACGGACACCTCCACCACCCTCCACCTCAGCTTCACACCCATACCTCCACATCCCTCCACCTTTACATATCTCCACCTTCACATCTCTCCACCTCCAGATCCTTCTAGTTTACCTCCACATCCCACCATCTCCACCTCCACATGCCTATATCTCCTTCCACCTCCATCTCTCCACCTTCACATGCCTCCACTTCCACATGCCTTCACCACCATATCCTTCCACCTTCGCAACCGGCACCTCCATCTTTACGTAGAGCAAAATTTTTTTATTAGAAGCGGGATTCGAACTGCAAAGTAGATATCTTAACACTACACTATCGAGTTATTCGAAATTATTACTAGCAACACCTCGTATTATTATTTAATGCACAGATTCCATTTTATAAGAGTGCATTTAAATATGAAAAAATTTCAGGACGATTAAGAAACAGCTTACGGATTACATTTTAATTTAGAGAACTTAAGAGTGCATTTAAGTATGTGTTTGTGATTTTATTGCAAATCCATAAATGATGCGTTGCTAAATTATATGGTTATGTTTGCAAAAAGCTCCATTGATGCAATAGTTTTTGAACAGAATCATGTACAACATCCTAAAAAAATACAAGCAACCTTCGAATTGCCGAAAACAGTAAGTACCATCTAGAAGCGCGCTATTAAGACGATCTGCATATTAGAAAATATATTCGTTCAATTTTCGTAGTAATAAATTTTCCAACAGACTTGTAAATTAGTGCTTTAATTACTATTTTTGGCTATTCTAAATTCGTAATGCTCCTAAACTAGACAGCACACTTCACTCCGTGTTCTTTCACTATTTGAAATCCGACTTTCATTTATCAAGCCACATCTGGTTGCTCATTACAACTCCTGTTTTATATTCAAGTTTGAAAGAAGGCTGTTATCTAAAATTGATAAAAGATTATTATTGGCATTATTTCACGTTCCTTTGTGTTTTAAAAATGAATACACAATTATACTTTAGTAACTTTTCTGAAAAATTTCAGAATAACAAGTTAGATGAATACTTTTAAGACATTCCTGCTGGTGTAACTATGGTATGTATGCATCGTGGTGAAGACTTACTTCCATATTTTGTTATAGCTCTCTTATCCTAGAATTTAATTTTATCCTATGATTAAATTATACGATTAAGTTTGGGTTGTATATTCTTCTACATATAAGTCAATAATTTGGCAGAGAAATAAAGCGCTTCATTATTCCTATTGTAAGTATGGTCAATAGTGACATCATGTGATATACAAGCCATCCGAATTCTCATAGCAACCCTATTACTGGGCTAGAACGTATTCTCAGAAATTATGTAAGTATAGATTCTAATTTCTATGAAGTTAGTTATGAAAAATATCGCGCGAACTACGTGCCAATGTTGTTAAGGTATGCAATAATATTGTAGCGCCAATTGGTCTGCCGCTGTGGAAGGCGTTAGTGGACCTCAAGGATAAGATGATCGTATTTGAAGACAAGAAGTTGACCATACCAAAGAATGGTCGGGGATTCGATCACTTGGATTGGAGAATGGTCCGAAATATAGGTACTGTTTCAGAAATCCGAGGCCTAGATTTTGACGTGTGATTACAATCCAAATGGTACCGCACCTGCTATGAAAAGTGTTGATTGCCACTTCTATCAACACGGAAACTGCAGAAATGGTTTCGACTGTCCTTTCCGCCACAGGGACTTCCAACGTCTGTGTCATAGAGTGTTCTGAGACAGAAAAACTTTAAAGAAGAAGGCAGTGTAGCGCCGATTGGTCTGCCTGTGACTATAATAAACGGGGCACTTGTATATAAAAGGTGATTGACATGCCCCTGCGAGCGTTGGATTTGATGGACAGGTACAAGAGTTTTACATTTAACAGTTATTTAAATTGCATTAGGAAATCTCGAGAATGTTATTTGCGTAATTTCTGGTACGTTTTAGAATATCATAGAAGTTTTGAAATGCATATAAGTTGCCGTCATGAATAGTGGTAGTCAGTTCTAATTGAAGCTTTGATATGAGTTCTGATTGAAGCTTGACTACAATATGTTTTAGTTTAAAGTTTTGGACGATGAGATATAAATTACTGTTCATACCAATTATTGTAGTGATAATACAATAATACAATAACCATAGCTAATTATAGTGCTTTGAGAATAAGTAATTAAGAATATTACATCGTAGTCATGGAAATTAGCATTTTTACTCTTAACGATTAGCTGAAAGTAAAGCGTTGGAAGAGCTTACAGCAAATTCCGTCTTAACTACTAGTTGTTGAAGAGGCGTGTATAATCGGTTTGAAAATAAAGAACTGTTGTTATTGTAAATAGAATGTTCGTTATACTTGTCTCAAGTAGTGGAATTAAAGTCTTTTGAACGATTTCTACTTGCATGACTATCACTCGTAGTTAAAAAAAATGAACAGCGATATTCTTTTGGCCTTGAAGGAGTTCAAGACAAGCGTGCAGAGGCTGAATACGCATAGAAACATGATCAAAAAGACTGGCGGAAAGGTTAGAAGAATTGTTAGAGAAATTAAATGAAAATGCGGTAAAACAAGAACTAATTAATTTCTTAACAGTACAGGAGGCGAAATCTACAGTTCCAGTAATACAACAGCATGTGCCAGAATTTTAAAAAGCCGGGAATGCGAACCGACGTCAAGGTTCAGAATAAAACAACCCACATTTGAGGGAAAGTTACTTTGGCAGACATTTTAAACAATTGAAGCTGCCGCGAGAGCTCTAGTGGCTGGAACGGTGGTGAAAGAGGAACCGCATTGATTGTCGTGTTACTAGGTCAGGTCTAGATATGTCTGCAGACCATATCAGACCAGGACCAAAGAAGCTTGGGGTCATTAACATCAAGACTGGAAATGAGGTACGACGACTTTCATCTGCAACAAATATACCACGCTCAAGTGAGGAACTGATACCAGCAGGCTAATGAAAATTTGCAAGAGTTTGATGCAGATCTTGTTCGCTCGGTGAGACTAGCTTACCCAACAGCACCAAATAGCTTTATAAAGTTGGTGGCAGTGCCGACTTCCGTTCATGGAATATACGACGAAGAGATCGAGCAAACCAAACACTACGGCTAACCCGACTAAAGACTTCACGTGATGTGTTGGCTCGTGCCTTATAGTTCGAATTGGCAAAGCAAGCGATGCATTTAATCTGTAGTAAGGTAGGACGCCACGGAGAGACGCAAGCAACGAGAACGTGGAGGAAATGGTTCGACGGGTATTGCGTAACCAGCAGTCGGAAAACGGGTCACGACGCCAGAACCGCGGATTTAGGAACAGGCGGAACCGCTGTAAACGGCTTAAGTAAGAACATGAAGAGTAGAAATTAATAGAAATGATCTATGAAACGGGACGAAAGTCGACCTGCACAGATTTTGCTCCGAAAATGGTCGTCCGCGTCACGCGACACGCGAGTAAAATGTAATCTTGTTGGTTGGACCACAATGATCAGCGACGATTGGCAGCCTACCACGACAGTTGCGAACGGAACAGGAGGATGACAAAATCCTAGGTATCGTCATGAATATTGGTAGTCAGTTCTAACTGAAGCTTTGATATGAGTTCTAATTGAAGCTTTAATTACAATATATTCTAGTTTAAAGTTTTGGAAGCTCTGATATAAATTATAATTGATATAAATTATTGTAGTGCTTGGATGGTTAATTATAGTGCTTCGGTAATAAGTAATTAAGAAGATAGTATCGAAGTTTAAGAAGCTAGTAGTTGTACTATTAGCGATTAGTTGAAAATAGAGCTTTTACCAAATTCCATAGTAACTGCAGGTTGTTGAAAACGCTTGTGTAATCAGTTTGAAAATAAAGAACTGTTGTTATTGCAAAAGAGTTTTCGTTGCAATAGTATATTAATTAATACAAGAATTAACGGGTATTTGTTAAAAAAAATTTTTTTTAAATAATTTTACATGTATAAAGGTAACCCTATGGTAACCTTAATATGTAACGTATGTTGCCATGTTTTCTTTTTTAGCAAAATTTTAACGTCACTTTTACTCATTTCAATTAAGGTTCAGATTTTTATAATAATTAATTTTGCCAGATGTATGGTTTCCTTATTGCAATCAGGTTTGATAGATTGGTGGTGTTTAAATTATACTTTTGTGCTATTTGCGTAGGCGGTGTGCAACTAGTGTTTGTAGTAGTTTATGTTACAACAGACGCCCCAATGGTGCTCTATATTTATTGTGAGTTTGCCTTTCATAACTTCTCTTTATAACTTTTTGTTACTGAAAACTTTACAGTTAAAAAAATTTAAAAAAAAGGAAATTGCTAGAACTAGTTTATTTCATTTTATTTCTTTGCTTCTTTTATTGGACAGACTAATGTTCTGTCATGATATATCCTAGGATAAAAAGCTATAAGAGAATATGTTTCTGAGGCTTCACCACCATGCATACATACCATAGTTACACCAGGAGGAATGTTTTACAAAGGTATTTATCTAACTTTCTCTTTTGAAATTTTTCAGAAAATATTACTAAAGAGTAATTGTGTACTCATTTCTAAAACACAAAGGAAAGCGAAACATTGTCAATAATGACTTTTATCAAATTATTTGATATCAACTTCATTTCAAACTTGAATACAAAACTGGTGTCAGATAGAGGACTTGTATTAGTAAACAAACAAATGTGGTTTTATGTATGAAAGCCAGTGAAAGAGAATGGTGTAAAGTGTGTTGCCTAGTTTAGAAGTAAGCCAAAAATAGCAATTAAAGCAGTTATTTACAATTCTGCAGAAAAACTTAGGATTACGAAAATTGAACTAACAACTTGTGTTTATAACCGCATGAATACAAAATTTTCAACATACACATGTGATAATTCCATAAACCAATACTGACCTTAAGCTATTGCGCATCGACGCTAATTTCGTGATTCCTACTTTAACTACCCTATGAGATTCAACACTAGCAAAAGCCTTCCTGCTCCTCTGGTTGTTGTTCAAATGAAATTCCATCTTGAGCCATATTTTGCAATGGAAATGATCAAAATATTGGTATTTTTTATTAATTTGTATTAGTTCCGTGTTGATATAGATCAGGGGTGGCCAACAAGTCGATCGCGATCGACCGGTCGATCGCGAGACTAATTTTGGTCGATCACTCGCAAGTTCGGGGTTTGCGAAAAGTATCTCATAAAAACTTTTAACTTAAAAAGTACAAATACTTTTTATTCAAAGGTTTTCTGTGATTAGCTCATAGAAAGGATATAATTTTTATATTATCATTATTTTTATTAGTTTGTTTTGACATTTGAAATGGTTTTATTAAGTTCTTTTTCTTTGCACTTTTGCAATTCTGTTTTCTATTTAAAGCTTTTGTCGGTAGATAACTTTTATGCTGCTGCTACTTTTTGCTACCTATATAAAATTTATTTGAATTGGGATATTACAAAATCAGCATAATACTTCGGCTTATGATAAAAACGTATACAATACATATAAAAACGTATATAAATGATGTTTATTTAATAAATCTGAAATACAGTGCGTTTAAAATTGACTTGTATTTACACTTCTGAGAAATTTATGACTATTAAAATAATAACATTTGAATTGCATGCCATTAGGATTAATTCTTGGAATCTAATTTTGCAGAATATAGTGTTAAATTTTCATTCTGAAGTTAGTGTTTGTACACTACAGTCAATTTCTCTTGCGGATTGTTTCATTTGTAAGTATTAATGAAATATTAGTGTTCTTTAAATTAATTGGGCAAGTATATAAGAGATATATTTTAAATAAAATTATTTGAATCTTAATTAAATATTTATAAGCATTATTTAAAATAATAATTTAATTATTCGCAACTATTAAGTATGATTAGCTATTTCGTTTTATCGGCTAAACCTACACCAGGTATTAATTGTAATTTATATTGTTACTGTTTAATACTTTTGGTTAAAATTTGGAGGATTACCCCCCTGGATCGAACCCGATATAATAACTTTTTTATCTATGACTTTATGACTATGGAACCAGGGAGGACATGTTTTAAAATCAATTCGTTTAAAGTGACACTATCTCTCTTATCCACAACTACTGCGAACATTTTTCGTTCCTCAGAAATTTCCACGCCTCCAAATACCCATACTCCTTCAACCCTATGTCCCCTGTGGTATTTTCTCTTACCAAATTTGCTTTCATCCAGTTGCACGATGACATTTGGACCTCCAATCTTAATTTCACTCTGCTCCACCTGTAAGGCTATAGCCTTTCTAAACAACTTAAATATCCTGTTAATTGTATCTGATCCATGGCCTGTTAGAAGAAGAATTGACTTGACGGATACTTCACAGATCCACATATGCATCAAATAAATTAGATCATTTATTTTTATTTGCAAATTTTTGAATATAGTTTGCGTAAGAGCAGAATATATCTTTCTATGTGTTTTTTTTCTGCATTTATACCTTAAAGAAGAGATTTGTTTCATTGAAGAACCATCAACAGGGCAACAAGGAATGTAGCATAAAATATTTTTGTCGTAAAAATATTTAATTGCCAGTTGCTCGTCATTGAAAAACTTTTCTAAGTCTTTACGCAAAGGAATCATAGGGTATATATTACTTTTAGTTTATATATTAAAAAAAAATAAAAAAAAGTAATTATATCGGGTTCGAACCCGGGGGGTATTCCTCCAAATTTGATCCAATACTTTTATTACATGCCCTATTATTAAGTCGTATATTTTTTGCATTTTAGTATACCTATTTATGAACATGGATAGCAAACCAAAAAATCGAAAACGTATCATTTCAATGAAGAATGGGAAATTAACTATTTTTTTACGATGGTGAATGATAAATGTTGCTGCTTAATATGTCTTAGCTCGATAGCCATTGCTAAAAAGGGTAATTTGGAGAGACATTTCTTATCTTTACATAACAAGTATCAAACAGATTATCCACCAAATTCCGAATTACGAAAACGTAAAGTTCGGGATCTTAAAACTCAATTAACAAATCAACAAAATATTTTCAAAAAGCCAATATTGAAGTCACAAGCAGTAACAACTGCATCCTTTAAAGTAAGCTATCTATTAGCTAAAAAATGTAAACCATTTTCTGATGGTGAATTTGTAAAGGAAATGTTCTTGGAAATCTCGGATTCCCTTTTTAATGATTTTAAGAACAAGAGCGAAATTACTGCTGCAATTCAAGATCTACAACTGTCCCGAAACACAGTGATGCGACGAATCGAAAAGATGGGTGGAAATTTAAAGGAACAGTTACAAAATGATATTAACAGATGCTCTTGTTTTTCTCTTCAATGTGATGAATCGACAGATATAAGTGATACTGCACAGTTACTTGTTTTCATTCGTTTAGTTTTTGAAGATTTTACATCTAAAGAAGAATTGTTGGGTATGATTTCTTTAAAAGAAAGGACTAGAGGTGTAGATATATTCAACGGGTTTAAAAGTCTGCTTAATGATAAGAAAGTACCTCTTTTTAAATTAGTTTCAATAACAACGGATGGCGCAGCTGCAATGATAGGCCGCAAAAATGGATTTATAGCCCTATGTCGAAATGACGATGAATTCCCAGATTTTTTGAGTTACCACTGTATAATTCACCAGCAAGTATTATCCAGCAAGAGACTAAATACAAAAGAAGTAATGGACATCGCGTTTGAAATTGTTAATTCAATTCGTGGAAGTTCTCTCAAACGTCGTCTTTTCAACTAAAACTCGATGAAGGTCAGTCTGATTTATTATTGCATACTGATGTAAGATGGCTAAGTAGAGGTAAATTTCTGCAACGATTTCGTGATTTATTGCCTGAAATAATAGAATTTCTTAATGAACAAGAGAAAAAATATGCATATTTAAATGACAAAACCTGGCTTAGTGACTTAGCATTCCTTACAGATTTTACTTCCATATTAAGCCATTTAAATTTAGAATTACAAGGTAAAAATAAAACAATAATTGATATGATTAGCAGCATAGATGCATATAAAACCAAATTTATTTTGTTGATAGAAGATTTACAACAAAATAATATGAACCATTTTCCAAATATGGCAGACAACTTACAAAAAAATAAAAATATTATTTATGAGATTGACAAGTACGTGGCCGAAATACAAAATGTAATGGAAGATTTTGAGAAGCGATTCCAAGATTTTAAAAAAATTAAAGAAATTGTGGAATTTACATCTTTTCCTTTCAAAAAAGATTTAATTGTGAAGGAAATTAGCAAAAAAATTGCAGACTTATTTGATATGGAGCAAAACGCCTTGGAAAATGAAATTATAATTTTACAATCTGATTTAATCTTACAAGCCAGAAAATTTGAAGAAAATTTTTGGAAATATGTTAACCGAGAAAAGTATCCCAATATTATCAAATGTAGCGAATATATTTATTCTTGCTTTGGATCTAGGTATATGTGCGAATCGGCATTTTCATATTTACAATTGACTAAAACTAAACTTCGTTCCGTCCTGACCGATTCTCATACTGAGGACTCATTGTTATTGTCTTTGTCAGGATATACTCCAAATTATGATGCACTAGTAAAGGAAATGCAGACTCAGGTTTCTCATTAATTTAAAAAGTTTGAATGAATAAATGTTATTAATAAGTGCTCATGTTGTTTTAATTCCTCTGGACATAAGTTTTTTAACCCATTAAATAAATACTCATGTATGTAGATTATTTACCCCTTAATCATGGAGCTCGCCAAAGTGCACGTCGGTATAAAAGCACATTGCAAAAACATCCCCTTCTTACCTAAAAAATAGGTCGATCGCGACACAATTTTAAAATAAAAAGTATCTTATGTGCACCAAAGTTGGCCACACCTGATATAGATGATAAAGCAAAAGGAATGCATTTTCTTTGCAATCGGTTGGTCTTTCATTGTTCTCTCAGTTTAATTATCTTGAGCTTCAAGGTATATCTTATACAGAAGTGAAGGCAAGTCTAATTTATGAATGATTCACCAGTTTCTTAGCAACTTTACTTTTGATTGATTAATACATATTATTCAGTTTACCCTTCTATTATTACGCGACAATAGCTTACAGCACAGTATACGGAACAGTGACTAATCCCTCGCCATATATATGCGTGATTATAGAACCGATGCAACCGTTTTGTATTTAATTTTTAATTGTGTAAGTGATGCATTTTTAATACAACTTCCATATTTTGTATGGAAGTGTGGGAACAGAAAGCAGAAGACAATATCCAGGAAGGACCTGTAACTAACACAAACTTTGTATTCGTATCTCATGATTCACGTTCAATCATCTTATGGTGAAAACACTAGTCATTGGCAATTTAAATTTGCCGTTTCTAATGAATTATTATTACCGAACGGTTAATCTAGCTTACGGTCACATAAGTTAATGGAATTTTTTATATGTGATATGAAAGTTTTTTAAGGTGTTTTGCATTCCGTACAGGTTGCAGAAGCTAATACTTCCTTAGTGATCGCCAATTTGTTTTGTATTTAATAGAAGATTTTGCTGCAAGGGGGTCAACTTCATTTTTAGTAATGTACCGGAAGTAAGAAAAACCTGTTTATAAAGATTACCTTATTATTTTAGCAATAAAGTGACATTTTTACATACAATTCGTAACTGTTTTCCTTATGATATATCTTTATTTGAACGACAGTTGTGGAAAACAAACTGGAGCTGTTTTTTCTTACATCGTTTTCCATAAACCACGGTTCTATGCAAGCGTGCATATATCAAGAAATAAACAATCGATCATGTTTTTTTATGTAAAAAAGCAAATAAAAGTTCAATCTATCTATTAACCTGGCCATCATTATATGTCATATCTCGAAAGCATAATCATCTACAAGTGGTTCACCTTAAAAATTTTGATATTGAGGTGTACAAAAGGTTCTCAGCTTTAGATTTCATACAACCGAAACCACCATTTAAAATTCATTAGTTTTTCGCTCTTTTACGGTTTTACAACGTTGACATTTGGTCTTTGAAAATACCATGCGGTTTGACGTTTGATGCACATAACCTGCAAAATCAGTAGTGTTCACGATAACAAAAGAGCATATTCGATTTTGCATCCACTTCGCGTTTCATCTGAAGAAAAATGCTGCTGAAGCCACTGAAATGATTTGTGCTGCATATGGAGAAAAGGCTGTAAGTCATGCTATGTGTAAAAGGTGGTATCAAAAATTTCGCCAAGGAGATATCGATCTTGAAGATGAACCGCGTGCTGGACGCTCTCAAAAGATTGAAACGGACGAACTGCAAGCATTGTTGGATATAAACTCTACACAAACTGAAAAGGAGCTTGCACAGCAGCTTGACATTACGCAGCTAGCCATTTCCACACGTTTACATGCAATTGGAAAAGTTCAGTAGGAAGGCAGATGGGTTCCGCATGCACTGTCCGAAGACAACAAAAATCGACGGCGTGACACCGCACTGACTTTGCTTTCAAGGTTCTGGTAAAAGAATTTTCTGCACCAAATCCTTACAGGCGATGAAAAGTGAATACTTTATATTAACCCGAAGCGTAAAAAATCATGGGCTAACCTTGGTCAACCTTCGACATCGACTCCAAAGCCCAATATCCACGGCAAGAAAGTTTTGCTCTGCATATGGTGGGATTGGAAAGGTTTATCGTATTACGAGCTATTCCAGCCGGGTGAAACAATTACGACAGACCGCTATTAGCAACAATTGACCAATTTGAGCGATGCGTTTGAAGAAAAAAGGCCATTTACTGGCAAAGGACGTCGTGATACTGCTTCATGACAATGCCCGGCTACATGTTGCGTAAGTGACTCAGGACCATATCTTTGCGTTAGGCTGGGAAATTCTCCCGCATGCGGCGTATAGCCCAGACATGTCGCCTTCCAATTATTGCCTATTCCAGTCGCTGCAGCATCACTTGGCTGATACACACTTTGTGACACTTGCAGAGATACGAAAATGCATTGATGACATTATCGCCTGGAAGCCAGTGAGCTTCTATCATCAGGGTATTCGCAAGCTGCCCGAAATATGGCAAAAGGTCATCGATGCAAACGGGGAATATTTCGTTGATTAATATATTTTTGTTTGTTTTTAAATAAATATTGAATATTGCAAGAAAAAGCTCAGAACCTTTTTTGTACACCTAATAATATTTCAATTGGTTGGCAGTCGTGAACAATCAACCAACTTTGCCTTATGTAGAGATCAGGCATACGTTAGCGTTGTGTTCAACTAGGAAAGTTTCATACATCTCTCAAAATTCTAAATCACTCAGAAACAGGAATTCCGACCACCTGATACTCTAACAGATGCTACAACATCAATTGCTAGCAAGCAATCAGTGTCCTCATTGGATATGCAATTGAACCTTCTGTTGAGAAGTAGTTCTTTCAAAATTATATACTCTATGCAAAATTAAACCTATATGAAGGCTTTATTCAACAACAACACAACTTACAAGTTATGCATAACATTCAATGACTACAACTATGGCAACGATTCATAAAAGCACAAACAGATCATCAGTGATTCAGAACTAACACGATAATTCTCCCAAACTTTAATGACAATAGTAATCATTTAAATAATGCGAGCGTCTACGAACTCTGGTAGGCGGCTCAGTTGAGGATGACCCCTCATCACTAGAACCGGGGGCGAGAGGGACTCCTATCGACAGGGCTCGCAGGAAAATTTTCTACCACGCGAGTTACGTATCTCTCAATCCATATAAGTACAATCAAATAGAAATTATTAGGAAATTATTAAGAAACTTAAGTTAGATGCAACATTGTAATTTCAAGGATAAATAAGAAAAGGTTATTGAAAGTTCACAAGCAAATTGTGAGAACGGATGTGAATACATTGTATTCCAGACGTAAGTGATACTGCAGGTGCAGGTTACAGACGGTTAAGAAACCTCAATTATTAGAAATTGAGATTGTTACATTGTATAATGAATAGAATAAAAATATTAGCAGACGTGAGCTCTGCAAGTTCCCACAGACATGTGAGGGGCAGGGACAACATAAATACCCGGGAGCCCCAGAGCAGTCAGTCAGTCTTGAGTATTTCAACTTTTACATTGTTGTTTGCTTAGGCTACTCGCCCTCATTTAAATTCAATTATTATTTCTTTGACTTAGTATAATTTTATCAAGTTTGTCAAAATTCCAATGTAATTTCTGTTTAATAAATAAATTGTTACAAGAAGTTTTGGAAGAAGATTTTTAAAAAGGCAGCTCCCAAGACTCGAAACGTAACTCGCGTCCCGTTTTGATTTCAGAAACATCACAAATTTCAATCGGCGAATTTTCACTTCTAACGTAACCCATCGGAGCTAAATGGCGGTTCGTAACAGTAGTTTATTGGCCATTGGTAATCGCACATAAGAACAGTTAGGATTCGCTGCTAGTAATTGAACCTCACCAACGGATCATACTTACTGGATCGAATATGTTTCCGCCTAAGAACGGGGCCGGAATTAATTAGCCAGGTCAGTAAGCACTATCCATTACTAGAACTCCTACGATAAAAAAACATTCTCTCGTGCGCAGTGGTGTTTGTTACAGTGCAGAGTAAGAACCGAAGAACGTGCAAGGCTTCGAGAAGCCAAACGTCCCATTGAGAAGTCTTAACCTTTTGCTCATGCAAAACGAGCTGAATTGTTTTCCAGATTGTGCTCTTCTCTTTTTCTACTTGTTTATTACTTTGAGGGTTTTGGCGGTAGTTCTACTAGTCGCAATGCCGTTCGTATTTTAGTAGTGTTTCAATTCTTGAGACATGAAAACAGACGCTCGATCAGAGTGGATATAGCTCGGAATCCAAAGATTGAAAAAAGCTAGAAAGGCATGTCTTTTGTAACAGAATCCGCAGAAACATCACGAGATGGAAAAGAAAACGAGAACTAGCAGTACTCATTGTCGTAGGATACCCGTTTTTCGTAACGGGATGCAATAGAACCACCTTGAGTGCTAATGGCCGTAAACAAGGGGCTCCGAGTTAGAACGTGGACTGTATTAATTAAGAGTAGAGGTTGAGGTCAATTTATAGGAGTTTACAATACAAAGGTCTAAAAACACTTACCGATAAGTCTTAAGCACTAGAGAGGCACTAATCACTGTATTTAACCTTTTTTTGGCCGTTATCAGGCGCGAACGATTTGGACTCGCTCGCTTGGAGAGAGGAATGCTTCGAACGGGAATCGTTGTCGCATACATACTGCCCACCTAAAATTAAGAATTTTACAAAAAAATATAATTAGAGCTAGACATTTCCTCCTAGCCACAGAGTACTCGGGTGGGCAGAAGAAAACAAAAGGAGAGAAAACAAAAAAACTAAACGCGAGACTACTTTCGTAAAATTAAAACTATTGTTACGAAAATTAAAGCATTAGTTTCCTAAAGGAAGAGGAATAACTTTATTCGTAGGACGAACGAAGGTACCACGAGATGTTTTTACCGAAACAACGCAAGTCACCCTATCGCGACCAGGAAATAGCCTTTTAATGCGACCTATCGGCCATGACAAAGACGAGGTATTTGTTCCTAGGAGGAAAACCATATAACCCACTTTCAGGTCGGCACCCAAGGAACGATTCCATTTTGTCCGCTGCGTGAGAGTAAGTAAATATTCGTTCGACCACCGGCGCCAGAAAGATTGAGTGATTTGACATAAGCGTTGCCAACGTGAATGTAATTTGATGTTCTCGGGAAGAGTAATTTCTGACAAACTCAGAATTGGGCCGCAATTAGAAAATGGCCAGGGGTTAGGTAATCAGGGCTATCAGTAGCGTTCAATGAATAGAAAGATATAAGTCGGCTTTTCAACACTGCTTTGATACGAGCAAATATAGTGTTAGCTCTTCAAATGTGAGTGGTTGTTGACCGATAGTTTATAGTAATTAGGTTTTTGCGGATTTTACGCAAGCTTCTCAATTGCCACCAAAATTAGGTGCATATGGGGGGTTAAATTGCTACTTAACTTGGAGAACAGCCATTGCAGAAAATATTTCCCCTTGTTTTTGACGCAAATACTCACTGGCTTCTTTCAGCATGCGAGCGGAACCAATAAAATTTTTGTTGCAGTCTGAGTAAATGGAATCGGGAGCGCCGCTACGGGAAACAAAACGATTAAAGGATGTCATAAAGGCGTTTGTAAAAAGTTAAGAACCAGTTTTAAATGCATAGCTCTTGTGCACATGCATACAAAGACGCATGTTTTCGTTAAAAAGGGTCCGGCAAAATCAACTCTGGTATTAGTAAATGCGCGAGTTAGTTGCAGACGAGAAGGGGGCAGATTGGACAATATTGGCTGAGGGAGCTTATCGTTTAATCGGAAACAAGACAAGCAATGGTAAATAGTTTACCGAATATGGAGCGTAGCCCAAAAATCCAATAAGTTCGAAGAATAAGAGAATGGGTCATAGAGGGGTCGGAATGTAACGATAAAGGTGATAATGTTTGCATATTAGTTTAGATAAGGTCGCCCGTTTAGGCTATAATACAGGATGCTTGCTAGCGTAAGACAACTGAGAATATTTGAAGCGACCGCCCACCCTAAAAAATCCTTGGGAATCAATAAAGAGCGATAAATTTGCAAAAGAGAGAGGAAGATACTTATTTTTTTCGAACAGTAATAATTCTGAAGTGAAAAACTGACGTTGAGTCAACTTTACACAGGTTATCAGACTATTTCGGAATTCGTCGCAGGAAATGGGGGCCTAAATTTTTTTTCGGAGGTGGCGACAATTGTGAATAAAACGATTCACATATACTGTGGTGTATTGCAAATGAGATAAACAAGAGAATCGCTCCATGAAATCACAAAGTTCATCTTGTTCTGAAGCGATGAACGAGACGGGAAACAAATTCCCGTCTAGGAGATATTTTAGAGGAGCAACCTTGCTTTTAACTTGAAATAGGTTGAAATTTACTGAATCCCCACCAAATTATATACAAATATATGCAAGCGTCGTAGCCCCTTTCGCTTGCATCACAAAATCCTAACAATCTGTAGCTGTGTATTGAGATAAAAGGCTAGGAATTTTTAACTGCGATAATATTGTAACTTGGTTACAAAGATCTTGCTTTTCAAAACACCTATTATGGTTGGGGAGTTTACAATAGAAAGACCTAGAAACACTTACCGATAAGTCCTGAAGCACTAGAGAGGCACTAATCACTTTATTTAACTTTTGGCCGGGGTTCGAAGGAAAATAGCGAGACAGGAAAGGAAGAGGTCAATACCGGATTAGAAAAGACTAGTAACATTTATATTGTATAATTATTACTATCACGTGAGCTACGAACCGACTCTCGTTTTCTGGCGTAAACAATTTAGACTTGCTCGCGCGGAGAGAGGGAATGTCCCGAGCGGGAACCGATATGGCGCGTACACTCATCTATAATAGTTAGCATATATTTATTGGAAGACGTCGAAGGAATGGGGCCCTTAAAGTCTAAAGATAGTTTTTCAATGAGGTGGTTGCTTTAATGAAACAACTGCTATTTCTATAAAACTTGGGCACGTCTCTTGAAAGAGCACTGCTGTATAATTTAGTCTCCCGGGTCGGTATATAATTTCGGATATGTAACAAGCTAGTTCTAAACACCGTCTCAAAAGTTTGTCGTTCTTAATCTTACCCGCATAGATCAAGTGGAACATAAAGGAAGCGGATTTTTGGTTCGTAACCAGCGTAAATAGTATTCTTCTAAATCTTCAAACCACAACAAACATACAGGGAGTATTTTTCAGCGTAAATAGTTTTCTCCGAAGGTAATGCCGCCATTTTCTGAGGGATTCAACAATGGCATAAACCTCTTTCTCTACCTCTGAATATCTCCTCTCACTATCAGAAAGCGTTCTTGAAAAAAGGCTACGGGTCTGCCGTTTTGAGATAAGGTAGCATCTATAGCAAAAACAGGAGCATCAGATTCGACAACAAACGGAATTTTGTCATATATGGCAGCCACAAATGCTTTAACTAAATATTTTTTCATATTGTCAAAGCAGACATTTGATTTTCCAATGCTCCACTCGAAGGTACTACATTGGGGCAAGGAAACGAGTTTTTTTTTACCTGAAAATGTTTGAATTTTACCGAACCCTTGTTGTTCCAACCAAAATAGGGATGTTGTACGTGACAACATACACACGGAACCTGCATTTTATCTTTAATCTGAATGAGGGCGTACTTCTATGAAAAATGCTCGCCTAAAAATTTTTAAGCGGTTCTTGTCGAGAATCGAACCAGGGACCTTGAGCTTAGTAGTCACGCGCGAACCAACTAAATCACGGAGCCGCTCCGTTTATCGAGTTCTTTCAATTTGCAACTGATCTTCTGATAATCTTTTATCGTGTATTTTCTACCTAGTTAGTATTTTCGAACAATGTGCTAAAACACTAATTGATTCTGCGTTTTTTCAAATTGTTAATCTATTCTTTGTAAAGTCTTAAACTAGTTCTTCTTTATAAATTAGGTTTATCGACCCATATGGCGTGCCTTGTCCTATATCACCCCTATAATTAATTAACTCTATTGACAATTGATTTATTTCAACAACTTTTCTAGTTTTAATTTAAAAGCTTTTTGGAATTCTTACCTATTATTTTAAGTCATTTAAATTTTCCTTATTAGTTAAATTGTATTTGGCGAAATAAAGGGTTGCTGTTTCTTCTACTTGTCTGGTATATCTTTGGTTCTACCAACGTTATCCTTTTTTTTTTATTGTTTCATTTCTATTACGGACTCTTGCTGAAGTTATTATTTCATGCTGAGCTATATTCCTATTTTGAATACCTTCCTTGGTTGCAAAACTTTTATATTTTCTTCTTTCTAATATTGAACGAAAGGGCTTTAACCATTTTCTGTAGCTATGTACTTTTAGTACATATCTAATATAGTATGTCTCTTCTAATGCTGTTTTCGCCAGTTTCTTCAATATTCTCGTTAACTTAGACCGTTTTATTGTATATCTTAGTTGTATATTTCACCCTGAGGTTGGCTTCTCTTCTTTATTAATCTAATTTGACCATCCTTCTACTCTACCCTTGTTTATCTTCAATTTTAAATCATGTTTTAGTACAGTATTGCCCGAAATAAACAGTACTGAAACTAAGTTGGCGGTGTTTTTATGCGTGCGCTGTCACACTCAAGTTAGCTAGTATAGACCTGTCAAGTAAACCTCAAACAAGTAATTAGTAGGGCCTAATTGTTAAAAATGGTGTTAAGTACAGAGGAGAAAGTGTTTCTGGTAGAGCATTATTTTCGTTCATACGGAATCGGCCGACATAATGGTGCAAGTTTGCTATACGTGTCTGATCAATTCACACAAAGGTTTAATAAACGTTCTCCAAGTAATGCTGTAATTTTGAAGGTTATTGAAAAGTTTAGAAATACAGGTAGTGTATTGTGCCAACGAAAAGGAAACTCGGTGCGTCCCAGGACAGTTAACAACAACAATAACCATGAACGTGTTTTTGAGCAAATCTTAGAAAATCCGAAAGTCAGCCAGGCAAGGACAGCGTTACAACTTGATTTAAAAAGAACTTCTTTTCAAAGAATCCTGAAGGAGCTGGGTACATTTTCGTATGTGATTCAGGTACATCAACAACTACATCCTCGGGATTATCGCAGTAGAGTGGAATATTGCGCCAGAATTCTCGCGTTACAGTATGAAAACCTGAATTTTTGAAAATGTTTGGTTTTCAGACGAAGCACATTTTCACTTGTCAGGCTATGCGAATCGTCGCACAAATCGATTTCTGGGCTTTGCCAGACCCGATGAGGTTCAAGAGGTTCCTTTACATAGTGAAAAGTGAGTGTCTGATGTGCTGTTTCCGGACACGGAATCATTGGTCCGTACTTTATCGAAGAGAATGGTAGGCAAGTCACACTTAATCAACAGAGGTACAGACAAATTTTAACACGATTTATCCCTGATCTACGTCAATTCTGTCGTGCACGTAACTTGGCATTTCGAAACCAATTTTTTCAGCAGGACGGGGCAACTTGCCATACTGCTGCCGCAATTCGTCAATTTCTTCAAGAACATTTTCCAAGCAAATTCATATCACGATTTACTGACTTCCCTTATCCTTCACATTCTCCAGACCTCACGCCTCCAGACGCATACATTTGGGGCATGGCTAAAAATGCCGTTTTCAAACGGGCACCACAAACCATCGATGAATTAAAGGATGCCGTTAGAGTCTTCTTCGCAGCCCTGAGACAACCCTTATTCAATAACATGACCAGAAACTTAGAACATCGTTATGAAGTCTGTCTCGAACGAGGAGGTGCACATTTAGAACATATAATAAAGTGTCAATAATCTGTATTTTTTAAATATACAAAACAATTACAATTTCAGTACTGTTTATTTCGGGCAATACTGTACTATCAAATTGTAGTCACTATCTGCACCTGCTTTAGGGTTCTTTGAGTCGTCCTTATCTAACATACTACAGCCTGTATGAAATGTATTAAAATCACCACGTGAACAGTCTATGTTTAATATTTTTGAACATTGTATTATCTGCAATCAATTTTTTCTTGTACACATCTCAATTAACTTCTCCCCTCTTTAATTTCTTAATTTCTAATCGTATTCTCCTTCTATTTAACTTCTCTCTGCTTGCCTGAAAGAAACTATATCAAAATAAGGAGCTTTGGGCCGCCATTTCTATTGTCTAATCGCTCTAAGTTGTCTTTGTGAATTTAAAAGCTGCGCATCAATTTATTTTTCCAATCTAAAAACTAGATTTAAGAGGCGCACATTTCTCCGATATGTAAATCTTGTTGTACGAAGTATTTTAGACAGCTTCTTGAAGGTGTTATTTACCGAAAATATGAAAACACCGTTCCATTCCATCAGCTTAAGTTGCCTGAGGAGCTTATTTCTGTATCTAAAAGTTCTGTTCCATAGTTTATAGGTGTGCTGTGCAACGATTACGTAATACTCTCCTGAGCTTCTTGTACATAAACTTCGTTTAAAACGGATTCAATGGAGCAATAAAGTTGCATTCATCTTACCGCTGCTTGTATAGTGATAAAATTCCTCACTTGAGATTGCTCCATTCTAGCTTGAGAGTGGAAGCAATTCCTAAGTAAAGGAAAATTTGCGTGTATAATTATTAATTTAATTTTAAAATAGAGATCATGAGTAGGTAAAGGTTTTACTGTCATTAGTGATGTCAACGGTGTCGTTAAATTAAATTACCATGACGCTCTAACTATAGTGTGTGAACCCAACTTAAAATAAGCTATTAACGATTTTAATATTAGGAATGGAACTGAACGATATATAACCTAAATAAAAAAAAATTTTAAAAATGTGATCATACCATGCTGATGAAATATGGTTACATCCGTTTGGGTAAACATCAATTCTATTCCAAAACTTATGAAAAAGCACTACATTTATAGGTTGCTGTGCTGGGTGTGTCCAAAGTATTGCACAAAAGTGTTATATTGTCAAAACAAGTTCGATATAAGAAACAAAATTTTAGGGTTGCTAATTATACCACTCAGCCCACATTTTGAGGGTATTTTTGAAACAGTAGTAGCTACTATTTTTAGGTGATAGCGCCACATGATTTTCAAATGATATTATAATTCATGACAGAGGTAGCTAATTTTATTGTGAAATTGTCACGTGTTATTAAAAAAATTTTCCAAAATATTTGAAGAAACGAGAAGGCCATCCATTCCAGCAGCTGAAGGTCACATTTAACAATGATTATTATTAAATTCCCACCAAAGTGGAATGGAACTACTTTATCTAAATTCAATTATGGGTTTTGTCGATTATCCGTGGGTCACCAACGTTGAACGCCCGGTTATTACTTCTTAGCCAATGGTGTTCTTTGACTTCTGTTATGTATGATAACCTTTTACATATCTATTCGTTACTGGTTCGTGGATAATTAAGTCATTGATTTCCAACGGTTGTCTAGCTTCTGCATTTCTTCCATTCTCATGTGGTGGGGGGTCCATTGTGTGACATTCCTATTGCACGTCAAAGATGCGATACTCTCATATGGTTTACTTAAATTAGCGTTAGGTGTAAATGTCTTCAGCAATATAAATAAATGCATTGTATTGTATGCAATGTTTAAATTATTTGCAACCTGGTGTTCGTTAATTTTACTAACGGAAGTGTCTGTGTTTTAAGTAATTACTATATTGTACGAATGTACTTCTGATATGGTACCTGTCATTGCAACTATGTAACATTAATTCTACCCCATTTTATTAAAATTTGTAGAAAGCTTTTTTATATTTGGGATAATTATGGTATGGAACATGCATATCAATCATTTCATTGTCATTTACTTCTTTATTTTAAAAACTTTTTTAAAACTACATGATTCCGCTATGAAAATTTACTGTTATAAATATTTGGTTTACTTTTTTGAGGTGTGAAATAATTTATGGATTTGTGTTACGATCAAATATGTATTCAACAGAAATAAAACGAATCTTTTGTGGTTTTAAGTTTACGCTTTTAATAGAACTAACAATGTATTAAAATGTCATGCTTGATTAACACTACTATTCATGAAATGAGTATTCTACAGGGTGCATCAATATTAACTTTATCCGTTTAAGATAAATTGTACTCTTTGTGCATCCGGTTTTTATTTAACGTGACGCCGGCGCGTTACATAGTTCTTGGATAAGATACGCTTTGTTTGGTTTAAAATTTTCTTTCTTCGATATTTTTCTAATTTGTATTATAAACATATTATGATGAATAGCAAACTGATTTAGAGAAATATATGGTTTTTCGCCACGTGAAATACAATATTCAAGACCCTAACATCGCTTGTTTTAGTTCTACGCCGATTTTATGAATCCAAATTCTTTTCATGTTGCTTTCTCAAAATTTTTAGGTAGTTCTGGTTACCGGATATACTGATGGGAACTGAAATTCTATCTGAATGAGTATCGTAGAATAAACGGTACACTCCTGGGTACGTTCTCATTCGACTTCCATTACCCATCTCTTATTAAAAGTTCTATTCTTTCTATTATTTTTGATTTAAATTTGAAAACCTAAGTTTTAACGGTATTAAACTTATCAAGTTGTAAAAAATTACATACTAACAAATAAAATTTGTTATTACGGAAACAAATAAGTTTGTATATATATATATATATATATATATATATACAGGGTGAGTTTTTAGTGTGGCAACGGTCGATAACTCCGTTATTATAAAAGCTACGTAAACCAAATTTGGAGGCATATTAGGCATATCTAAAGTGCACATTTTAAAAATATTTGAAAGCATACAGGGTGTTTCATAATTCCAGGGCATATTAAACTTATATTTTTTTAAATGGTACACCCTATATATTATTACATTTTTGAAAAGCCCATAAAAAGAGCTTTAATTTGATACTAAATTGTATCTGTCTATTCCTTTTAGTTTTTGAGATATTCAACTGTTTTTAGAAAAAATGACCCCGATTAGATACATTGCCACTGCACTAATACACAACTTATGTTAATTTTCAAGATGCAGAAAATTTTACCATTAACCATAGTATATTTGTAAATATCACACTTTTGAAATTTCTTCCCAGTATACAGGGTGTGTCAGGTTTCATAAAATTAAATTTAAAAATTTTTTAAATGGCACCTACCAATTTATTGCTACAATGGATAGTTCATTAAGTGTCCTTTCATTTTGTTAAACATTCCTATACCTAAATCCATTACTTTCTGAGATATTTTGATTTTCTTCAAATTTTATGAATGTTTTTAATTTACATAACTAAAAATAACTTACTATTGGAGAATATTATAAAACAATTAATACATATTGATTAACAATCAACTACACTTATCCAATAACAATTTTCACTAAAGATATAACAACCTACAATAATACGCTATCAACAGAATTCTGCCAGATCAACAATATGCATTTTTATGGAAAATGTTCAAGCAGGAAATCAGGCAGGCTTTGAAAAATAACTATTACATGTAAAGTGTCATTTAGGTTTATTAATTGTAGTGTGTTGTCATTTAACAGGATATATCTCTTGGTATATTCTTGATGCAAGTAGAAAATTTTTTAAACTTGCTCCCAATACCCAAATCATATTTATTTGTTCTTCCACTGTAAAATTCATTTTGAGAACTCCTTCAAAGATTACAATTAAAACAGAACTGATAATGTGTTAAATGACAACACACTACAATTAATAAACTTAAATGACATTTTGATTGTAATTGTTATTTTTTTCAAAGCCTGCCTGATTTCCTGTTTGAACATTTTCTATAAAATGCATATTGTTGATCTGGCAGAATTCTGTTGATAGCGTATTATTGTAGGTTGTTATATCTTTAGTGAAAATTGTTATTAGATAAGTGTAGTTGATTGTTAATCAATATGTATTAATTGTTTTATAATATTCTCCAATAGTACGTTATTTTTAGTTATGTAAATTAAAAACATTCATAAAATTTAAAAAAAATCAAAAATATCTCGGAAAGTAATGGATTTAGGTATAGGGAATGCTTAACAAAAATGAAAGGACACTTAATGAACTATCCATCGTAGCAATAAAATTGGTAGAGTGCCATTTAAAAAAAAATTTTTAAATTTAATTTTGCGAAACCTGACACACCCTGTATACTGGGAAGAAATTTCAAAAGTGTGATATTTACAAATATACTATGGTTATATGGTAAAATTTTCTGCATCTTGAAAATTAACATAAGTTGTGTATTAGTGCAGTGGCAATGTATCTAATCGGGGTCATTTTTTCTAAAAACAGTTGAATATCTCAAAAACTAAAAGGAATAGACAGATACAATTTAATATCAAATTAAAGCTCTTTTTATGGGCTTTTCAAAAATGTAATAATATATAGGGTGTCCCATTAAAAAAATATAAGTTTAATATGCCCTGGAATTATGAAACACCCTGTATGCTTCCAAATATTTTTAAAATGTGCACTTTAGGCGTGCCTCCAAATTTGGTTTACGTAGCTTTTATAATAACAGAGTTATCGACCGTTGCCACACTACAAACTCACCCTGTATATATATATATATATATATATATATATATATTTATATACTGTGATCCTACCCTATGAGTGATAGGCCTAGTATATCTATCTGTCACTCCTTGTCTTATTTTAGAGCCTTGTTGAGTTATGCCACAAAATTTATCTTTAAATATTTAACACGGCTGCTGCACATATACATTTTACAGGGCCGTCAACTACGTAACGGAATCTACCTAGGGTGGGTCCGTCCTAGGCAAACCCCCCTCAACTAGACACCCAAACAAATGTCCAAGGAGTTTTCAAAATAATTTTAAAAGCCAAAAGTATCCCCAAACACTAGTTCCACTTTTATAAATTTGATTAAAGCACTGCGTAGATATTAAATGCTAATACCGGGAATCCAGATACAGGCGTCGCCTTCCAGCCGTCCTGAAGCCAATTGACCAACTGCAGACATCTCAAATACTCAGATGACTCCAATTCCACTATTCTTTCCTCTTCAAAACGATAACGGTACAGACCAGCACTCCCTTCTTCGAATTAATTTTTCTTCGCCACAAAACTGCTACCTTAGACATTTTTTACTGCATTCCAGTACCACTGAATCTACTTCTCTTCACTATTTGCTACCTCCAGGTACAACTTGACTTTCAAAATTTACTCGTAACTTTTTAAATGAAATAAAACTCAGAACAGTACAAAAACACGTCTATTTTTCAGTAATACAAATTTGAAGTCCCTTATAAATACAACCCGTTATTCCTTGTTTTCGTTGCCATAACAGCTACGTCTACGCACACTATGCAATTTATAATTATTAATAATTGATTAATAATACAGTTCTTTTCTCTAGATACATTCATTTTCTAGATGGTTTGATAATCCAGTTATTTATGTATATTGAACTTTTTACAATATTGAAAATAGCTAACAACTTCGATGGTTCAGCTTTTAAATTATACGTAACAGACATTTATGTCAAATTCGGTAAACGTCCTGTCATTACATAACCATTCTTTAATTGTTAAAACATATTCAAACTGAACTTGATTTACAAATTTTTCAGGAGTATCACTTAACTTCTTAAAATTTTAAAACGCGTAGTATACCACACAATTTTGTTATTTGTTTTTACATCCAAAAGGTTCTGAATACACTAACTACAAATTAAATTTAATATAAATGCAACTTTAATAACAACTAGCCTAGCCTGGTATCTGGTCGGTATACGTTGTGAAATGCAATGCAGTTTTAAAAACTTTATAAATTTATAAACGTGGAATAGTTGTTAATTTATAAACTAAAAATACTTGAAAGAAAATACTCAAACAAAACCAAATATACCCCCATTCTAGCAAGTCGTTTCGAAGCCCTATTTAAACATTTTATAAGCCCACCCCCTTCTTGACAGTATAATATATATATATATATATATATATATATATATATATATATATATATTGCTCTGATATTCACCGCCCCTACGCTTGGGCGCGATATTTTGCTGTGTTATAACCCTTATATTAGGCCCCACGGTTTGGGCATGTTATATAAATGCTATGATAACCCTTGTTAGCCCCTTGTTATTATATTAATATTTAGCCCCACGATTGGGTTAAGCATATAATGCTGTGTTATACTCTCCTGTCATTACTCAAGCACTTGTAAAAATGTTAAATCTCTTTGCCTCAACTAGCTGATTCAATTAAATAAAGCAATTCTACAATACACAGTATAATGATTAAATATTTACAACCTTTTCAAATATCTTCCCCCTTTTAAATTATTTACATCTGTCATTTTTTTTAGAAAATGAAGCCAGCAAAACGTGCTTTTTATTACATTAGAGACCTTTTGAAACGTTTCAAGATGCCTATTGCCTTTCATAAATTTATCCAAGAAACCCCAGTTTGTCGGCTCTTACATTTTGAATTATTATTGAAATAAAACAGTTTATAGAAATAAATCATATTAAAATATCTAACCTGGATTGGTTCAGTGGGTTCTCTGCATCCCCAAGAATTTTCGTGTCTAGTCTGAATATTCTGAGTCGAATTTGAAAGTCGACATCCAACCAAAATACTATCCAAATCGTTGTTTGTGAGGTTGTTTCAATAAAAGGTTTTTCATCTCCGTAATTAATGAATATTTACCATTTTCAGAGATTACCAAATTAATTTAACAGGTAGCATTCTCCGGAGTCTTCCTGACTCGTATCCAAGATTGTATTTAAGATCGTAATTAAGATCGTTATTAAGAGTTTTAACAGGAGTCGTAACAAGATCTTTATTAAGAGCTCTGTTTTATTTATTAATAGAAATTGTATAATTTCATTAAATCTGGTTTACTTACGTCTGTAGAAGTACGGCTCGCTTACACAATTTTACACTCTTTTAAAATGATTTTCACTTTAATTTAATTAACTGTTCGTGTGAATATTTAGCACTTTCGAGTATAGTGACTGCTCAGTTTCAAAAGTATACTAACTCGTTGTTCAATTGTCATCATATTTATAGGCCCGGCCCCTTTTGTTTGCGATTCGTTGACTCCACATGCTGGGCGATACTAAATGTCTTATCTCTTGTTATTTTGGGAAACTTTACCAATTTTATAATTTAATTGCATGGAGGATGCTCAATTTGTCACGTAATTCATTCTTATACCTCACATTTAATTCAGAAATCCCAGGAATCTTCGTTCATAAAATTACGTATTATTGTTGTTGGCTTTATTCTAATGTGAATGGAATAAATTTGGTGTTTGTTTATTTCCTAGTTAAATTGGATTTTTGAACAAATGTAATACTTTTCTATCACGTACTCTTTTCAAATAATGCATAATTTCTGCCTGCGTTTATGGTGATATATTAACGCACTTTTTGAATATTTATCTAGCCAATTCATACAGGTTTTTCATTGATTTAATTTCGATGCGTTTTGTTACATTTTTAAATTCTTATCTTTGCTCGTAGCTACTCTTGGATATGTGTTTAATCGCTTGTACTGCTATATACAGTGTGCTCTCAACTAATAATATTTATAATGACCTATTTACTCTTCTAATATCTGTAATTATGTGCTTTTGTTACTTGGGAGTTTCTTTTGTTTATTCTACGACCCCTATGACTTAACTTACCCCTAAATTAACCCTATAATTACAGCAATATATATATATATATATATATATATATATATATATATAGTATAGATATATACTGGGTGTTCCAAAAGTATGGAAGCGGTAAGATATTTCGCTTGGAACACCTTTTTGGAAAAAATGTCTCGAACAAAAATTGTATAATTTCTAAGACTCGATTAAATGGTGACCTTGAATTCGACTTTGACCTTGTCCTTCAAGGTCATTCGAAGTCAGCTTGTTTTATCAAATGGGATCTTGTACTTGTTATTGTGGATTTGGAAAGAGCAGAAAATTTTGCATTCAAATATAACCCTGACCATGATCTTCAACGTCATTCCAAGGTTAAATTTGTTTTTGTAACGGGAACATTGAATAACTTTGGGGCAATTAAATTTTTTGAAAAATGGTAAAAACAAATGTTTTAGGATTTTCTTCTGACTATTCAATGGTGGCCTTGGATTTGACGTCAACCTTCTCCTTCAAGATCATTTGAAGGTCAACTTTATTTTTTCAAATGAAACCCCTAAGCCTAAAGCGAAAATTCTGGCGAAGTAAGGAGATATCACGGCCAGTTAAGGCAAGGAGAGGAAACCCGGCCAATTAAGGCAAGACTAACAATCTTGGTTCAAAATATTCTCCATCAAAATCCTAGCGGACGGACAAATTTCAATGGCGCTCCTAAAGTATGAGGTATAATGTTAGCGCCTTTTCTTTGTCTCAGATACTCCATATCTTTTGGTTTAGTAACGTACACGATTATTTTTAAGTAGCCGTAAAAAAAATTAAGTAGAGTTAAATGAGGGATCTTAGCTAGCTGCTGAATAGTTATTCTCCGTTGTATCCAATAATTATTAATTTGAAATTTTAACAGCTATTTCATGAATCATTCAGACTATTTCCTTCTGCAGCGATTGACTTAAAATGTCGATTTGTTTGAATAAATAGTAACTCAAAATTAAAACACTGAACAATTTTTTCCATCATGTTTGGACAAAATTCAATTTCTCTGTCATGATCATCTTCATTAATTTGTTAATGTAAGTATGTTCTGTATTGATATTCAAAATTATACAATTTTTTATTTAATTCGCTTGAACCCTTTAAGATATCTCGTCCGCCATCTTGGACTCTGAATTTCCAAAAACTGCAGAATCTCAATCGGCAACTGGAAAACCCCCCTGTACCAAATTTGGCGTAAATTGGTCGCGTTTTTGAAAGTCTCGGCCACTCCAGTTTCCTGTCCTCTTAATTTCGCTGTATTTGCACCTTTAATATTTAGTTGAGTATATTGATCTTGCGGGTTTGCTGTTTTTAGTATTTCTATTCTTGATAATTAAAACAGTTACTTTCGCTGCATTCGCTTCTTTAACAGTCCTTCTCATGATAGTTAGTGGAGTTTATTCTTTTTCGTGCTGTTTCTGGTTTTTAATTGTAATTTTAATTCGACCCTCTAACTGTGCCGATTCTGTTTTTCAATTGTTATTTTACTGTTATTGTACTTTTGAATAAAAATTACTTTTGCTGAATTCGCTTCTCTAACAGGATAGTTAGTAAGGTTAATTATTAATTCCTTCTTTTCAGGATAGTTAGTAAGGTCAATTTTTTTTTCGCTGTTGCTGTTTCTTCAAAGTTTTTTCTTATTATTCTTTCCGTTTCTTTTGCCATGGCTACTCTAACAGAACGAGAGAGAGTTACTTTATTAATGATGAGAGGTTCGGGTGATAGATGCAGGTCGAATGACGAAGTAATGGTGTTGTTTAATGAAACATTTTGCGTAGGCTTAACAGGCATTAGTAAGTCCACTGTCTCAAATACAATCATGCGATTTGAAGAAACCGGGTTAATAAGAATCGTCCAAAATCTGTAAGACCGAAAATTAAAGCCTCAGATGAGCGGCAAAAGGAAGTGGCCCAATTATTCATCGAAGACCCGCATTTATCTATTAGAAAGACCTCTCAGCAACTTCAAATTAGTCAGACGTCGATTTTTAGCTATTTAAAGATCATTAAATTTCACCCCTACAAAATGAATTTTCATCAAGAATTAAATGAAGATGATTCAGATCGGCGATTGGAATTTTGTGAGAACATGATGGGAAGGATCGTTCAGAATCCCAATTTTCAATCGCTCATTGTTTTTTCAGATGAATCAACCTTTCAACTCAATGGCGAAGTGAATCGCCACAGTTGCAGATTATGGAGCAATGAAAATCCTCATTGGTTGCGCGAACATCACACGCAGTACCCGCAAAAATTAAATGTTTGGGCAGGTATTTTTAGGGACCTAATAGTTGGACCTTTTTTATGGATGGGACTTTCCATGGTCCGAAGTATTTGGAATTATTGCAGGCGGAAATAGTACCAGCGATACAGGAGATAGCTGGTGAAGAATACGATGAGGTTTGGTTTCAGCAAGATGGCACGCTTGCAAATTTTCGAACAATTGTACGGAACAATCTAAATGAAGAATTCAATAATGGTTGGATAGGTAGGAGAGGAACGATTGAGTGGCCAGCCAGATCACCTGGTCTGAATCCACTGGACTTTTCCTTTGGGGCTACATAAAGAATAAAGTTTATGTAACACAACCACGGGATCTGAAAGATCTGAGACAAAGAATAGTGAATGTTTGCGCTGGTATAACACCTGAAATTATAAGAAGTGCCATTGAAAATTTTTATGTCCGTCTAGGAATCTGTCAGGATGTTGATGGAGGCCATTTTGAACACAGGTTGTAAGCTGTTCCGCAACGGGTCCAGCTATCCCCTTGCCTTAACTAGCCGGGCTCTATCCTTGCCTTAACTGGCCGGGCTCTATCCTTATCTCAACTGGTCGAGATCTATCCTTGCCTTAACTGGTCGGGCTCTATCCTTGCCATAACTGGCCGGTCTCTATCCTTGCCTTAACTGGCCGGGATCTATCCTTGTCTTTACAGGCCGGGCTCTATCCTTGCCTTAACTGACCGGACTCTATCCTTAACTTAACTGGCCGGATTTCATCTCCAAGCGTTAACTGGCCGCGACCCTTCGCCTCGCCTCGACTGGCCAGGATCCTTCGCTTTTCCTTTAATAGCTGTGATATCTTCTTGCTTTTATTTGCCAGAATTTCCGCTTTAAGCTTAGGGGTTCTATTTGATAGAACATAGTTTACTTTGAAATGACCTTGAAGGACAAGGTCAAGGTCATATCCAAAGTCACCATTCAATAGCCAGGGAAAATCGTAAAACAGTTCTTATCATTTTTCGAAAAATTTAATTGCCTCAAAGTTATTCAATGTTCTCTTTGCAAAAACAAATTTGACCTTGGAATGACGTTGAAGGTCATGGTCAAGGTCATGGTTAAGGTCATGGTCAAAGTCATATTTGAATGTAAAAGTTGCTGCCCTTTCCAAATCCGCAATAAAAAGTTGGGGTTTCCATTTGAAAAACTTAGTTGATCTTGAAATGACCTTGAAGGCTATGGTCAACTAACGTCACCATTGAATAGTCAGGGGAAAATCTTAAAATGTTTATTCTTATCATTTTTCAAAAAATTTAATTGCTTCAAAGCTATTCAGTGTTCCCGTTGCAAAAACAACGTTGACTTTGGGGTGACGTTGAAGGTCATGGTCAGGTCATGGTTAAGGTCGTATTTGAATGTAGAATTTCCTGCTCTTTTTAAATCCGCAATAAAAAGCAGAGGTTCCCATTTGAAAAAACATTTGACCTTCAAATGGCCTTGAAGGACAATGCCACAGTCGAATTCAAGGTTACCAATCAATCTTGCGTCAAAGATCCTACAACTTTTGTTCAAGACATTTTTTCCGAAAAAACGTTCCAAGCAAAATATCTAATCGTTTCCGTACTTTTGGAACACCCGGTATATCTGACACCGCACCTGTGATAAACTCTCAAGTTCACATTAAAATTAACTACCCATTGATACCTCTCATAGCATGCATTTATTATTATTTGAGCTATCATCCCATACACAAACACGCACGCACGCACGCACGCACGCACGCACGCACGTACGCACGCACGCACGCACACACGCACGCCGCAAGCAGGCGCGCACGCAGGCCGCACGCACACACGCACACACGCGCGTACACACATACACACACGCATAAACTCACACTCACTCACACTCTCACTCACACTCACACTCTCACTCCCCTCACTCTCACTCTCACTCCCTCTCACTCTCACACTCGCACTCATACACACACACACACACACACAATTTCTGATGCTGATGCAAGGGTTTTAATTTTTCTTAGTAATTTTTCATATATACCCTTGTTATATAATTTTCCTGTCAATTCTACTTTTTGGAAAGTTGTGTTTCGTTGAAGAAAGTTGAAAGTATTGGCAGATATTCTGCTATTTAGTTTACAACCGTTAAAATATGTTTTCCAACTTTTGTTAAGTTCAACGAAAGTTACCCTGGCAATACAATTTTTCTTCTTCGTATTAAGAATTGACATGTATATCTTAAACACTCGTCTTTGAGAGCCTTTCACATACAGCCCATAAGTAAACATAAGACGCCGACATTGTGCGAACTAAAACATGTCAAAAACATTTGTAGCAAATCAAAAAACCGATGAGGTGAATGTACATTACGTGACAGAAATAAGTTTTCCTTTTCCAGTGACGCCATTAATTAATATACGAAGTGATGGTTAAAAACCACTAATTTGCACCATTATTCGTTTTCTTTTTACTCTGACTCTACCCTCAAACTAGCAGAGCCGTCATAATACGCCCCTCTAGGTCTTCCGTTGACTATAGATCTTCACTCATTTAGAGAACATTTTCAAGTACCCAATTAACGTCATTGTGATTGCGACGTGTCTTTTGGAAATAACTGAAACTAGAAAAATTCCTTCACCTCATGAAATTATGCCGTTTGTGGCGATCTATTCAAGCACTAATGCGAATCGGACTAACGCACAAAAGAATTAGTTACGCTTAAAATTACTCAAAAAGATGTGATTATTGAAAATATTAGCAAGGTACCGCGTTCCATAACATCTTTCCTTCAGTTCGTCTGCAGCTGCTAGGAAGAAATTAATAGTTTACATTGCATAAATCAACGCATTTTTAATGTTTGATCAATTGTAAATTTGACATGTTTTAATAATTTGCTCGTTTTATTTTAAGGAATATGCTTCCCGGTTATTATGAAATAGGACAAACAAATGGTTAAGACATTGGAAATCATTCAACGCCAAATAATTTATATCATGCTGTAAAATAGTTGCCAAATTTTATGGGTCAACGAAACGTTTCTTTTCCAAACTTTTGTTACACAAAAGTATCGCAATAACAGCTGGGTAAACAAAGGGTAACTAAAATACATCATTATATAAATATATAAATAAATCCAAAGGGTCATACGATATCTAAGTCAACCTTAGAAACGTAAAACTGTATGTTATTTATACAATTTTTTCACGATTTGTTACTGTACCAAACCTCATTTGTAACGGTTACGTTTTTACTTTCACCATTAAGAAGAAATAAAGAATAAATAGTATTAAACTACTAGAAAGGTAATCGACCGCTGATTTTGTAAGAGATAAAGTTACATGCAATAATAGCCCATCTATTTGAATATCTTGTTTCTCGTAGGAGACGGAACACAACCTCGGCCATGGTTGCAGAAGAATTTACGTGTGGGTAACAAGCATATCCAAACCAAGAACGCATTTGCATGTAAACCAACACAAGTAAAAGGAGAAAATTCCTCAAAGTGCAAATTAGTAGTACTTACATTACAGTCTTGATTAATGTACCAAACAACCACACACGGGAAAATACTAAAATAAGAAACTATTATTACGAAAATGTCCAGATTTGGAAGTGACATTTATGCCTAAATTATGTACCCAAATCTTATGTAAAATTTTACCTTGAGAAATTTAAGGTTAACGTTTTTGTTTAAAAATATCGACCTTATCAAAAAAATACAAGGCTCTTGGGTAAAGCAAATATTATCAAACCGTATTCTATTTTTTATCACCTCAATCACCGTTTCTCACTGCATTAGTAATTATGTAATGTGTAGAAGGCGTTCCACAAGGTCGCCCCATTGGCTCATAATTACATAATAAACTAAAAATTCTTCCTAATTGATAAACTAAAGAATAACATTACTTTTGTCATTTTCGGAAAGCAATGCGACTTAAAACTTAACACGATGGTATCTTTCGCCGAAAGTTACATTTGTAGGCAAAAGTAAATGCAAAGGTCTCACGGTCACACCAGAAGTAGGTTAAATGTTGGTTATTGGAACAGGAAATTGCCTGGTTGAAGTTGAATATAAGTTATGTAAATTTGTATGACATGGTAACTCTTCTTGGCATTATTAAGGCATGACTTAACGACCACAGGATAATTGGCAAAAGTTTTTTTTTTGTTATTTATGATTATGCTGGTAAAGATTGAGTTATGGGCAAAGCTGATTTGTTGTATTACACTGAATACATAAATATAAGTAGACATGCAACTCTGTGGTACTTAAATAATAATCACTAGAATAAATACGATTTAAAATATTACTTTTGGGCGTGTTTATTTATGAACGAACTAAGATTACAAAACAACGATTATGCTTAGTTAGAATATTTTCAAGGAAACTATTATTATTAGGTAAATTACCATATCATGTGGTACTGCGGATTCCTTCATACTAATTTTAAAACAAAATGTACTTTTTGAACATTACAAACCAAATACTTTTGAACATTTGGTGCGTAATGGTGCCGGACTGTTAAATCTAGAAAAAATGAACTAAAACGAATACCAGAGTACACTTGCCCAACCCATGCGGCCGAAAAGTAATCGTCTTATTCAAGCAAAATGTATATTGTAAATTCTTTGGTAGCTTTATTGTATACGTGTATTTTTTTAATTAAAAGCAAATAGCCTTTTGTTTAATTTTCAGATATAACGTTAACGACTTAGCTATCGCGAAGTAATTCAAATGGGTATTTTATTTGGTTTGCAATTATTATTGCCCAACTCCTGCAGGAAACATTCTAGTTATACAGCTGTAATATTGGAAGATGAGCACCACGAATTGGATGCCAATTTTCTACTGTGATATTGAAGAAAACTTCCATATACAATAGATGCAGAATATCTAAATAATTCCTCGACTGTTTCAGTTAGTAGAACCTAAACACTCTCGTGCTCAACTAAATTATTTTATTAAACCTTACTAAAAATTTTTAGAGCACAAATATTTACATATAATAATATTGAAAAATCAAAATTAGTGCAGAATAAATCACATAAACTTACACTCAGAATAAAGTTACTTGAATTTTTATCAGAATACTCTCATAGTCGTGTTTATTTGTTTAAAATATACTTCGTATCAAAGATTCGTGTAAATTTCCTTTTGTTATAAATAATCTTCTAAATGAATTCATTAATTAATTAAACCTCAAGACTACAACTTCTTCCAATAACATTATTAAATACAAAAGCTAATTTAAAATTTTTTATAAAGTCCTTCACAGAACAACACAACTCTTCAAAGCTCATCTAACCTTAATCAAAAATCTTGAATTAATTCCAGATCAAACAGTTTTTAATGCTTTAGACTTTCAGTACAAACTTCCTTCACAAAAATCCTTTTTTGAAGAAAATTGTACAACACCTTCACAAGGTCTAAGTCCAAGAAAGCTACTTTAGAACGAATTCGTCCACAGCAAAATTAAATCAAATATATTTTAATAGGGAACAAACTAATAATGGAAGAAATTTATAACGCACTATCTGAAGAAATATGTAAACTAATATTTGTAGCTATTAAAGCGTTACTTGAAGTATTAATTGGAACATTAATTGAAGTTGTGAAACACCCTATTAACTAATTCAAAATACACAAGTCCACTTATGATTTTATTAAGTCGGCGAAAAGAAAACAAACTCACTGTAAACACTTTCAATTACTATATTTTTACTTGCACTTATTTTTATTGAACTGGTTACTATTAAAAAAAAAATTCACTAGCTTGCAGAAATGCAACAATCATCCTTTCAAAGTAAATCCACTCCTGTTATAACATGTAATTCAGATTATCAACAACCATTTATTCCAGAAAATTTCACTCTAACCCAGTGTTAAAACCAGCAAAGAGGCACGTACTTCATACATTTAGATTAATGCAAGGCCGTGTCATTTGCGATATGTAAAATATGTAAAACTTCTTCTTTTTAATTTCTAATCGAACCGAACATTGCTCTTTGTAAATTGCAGGTATGTTATGATATCACCGTTATCGGGAAACTGTTGGGTTTATTTAATAAAATATCAAATGACTACGTGACCTTCTACTACTAATACTTTTATATTAATGAATTCATGCGGTCTCATAATAAAGTTAACAATTACACGACGTCCATCATTTAATTGAGTGAAAACAAACGAACGTCTCTTATTAACAACTTTCCTTAATCTGCATGAGAGATATGCATGTAGAACATTCTTCTATTTAGATAATATCAAGCGTACTTTTATAAATAGACATTAGAGTTTGCGCTTTTATGATTTATTACTGAGAATTTTAATAGTACCGTTATTGGTCATAATGGCATCTTTTTCTCAGCTCTTATTATTTTCATAAGAGTTTGTTTACAGATACATCTTATTTGGTATATTGTTCTACACAATTTCTTATTGCGGACTGCAAATAACTTGTCTTTTATATATATATATATATATATATATATATATATATATAATAGTTATTAAGATGAAATGAAAACCCAACTTTGTATTTAAAGTTGAATTACCATTTCAAATCGAACTAGTAATTGAAATGGTAATTCAACTTTAAATACAAAGTTGGGTTTTCATTTCATCTTAATAACTATTTATATATATTAAGCATTCATTTGCATTCCAAATGTGGATTATTCTTCTCTATTATATATATATATATATATATATATATATATATATATTGCCGTGGATCTCGGTAAAATCCTCACCCATAAAATTATATTCGAAAAATATTTCGAAAATAGACAAATTTTCAAAAATTCAATAATTTAAAAAAAAAATATTTCTTACCCGTTTTCCTCTCTTCCTCGGTTGAATTGCCAATTTTCTGCACCTGCTTCCGGCTAGCTCATTTGGACCTCCTCTTGGATATCTAGATTCACTCTCATATTATCAATCGTACACACACACTCGCAATAAAACCACAAAATACAACAAACATACAATCTTTTATTTATTACTATTTACAAATGAAATTCAATATTGTCCACATTTCTGTGATCACGTTTCACTTCAATGAATCTTATTTTGTAATGTCCTGTATTTTATTTTTAATTATCAAACACCTAAAATGTACCCCGAGTAAATGGGCCTTGAATAATACCTTCTTTAAAATTCCTTTTTTATAATTTATTTTTAACCTAAGTAAACTCTGGAGTATGGTGAGCTCATGATAACCCAGTTAATTATGAATAATGTATGCCCTTCTACTTTGCATACTCTTACAACAACAAAAAAAAACAAAGCCATGTACTCTTCACAAAATTTTTTACGTCCTGATGGAACGTTAAAAAGCTTTATAGACACCTTCAGATTTCTAGTTAAATACCATAATAAAGTTATTTACACGTATTATGTTCAATACGCAAATAATCCACAATACCTTCAAAATCACTCTCATACGTCACCCAATATTCACAGTTTATAAGAATCACAATTTCAAATCGTTACCTGGAAATTTCTAGACGATCTCCGCTCCGTGGACGATGCCATGTATTTTTTCTATCTGGTCTGCAGGCCGTTTCTAGCTATTACTAGCCGAACGCCATCTAAGTTGAACTGCTGACGCTGCCTTCACGGTGTAACCAAATTCCAAATCCAATTTAAACATACGTCTTTCACAATTAGTTACTTTATACCACGTTACTTAACGTCCCAACACGAGCTTGTTTAAATTATTTATAGGTGATACCTGAATTAAAAAATATGTAATCTCGGTACACAATCCGCGTATAAATTATGAAGCTTACCGTGCAATATAATTTTAAAATAATTTTATTTTACTTACAAAACTCGTGGTAGCTTCCATACGTAGTCTGAAGCGTTCGAAATATTAAGGGCACGAAGTTAAAAGAGAAGAGAGCCGTGCTACTTCTTTAGAGTATTTATACACTTCGAATGTAACCTCTCCACACCCTCCTAACGCGAAATCCTTCATTTAGAATAATACTTCTTACAATTTTGCACTCAACCGATATCTAATCCCGAGAATTTCAGCACGTCGTTATGATATTTTCAGAAAACTACGCTACACTATCCTCGTGGCTGTCTCAAGTCAAACTAACCATATCGACCAATTGTAGACCTACTGACGTTTCACAAATCCCGCCTATACTACCGTTGTCTCATGCTTATGCGTTTCCTACGTCTCCTTCTAACCTTGCTTGAGTGGTAGAAAATCGACATTCCTGTTTATTTGCTATCTACCCCACGTGGACTTCCTACGTGATTTAAGTAACCCCTCGTTAGTATTTCCTGCGAACACATGCGACCGTTTACAATATACGTAGAATCTTCATCTTTATCTACACAAAATAATTGGAACTTGACATTTCCAAACCACGCAGGTGTTCAATCGTAACGAACGTTTTAAATACATTTCTCCGATATTCTTCTTATGGTATTTCAACCCAACCGATATATCTATGTGTTTGCACGTGTTTCACCTTGGTATTATTGACCTTTACACGCTCTTATGCATATTATACGTAAATAACCGTTCAATTAAATTCAATTAAATTAATAAATTAATGGCATTGGCTTTTACCATTTAATTTCTTTGCAAACCTACTAAATATTCATCATTATTTGTAAAATTTGATTAATACTCGTTACTTAAAATTGAACTAACAAATATAAGTTTCGCACGTAATTTCTGGTTGTTTCTTTATGCAGGGTGTTTTGAAATTGCTTCCTTTATTTTTATTTTTAACCCTTTAAAACCACTATAATATATATTGCTATGATAATAAGGTTATTTTAGGGTATATAAGACAATAAGGGAGAAATACTTCATGTAAATATCATAAAAACTGCGCAAACCAAACGTTTAAATCATAAAATGTACATACTTTGTTTATTATGCAAAAGCAAATTTAAATCACCCTGTATAAAATCAATAACAAGCTACAGTTAGTTAAAGGAAACACATTCAGTAATAACTTAACCACATTCATCAAAATAAATAATTGCGGACGCAATTCAATCAATTTTAAAACATTTAAAACATTCTAAGCTCAAAAATAAATACAAATTCGGCATATTTGAAGAAAGATAACTGTAAAGAGAAATTTTTTTCAAGACACATTTGCGTAAGAAAATAATCATTGCGTGTTTATAGTACACAAACTTTTTAAAACAAGCGTATTTCATAACGCAAGAAGTCAATAAGCGCAAGTAAATAAAAAAAAGTATAGATACTGAAGCGAAAGCGTATGTGCGGTTTGAAATGTATATGAGTCCCACATTTAATAAAATCTAAAATAGGTAAACAAAATATGGATATTAAAATTACGGCTATGTGCAGTTTCAAGCATACATCATATACCAGTTGTTGACAAATTGCAATACAAAGCTTTGACGTACGTGCAAGTTTAAACGTATAAGGTATGCAATACCGAATAAAACCCAACAGGTTGCAAATAGCAAATAATTGCAACACCTTTGGCATGGTCTAATAACAGATAGAGGGCTGTCAACCAATAAGAGCATGTGGAACGTTAAGGAAGGAATTTGTCTATAAAACCTATCGGAGGAGACATAGAGGAGGCTTTAGTAATTAATTTATGAATTTCATATTGACAGCTTTACTGTATTGTAGCAACTAACGCACGTGTTAAACTCTCATATAATAATCTAAAACAATATGATGATCAAAAATAAATCTATTTATCAAATCATATCTCCTCGTGTCTGTAATTTGTTACTTATACATTTTTAAATCAGCCGCGTGCCCATCAGTTTCTGTATGGGTAAACGGACTGAAACACTAAAGGAGTCCAAGATTTTACTATTTCTTTGTACAGGTTTTCTTGGTTTTTTGTATTAAATGATATCTTTGCGCTTTGTAATAAGAAATATATATCACAAGTAACACCTCTTGCCTAACTCTATTATAAAATAGGATAGCTACTCTAAATTATTAACTTATAAGGCATGTAACGTCGTATAATACTTTGAAATTTAATATTATTAAACGAGTTTGAGACCTTTGGATAGTTTAGTAAATGCAAATGAATTTACATGATTGAAATTCACTATTTAATAGGAAATTAATTAAAATAGCTTTTATTTGATTTAGGATTTTTAATAATCCGAACTTGATTAATCGAGTGCTATGGTTTGATACGTGTTTTAAATGGTTTAAAATTGCATACCATCTGTAAATCTATTATTAATGTTTGTTATTAAATTTTAACGGATTTTAATTATTTGTGCTTGTACGTTGATATGGAACTGATTAATTATAATTTATTTGCGATAAAAAAAAACGGAACTGATACATACAATTAATTCATTAAGGCCTATTTTGCACACGTGTAGTTGATTTGAGTTGCAAAAACAACAAAAATAGTTGTGAAAAATATACAACCTATACAAATAAGATTAAAAACGTTTTCGAAGATTGTTCTTGTGTCACTGTATGCTGCATGCACCGATATTTGTTCTAGAGCTTTTAAATATTGCTACATTGGTCATGGTCCAGGTTTAAATTAATCTTTGCATCTGTGTATACCTTATGTACACGCGAACAAATATGTACCAAATTGCTTTAAAAATTTTGAACTGAACCGAACTAGGCGATTTAAAAACAGTCAGGATTAAGCTCAGTGCAGTGCCAAATCTTTTAAACGAGTTTTTCTTTATTGTTATTAAAACGCTGTGGAGTGGCACGTTTTTATAGCCGAAGTTTGGGATTCGCTCTTAAGGCGTACCCGTCAAAACCCTTGCCCTGGTGCGTGCGTTTGGCAAACGGCTCCGCCACACAACATCCTAAAAACTCATGCTGACCCTGGTGAATTCTCATACCCAGTCGGCAAATCCTAAACCCTGTACTAAAGCGTGCATATTCGTCGTCGAAAGGATAAAAACTTTCTTCGGATTTAACTTTGGTCTCCCGAATAGACGTTGCCTTTTTTTCCCAACTCCTCACAACGCATAATACATGCATTGCAGTTTCAGGTTCCTCTTGACAGAAACTGCATTCGACGTCTCCATTATTTTTATGTATGCTCTGTAGTTGAACCTTGATACATGTATGTTCTGTCCGGAATTCCACAGTGATCCTAAGCTGTTGCCTGCTTAAGCAAAACAGTTCCTGAGTTCTTTTCCTGCTAGATTCTTTTAACAGCGTTTTGTTGTGAGCCGGCCCTGGTCTATTCTGTCAGTCTCTTAAGCATTGCTTGTACATTCCCTTGCCATTATAGCTGTGGATGACAGATTTTGTGACTCCCGAGTTAGGTTCAGGACCAATGAACGGTCTTTGTGAACCTTGTTTTGCGAGTTTATCTGCTACTTCATTATCCTTAATTCGTTAGTGACCTGACACCCACTGTAGTGTCAGTGTTCTGATGTACCAGTCTATTAAGTGCCTCAATACATTCCCATACTAATTTTAGTGACATCTTCTGACTTGTTAGAGCCTTAAGTACCGCTTGGGTGTCTGACACAATATAAATTCGCTTTATGCTTTCTCGCACAATTTATATTATAGCGTATATTTCCGTTTGCAAAACTGTGGCATAAACCCCTAAAGGGAAGCTTATTCGAACCTGCGGTCTTTCACTAAAGAGTCTAAATTCGGAATCGGTCTCGCCTTTAGAACCATCCTTGTACCAGACTTTTCGGTCTGGAAGTACGCTATCATATTTTTCCCCCCATTCCCCATCCTGAATAACAGTTTCAAAGAGTGTTTCCAGCTGAGGTTGGGCAGTCATTTAGTCCGTACGCATTTCGAATAGATGCCCTCAATTTCTCACAAACAATCTGGTATGTTCCATCCTTTCAATTAGTCAGGACGAAAGGTTCTTGAGTCTGGATAGTACTGGCCTTACTTTCCGACCACCACCAGGTGTAGTGAATAAAGGTCAAGGGAGTATCAGTAGTAGCAGTGGTCGTGGTACATATCGGTCCTGTGATACTCTGGATCCTGTCCAGCTTAGTTTTGGTGTTCATTTGCTCAGCCTTGGTCCACCACACCAAGGTTGCATATGTTATTGTTGTTATGACCACCCTAGCGTACAGCCAGTACACCATGTTTGTTCCTAGTACCCAGGATTTGCCGCAAGTGCGTCTAACTAGAGCTAAAAAGTTTAAGCCTTACACACATCATCTTATCGATCTGTTGGTTTAAGATGAGTTTGGAATTTAGAATATCTCCCAAATACAAGACCTTGCCTAACAGACCAATTTCGTTACCGTTAAGGCAGAGGGGTGTGATGCCCGCAATTTTCCTTCTCCGCGTAAAGAGCACCAAGGTGAAGTTTTGTGGACTGACCTTAAGGCCTTTCTGTGTTGCCCACTTCTCAACTATTTTCAGGACTTCTTGCATACGTTCGCTGCAATTGTGTTTACTCTCCACTAAGATTGTCAGATCATTAGCATATCCTAGCGAGGTAAATCCTTGCCTAGTCGACTTTCATAACAGTCCGTCTATGACGAGATTGCATAATAGCGGGGACAACTCAGACTTGGGGGCAGTCCCTTGCCACCTGGATCGTCAGGTACCATCTAACAACTCTGTAAGTGGCGCCGTTCTTCTTAGCACGAAGTTTATTCACCCGCAGCAAGTCTTCTTCATCCCAACTGACCTAGTAACCAATGAAATGAAAAATGAAAAATGGTTTGTCGAAGGTTCCCCCAATGTCTCGAAATGCAACTAAAGTTACTTCTTTGTTATCTAGAGCCTTTCCACTCTGAAAACCAGGTGGTGATCTTTGTTCAAAGACACACTGGTTGGGGTATGATGGGTTGTTTGTCAAGGCACCTTTTCTAACGAGTTAGTAGCACCAACGTAACTGGTTCTACAATCGAAATAAATTTATAAACACCTAACACTAATGCGTCTTGGGGCGGCAGCTAAACTTCACTAGAAAAGAACGAAAGCTAGTTCGATGTCAGTTGTTATAGTGTACGTTCAAATAAATAAACATATTTTATTGATCCAGTACCTCTTGATTTATTTAGAATAATACGAGGATCGTCACAATCAACATGTGGATAAAAATAATCTTCTCAGAATAACCGTACAAGAAGGAACGAATCTATTGCGTAGTAGAAACAAGAAACTACAACAACGATTACAATGTTTCAAGCAAGTACATAAGTATTTTTATAAGAAAATCTAAACCTTGTAAGCAAGCAGAAATTAAGTAATTTATAACCCGGATATGAATATTTACGTTGACAATCCGTGACTATCAAATTAGTTACTCTATACGGCTGTAGTAACAAAGAAAACCTGTCGTCAAATTCCAATTTCTAATTTTGCCAATGTCTACTTACCTTGTCTATACCTGTATAATCCAGAATTAGACTTTCTACCCATCAATTGTTATATTTTAAACGTCCGTTTGATGGTTGTGTAAAAGAGGTATGAGTTAAGTTTTGTTTCGCAATATTTAAAATAGAAAATTACTTTTCTAATTAGCATAATATCCTGCTACATAATCTTAATAATGGGCAAATTACCGATATTCAAATTTAGAATTTGCGATTATTAAACCAGTTTCTTGAAAACAATTTTCAGTGGGGAATATGTGGCTACCGAAAAATCCGCTCCACCTCGTCGAAGAAAGACCTAGAAAAAAGAGAAAGCTAAGGAAACGGATAAAAAAAGGCGTTCTGCGTAGCTCGCCATTAAAGGTCGTTCTACCGTTAACAGCCAATCGCACAATTCCCAACATTAAGTCATGTAAATGTTCAGAAAATATAAAAATTAAATACTAAACGGGATTTGATACGCATCAAAATGAAACCCAACAGTCTTTTGTGTACTTGCAGTTTACGATATCCTTGTTAAACACAACCTGCTAGGACATGCTCGTTGAACAAATAAAAACATTGATGTAACTCCAAAATAGAAAAGCTATTCTTTGTATCTGCAACCCCAACGTTTAAATTTAGAATAACGCTAAAACAAGATTCAATTATTTTCACAACCCTTTTACTTCTATTGTTAGGTGTGATTCAGCTTCGTAAGTAGCAAAACTCCGTTACTTCTTCTAATCTTTCTAAATTTTGTTTTTTTTTACTATCTATCCTCCTGCACACGCCAAACATATATAGCAACGGCAAATACTTTCCATTGAACACTGTTGCTGCGGGTAAGAATCGACCTGCTCTTTTCATCTGAGACACGAATGGCCTCATTTTTATGTTTTGTCCATTGAAAACAAGGAAATGGACTTAAGAGTCGGATAATATGTGGTTCTCTAGATGGTGTAAACTGTCTGTGTGTCAAAATTTTCATTGTAGCTTTTTGTAACTCAAACATTTCATTGACCCATAAACATTGGCACGCTTATCATTAGGCTATGCCGAATTATTTGGCTTTGAAGTGCATTAATTTCGCTTGATTTAATGCTTCCATCATTAACAAGTTTCAATTACTTTAATAAACATCAAAATTGTCTGTCTACATTAAACTGTGGGAAACGTTTCCGGCTCTTCATGTATGTTAGTAAGGCATTTATGGGTACGTAAATTTAAAATAAACTCAAATATAGCACAGTTTACCATGCAAATACATTAAATTGTTAGCTAGCAGTTGGCATTTAAATGGGTGGGCGGTGTTTAAATTGCGTGAATTTAATAAGAACGTCGTCGCATTTTCTGATATTTTGCCAAGGTTTGGTTGCTTGTTATCATTTGCAAAGTTATCTAAATGTTAATGAACTTCCTCCTTACGGATTTAGATAATGCATAATGTGCTAAAGTTGGCAGTGAATATACAGCTAGACTCTAATCAAATACGATTAAGAACGAGCTGGTTTATGAGTCGCAAACACTTAACCTTAGGAAAGCTTTGTTAGTTGTCAAAAGCTTGCTTGAGATTAAGTTAAATTATGACAGGTTTGGATTCTCCCGAAAAGGTTCATGCCAAACATTTTGTTAGCGGGACTACACTTCCCTGTTTTTTATCCAGAACATCGAACTAAGGGCATTTTCCACCCCAGAAAATTTTCAGCGTGGTGTCTCAATTCTCAGTCGAGCGAAACAACAATGTCTGTCGTATGCGATGTGTCATTAGAGTTACAAGGTACAACTGAACCCTTTAGGGCCACATCGGTGTAATCCCGTAAGATTAAACTTCCTGTACTATCGTTTCCAAGTTTCTAAATGTATTTTAGTGTCATGATGAACAGCGCATTTCCAGAACATCGTTATGGCCTTTTTGTAACTTTCCAGACGGGTCACATACCAAACATTTTGTTATACATATTATCATTATTGAAAATTAAATCTTATACACTAAGCAAAAAGTTAACTGCGAACCATAAAAATCTTAATGGGCGCAAAATATGTACAAAAGAATTGAATGCGATATGCCTTAAAATTACTAGAGAGTTTAGTAACTTCACGATTCTATATATCAGGTTTTATAAATTTGTAACGAAGAGAACTGGTTTTCTGTACACGGTGGCTTGTAATTTGTCTTATTTGAAAACTTTCGTCAAATCACTGGAGTATTGTTTAGGCACTAAACAATTACTTTCTAAGTAGTATTATTAGATTGATTAAAATCAGTGTAAGTCTACCTTACAAACACTTCTTAAAGCATCTAATATTTAAAATTCTTCAATAGATTTACAGGTTCCACTATAAAATATAAATGTTATCGAAATATAAAATAGAATAAATCGCCGATCTTTATTTGATATTCGTGGTGTAATCAGCTGTTGTCTTTGTTACGGGTGGCTCCGTGGCGTAGTTCGTATGCGTGTGATTACTATGTTCAAGGTTCCGGGTTCAAATCCCGATGCGGTCCGTTTGAAAAATGTTACGCGAGCATCTTTCACAAAAGTACGCCCTCATTCGGATGAGAGGTAAAGTGGAAGTCACGTGTGTGAGTCACGTTGAAGATCCCTACCTTGTTTGGAACAGCAAGGGTTTGGCAAAATGCAAAATTTCCAGGTAGAAAAAACTCGTTTTTTGGGTGGAGCATTGGAAAAATTAAATCTAGTGTCCTTGATACGCCTAGCTCAGCAAATCCCCAGGTTGATTGAAGTTTTAATTTGAAATATGTTTTGCGTCCGAAGAGTATTTTTACATCAACACCTTCCTGTTGTTTAGATAAAATTTCAGTATTGTAAATTAGCTTAGCGACAAACATGCTATGGATTTTGCAAAGATGAAATGAAACTAAGAAATCTCGGGAAACATATACGAACAATCCTCAATACATTCAAAAACATCTTTCTCTTACACACATTATCTACATTTACACCCACATATGCAATTTACAGCTTAAGTTACAAAAATATTTTTTTATTACAACTTACATATTAAAACAATCTTCACGTAATCCTGATTAATAATTAGAGAACCCCAAAATATTTTATGGATAAGTCGCAAAATTTTCTATAAAATTCTCATGGATAATTGAAATATTTTGATATTAACCCGTGCCAATGCAGTTGATCAATGACGTTGAACATAATTTTTGGTAAGGGTCAAAACGCCTCGAGCTCCGATCTCAGGATTGCTAAAATTAAATTATCCATTTACAACTAATTTTTATGCGCAAAATAAAGACATCCTAGCTTACTCTACTTAATAATACCCAAATGTCTCGTTAGGTTTAAAATAACTTTATTCTTGCGGTTCGGATCGTCAAATTCTTGTGGAAATTCTTATTTATGACCACTAGTTTTTGCTTATAAAAATAACGTTTTCATTGGAATCAACTGCATTGAAAAACACCGGGTTCGAAATTTTCAGAGCTCCATTTTAATTAAGTAGAACTTGACCGGCTGCACGATAGCGTAGTGCAACGCCTCTGCCATGACCGAATAACAAGGTAGCGGACGGTCAACCAATAACAGCACGTGAGACGACTTGTCTATATAATGCATCAAAACTGATAACAAACATTCATTCCATAATCTAAGCACGAATTGTACTAGTTGTAACAAAAGTATTACGTAGATTTCAACTTAGTGAAGTTAAATTAAAAAATATAAGTGAAAGTCACATTAATTAAAATGTCAAGTGAAGAAAACGGTATAGTGCGCGTTTAAACATACGAGTGTTGCAAATCTGCTTTTGCCTTAAAAAGTAATTCCAAAATTAATTAGTAATAAACGATATCTTTATAATTCATTATTTAGGGCTCCAAGTAAGTACGGAAGTAAAACTCAAAACAATACTTCATTGCTCCAATCAAGTACAGAAGTAAAACTCAAAACAACACTTCAATACTAATAATTCAAATGCTATGAAGTTATATAGCTTGCTTCGCTTACCTACTGTAATTTCTGATTAAACTTTAAAAATACCGCTTCTCCATACAACAGACGCAGAATCTCAAACATTAATTCAAGAATCTACTTCCTTGACTTTCTCAGTTAGTATAACATTATAAGACTCTCCAGCTTCAACAAATTATTGAATCGAACCTTTACCAAGTTTCTAAAGTACAAGTATTCACAAATAATATAATAAAATTCAGAAAAATAAAAAGTTTTATAGTATTATATCAAATAATAAACATAAAGAGATCAAAGTTTCAACATATGCCTAGAATAATTTTTACACGGCCGTTTCTACACTTTTAAGATTATACCATTTCTTCTTAATACTTGTAAATTGTCCTTTGCCATACAAATAATAAATTTCCTAAAAGAAAATTGTGAGATTTTAAATTATACTTAAATTTACCTCTCACAATAAAAATTATCTAATTCCAAAACATTATACAAATTGCGGATTTAAATATCTTCATAGAGTCTCTTATAAAAAATCACAAAGTTTAGAAGCTACTCTAGCCTTTATTCACTGGTGCTTTGAAGTAACTCCAGGTTCCCCAGCCCTTTAATACTTTAAACTCCAAACATTAAAAATATTAATGCTCCATAAATAAGGGTCTCATATGAATTACTATCGAAACTTACTTTGCGACGAGTTTGTTTAATTTTAACGAAGTTATATAAGATTTTCACTAGCACTAAGCCAAGGAAGCTAATCAAGGAATAAAGTAAAATTGAATGAAATAGATTCGAATTGAACCAAATTCAATTGAATTAGAATAGATTAGGAGCCCTAAAAATAATCCCCATTACTTAAGCTAATTAAAAGAATGTAGGTCTACTTACAATTTTTCCAAATTTGACAAAAATTAACTAATCGCAGATATTTCATAATAATCATGAATACTTTAAACTTGCACTAATTTTTTTTTAAATAACTTCGTTTGTCAGTAGCAGCAGACTGACTTACCGCATCGTTTGCACATTCTTGCACGCATAGACGTTAACGGACACCATATCTACCACGTCCGCCAAAATCTTTCACAGATCTTGTGTGCATTAGATTCGCAAGGCAATTCTTGTTGGTTTTTAAATTCAAAACTGCCGGACGTTCACGTATATACTCAAGCAGCTCTACGCTTTTACTGTTTACTGCTACACTTCGAAATGAGATTATACTATAATTTTTAAAACGTGTTTTGTAAAAAAATATTTCGCAATTTTCGTAAAAATTTGATGAAATATAAATTCAAAAATTAGTCTTACCACACCGGCGTCTTTTTATCCCAGTTGTTACGTCATACTCCTATTTCTTGTTTAAATCGCTAAAACCGTAAACACACCGTGTGAGCATTATATCTAAGAAAAGTGATTTCCACTAGCCTTGGAGTCCAAGAAGTCTTGATTTAATTTATTATATTCTAAGAAAAGTAAGTTTTTTGACAATAAATCAAATGCAATTTGTAACTAAAAAAGACATTTGTGTACTTCCTTCATTTTCTAGAGATACGATGCCAACGTGTGTCGAAACATTTCTATATATACTTGGAGAAAAGTAAGCTCTGCAAAAACTATAATTACGACAGTGTGATCTTTCGTAGGTTTCCAAAGGGTATCTTCTAATATTAGCATATCACAATTCTTGGAAATACTTAGTGATGTTAAGTACTTGAATTAATTTTACTCTACAGGGGAGGAAGTGACGTAATAGTTAATTAGTGCACTGGATTGCTTTCAGTGGTGCAGAGTGGGTTCTTATAAAAGCAAATAACTTTTAGGGGTATACAAATTTAAACACCTACCTTGAAAGATCTTTAAACTCTTTTTGTATAATAAACCCTTTGGTTGCCAACGCAACCTGAAAAATTAACTTTAAGTAGAGCCTCCCTAGAAGATGGGTGTTCCGAGAGATGATTAACGGTTTCTTCTGCTGTTCGAGGTTGCTGAAGCTTCGATTTACATCTTTTTATGTCCTTCTACTAGTCTACTATAAACACAAGTAAAAAACTCTACGTCCTATACACCTAACCTATATTATTAAACACGATTATGACAGTAAATAATAATAGAAAAATACTAAGGTCCATCCCTCCTTTAGCCAAATATGTGCGTAACTAAAAGAAAAAGAACAACTTTAATTTATCAATGATGGACACTCGACCAACTTAATTCCTATGTACTATTTTGCATCTACAACAATGAGCTTTTATGTATGAAAACTTTTAGCAATACGCTTTAAATTTACAGCAGCGTGCAACAACATTAATAGTTCTCGTTAAGAATAAGTTCCATACGTATTTAAATATTAACGATCAATTACAATTCTAAACCAAAATAAACAGTACGTGATAGTTATATTTCGATGCATTTACAGGTTTTTGTTGCATCTCCCTCAAAGTTCCATCCACCACGACGGGAAGGACTCCTTACAGGTAAAATTATAACCAACTGTGGTTGATCAGAAGCTGCCAAAGCACTAATCACTTTCTCACAAGATCGGCATGTATATCCGCGTTTAGTCGCGTCCGAGGACCTAATTCAGAATAGCCTCGATTATGATTACCGTCCCATTACGTAACTTACCTATCTTTCAAACATCGTGTAGCACCGCGACCTAGTTTTCAGAAGTTGCTCGCTGGTATCTAATAATCTAATATTGACTGAGCCCCTCCTCATTACCGTGGGTTTTATAAGTTACAATTTTTAGGGTTATTTCCCCATGTTCTCGTACTCTTTTAAAAGCGGCGTTACTTGTATACGTTTGCAACACATTTTTTGTCTGAAAATTTATGAGTATATGGATATTAGAAGAAACCTATACCACGGTAGTGGTTTCTTTGAATGCGTGTGAGCTTTTTGTTCCTTCCATGGTTTATATGTAGCGCATTAATTTTTATGGCTGGCTTTATGAGCATTTGGGTTGTGGACTGTGTTGATCCAATTCCGTGATTCAATAGTTTGCTTTTGAACTCGTGTGAATGTGTACGAATAGACTTTCCTATGCTGGTTACTTGCCGAGATCTATTTGTATTTTACTAAATCGAATACGAAGAGTGTAAAGTACGTATGGTCATTAACGTTTGTATTTAATATATTGTGCACTTTTCTGTTTGTTTCTGGATCCTAATTTAATATTACCTTGAAATAGCCACCTTATTAGTGTACATTACTAAAGCTTCTATAAATATTTCAGACTGATTCGTGCTTAAAGCTCAATTAGCTAACTGGAATTCATACTCATTTCTCTTAGCTAATGTTTGCTTAAAATAATGCGCTCGAGTTACAAAATGGAATCCATTTTTTTTTAAATCATATTTAAAGCAAACAAGAACAATCTTGTTGAGTGAATATCTGGTAACGACCTTGTTTGTGAAACTTTTTAAAATAGTTTGTGTTGTATATATCGACATTGTTATTTTTCCTGTCATTAGTTATTATTGTAGTTAGAAACATTTCGTTGACTCTCCCAAAACTATTACCACACGATTAATAATGAAAGTTCTGAATTAATAGGCGTTGAAGTATATACATTTCAAATTTGTTACTTGATTTACGTTCTCCATTTATATTAAGACCTTTCGCATTATTTCAATATACAAACATTGAAATATATTGTCTAAATGGAATTCCGAGAAACATTTCCGGCTCACATTTATAAATACATAAATTTTAGACAAACTCCAGTTTATCATCAAAATACATTAAATTGGTAGCACTTTGCATGCAAATGGACAGTAGCGAAATTGTGTGAATTTATGTAGAATGTGGTTGCGTTTTTGACATTTTGCCAAGATCGGTCCGCTTCTTATTATTTTGCAACGTTATTCTAGCATTAATGAACTTCCTCTTTGCAGATTTCGGTAATATATAATTCACTAAAGTTGCTAGCGGGTATACACAGTTATGCTGCTAATCAGATAGGCAGAGGATGTTTCGCTTCTGGAGCGTAAACATTTTACCTTAAGGGAAGCTTCGTTAACGATGAGCTTGTGCTTTACTTTTGGATTAAGTTGAAGGTACCGAAAATTCTAATCGTTCCGTAAAATGTCTATATTAAATATTCTTCTAGTTATATGGTGTATTCTCATTAATCGATGAACTTTAAATTTGGATAGTTTTATCCTAGGGGATTTACAACTCAATGTCTCATTCCTTAGTCAAGCGGAACTACAATATCTGTCGCATTCAATGTCATTAGACCTATGTGGTGTAATCCAACGGCTCTAGGACTAGATGGATTCAATCTCAAATTAAGTTGCCTGTAACTGTTGTAGTGTGTTGGAGTGTAGAACGTATTTAAGGGTATACAGATATTGCATTTTCAGAATTTTGCAAATATTGATGATTAAACATTTTCGCTACTGCGGTGGCGTAATTGGAAAACGCATGGTCCTAGAAAGACTAAGACCTTATATTCTCCATCTTTCAATTACTATCTCGATTTGAAATGATCATTTGGACTTTGCATAAAAGTCTAAGTTATTATTTCATCTTATTAAGTGTAATACGTGAGTATTTATCAACTTACCTTGTGAGTGTTTTATTGGGCAAGCTGAAAACAGTTTTCCAAGCAGAAGTCATAGCCGTCATGCACGGTCCTAACGCTGTTCTGGATCGTAGAATCCAAAATAAAGTTATACGCATTATGAGCGCTAGTAGAGCAGATCTTCCGAGTCTGAATAAGCAGAACCTCCTCTCAGCGGTTGTACTATCATAACCATCGTATCCTTGAGCTTGCTTCTAACCTTAACGCCCTTAAACTAGTTTGCATCAAAGAACATTTAAGAGTACATGATAATGAACCGGTAGATGCTCTGGCGAAACAAGTATCGACTCAGAAGTTTGTTGGCCCCGAACCATCCGTTCATATATCGCCGTGTGCGATGTTCTCCATGACAAGGCCCTCCCAAGGACAGGCGGACTTGTATGACACGTTGCTGACAGGCAAAAATGTGTATTAGCTCTTCCATGACTAAAATCGAAAAATTTGTCATATGCTTGCCGAGACTGAAAACTACGGTTGTTAGTCGCCTTTCTGACTTGGCACCGGCAAACTAAAAAAGTATCTACATAGAATGGGCCTATCAGACGACCCCAGTAGTCGCCGCTGCCAGCAAGAAAACGAGACGACGGTGCACTTGCCCAGCACTCGTCTGACTTCGAGAATTAATGCTAGGGGACTTCACATGATAAGTACAGAATTAGAGACATCTCATGGTCCAACATTCGTAAATTGACCTGTAAGGTCGGTTGGGTGAGTGATGAAGGGCCAATTTAGGACAAGGACGGCAGCGCAATGGGTTCACTAGGAAGCTTAAGTGCGTGTGGTGTTTGCCACCCTTCCTAATTCAATTCATCCAATCAACACCTTTATACATTTATTAAGAAAACAATTTAAATGTACATTTCTTAAGTAATTTTATTAAAAAGTATAATACAGATACGAATTATATGGATACCTTGCCGCTTAACGGAGTAAAACATTTTTCAGTAACCCAAATAAATAGAGGTTGTTGTTGTTGTTGTAGTCGGTACTCAAACGGTGTGGTTCCAATGCTAACGGTCTACAGATGCATGTATTTCTTAGGTTGTTTCGGGGTATTTTCGTTAATCTAGGGTTCCACCCTATAGACATAAGGGAGCATTTTTCTTATACAAATTAGTATTCGACCATGCTTCCTAAAACAGTGCACCAGTATATCCTGGTTTATATACTCTATAGGGTTAACGCTTTTACAACTATTAAAAATTCCCCACTCTGGTTCACAACTAACCATTTGTAGCATCATCATCAATATTTCTATATTGATCAAAATTCTTATCTATCACTATATAAATTCCCAATAGTTAAAACATGGTTTGAATCATTTCCATTCCAACACTGCATGCACATTTCCTTAAATTTTGGATATGTCATATCACCACTTTGTTTTAAAAATAAATTTTTAAGATTAGCTTCATATTGCTACCATAATACAATCACGTTGGCGTTATCCCTGTATGTATGTTTCAAGGTGATTGTGTAAATTTGATACAAATAAAAGCAATCAATACTCATATGTCTACCAAACGAAAAAAATGGTGTCATTTTGCTTTACTCGACAGGTATATGATCAAACACCATTGCAGAACCTTCCTTAGTATATCTCCTTGTCCAATGACGATATCACAATTTCCAAACTCGTGGTAAGCATTTCTTCTTTTAAAGGTTGGGTTGATATAGACTTTTTGAAATCTAAGCCCATTATAGTGTAAAATTAAAGATGTTAAGGCATTTGTTTTCCGACAAATCGATGGTTTAGCGAATATTGCCCTTATATTGTATGGGAATAATGGTCCATGCTTTACGATTTTGGGGTAGATTTTTAGGAATGGAAGGTAAACATTCCAAGTCAGCTGGAATATATGTCATAACTCTATGAAAAAGACTCAAAATCGAGTTAAATCTAAATGATGAATTATCTGAGGGTTCGGATCTTAAAAGAACTATAACTCAGTAGGATTGTTTTACTTCAAAAATTTTAAAAGATTTCGATTTCCCAGGAAATTCTACAATAAAGAGCTGTCTTATCCGTTTTAAAAGTTCGAGCAATCGAATTAATTGTCAATGAGAACAAATCTTGCCTCTAACTCATCAGGCGTTGATTCGATTTCAAAATTTTTCAAACAGTTACATTTCTCGAGTTATTCTAAATCAAACACGTGCATTATGTCCTCTGAAAACAGTTCAGAATTGGGATAAAGAACTAAGACCTAAGCGCCAATTATGTCAATCTTCGTCTAGGATGCGCTAAATATAACCCTCATTGCTATTAAATCTCGAGGACCTTTTGTAGATTTTCAGAGGTTCTACAATGTTTCTTCCAGGGAAAAATAGCATCGCAGCGATTAATTTTGTCTTATTGAAATTGAAGGTTTCGTGTTGATCTGCTAGTATTCAACAACATGAGGGATGATACCAAACGCGTTTATGTTCGCTTATTCTGGGGGTACAGATGTGACGTACATACTAGGGTCTTAATTAAAGGTGTCCTCAAAATCTTTAATAGATTTTATTGGTGTTGTTCGCGTAATATTTTGGTAATTCTATATATGGAGCCACTACTAAAAACTGTTTATTAGAATTATGCCGAGCTTTGATGATCCAACGTGTCATTTTAGCATGAGGGACGGCCCAGTGGTTCGCTCAGCTGAGGCACAACAACTGTACCTATAGAAGTTAGTTTGTTTCTCACATTAGACATGGTAAAACTAAGATTTTAAAGACCAATTACTTAAATAGCCAAGAAGGTTCCGAAGTGTTTGCTCTCCCTGAGGTCGATCCTAAGGTGTCATCCATACGCCGAAACAGCACTCTATAGCTATTGACTTCTAGAAGACATTATTCTGTTCTTGAAGACGTTATCGGCTGGTCTTGATCACGCCTTTTAAAATATCCAAAAAGACTCCAACAAAGGTTTGCTCTAGATACTTCTTTTTCTTGTATCCATTATCCATTATCTTTTGCATTCTGATAACGTCATATTTACTCTATACAATAATTGTGTTGGAGATCCTTGTATTTTTACGAAATTAACATAGGCTGAAAGGACAAAATTTAGGATATATTCCTACATAAGTTCATATTCTGATTACGAACAACACAGGTTGTCTAATTTAACTATCTATAGTTAATGACATGTGTTGAGTTATATGTAAATAGAAAATACTACTTTTGTTCCAGCTTTACATTTGCACACAGGTGCGCAAAACCTACAAAGCCAGAGCATCTGCTTACTTTTCGTGTTGTTTTAAAAATTCTGATTTCTTATTGGCATACTTCTACAATTAAAAAAAAATGCAGGGTTTTCGCAATAGCGTTTAGTGATTTTTCAGAAACATTAACGATTAAAACTTAATGAGCTTAAATATCTACAAACTGAGTTAAACTTTCTCATTATCAAGATTTTGACGTTTATCCTTAAAGAGTTAGAAATTTCAATACTCAGTACTTGCATTTAAATGGAAGCCATGTAGTTTGTGTTCATTTTATTTCTCACGGGGTTTACATAAAACATTGGGAAATTGCCTAAACCACAAGTATTAATATTCCGGTTTAACATGCCATAGACCTACCATTTGAGTGCATTATATTTCAGTTGCTTCAACTTCAAACAGTCAAGGAAAAATTAACATGAAGAATTTAAAAAATTTAATAATTATACCCTGCGGCACATCGTTGTAGGGTTAAGAGCTTCGCTTAAGAGCCCTTTGTTGTTTTAGTTGATACAGATTTATACTTGCGTGTTTACTATCAACCTAGCGTGGAAAATGACCAATCTTAAAAACTGTGGGAAATTGTATAACAATTTGCATATGTTGATAAAATGGTATGGCATAGCATGACTGTAAAGTCGTTATTTTAATGGGTTTTCAAACAATTCGTTGATAAATAAAGCAGTTCCACATATTTATCATGAAATTAATTAAGAAGTTATTTGCACAATGAAATCTTAAGAGCCTATCACTAGTTATGCAAATTGTGTCTACGCGTATAAATATTCAAAGCAATTAGCTTTTTAAGGTGCTGCTTTAAAAGGTTCGTTGACCAAACTAATTACTAAACATCTTTATTATGTTTTTGGCAGTTGGCTTGCTCCAAGTTCCGATATTGTCTCCTCTTCAGGTAGGCAACTAAATGGATTTTTATAACGAAAAGTCCATCTCCACTTTTATTAGTTTTTGACGGCACTAAATCTTGAATTTAATGGCAGTAAAGTGATCTTTATAATAGCACTTTTAGCACATTTTCGACGGTAATTTTCTTTCTCTAATTTGAAATTTCTTATTGAATAAACATGTAAGGGGCTACAAATTATCATTTGAACATTGTATAAATTTGTTACACTTTAAACGTCATTGTCACACTTCGAAGATTCAATTGAACTGTTAGATGAACGGGTGTAAATTACGTCTTATTGCACAATCTTTATCATAACATCAAACAAACATAAAACGACTAATGAACATGATATCGTACTCAATGGCATAACAAATACAATAACTATTCTGAACGTACCTGCACCGTGAAGAATTTTTATAAGATTAGAGCAGGTAAAATACTTCGATATTTCAGTGAGCTAAAAAGGTTTAGTCTTCGGAAGTCTTCGGCTTTCTTCGGGAAGTTTCGGAAGTTGCTTAAGAGGCCCAGTATGAAGTTGAACAATGATGATTAGGACATATATACAGGTCGACGAGGTCCAGACATCTTCGGTGGTCTTCGGATCACCTCGGTAGTCTTCGTGTTTTTAGTGGTGGGTCAAAGTTACGTTAAAAGAAATTATGAAATGAAATTATATGCATTTGCAAAGTACTATTTATAATATATACAAAGGAAAATGGTTCAGAAGGTCTTCAGTTGTCTTCTGAAGTCTTCGGCAGGCTTCGTGGGGGTGATGCTTCTACGGGGATGTCGTCGCTGTGGTAGAGTTTGATAGATGCAATCACAAGAACGACTGGTCGGCGAAGTATGGAACGGAGTTGTGGATTGATGAACTATGATGACGGCCTCCAGGTACGGCGGCGGATAGGGTAGCGTTTGGATAGGATGCAGGCTATGATGAGCACTGCGTTAGGATTTTAGCAGGCTATAGCGAGCGCTGCGTGGAAAGGTCTGCAGGCTATGAGGAGCACTGCAGAGGAGAGAGATTCCCAGACTATGGCGAGTACTAGGATGTCTTCTGCAGAATTCGAATTTATATTTATATAATTCTGGTCGCTATCCTTCCTGTGTTGAAAAACGTTTATCAGAGCTTTAACCAATGAATTGCGTTGTCGATTTTTGATTGTGAACAAAGATTATTCAAATTTTAATAGAACAAAATTTAGTTGGAATTTTTGGATGTTGTTCTATTTTCAGCACGTGTACTCTGATATAGTCAAATTTACATTCGAAGTTCGTTCAGTGCTTTGCTTGTGATCATGATCATAGCCTGCTAAAATCTTAACGCAGCGCTCATCATAGCCTGCATCCTATCCAAACGTTACCCTATCCGCCGCCGTACCTGGAGGCCGTCATCGTAGTTCATCAATCCACTACTAACAAACACGTATAAACGCTAAACTCCGTTCCATACTTCGCCGACCAGTTGTTATTGTGATTGCATCTATCAAGCTCTACCACAGGGACGACATCCCCGTAGTAGCATCACCCCCACGAAGCCTGCCGAAGACTTCAGAAGACAACTGAATACTTTCTGAACTCTTTTCTTTTGTATTTATTGTAAACAGCAGTTTGTAAGTGCATATAATTTCATTTCATAATTTCTTTTAACGTAACTTTGACCCACCACTAAAAACACGAAAACTTCCGAGGGGATCCGAAGACCACCGAAGATGTCTGGACCTCGTCGACCTGTATATATGTCATCATTGTTCAAGTTCACACTGGGCCTCTTAAGCAACTTCGGAAACTTCCCGAAGAATACCGAAGACTTCCGAAGACCTATACACCCCATTAAATGGTGCATACAGACATTTAATAAGCGTTTAAGTTTAATTCTGGCTCCACAGCACCATGAAGTCATCCGAAGCCATCCTAACTGTTAAATCATTCAATTTCACTTTTTGGAACTTATAATGATTTTTCTTATGAAACAGGCCAACAGCTGTTTCGGTAGTGGCAGAAACTATAAAGATCGGTATCGCATTCTAAGACACACTACTGCGATGTGGAACACAATGGGAAACCACCACATTACCTCTTAAGTACACAGCGTACTACAATTGTTATTTAAGATGATGGCATCCTCTGGGGTAAAGATTTCAGAGTTAATATAGTCCCCCATTCAGATCTCCAGAAGGGGACTACTTCGGAGGATGTAATCGGCAAGTTAAATAGGAAGAAAAGAAGAACCGGGAACATCTTGCGAGTCGGAGCATTAAAACCACGGGATCTTCTGCCGTAGGCTTTGTATAGGCAACAAGTGGTCAAACAATTGTGTGAGCACTTCAATATTTATCCATCCCGTTTCGTGAGCAAATATCGATCCTGGGAAGCGTGGGGGGGTCTATTCTCGAGCTCGTTCGATGTATATCATCTGTGATATTTATCACCCAAAAGTATCGCATGCGAAACAGTTCTATGACGACTTGCTATTCTCGACAAGGTGTGATATATTTTAAATATCGAATGAAGTGAGGCATATCGTAAATAGAATAACAATAAAAGCCAATAGTCAACTGGAACGTAATCACATGGTTTAGGAAGCTGCTAGATCGTATTTTGTCGGGCAAGATCGAAGTTTGGATAAACGTAATGTTTACTTGCATTAATTACGTCCAACTAACCGAGTTACTTGTAAATAGAGGGCAATTATGCAGCCGTAAATTTTCTTCTAATTTTACAAAAACAAAGCTTGCGAAGAATGGGAAAAAATAGCAACGCAACTGAATGAAATTCCCGGAATTTAACTTTTTATTAAGCGGAACATACGCACAAACATTTTTTCACTTAAATCAAAAGATAGTATACGCTTATTGAATCTTCTAGTCATTTCGGCAGCTACTTCAGCTTCTTCCAGCACCTCTAAAACAGCAAAAAATGCTGCCTCATCAAAGTTTGCCATAATTGTTATTAATTATAATTATTTGTTAAACACCCGCTAAATAGACAGAAAACAGTAGCAATAGAGAAAAGTCCTTGGTTATGTGTTATGTCAGTCAATTTTAATATAGTAATCATGCGCAATACGTGTGTTTTCATGCGATAAAATATATCACTTGGTAGTGCACCGCTCTTTGCAGTTCGTGTGATAAATATCTCTTGCGAAATTTGAAGAATACCAACTTCGATGTTTCGTGCGAAAATCGTAAAATATCGCATGCGATAAATATCACCGTCTTTCGAGACTACACCCCTTGAAATGCAAATAGCAGCAGTGTGTAATATTTCTCGATCGGCTATGTTATACGAGCTATTTGTTTACGACCTTTTGTGGCAAGAACTCTTGAATTGTGCCCTGAAACAGTGTTTAAAGATGTTTCATCCACATTGAAAATACGATGAGCTGGAATCTTTTTATCGAATACTGCTGGCATTAGTAGGCTATAAAATTTTGTTTCAATTGGGTTATTAAATCCGCTAGGCTTTGCTGCTGAAGTGGATTCTGGATTTCTAAGGCTTCATTTCTTAACCAGCTGCTTGTTTAATTTTTGAAAATAGATGTTTTATTTTTTCAGTTAACTGAGAAGCCAAACAACGAAAGTCACGAGCAGTTAGGACAAAACTTTCGTGCTTCTAAGTCAAACTTGTATTCAGCATTCATTTTCCCGATTTTCATTAAAAAGATAGTCGAATCGGCCTAAGCCTTTCAAAAACAGAAACATTCGTTAAGCGACATTTTACTGCAATAACGAGTACGCTGAGATCTCTACCTGTAGTTTTGGCTACTCCGTTTTGTACAGCCTGAAGTGCTGTGTCCATGGATTCCACACTCCGTGACTTTCGATTGGTTTTCCGTACCTAATTACGCACCATGATGATTTGTAACAAAATCACTTATATAAGTACCTAACGTTCTATTATATTTAGGTACTCACACCAGTTACTTTTATTATAGATTCACTTAAATATTCATGTAAGTACCAGTTCACCACCAGCATAATCGGTGCGAATAGTGTAAAAAAAGAAAAACTATACACCATCATCATCATTAGGTCTTCACTCCTAGAACTGGTTGGACGCAAACCCTCATTGTTTCCTAGTCCAACCTACACACTTCCCTGAAATTTACACAGTCTGCATCTATCACTATCTGTGTGCTAAAGTGTGATCTCGGTCTACCTCTACCTCCCTTTTCCTATCTTTGCTTGTAGTATATCCAGTACTATTAATCAGATATGCTTTAGAACGTATCCTGTCCTCCTATTTCTCCTATTTTTTTATTTTCCACAGATATCCTTATTCCTCTACTATTTTTACAACCTATTTGTTATTAACTTTATCTGTCCATGCTACCATCTTCATACATCTAAAGCACAACATTCCAGAAGGCTTCTATCTTTTTCTGTCTGCTTTTCCTACTGCCCCTATTTCTTAGATGTACTGTGCTGTGCTCCACACTATGCTTTGAGCAGTTTTCTTTTTGTATCTATGTTCGTTGTCTTTGAATATAGCTGCTCACCTTCTATTGTTTTGCAGCTATTTACCCTATTTTCCCGATATTCAGTGGTATATGAAGGGGGGTAAGCAGCCTTTGGCTGCCAAGTTCTCCCAGCACCTGAACCTTTGTCGAATTAATAGTTTTTCCAATTTATCCTTTCGCACAATCACCATTAGTTGAAAATATTTCACAACCAACACCTGTAGTTGTTAATAATAATCATCAGATTTAAGAGCACTTATTTTTTCGTCATTGGGTTTTACATCTTGAAACTGGTTGGACTTGTACCTCAGCTTATTTATGTTCTGAGCTAGCCTACACCGTTCCCTGCAATTCTCATAACAGCCGATATACAGCTCGATTCCCATGTATTGTTTTCTAATTATATGCCCTATTTGACCGAGATTCAGTGGTATGCGAAGGGGGTTAAGCAGCATGTGGCTGCCAAGGTTCCCCCAACACTTAGACATTTGCCGTATTAATAGTTTTCAAATAAATCCTTTCGTACAATTAACATTAGTTGAGAGCATTGCAAAACCAATATCTGTAGTTGTTTATAATAATCACCATGTTTAAGTACAGTTATTATTTTTGTCATTAGTTTTTCCATCTTGCGGCTGATTGGAAGCGTACCTCCATTGATTTCTATTCTGAGCGTGCCTACACATTTCCCTGAAATTCTCACAACCTACATCTTTCACTATTTGTGTGCAGTAGTCTAACCTAGGTCTACCTCTACTTCTCTTTTTTTCTATCTCTGCTTCTAATATATTCCGCACCATTCCCTCGTGTCTTAGTATGTGACTTATCATCCTATCTCTCCTATTTTTTACTGTTTTCCACGTAGTTTTTTCTTCCCGTACCATATCTAGTACCTCTTTGTTCTTAACCTTGTCGGTCCATGAGATCATCATTATACGTCTGTAGCACCACATTTCAAAGGCTTCTACATTTTTCTTGTCTGCTTCTCCTACTGTCCAGGCTTCACAGCCATACAGTGCTGTGCACCACACATATGTTTTAAGCAATCTTTTCCTTGTGTCTATGTTTGCGGTCTTTGAACACAGTAGTTGCTTTTTCTTGTTAAATATAGCACGACCTTGTGCTAATCTTTGTTTTATATCTTCTGTGCTTTTCCCCTCTTGCGTTATTTGACTTCCTAGGTAGCAGAAATCCTTAACCTTTTGTAAGTTCTCGCTACCTATTTGTATTTTTGTTTTTGATTTATTATCCCCTCTTTTGCATACTAGAACTTTAGTTTTATTTTTGTTAATTTTCATACCATATCTCTCCGTTAGAACTGTTTCCATTTCATTAAGAGCACCTTCTAACTCTTCCTTGCTAGATGCTAATACCGCTATATCATCTGCAAATCTAAGTATATCAATCTTTTGTCCCTGCATATTAATTCCAAATGTCTTCCTGCATTTGACAGTATTCATTGCCTCTTCTATGTACAAGTTAAAAATTAATGGAGATAAGGCACATCCCTGTCCCACCCCTTTCCTAATATTTACTTCTCTACTTTCTTGCTCTAATTCTATTACCGCTGTTTGCTCTTTGTATAAGCAATGTACTATTCGTCTATCCCTAAAACTCATTCCAAACTTTTTGAGTATTTCGAACATTTTTTCCATTTTACATTGTCGAATGCTTTTTCCAGATCTACAAACTCTATATATACGCTTTCCCCTTTTTCTACTGTTTTCTCCATTTTCTCCCTCAGAGCTAAAATAGCCTCCCGTGTTCCCCTGTTTCGCCTAAACCCAAATTAATCTCCCAGTATTCCTTCAGCTCGTTTTTCCATTCGTAATTGTACAATTTTAGTTGATATTTTTGAAACATGTTTTGTCATGCTTATTGTTCGAAAATTTTCACATCTATCTGCGCCTCTTTTTTTGGTATAGTTACTATGATGTTACGTTTCAAATCTTTGGGTATCTTGCCTGTCTCATACATATAGCTTACAAGTCGGAAGAGACGTTCTGTTACTGTTTGTCCAGCGGCTTTTAGAGTTTCTGCTTGCACCTTATCTGTACCCGGTGCCTTACCATTTTTCAGACTCTTTAATGCTAATTCAAACTCATCTCTAAGTATAGGATATCCCATGGCATCCTTTTCAATTCCTGTTCTAATGCTGTTAATTCCTCTCCTGAATATAAATTCCCTATATATTCCTGCCATCTAGCTACTTTCTGTATGTTTTCTATAATGACATTTCTTCCCGCATCCCTTATATTTTTGCTATATGGTTTTATATCCCTAAAATTCATTCTAATTAATTTGTATGCTTCGTCTGTCTTTCCTATTTCCATCTTAGTTTGTACCTCGTTGCATTTTTTATCAATCCATTGTTCTTTAGCTTTCCTGCATTTGCGAATAATTTCCCATTTTATGGCTTTGTATCTCTGTTTTCCTGTTTCGTATGATCTATTTTTGTGTTTTTGTCTTTCTTCTATTAAATTCAGGATATCCTTTGTTAGCCATGGTTTCTTATTTTCTTTTTGTGAATACCCCGGAATATCTCTGGCCGCCGTGTCTAAGCTGGATTTAATACTATTCTATTCTGTTTGTACTTCCTTAATATCTGAAATTTTCCCGATATCTTTCAGCAATTCATTTGACTTTTTTTCAAATCTTTCGTGGATATTTTATTTTTTAGCTTCTCAAAGTCAAAGTGCCTTTTGCCGTTCCTCTTTTTCAGATTTTGAAATTTAAGTACGGCCTTCATAATTACGATGTTGTGGTCAGTGTCTATATCTGACAGGGGAAATAGGCTGGTAGAATTTTGCGACAAGAACAACAACCATCACAAATACATTATTTCAACATCTCGTGGAAGATGCCAGGAGATAGAAGATATCAAAATTACATTATTGTTAGACACGGTTTAGAAATCAGTAAAGACCTGTAGAAGCTTCCGAGTAGCTTCTACAGTCTTTACTTGATTTCTAAACCGTTGTCTAACAATAATGTAATCTATTTGATATCTTCCTATATCTCCTGCATCTTCCACGTGATGTTGAAATAATGTATTTGTGATGGTTGTTGTTCTTGTCGCAAAATTCTACCAGCCTATTTCCCCTGTCATTTTTCGTGCCTAAACCAAATAAACCTACTATCGCTCCTTCCCTACCCTCACCGACCACTGCATTATAATCCCCCATAATTATTAAATTTTCATGTTCTTTTACGTATCTTAGTATATCTTTGATATCTTTGTAGATCGCCTCTACCTCTTCCTCACTGTAGCTAGAGGTGGGCATGTTCACTTGTATTATTACTGTATTTATTGGTATAGATTAAAATCTAACCGTGAGTACTCTTTCGTTCTTTTGTAAGTAGTTTTCTACACATCGTCCTATCTTTTTCCGCATAACTATCCCCACACCCGAATTTCCTTCCTCTGATCCTGTATGAATTATCCTGAAGTCTCCACTCCACAAATCCCCCGCCTCTGGCTAGCGGACTTCGCTAATTCCTACTATGTCTAGTGCTAACCTATCCATTTCGAGTTTCAGGTTCTCTAGCTTACCAAATTGTTTCATACTTCTGACATTCTCCCCTCCGACTCGCAGAATGTTCACGGATCTTTTCCTATTCTTTCGGATCACATCCCCCGAAGTAGTCCCCTTCGGGAGATCCGAATGGAGGACTATTTTACCTCTGGAATTTTTTACCCCAGAGGATGCCATCATGTTTAACAGTTTCTGTACGCACCACTTGAGGTAAAAGAATCCCTAGGATTGTTTTGCCCCTAAGTTTAAGGAGGCGTTTTGTCCCAGTCTGGTATGAAACGTTAACATAACTTAACGATATTTTTATAGGAGGATTTTGTACCGAAAATAGTAAACTATACAATACTATAACCATACTTGTGTCTCCTACATAAAAATTATTGCTTTTTGATTTTTTTTAATACACGACAAGTTAGATGATCTACTTTCCTTGTATCAAAACAAAACAAAATCTAGTTTATTCAGTAGCACAAGAACAGGCACAGACCACTCAATTACGACTAATGCCACACAAGGTACTATTGTATATATTCACGCATAGATGGTACTTATAATAGATACGTATATTAGGCGGATCATTTTACCCAAAGAGACCTTTTTGACTCGGTCTCCTGTACCTGACTACGTTTACCTATGTTGTCACCGTAATTCGGATGAAAGCTTACAAAGGTGAGTTCTTTAGGGTAGATACGGTGACTTATTGCACCTCGCTAATTGAGACTCTTCTGCAGGGGTGGATCTTGATTCCTGCAAGTAGGTCGTTAAGAACCCGAACAGACCTACAAGTAAATACAGTATAAAAAGCGCAAGAGACTTGATTAAAATGCCGAAAGAACTACGAAACCCCAAGTCCCAATGGTTTCGGAAAATATCACACCTAAAGAGCAAAATAACTATTCCAACGGTAGCCACTACAACCATATAACTATATTTCAACATAACTGAATTTCAAGCACAAGCAATTTATCTAGAATTAAATACACACCACAGTGGCAATGCAAATATAAATGTATTTTAATAATACACATAAAGGGTAATATAAACCGGTATCCCACTAAAAGCAATGAATTTAAGGTATCTTTCGCCTGTTGGCGAGTACAAATTGACAATAAACTAGCCGCAAAATATTTTTCGCTAGTAAGTAAATTTCAAAAACACAGGAGAAAGACCTTACAAAAATACACACAAATGGCTTTTCACCTACAGGTCAGCAATAAATATTAATTAATGTAAATGATTACTTACCAGAGAGCGGCATAAATTGACCATACCTGGACGATGCAATCACTAGCTAGTGAATCGCTGTGCTCCAGTGCGGACCTGTAACATGAGTAAACACACGAACAGCTGGTGGTAGGATACCAAGAGTTTGTTATAGTTTACCAATAACAATACAATAATATAACCAGCATACAGCTAAATACACTGATTCAATCAAGAATAAACAATAATTACGCCAATACTTGCGTGACGCAACACACAACAATTACAGCAATATAACTAACTTTTAAGTATACAACCTGGAGTCTGGATTACAAATCAATGCATTCCGCTTCCAATGATTCTTCAGTACCTAACCCACAGAATGAAGTAATATTTAATCTTGAATTTAAACGGGAATTCAAACGGATGATTAGTACAGAATTGAAGTGGGATCACAAAGAGCTGATATAAGGATCTGTTATATATGAAACAAGATTATAACCAAGATTAGGAAAAAACCCACATAAGTGGATTTCAATGAATTAATATGTTACGTTTTTTTTTCGTGGCCGCCACGTTGGGCGCCAAATTTATGTTACGTTGGCTCGTAGCCGTGCGTAACCCAAAGAAAATCAAAGAAATGACCGGGCTCAATCGGAGAGTAGGGGGGGGTTGTAGAAAGCAGACTGACATATAATGTATGCGGCGGTAAGGAGTTAGTGACAATACCTGCAAGAAAATTAGTTAAGCAAACCTGGAAAAAAAAGAATAAGCATAGCAGCAATGAAACGTCTAAGTTATTCAGTACTTTGTAGAATGTAAATAAAACTGTTTAGATAAACTATATAATATAATCACGATAAAAGCATTACAAAGATTTTATCACAAAGTGAGGTAATATTGGGGAGTAGCAGAAACGTTTCCTCACACCAATTAAACATAAATCAGATAAAATGTTGACAAAAGATAAATAGATAAGACACAATTGGTATGAGTAATTCAGTAGTATTGATTTTTCTTTCTTTCTTTTTTTTTTTTCTATGTTTTAAAATAGCATGCAAGTCTATTGTAAAAGGTATCAGAACGACAAAGATATGGTAAAGCAACGGATAGATATTTAAAGTAATAACCAGTAGGAAATAGTTCAACTTACAAAAAGTCCTTCAGTAACGCTTCCTTGCAATTGAAGTGTGGGATTCACGATGTCCTGCACTAACGAAGCACTTCACCCTTGACTGTGAGGGTGTTGATGGAACTTATCACACGTTACACTAATCACACCTACGTATTTCACTGGTGTTAGCAGCAGACATTATCACGCGTCGGAACTATGTAGCCTTGATAAATTTCTTGGTAATTCTATTTCCTAAGACAATAATTTCGAAATATTCTGTAGCACCAGTGTAATTTCAACTGGGACCAAATGTATATTATTTTCATAAACATCCCAAAAAGCAGTGAGAAACTTCAACCAATACCTTTGTAAACCGGTAATCTGTTATATTTCGCAAATAACGAAATTTGCGCAAGCAATGATCTATTTTAGATTCTTTGTTGTTAGAAAATTCAGCAACTACAGTATCCCTGTATTTAAATAATCCAAAGTATGCGCTACTCTGAGAAGAAAAGGACCGCGAAACTAGATCGCACACACAGTTTAAATATCAAAAGACAAAACAACTAAAAAGAACCATAACGGGTAAAGCACGTGTATCACTAAAGCAAGTCCGTCAAATGTTCCTTAAAACATTCATCTCACAAGAAAAACAACTAAAAACACTTAGTAAGGCACGCGTAAGCAATAAAACCGTCCGTCAAATGTTCCATAAAGCACACGTGCCTCGAGTTTAACAAGCTCTACTACTTTTATTTTCCACAGAAAATCAACTAAACACACGGCGTGCTTGTTCATGAACAATACGAGAATTCATACCGCAGTAATTCTCACTATTCTCAAAGCAGAAAGAAACAGTATTTTCAACGTACTTAATATATCGGAACACAGAATAGAAACTACAACTCCTCTCCAATCTGTTTCTATTCAATCGTTGTTACCATAACCTCTTATCGACTATTATCTAAACTTGTATATCCACATAAGGAACAAAATTTATATCTACTAATTAATTACGAGCTGTTTATCATTTTCGAGAAGTTGGAAAGTAATTTACGAATAATCCTATTTACAATTCGTTCCTTGCAATTTATTTATTAATTGAAAATCAAATATAGAAATAGTAGTTACAGAAATGTATTTACTAATTGGGAAAAAGCATAAAATGTTAAGCTATTAAAATGCCCGTTACAAATAGCTAACAAGGAGCAACTTTGATATTCGTACAATACAAGAATCTGATATAAGTTAAAGCAGTAATATCCGCAAGGCGGTATTGTGAATAGAAAATAAACGTATAAACCAATGTAATACCAAAATCTACTCCACAAATATATCATTTAATACATCCAAAACCGCTATAAGGCGAGATGAAGATGATGCATCAAAAGACTGCCTGTCAACAGCGACGTTCGTTGAAAGAAGCACAATGGCTTCCTCGACAGGTTCTTATCAACCACCACCAAATTGAAGTTATCAATTTAGCCAACATAAAAGATATTACAGACCATGAAGATCTGAGCACGGAAATAATATTAAATTACTATGAATAATGGCAAATGTAGAAATTACAAAACCAACCGTTTCAATGTATTAGGGCACTTCCTGGGTAAGATATAAGATCATTTATAATTATTGTTTGTTAGAGATTTGAGTCTTTGAGCCCACTATGACTCATTTTAAGCGAAACAAATCCGAAAGGAAGTTTTGAAAAACTTATATATTAATTAGCTTGTTGCTGAGCTAAAAATTGATGCCGTTCAATTAATTTGTTCATAACTTTTTATACTTAGCATTGACTTTAAATTTTGGGGCACATTCGGACGCTCACTGGTTTTAAAATCAGCATCTTATTTTTTCCTGCCACGTTTACGTATCTCAAATAGGCAACGTTCTTACATGGGTCCGAAAATATTAAAATACACTACTTTTAGAATTGGGTAAATAATTAGACAAGTTTTTCTACCTTTAGTATTGACTTCTAGCTCTAAGTAAGAATTAGTCAACTGTAATTTTTGTGTTATACAATCTTATACTGTTATTACATTCCCGGTAACGGTTCTACATATGTAATAATCCAACGGTCAATAAAAACAGTATAGCATGACTTGAATTGAAACATATTTTATAAACAGTTTTGGCATAGTTGCTTTTCCAGTTTACGACAAGCATCTTACTTTGCAGGAAACAGCTGTTCCAATTCTAAATGTTTCCAGACTTCCATGTAATCTTTTGAAATAGAACAATAGCACCTGCTCACACAAATTAATTAAGAAGTTATTCGCCACAATGGAACATAAAGATTACTTTCAATAGAGTCAATGACTAGATTTCTGTACGTTTATGCCTTAGAATTAAACCATTATTCTAGTTTTCGCAGGGCATTGCACTAAAGGTTCACGCTTACAAAACTCATTTCTGAAACACACAGTGTATTTACTGCTCATATGAATATGAACATAACCTATTATGATTGTTACGCATTACGCACACAAAACGCCTTTCCTCATTTAAAAAAATGTGGTAGGGTTCCCACATTATTTTACGTAAACAAAAAGAACCGACTCATGTTGTTGTAATTGAATACAAGCGCATATCAAATAGCTTCATTACCGGTCGGTTTTAATTAATTCCTGTATAAAAAATTAATTCACTTTGGCTTTATAGCTTCTAAGAGATAAAAATGTGAAAATTGTGAATATTTGAATAGCAAGAGTGTTTATTAAACCAGTCGCTGTAGTTTTTAATTTATTATGGAAAGGAGTCTTTTGTGAAATTTGTAGAAAAATGTTGAAACAGTTAAGCCGGAAGCAATTGGTTCTCTTTTATAATGACTGCGCCATTGTTTTAATCCATGGGTATAATATACCCCCTTATAAAGATAAATTCGATGCTTGTGAGTATTCATTAGCAGAACAGTTAGAGTAATGGAGTCTGCAATGAGTATATAGTAAAACAACGTCTAATCTAAAGAAATACGTTTGGTTGTTCCTTTATTAGAGGTGTGTAAACTTATCCCTACTAAGATATAACAAACTTTCTGCAATAAAGTAAGGTTTGTTGATATTTTTATAAATACGGTATTAATATAAAAATCTCTCCCAATATACAAGATGCATTTCAAAGTAAACTGTAGTTTTTCAAATTGAGAAAAGCGACTCATTTTTTGGTAAAACATTTGTTTCATTCAAAATAGTCTCCTGGAGACTCTATACAGCGATTTACACAGTCAAAAAGCATGCCCAATGAATGTTTTGATATGAGTGCAAGCACTTGGCCTCCAAGGGTGGCATAACTCTTTTCTTTCACCGGCAAATGTTTTTTCTGAGTAGGTAGAAATCAGGCAAATCCTGTAAGTAGTTGATGCGCAATTTTTGATCAAAAAATCAGTCACCAGTATCGATCATGCAACATGCGCTAACTTTCTGCTTCACGGCATTTTTGCCGAATAGAACGAATACCCATTCTGAACGGACCTACACCTGGACGACGTTCTAAAATACTAGAACAGGTAGAATGGCTTGCGCGTTTCAATGAGCTAAAGAGCCGAACTATAGGTTTAACCAAATTAGTGGGGTCTTTAGTGAGGTACCAGACTAAGACTGGTCCCCGAAAGAGGGTAGCAGCTTTTTCGGTACTGATAATGGCAGAGACCATAGGGGTCGGTATGACATTCTAAGACACACTACCCAAGTACACTGTGTACAGAAATTGTTAAACATGTTGGCATCCTCTGGGGTAAAAAATTCCTGAGGTAAAATAGTCCTCCATTCGTATCTCCTGGAGGGGATCTACTTCGGAGGATGTGATCCGAAAAAATAGAAAAAGATCCGTGAACATTCTGCGAGTTGGAGCGTGGAATGTCAGAAATATGAAACAAGTAGGTAAGCTAGAGAACCTGAAACTCGAAATGGATAGGTTAGCACTAGACATAGTAGGAATCAGCGAAGTCCGCTGGCCAGAGGCGGGGGATTTTTGGAGTGGAGACCAGGGTAATTCATACAGGATCAGAGAGAGGAAATTTGGGTTTGGGTGTAGGATAGGATAGGACGACGTGTAGAAAACTACCTACAAAAGAACGAAAGAGTACTCATAGTTAGATTTGAATCTAAACCAGTAAATACCGTAATAATTCAAGTATACACGCCCTCCCACCTCTAGCTACAGTGAGGAAGAGGTAGAGGCGACCTACAAAGATATCGAAGACATACTAAGATACGTAAAAGGACATGAAAATTTAATAATTACGAGGGATTTTAATGCAGTGGTAGGTGAGGGTAGGGAAGGAGCGATAGTAGGTTTATTTGGTTTAGGTGCGAGAAATGACAGGGGAAATAGGCTGGTATTTTGCGACAAGAACAACTTGACCATCACAAATACATTATTTCAATATCATGCTAGAAGACGATACACGTGGAAGATGCCAGAAAAATATCAAATATATTACATTATTGTTAGACAACGGTTTAGAAATCAAGTAAAAGACTGTAGAAGCTACCCGAAAGCAGATATAGACACTGACTACAACATCGTAATAATGAAGGCCGCACTTAAATATAAAAATCTGAAAAAGAGGAACGGAAAAAGGCACTTTGACTTTGAGAAGCTAAAAGAGAAACATATCCACGAAAAATTTGAAAAAAGTGATATGATGTGAAAATTAAAAAAAATAAAACTAAAGTTCTAGTATGCAAAATAGGGGGAAATAAATCAAAAGCCAGAATACAAATAGGTAACGAGAACTTACAAGAGGTTAAGGATTTCTGTTACCTAGGAAGTCAAATAACGCAAGATAGGAAAAGCACAAGAGATATAAAACAAGGATTAGCACAAGGTCGTGCTACATTTAACAAGAAAAACAACTACTGTGTTCAAAGACCACAAACATAGAAACAAGGAAAAGATTGCTTAAAACATATGTGTGGAGCACAGCACTGTATGGCTATGAAGCCTGGACAGTAGGAGAAGCAGACAAGAAAAAGATAGAAGCCTTTGAAATGTGGTGCTACAGACGTAGGATGAAGATACCATGGACAGACAAAGCGTAGAACAAAGAGGTACTAGAAATGGTAGTGGAAGACAGAACTATGTAGAAAACATATGTCTAAGTGTTGGGGGAACCTTGGCAGCCACATACTGCTTAACCCCCTTCACATACCACTGAATCTTGGTGAAATAGGGCATATAATTAGAAAACAATAGAAGGGAATCGAGCTGTATATCGACTGTTGTGAGAATTGCAGGGAACCGTGTAGGCTAGCTCAGAACATAAATAAGCGCAGGTACAGGTCCAATCAGTTTCAAGATGTAAAACCCAATGACGAAAAAATAAGTGCCCTTAAATCTGATGATTATTATCAACAACTACAGGTGTTGGTTGTGAAATATTTTCAACTAATGTTGATTGTGCGAAAGGATAGATTGGAAAAACTATTAATTCGATAAAGGTTCAGGTGCTGGCGGAACTTGGCAGCCAAAGGCTGCTTACCCCTCTTCATATACCACTGAATATTGGGGAAATAGGGTATATAACTGTAAAAGGTGAACGAACTGCATCAAACAAGAAAGAGCAGCAGCTATGTTCAAAGACAACGAACATACAAGAAGAAAACTGTTCAAAGCGTAGTGCGAGGCGCAGCACATTACATCTATGAAATAGGGGCAGTAGGAAAAGCAGACAGATAGAGATAGAAGCCTTCTGGAATGTTGTGCTTTAGATATATGAAGATCGTAGCATGGACAGACAAAGTTAATAACAAATAGGTTGTAGAAAAAGTAGAGGAATAAAGATATCTGTGGAAAATGAAAAAATAGGAGAAATAGGACAGGATACGTTTTAAGACATTTCTGGGGAATAGTATGGGATATACTACAAGCAGAGATCATACTTTAGCACACAGATAGTGATAGACGCAGACTGTGCAAATTTCAGGGAAACGTGTAGGTTGGTTCAAACTAGGAAACAATGAGGGTACGCGTCCAACCAGTTCTAGGACTGAAGACCTAATGATGATAATGAGGACGAATACGCCGCACCAAACTTTTCAAAACACAGCATTAACCATTTGGTCGAGTGGAACGAATTCCTTATGAATCACAAGAACAAATCATCAGTGTCTCCAAGCGGTTTTGTTTCGGATGAGGCTCATCTGAAAGCTTCCATTCTTCGCGTTGGCGGATTTCTGAATTGTATTGAAAGCATCACTTTCATCATCAGTCACAATGTTGTAAAGAAGTTTCGATTATTTTTTAACTCTTTGATGATGTCCTCCAAACATTGAATTTTGCTCAATTTTTGGTCATCACTCAGTTTGTGCGGAACAAAGCGTGAACACATTTTCAGAGGTCCAAGTGTTTGGTCAAGATGCGATCAATTAATGTCTTATAAATATGCTGTTTCATTCCCGTTAATTTCAATAAATTCACACATACTTTTGATGGGATCTTCGATTATTGTGAATTTCAATTTCCAACATGTTGATCATCATTTACGTCTTCATCAACCATACTTAAAGCGCGTATACCACTCGTATACTGGATAAACACTTATCACCATAAACTTTTGAATTGAAGTGTTTCGGCAAAAGTTTTAGCAAGTTTAAAAAAGAACTTAATATTGATTGTATTCGATATTCATTTTCCACCAATTCAACAAACATACTGTTACTTACAACGTAATAACTCGATTTTTACAAGTCCGATTCTCATACTCGTTCTACAGAACGTCAATGAAACTTGTTGGCTTTCCAACTCAGGCAGTGATCAATGGATGGCGCCACAAGAATGCGCTATTTTTAAAAAGTCCAGTTTACTTTGGAACACGTCTTGTATAACAAGTGACACTGGTTACTGATTCAGTTAGAAAGAAATATATTACTTTACTTTATATATTTTTAGCATGCATGGTGAATCGATGCATTTTTAATTAATTCATTAAATTAATTAATTTATTTTTTTTGACAAAAATGAAAACATGTTAAATATTATTCAACCCCTCTTCGAATATACACAAGAAAAGTAATTGTAACATAAACTGAAAAGGCACTTAAAAGAGTTTACCCTATTATATCTAACGGCTGGCAGCTAGCACGTGCGACCATAAGTATTGCTTGAATGGTGTTAACCATAAATTCTCAAATAAATATCCAAAAATCCACAAAACTACAAAATCACAAAAGCTCTATAAAATTTTGTATAAGTATTATTTTATAATTAATACTTGTGATTGGCGGTAATAATAGGAATAAGTAAAACTTATTATTAGAGGACTTTTTATGTTTGTGCACGCTTATTTAAAGCGTATTGTAAAAGCACTACAATTGTATCCTCATAATGCATATGTAAAAATTAAATTGGTTGAATGTTTATAAATAATAAATTTAAGTTGTATTTTTTAGATACACGCATATTTGGCCAATTAGGGGTAGAATTTAATTTTTCTCAGTTGTTATTTACTGTGATAGTCATGTTTGATAATATAGATTTGGCGTACAAGACTTGGACTTTTTATTATTTGTATTTATTTTAAATTAGTGGAAGGTGAGAAACATGTACACAAGGCTCCATCAACCTTTACTGTAGTAAGAATCGTTAAACCGCCTCTCGCAACACTCATGTTCCAGGGAAGCTTTACTCGGGTTTTTTTTCAGGTGAGTTGGCACTTAATGGCTCTATTAGCCAAACAGAGTTTAAAGATGTTTCAAGGCTGATTTAAATGTGTTTAGTGTTACCCCTGCCATTCAATTCCATATATTTCCCCACTTATGGGTCTGTAGACACAATCTAGAATCACTGCTTAACCTTCAAGTAGTATCTCTCGAGTATTCTTTCAAGTACGTTACCATACGCGTCAGTATGGTGAAGTGTTTAAAGTTCCCGACAATTCCTCAATTTTTCTTTCCTTAAACCCTCTGCCTTAATTGCAGTGTGTGCCAGTAGTGGAACGTAGGTAAGTACGGCCTTCATTTGTCATTTCTATGAATTATAACTTATGCATATCTACCGTTTTCGCGTAAATTTAATTACAATGGCCAGCCCCTTGCTCTAGCTATCGAAGTTCTATACAACAAATGTTTCTTCGAGCCAGATATGAACCAGCGACCTATGGATCGTCAATATCAACATATTTTTTTGGCGACCTTCTTCTGAGGAAAACATTCTTGAATTTGAGCTTAAAACTCTTACTTATGGACTAACTCCTTCGTCATTTCTCGCGCAGCGTGTTCTTCAACAATTAGTGGTTGATGAGGGCAACGCTTACCCAATGGCATCTCATGCCCTAATTAATCACACATATATGGATGATATAATTTCAGGCGCCTAAAAACCGCGGTGATAACGCAACTTCAAGTTGAATTAATTAAACTTCTTTCTCTTGGCAAATTTGAGCTAAGAAAATGGTGTCGATATACTACAAGATTTCGGAGAAACTGATCTCGAAGCTCTGTTAACATTTTCTGACGATGTTAGCGGAATAAAGATTTTCGGTTTGGTTTGGAATCCAAATTCTGATACTTTTGCTTACTACATGTTTCCCTGTCAAGAGTCTTTCATCAAAAGAACCATATTATCTTACATGGCTCGTATATTCGACCCTTTGGGATGGTTGACACCTGTAACTTTTTTAATCAAGTACTTTCTGCAACGATTGTGGTTACAAAAACTTAATTGGCATGACACTCGAGATTCCACTTGGTGCGCAGAATGGAAGCAATTCTGCTATCAACTTCCGAGCTTATCTCAATTAAAAATTCCTCGTAGAATATCTCTTTAAGGCTGTACCTATAATCTGTTAGGATTTTGCGACGCAAGTGAAAGGGGATATTTAGCTTGTGTTTACCTATATGTAACCGCAGATAAGGCTGTTTTTTGCAATCTCTTGCAAGCGAAAAGTAAAGTTGCTCCATTAAAGGCTTGCACAATTCCTCGTATGGGACTCCTGGGTGCACTTTTATTGGCGCGCTTGGTACATCCTATCACAAATATGCAGTTTGATTATGTTATACAAGCAATTAAATTGTTTATCGATTCGCAAGTGGTTCTAACTTGGTTAAGAACTCCTTATTTGCTTAAAACCTTTGTAGGTAGATAGATTCTTGATTTGACTACGATTTTGCAATGGAACCACATTTCGAGTAAAAGGAATCCTGCGGACCTGGGTTCTTGAGGTCTCGTCCCCTCGCAGCTAATTGAGAAACGGTTGTGGTGGTAGAGCTGTACTGATTTTTCTTAACTTTCCATAGAAGGTGACACTGCATTTTTGTGCCTTTGAAACCAGTTCCCGAGCTTAAGTCAATGCCAAAAATTCTAATCTCGGGCTTGCCTGAAATTTTCGGTGAATTCATGGAAAAAATTTCTTCTTTGATATCTTTACGATACACGGTGGCCTATATGGAAAGGTTCATATACAATTGTCGTTACCTAAAAAGAAAGTTACTCGGTCCTATTACGTCCGAGAATTTGGGAAATTCTATGTTGACTTTTGTTAAGCGTCAGTACTATGAATTAGAGATTGCTCAAATAAAAGGGGGGTAAACTCACTTCCAACTCTATAAGAAAACTTTTGCTTTTTCTAGATTCTGGGGGTCTTCTTAGGGTGGGCGGAAGACTTTGCAATTCTTTAATTCCCTACGATTACAAACATCCTTTTTATTACCTAAGCGTGCAATCCTTTCTCGTTTTCTATGTGATTATTATCACAAATTGTCTTTACATTCTGGTCCTTCGAATACTCAAGCTTTAATTCAGCGCAAATTCTGGATCGTTGGTTTGCGAACCCTAACGCGACAATGCATACGCAAATGTTTGCCGTGTTTCCGGTTTGCTGCTAAACCTTTACAACCAACAATGTCAGATTTACCTTCGCCACGAGTTCAAATAAGTCGCGCTTTTACCAATGTGGACGTTGACTTTGCTGACCCTTTTCTTATCAAAAGTTCAAAACGTCGAAATGCTTCCGTTCTAAAAAGCTATTTATACTTATTTGTCTGTATGTGCACCAAAGCGGTGCACATAGAACTCGTTTCTGAGTTGACCACGGAGGCTTCCCGACGCGGCCTACCTACGTCGGTATATTCTGACTGTGGTAGAAATTTCGTTGGTGCTTCTCGTGCCCTAAGAGAAGCCAGCGATTTCCTGAGACAAAATGAACAAGTAATACTTTCGGCTATAGCCTCTCGTAAAGTTCGTTGGCTTTTCCGTCCTTCATATGCCCCAAATTTCGGTTGAATTTGGGAAGCCGGCGTTAAATCTGCTAAGGCTTTAATGCTACGTTCTTTCGGTAATCAACGTGGAAACGTCTCGTTCAGACTACTTAATACTTTTGGCCAAGATGGTCTAAAGAGTATCTGAATACTTTTTTACAATGTAACAAATGGAATAGTACCTATAAGAATCCGGAAGAAGGTGATTTGGTTTATATCAAAAACTTGGAAACTTCGCCCTTGTCATGGCCCATTGGTCGCCTGGTGAAATTGTTTCCCGGCAACGATGGTGTTTCCCGTAAAAACGTCTGGAGTAATTTTATTTTCATTTTGTTTTCTTTCCTTCTTTATTTATCAGAAAGGTTTGTTTTTTGGCAATTACTCCGAATGTTTAATGTATTAGTTTGTTTGTTCTGGTATTATTTTTCATTGTCGTTAGGTTTATTTCGCTAAATGTTAAGTTTAATTAAGCATTATATTTTATTTATTTATTTCTCTTTTGGAACTTACCGCGTTCCTTGCTCTTTCTCTGAGCCCGAATATCGGCGGTGAAGCCGTAACCCTGGCTGGAAGGAAATGTCCAGTCTCTTTCTTGTTACCTTAAAATTTGTTTAATTTTAGGTGGGTGGTAATTTTACTCCTGCCATTCAATTCCATCTATTTTCCCACTTATGGGTCTGTAGACACAATCTAGAATCGCTGCTTAACCTTCAAGTAGTATCTCTCGAGCATTCATTCAAGTACGTTACCATACGCGTCAGTCTGGTGAAGTGTTTAAAGTTCCCGACAATTCCTGAATTCTTTCCCTTCCTTAAACACTCTGCCTTAATTGCAGTGTGTGCCAGTACTGGAACGTAGGTAAGTACGGCCTTCATTTGTCATTTCTATGAATTGTAACTTATGCATATCTACCGTTTTCGCGTAAATTTAATTACAATGACCAGTCCCTTGCTCTAGCTATTGAAGCTCTATACATTTAGTAAAAGTGTTATAATATGTATACCCCTAAAAGTTTTGCATTTGCTTTCGTAAAACCCACTCCCACACCACTGAAAGCTAACCGGTACATATTTTACTTTTACGTTACTTCGCCCTTGTAGAGTAAAAACAGTTACCTAACGCTAATTTAGCACGTAATAATGTCCAAAGAATTTTTCGGCGTTTTGGCCACGTGCTGTATATTCAGTCGGCATATTAATGAAAATTGAGAGCTCTGTTTTGGCGACACAACCCCGACTATACAGCGTCGTTTCGTACAATTACGCATCTTGGCCAGAACCGGCGTTTCGTCCGTTCAGCGTTTTGTCCATTCGGGGATGTGACCTGCTGGAACAGTTCGCTTTCTCTCTTCTAAAATAACGCATAAAAATTATGTGTTGTGTTATAAAATTTTTAAATTTACTTGTATAATTCAAAATAAATCGTACTTCTACAATTAATACAAAATAAAACAAAGTATCATAATTTTGAAACACCCCAATTACTGTCTTTCTTTATTCTAATTATATAGTAAATAAAGCGCATAGTTATAAATGTCCAGTTTGTATTATAAAGCCATGCTAAAACTCGAACAAGCTGTCCAGAATTTTCACAAAGTATCTTCAAGGTGATATCGAATAGCGTGCTTTTGCGCACCTGCTTGCTGAGGTTGTTGGCGACGAGTCGAATCAGTCGGCTTTTGATCATTCTAACGTCAATATGGATAAATTCACATCCAAGGCTGACTTGCGAGTTGCAATTTAGTTTCGAACAATCCATCGATCTGAATGCTTAGAAACTCATCATGGTTCGTAATTTCTATTTCTAAATAATTCAAACTAATGAACTAGAAAAATAAAACAACACTTAAGAAATGAAACTGTAATGGTCGTGCGAGACTGTTAAATTTTTACTGCATATAAGAGATATATACGTTCCTCATGTTTCAACATGGAAATTTTGTTTTAATTCGGAAGCAACACTTTAGAGCTGATTAATGGTTGTAAGAAAAAGTTAATTTAATTGCGTATAAAACGATTACGCATTGGAAACTTACAATATGGTTCTAGTTTACGAGGCGTTGTTATAACAATGTAGCCATCTGTTTTTCATGTGTTTGTTCAATGTTGGAAGTCCACATGTGGGTCGAGCTTGTTTGTTAACTGGTCTGTAAGCAGCAGTGCCCTGAATTCAAGGTCGGTAAGTGATATCCCTTTTTGAGACAGTCATCTGTTCGACGTTCACTTCATGTTTAAACCGTAACCTTGGTAGTTTATTAACCCATGGAAACTAACATCGTTGTGATAGTAGTTAATTATGAACTTAAATTTTCAAATTTAGCTTTGGATCAAAATTATGCTTTATAAAATTGTTTATCTAACAAAATCTTTATGAATTTACATTATGAATAATATAGTCGTATATTTGATTACACAGGACAACTTTTTAACAAAGATTAAGTTTGCTAATTTAAAAGATCTTATTACAAAACTAATTTTGTATACATGTGAGTCATTTAGTCAGTACTGAAAAGATGACAAAAAAGCTCATAATTATGTTAATGATATTTATAGTGCCTATTTGCTTTAGAGGCTTTTTTATTTAAATTGACAAAGATTAAAAAAATAAGTATATAAAATTAATTGAACATTTAGAAAACTTACAATAATTATCTGTCAGAATAAATCAGAAGTATTTTTCAGTTAATATATGTGTTGATACTTAACAGCCTTAATTTATTTATAAACTTAAACAAGGTTAATTACACTCAAAGAAGCACTTAAGCAATAGTATTTATTTTGTCCATACTTATCACTGGATTCAAAGAATTATATTTAAACCAGAAGTGCATAAATTTAATAAGTAGAGTGTCCATGCACGATTACACAAAAGAAAGAAATCATAGATGTACAAAACCTGTGTGATTTATTGATTTTATTTTGAAGCGCAAATTGCTGTCTCTAATATTATTTTATGTATTTTATTTTATTTCAGGATAAACGTAGTACCATCTAAAAATACAAAATCTTGTATTCTTATAACAAAATATACTCGTTGAGGTTCCTGTATTTTTTTTAGCGATATTTCTTGCTTTTACACACTATCTAAGTACAGTGGCGCCCTATTCATCCGTATTTATTTAACGACCCCCCTGATAGTCTCTCTAAACCGCTGAAGATAGAGTTCAGAGCTAGTGCGGAAGTCTTCAAAAGTCAATAGTGTTAATACGGATAAAACATCTTCTGCACGGCTTTTATAAGAAAAAATAAACATCATTTTTAGAAAGTTGCACTATCGCCCAAGACGTGTGGCTAGATTACTTACAATGCACCGACATCGAAAAATACATTTTTAAATAATTCAGTTAAAATGCTTATCGCGTTTTTGTGCTCCCAATGACAAATCATTGTATTTTACTTTCATAAGAATCGAATCTTTTGATCACTATTTGGATGTCTCTCTGCATCAGTGTAGCAATTAGTTCAATTGATGTTGCGTTCTGTTCCTCAAATTTACAAATTTTGTATCGGCAAATATAGTTATTAATTAGGTCGTGTATTTGTGGGAGTTCTTTGTGCAATGCATTTTTAAATAATATTCAGATGGTATCTATATACATATTTGGCCGTTATACAAAGCTTCTCGACGTCAAAGCATTCAGACAATGAGAGATTATTGTCTGAGCTATTATGTATTCTATTATCTGCCGTACCATTACCATTAGCGTAAACTAGAATAATCGGTTTAAACCGCCCACTTTAGTATCATTATGGCTTTAAAACAGTAAATTTTACTCGTAAGCTTACGATAAGTGCCCTCAAATACCATGAATTTAAAGGTAAAATGAACTTTATTGCTGTAATAATCTGTAAACATACACCAGAGTTACTAAATGGGCGAACACGAAAAACGTAAGGTAATATTTTCACATTTTTTTATTAAACCCATGTGCTAAAACAAATGGAATAGATTTGCATGTGAGAGAGACCCTGCATCGTATTTCAGTGAAAATCTATTAAAACGTTGCATCATACTGTAAAAGCAATCGTATATTTTTGTACAAACCTGAAAATTGCTTTTATCTAGCAATGGTAAACAAAAACGTCGATAAACTTGTATAAAAAGTTGTATTCATTTGCAAATGGTTCTCATTGAGCACTTGCTATTAAATGTCTACTCTTATTCAAAATTACCCAACCTTATGGACAATCTTTTAAGATCTAGAACACATATTTCTAAAGGCACAGACTAACGAAATTTGGTTTCTTGATGTCTGAGTGTGTTCTTTATGTATTTTTGGTCGCTGAAACTGAATCTGCGCACGTAATTTTTGTATCACCCTTAGATATTAAAATATTCGTTAAAGACGGTTTACATTGTATAAGATATTGTACGAATGTAATTTGGCGCATGGAATGTAAATAGCACAATAATGTCTAGCGAAGGTTCTATAAATTGCTACAAAGGTCGGCTTAAAATATATAAAAGCCGTGGACAGAATACGCACCAGTTAATATCTTTAACGCTTCTATAGATATAACATATAAATAAAGAAATAAGGTTTTCCTTTACAATATATATTGCCGATTGGCTTATAGAATGTCGCAAAAGTGTGTAAATCAAACCAATACGTTTTGTTACGTATGTGGCGAGTTTACGATTAAATTTTACAAAAAGACAATACTTACATTAATCAAAATAGCGTATGAGGTTTGTTTTGGATGCATACTAGGAGATTAGGATAAATCTTGGGCGCTGCATATCATTTACGCAACGCACGGTGTAAATTTAAAGGAATGACCCAACATTACCCGTAATCCATGCCTTTTTCAATGCCTATAGTGTGGAGAGAACCTAAAGATTATTTTTCAGATTGCTATTGCAGCGGAAAGAATTCCACAGGTGTAAATATCTTTACGTACTATACAAATTCACACAACTTTACTTAACATAAGTACTGTTAAATTTAGTTAAACAAAGTATTTAGTTGGAGGCGACTTTAGTGTTCTAGATATTACATTAAAAATAATTTATTATTGTTATTGATATAGATGCTCATTGCACTATTTATTTAATTAATACACTCATTACCGAAATATTTGATTCTGAAAGCATGAGATTTTATCCCCATAACCTTAGCACAGTCTTTAAATGCAACATGTACAAGGGAAGTGTTCGAGGTTACGCAAAAAGACAATCAAGATACAAATTTAATCTTATCGTATACATATTATACTGGTGTGATTTTTTAATGTGTTAGTTATTTTAATTGAATTTCGTAGGTTGTGCAATTTACATCACATTGGGAAAAAGTGTTTTTGTTTTATATATAAACAGCAAAAGGTTTTATTGAATTGTCTCACAGGAGAAACATAATGTGTTGGTAAGACGAAAATGTTAATTCAACCTTCACAGGAGCTGTATTACCATATTCAAATAGAACTAGTAACAGAAAACTGAAAAGATATGCGATTTCGTTGAAGTTGGACTAGCGACATCTGGATTGCGAATCCAGCCTTCTAGTATCGGAGCTATAGAGCTCTGGTGGGTTACCTGTTGTTTGAAATCTGCCTTGATACTTATTTAGTCGGTTTGAAGTGTTTTTCTCACATTAGCAATTGCTAGATCCACGGGTTTGAAGCGATAGCTACCATTATACCTTGTCTATGCCCAGAGTTGGGGTTTTCCTGTGAAAACGTTTGGAAACATTAGTTTGTTAAACAGAAAGAGGTGTTATTGAATTGCCTCACAAGACAAGCACAGAATGTTGAAACTAAGTTATAGAAAATTCATATAATATTAAAATACTTTCCATCTTTTTATTTAGCGTAAAATATAACATCAGCAACAGAAGCCGGAAAGTAGGCACTGGAAAAAATTTTGTTAAATGCAACTGGTAAGAGGATATACATTTATTTTTGTTAGGAGATGTGTGAAACGATAGTTTTCAAAAATGTGGGAGTAAGAAGAGTGATTAGATTTTTTGACAAAAACCGGGCAAAAGATTTTTCCGCACATCTAGAAAAGTATTACGCTTGAACGAGTAAACTTGCCAGAAAGTGCATCTCCACTACCTACACCCGGGACTGATCACCCTTTCTCGGACCCAGACAGGGTTGACTGGACATTATCGAATCGGTCGGACGAGCAAAATGAAATAAAATGGGTCATCTTAATTCTTCAACCCTTTAAGTATCTTGTACTGGACAGCATCTTTCCCGTTCTACTAGAGTGGGGTCTGGAGAGACTGCTTCTGTTCCTTGTGGAACTCTTCAGAGGCTGCATTACGTTAAAATATTCTCTGAAGTTGGAGAGAGATAAGAGTGGTCTTCATTCTCAAATCAGGCCGGAAGGATTTTCCAGGCCAGTAGATATAATAGGTTCCTTCTAGAACACTTCGATCCTCACTCGATCGATCCCCCCACCCTGCCTTCTATTTCGCAGTTGTTGAGGTGGTGTGCCTTGTAAATTCTGACGATCCTCAAGACACTTCTGGCGCACATCGTTTTTCACTGGATCACCGCCCCCCTCCTACCCCTTTCTGCTTGCCTACTAGTTGTAGGGTGTTGAAGGGGGAAGGGGGTCTTATGACAATTCTTACGACTCATATGAATTCTTCATTATGTTTATCGGCTGTGCGGGTGTCCTAATCAGCATTTTGCGGGCTAGAAAATTTTAACGATTAGGGATATATAGGCAGATATAATTAGCATCGTGAAATTACATAGGATTATTTAGCACTATTATTTTAATATTATAATTTTACTTTTTAACATATATCATTTTTAATATTAGACTAGTATAAGTGTGTTCTTAAATTTTAGAATTAAGTTGACTACATAATTGGACTTATATACATATGTCTGTAGAGACTTTATTAATAAATGAAATAAATGAAATTATGTTTATCGGCTTTGCGGGTGCCCCATTTGGCATTTTGCGGTCTAGAAAAATTTTTAACGATCCTCATGACTCGTATGAATTCTTCATTATGTTTATCGGCTTTGCGGGTGCCCCATTCGGAATTTTGAGGTTTAGAAAAAATTTTAAAAAATTTTAAATTGAGTGAACATATGTCCTGGGGTTTAAAAATCAATTCAAAATTATATAACATAGATATGGGGAAAAGTTATTGGCATCGTAGTAGGTCAAATACTTACACGGTGTAATGAGATCGTACTCTTCGTCCATGTACTTGTTGGCTGCAGCGCAACGTTTCGTATGGGCGGGCGGACCGGTTGCACGGGCGGGCGGGCAAACGAATGCGGATGAACGGGCGGACGGGCTGGTGGGCGGACGGGTGGATGGACGGACGGACGGGCGGGCAGGGATGGACTATTTAGTATAAAAGACTGCTTTTGAAATTTTTGAATCAGTCTTAACAGTATATTTGAAAGATGTACACCAAGCAATCTTTAGAGAAAGCAATTAGTGAAATTCGGAAAGGTGTGTTAAATACGCGTAAAGCTAGTAGGTTGTATAATGTGCCTAGAACAACGCTACGGGATCACCTCTATAAACTTGGTGTTCGAAATAAAAGTAGAGAATCAAATATCTCGGTAGAAGCTGCACGACAAAAAGTTAAAATACCCATACAAAACTTTGATACATATACCACTTCTAGTGCAAAGGAAGTTGGTAAACATGGACCTTTGTTCCCATCCAATATAAGGGCAATATTTGCGGGACCATCGAGTTGTGGAAAAACCAACTCTCTAATATCTCTCATTTTACATGAGAATGGACTTGCATTCCAAAACGTCTATGTGTTTTCTAAAAGTTTATATCAGCCAAAGTATGAACTGTTAAGAAAGTTATTTGAACCCTTAAAGACGGATATTGGTTACTACGAATTTGGGAATTATAAAGATTTGATTAGGCCAGAGGATGCAAAAGAAGATTCAATTATTGTCTTTGATGATATTCATGCAAACGAACAAAACAAGATCGCACGGTTTTTCTCCTGTGGTAGACATAAGAGTATCGATTCCTTTTACTTATGCCAAACGTATGCCAGCACAGTAAAGCACGGACTTAGAGATAACGCTAATGTTATTTCAATATGGAAACAGGATGATGCAAATCTTTGGCATATCTTTCTAAATCATGTTGGTAGTGATATGCCCTTTATAAAGTTTAAAGAAATTTGTCAGCGATGCTGGAATGGTGGTGACTCGAAATATAGTTTTATTACTATTGTAAAAGATTTTGATTTGGGTAAGGGCGATATAGAAAAATTTCGATGAGTATATAAATATAGAAGAAGCCGTTAATGGTTAGCCCCAATCTCAAGTTTCATGATGACGGCCGCTAAAGATTTTATTGTAAGCAAACATAAGCATCATTTTATGCAGGATGCCGTACGAAGGAAGTTTGTGGAACGCAAAAGATATACTACTTCACAACCAGATTTCAAAGAAGCTCATAAACATTGCATGAGCCTTTGCAAATCACCGCTTCCCAGTCATAAGGAATAGCGGAAAATACTAAAACCTATGAAGGAGATTAAAGTTGAAAACAAAGGCGAACTTTTAAAAAAAGATTAAGTTACCAGTTAACGACGAGCCTGTACATCGTTAGTATACGAACGTGCTGGTTAAAACTGAAGACGAAAATATATACACGTCAGTTTATGGAGTTAAGTATAATCCCCAATCTGATACGCATAGTTCGGGAAAAGTATATTGAAATTGATACAGAAATCAGTGACATAACCTTAAATAATAGAGGTCATCCTAGCACTAGAGAGGTATCTATAATAGAAGAATTAAGAGAAGAGGGTTGTATAATAGAATAAGCATAACACAAATCGAGCACAATCGGGGCATATCCGAACAAGAGTAGCTCATATAAAAGGACTGTTGGCATAGAAGTTATAATTTATCGATTATACAGTTTAAAGAGGTGATTAAACAAATATGTATAAAGACTTTGGGAAGGTTATTCGAAGATTTCGCAATGCTCTACGAGTAAAAAGGCGGAATGCGGGCAACGGTTTTCGATAGAAGGACAAAAATGTCTTATGTGCCAGTCATACGAGGAAGCAATACAGCACTGTACTGCTGTGTTAGTATTACCCGAAGATTTGGATGATTTTATGGAAATAATCGAGGAGATGGGATTTATAAAACTGTTGGCAGATATTCAGATGGAATATCTTTTAAATTCTAAGTTTTAAGATAAAAATTTAACTGTCTCAATTACTGCCATAAGAAATGAATGATGAGAATTTACAACATCAACAGTATCAACAACATCAACAACATCGATAACATCAACAACATCGATAATATCAACAATATAATCAACTTTACCAACCTCATGAAACCATTAAACAATTACAGCACCAACGCCCACAACATCAGCTTTGCCGTCTCTAATATTATAATGGGCAGGAGCAAAATATTAATTGGATAAGAAAAATGCTTCCTTATACATCCAATAGGGTGGAACGCTAGACTACCGAAAAGATTCCAAAGGATAGCCAATAACTGGATATCTATATAATTTGTATCTGCATTGTATTTTGTAAAAATAAAGTTGTATAAAGTTGAATAATGTTTTGATAATACGCTCATAATGAAATGTCGTTTTACATCACTTTTGCGAATACAGCGCTAAGGTCATCGTAACGGATACTATAGGGCTACGCTCGATCAATAGTTGCTCAATCGATTGCAATCTAAGTCGCCAATACATTGTGATATTCTAATCGTACCCGATGTTACTCTAACCTATGATCCAACAGTCCCATATATATCCAAATTGTCACATTACTAAGTAACTTACTACAGTTAATCACAATAGCATATTGCAATATAAAGCCTAGGGGTGGGGTACGACGGTTCTTTATAGCCACCAGGCAGCGCTTTTTTTATACTATATATACCTGACATTTTAATGGATGACATCCTGGTTTGTAAGCAGGATTAGGATCATCCAATGCCGATACACTCCCACATTGTGGTATCTGTCGTATAAATATGGCCAACCACTAGTTTAAACCCCAAACCATTTTCCAGTAGCTTTATATCCATGATGCTATTGTTAACAAGCGAGTTTACTTATTGTTATGATATTTGGGCGCAAGGTAACACGGTGCAATAACACTTACCTCATAGCCTATTCGCTGAGCTTTTGATGTTGAATTGGAACCATGCCGCAAGCACCGTGGACCCGGCTTTAGTCAGAGGCGTGTGCAATGGTCTACCATGCGCACAAAGATCAAAGCAACATAGTAAATATTTTTGACACCTTTATAAATGAATTATAGCTATTAAGTTGATATTAACAAAACATGCAGTTACATATACACGATGGATAAGATGCCTGTTGTGCTAGCCTGTATAGAATTATGGACTCTCAAAGCAATTATGCGTAGCCAATAACAGAATGAATAAATGCGATTGTTTTGTTATGATGCAAATTATTAGGTAAAATGAATTAGTAATATTGTAAGCAGAAGGGAGGAAGGGATAATAAACGACAGCATTCTATAATTTATAATGAATACGACCGTGGGCTACTTCAGTTTTATTCTAGTATTTTTAATAGTTTGTAAATTTTGATATTGATATTGGAATTGATGTGTAAATATAATATAATATAAGAATTAAAAATTAAAACCAGTAGTTTACATGGAAACTGGGCATGTCACCAACCAGGTCAAAAATAGATTTTATAGGTATTTCAGTTATTAAAGACATTGCACCAAATTCATTCCTATAATATGCCATGATGCTAACCAATCATAATCCTATTACATAATACTAAAAACTAGTGGTAGCGGCGACTTAAGTTGCTGCTACAGTTTATAAACCTGTAAAACTTAATTCATATACAAATTTTCATGCTACTGAATAAATAAGATGTAAATAAAATAGCCGAGCGCCTGCCTATTTGCAACATTTATTAAAACGTGTATGCAACGGTCATATTAATATACACGTCTGGCGAATACTAAACACATAATTATGCTAAAATAAGTCTTTTAAAATAAGCATCGTCATCATCTGAAACAATGTGCTGTTAAAATCTGGCCACAAAATTAGTTTACTTACCTAGAGCGACTTCACAAAACTCGATTCGTAAACTGAAAGGCCGAGCACTTTACGTTAATGTATCAGCATATGTCATAAGGAAATGCTCCGAGTGTAAACACCAGGAATCCATCTATGAGCAAAATGCTTAACCATTACTATTATTGTGCTATTCATTAGCAGAAATCTGCACAAATCTGCATAAATATTACGTCCAATGCTATTTTTGTTTGATGTCTGAAAGCAACTAATTAAAATATTGCATCATCCGTTTTACATAATTCACGTATGTAAAATTTGTAAACATTCAATATTTGTGCAATTTAAAGAACGAAATAATGCTTTACATAATCAAATGAGGTATTTTCATTATACAATACAATAATAATTATTACAATAGGTAACCCTATTTTGACTATTAAAAACAATGTCGATGTGTGAGCTCAAACGATTAGTTATTTGATAAAAACTTCTGGGGCATGATTCGAGTGGTCAACGGCCTACTTAAACATGTCTATGCTTGTATAAATGTGCGTGACGTCATAAATATCATAGCTTATAAATATTTCTAGCTGTAAAATATATTAACCGGATGCACGTTTGAGGCTTCTCGCGCTTTACTAAGTTCTATTTTTAAAATGAAAATTGCTTTGTATTCACAGAATGTCGGTCTTTAATTTAAAGATCCAAACACATAATAACCAATATAATTTACAGATTTTTAAAATGGGTCACTAATAGAAAAGATTTTTATAATACGTACTAATTTGCCTTATGGAGAGCTGCATTCGCGAGCGTCTTTGGTACCACGATACAATTATGTATCATGAAACCGCACCAGAAAATTGAATAACAACGGCACATATTTTTTCAGAGCACCGATTAATGCAGATTTTATAAAAAATTTGTTCATGCCATCTGGTTCATCGAATTTCACACTGTTGTTTAAGCCCAAACACTAGTAAATTTAAATAAGTAAGGTGTTTCTGTATGACAATTAAACTACTGATGTACCATCGTATAGATTGCGGCTATTTTCTGCAATTTACAGAAAGTGAAATCATTATACATATCTGAAAAAATATATAAATATCCAATCAAGCATACACACGCCCAAAATGTTCGACTTACCTAGAACGATGTTTAATTACAGTAAAAATATCAGTCGAAGGAGTGTTAACCTCTCACGATCACCCGGCGACTATGATTAGTCTCGAACCCCACAAAAGTTATAAAATGATTACATCATGACTCATCCAAAATTCTACATCACGTCTGTGCGAAGCTCGGTAAAATTGAGGTCAGCGCTGCTTTTATATAGAGTTCAAATATTTTCAATGGATCCTAAGATATTAACAAAATTATTAAAATTAATTAGAAACCTAAAACTATCTCAAAAACTATTTAGAATTTTACTAAAAGTAGCGCATTAAATATATAATTCATATACAAAATCGCGTTCGTCTTTGTCAATATCTGGAACCACACTAAACCGTACTAGAAAATTAAATCGTTAGTATCACAACGATACATATATTTTCTTCAGCGCGCCGATTTAACTTGATTTTATAAAAATTTGTTTTTCGCCTAGCATATATGAAAATAAATCATATCTACCCTAAAAATCTGACTGAAAGTAAATCTTTGCGTTTCTAGGGCCGCAAAACTCATAATAGCATGATTTTATAGGTTTTCCCGATGCCGATCTAGACACCTATGACTATCATTGAGATTCATATATTGCGGCTTTGACGTTTCAAATAAATTATCATTTAACCTCGGCGTCGGTGTATTGTTAATAAGAGTTTCAAATAAAATATAAAATAATCATAGATGAGTAGTGAATAATTGTAATTCTAACTGAATAACTGTTAGTGAAGATGAATGATAATTTAGACTGTGATGATGATGAAGGAATTACAAGTACTCCACCGGTGTTGCAAGAAGAAGTGAGCAATGCTTCTTTAAATCTTTTACCTAAAAAGTCTAGAGAACGGTACAAAAATACTATGAATTATTTAATAAATAGAAAAAAAAAAATAAAAAGCTAAAATGTAACAGAGAATGTTTTAATTGCGTATTTATCAGAAAGATCGAAACGTGTAAATGCTACTACTGATGGGCTAAATTTTCAATGCTAAAAAGCACTTTTAAAGTCAAAGAAAATATTAATTTTGATGATCATCATAAAGCATTCTGTAAACTACCTTCCCAAAAATCTAAAATTTTGATTCAAGTACAATAAATGTATTCAATTTTAAGGCGGCAGATGATTAGGAATATCTAATGATAAAGGTATACAAATAAAATTATTGTAAATTTTAGATTAACTTTACATTGCAAGTTTCTCTTATTATGGGAGTATACGGAGCTTGCCGCCGAAATGAGTTGACGAATATGAAACTTGACCACATAGATATTAGTGGACACGTATTGATTGTTACAGTTCCACAAACCAAAAATAATATTACAAGAACATTTACAGTCACAAACACTACAGTTGATGTACTGAATCTACTTACAATATACAACAAATATGTTTCTATTATACCTCCCACATTACTCATAATTCCCTATTCATTTATTACAAAAATAATAAATGTACAATACAGCCGATCGGGAAAATGTATTTAGCAAAATTCCAAGCAAAATAGCCACCTTTTGAAATTGGTTGAACCTAGTACATACACAGGCCAATGCTTCCGCCGTAGTTCTGCAACTCTATTAGCTAATGCTGGAAGTAATTTAATAACACTTAAGATACCTGGAGGATGGTGTTCTTCTGCAATTGCTTAAGGATATATAGGTGATTGGTTATCAAATAAGATTAAAATTTCTCAAAAATTCTAACAAACCAAGAACATCAACTGTCTAGTACCAGCACAAATAATACAATTCACATGTTAATTGCTCTTAAACCAAATAAATGAAATACCAATTAATGTAGATAGACCGTCAACGTTATCGTAAAAAATGTCATCATGCTACCAGCATCTAAAATACTTACCAAGTGCCTACAAATTCTGGTATCACTATCCATAATAATGGTCAAGGGATAATTAATATCAATTACTATAATAAATAAATACGTCAAATGTTATTAACCTTCTTTATTTTATGGTTTTTTCTATTTTTTCTTTAATGTTAGACGAAAAACAGTTGTGTATCACACAGACAAAAATGCATTAGTAGTCCTTAGCTATCAGCTGCCCTCGCTCGCTCAGGCATCTAATAGCTGCGGGCTGCTAATGAGCACTTTTTGTCCTTGTGACACAATATACTATATACCGTCTGGTTACTCGAATTTTGCCCTATTTTTAAGCCTAAACACTAATAAAGTTAAACAAGTAGGATTGTTAGTTATCATAGCAGAATATTTGTATTTCAACAATATGTAAACTTTATAGCGCTTCCTTAAATTTTATTATATTAAAAACGGGTTTTTGTGTGATGTTCTTTAAACATTAAGCTGTAATTTAAGTCCAAGCATGAAATTTGTATAACAATTATAAGAGCGTAAAAATCTATACATTGATTCGATTTATGAATTTTCAAAAATAATTATCGACCCGTTAGAGATAAAAAATTCTCGGGGGCATGATTCGAGCGATCAACGACCTACTTAAACGTGTTTATGCTTGCATGAATATGCGTGACGTCATAAATATCATAGCTCATAAATATTTCTAGGTATCGTTCTCTATTAATTGTAGAAATGACCATTAATCACGATTTATAGGAAGAAGAATACATTTGTCTATATAACTCGAAAATATCAGTGCTGGTTTGATATATATAGCTAATTTTATAAAATAATTACTGATTCGATAGCAATAAGAATGTTTAGTTTGAATCCAAAATTTATTATTAACGTTTTATATCACATTACTGTTAAATTCCGGGATTATAAACCGAGTAATACAGTTCTTGAATTGCAATTAATTCAGGAAATATATTGTTTCTCTAATAACGCGGTTTCAAATAGGTAGGCTGATATACAGGTTTTGTAATATAGTTTATTCATAAAATCGATTTCTTATGCAAATTATTTATTGTACTGTACTATTTATGTGTCGTTTTGCTTTATGCAAATCACAAAATGGCCGCATTCCATACGATACGATGATACATCTGTCTATAATTAACCGCAAAATACTAATTATAAAATGAGCTATATATTAAAACAGAGAAAATTACTTTTACCTGACGTTGAGATAATCAAAGCGGTTGATAATTAATCAATTTATAAAACTGAATACCCTTCAAATCGACCGATTTACATATATTTTAAATTCAGGCAATTAATTGTTTTATGATGTAACTATGTTGTCTTGACTCATCCAAAATTCTTCGGCACGTCTGTGCGAATCTCGGTAAAATTAAAGGTCATCATAGCTTTTATTAGAACTCGAATATTTCAGTGGATCCTACAATATTAACAAAAATTACTAAAATCTATTAGAAACCATAAATTATATATCGAAAATTATGCAGAATTTCCGTATAATTAAATTAAATATGTCACTCACCTAACTGCTATGATTAACGGACAGTAAACCGGAAACTGGTCGAGCGCACTTTACGTTATTATATTAGCATATCTCGTAACAATATGACCAGGAGTAAACACCTGAGGTCCATCTATATTCATACCGCACAAACTATACCTATGTGTCATTCTTTTCGTTTGTCTCGATCTGTTAACGCAGATTTTTTGGTGGCATTATGAGTTTTGATGAATATGAGGAGTAAACTTTGTACTCATATTTACAATTCAATTAATCAAATGGTGTAAAGCTTTTCTTTTTTTAAATTTGCTTTTGAAAGGTTAAGTAGTATTAACTTGATGTTTACGTTTATTTCATATTAATTACAAGTTTATTTAAAAGCTATTTGCTTAGTTTAGGTAGTATTGCTTTTAATAGATTTATATTTTTAATTTGCCTGAAGTTTAGTTATAAAGATATATTTTTTAATTTTGAATTCGGTTGTGGGATATTTATGTTTAATACATTTTACATTTTAATTATTGCATAATGAAAATATATTTAAATAGCTTGAAGGCTTTAGTTTTAAATATTAAGATCGAAATTTTTTATAATAGTAATAGTAATTTTAATTAATTATGCTATTTATAATGTAAACGGTAGATTTGGGTATTAGTTTATAATGATTAATATCAACCTATTTCCAAAATCAAATATTTATGAGCAATGATATTTATGACGTCACGCACATTCATGCAGGCATAAACACGTTTAAGTAGGTCGTTGATCGCTCGAATCATGCCCCGAGAAGTTTTTATCAAGTAACTAAACGTTTGAGCTCACACATCGACATTGTTTTTAATAGTCAAAATAGGTTTACCTATTGTAATAATTATTATTGTATTGTATAATGAAAATACTCCATTTAATTATCTAAAGCATTATTTCGTTCTTTAAATTATCCGAATATTGAATTTTAAAAATTTTACATACCTGAATTATTTAAAACGGATGATACAATATTTTAATTATATGCTTTCAGACCTCAAACAAAAACAGGTACAAGGTTAATTCTATGCAATCAAATCGAGCATTGGATGTAATATTTATGCAGATTTGTGCAGATTTCTGCTAATGAATAGCACAATAATAGTAATGATTAAATATTTTACTTATAAATAAATACCCGGGTCTACACTCGAGCATTTCCTTATGACATATGCTGATACATTAACGTAAAATACTCGGATTTTAACAAAACATTGTTTCAGATGATGACGATGCTTATTTTAAAAGATTCATTTTAGCTTAATTATGTGTTTAATATTCGCCAGACGTGTATATTAATATGACCTTGGCATACACGTTTTAATAAATGTTGCAAATAGGCAGGCGCTCGGCTATTTTATTTACATCTTATTTATTCAGTGGCTTGAAAATTTGTATATGAATTAAGTTTTATAGGTTTCTAAACTGTAGCAGCAACTTAAGTCGCCGCTAGCACTAGTTTTAGTATTACGTAATAGGATCATGATGGTTAGCATCATGATATATTATAGGAATGAATTTGGTGCAATGTCATTAATAACTGAAATACCTATAAAATATATTTTTGAACTGGTTGATGACATGCCCAGTTTCCATGTAAACTACTGGTTTTAATTTTTAATTCTTATATTATATTATATTTACACATCAATTCCAATATCAATATCGAAATTTACAAGCTATTAAAAATACTAGAATAAAACTGAAGTAGCCCACGGTCGTATTCATTATAAATTATAGAATGCAACAATGCTGTCGTTTGCGGTTGGCGCCATGGTTCTATATCGAATAAGGTCCGAAAACATAGCAATGACTATTTATTATTCATATAATGCTAATTTTTCTGTTTTTAGTTGTATCGCAAGTTCCCCAGACGTAACTGTGCTCCATTCCTTTAGGAGCATCTCCACTGGGGCGACGTTTTATTAGCGATCTGTGCGCATTCTTTCTAATTTACCTATTTCCGATCATCTGGCTATTTATAAGAGGCCTCAGCCCATTTTCCTTTTCCGCGAATGCGAAAACATTTGTCTGCGTTTATTAAGCTGAGTAATAAACATCGTTTTATTGTGCAGATCACATAGGAATCCTGGGCCGAAGTTATATCGGTTGCCTGTGAGCATGCGCTTTAATTTACCTTCTTACATTCATCTGGCTATTTATTAGAGTCTCAACCAATTTTCCTCAATAGTGTTTCTTCTACGACTACAAAACCTCATAATTTACGTGTTTTAAACTATAAATAAACATCATTTTATTATACAAATTTCAAAGGAATCCTAAGGCGATGTTATATTGGATGCCTGTGAGCATGCGCAGTAATTCACCTGTTTACGATCATCTGGCTATAAATATAAGGGTCTCATCCCATTTTCCTCAGTTGTATTTCTTCTACGATCGCAAAACCTCGTGGTTTAACGTGTTTTAAACTGAGTAACAAACAAATCCTGGACCGAAGTTATATTGACTGCCTGTGAGCACGCACTTTAATTTGCCTGTTTACGATCATCTTGCTATTTATAAGAAGTCTCAGCCCATTTTCCTCAGTAGTGTTTCTTTTACACCTGTAAAACATTGCAATTTACGTGTTTTAAACTGAGTAATAAACATAGTTTTATTGTGCAGATTACAATGGAATCCGTCAAAGTATTCGTCTGCGATGTGTGCCAGAAAAACTTCTCGATCCAGAGCAACCTTAACCGACACAAAAAAGGAGGTTCATAATATCATTAGACCACCACCACGTCAGGTTACAGCCTCAGCTCCACCGACTGGATTATCAGCACCAGTATTATTTGTGTGCGACATTTGTGATATGGGGTTTGGGCGTCGAGCTAATTTAACCCGGCATCAGCACGCTCTCCACGGAAATACTATTTCTTCTACATCGATGTCAGCCAAACGTGGAGCATCACCACCACGTGCTGCACCCAGCCCAAAACGCCAGCGACAGGACATACGATATTGCAAGGATTGCAATATGGACGTTCCTTCACGCCAGTTCCCTGGACATTTACGTAGTGCTGCGCATAAGACCAAATCCAGAGACCCCGAACAAGAAGCGATACAGCTGTTATCGTCTGCCTTCCGCTCCCGGATCGCAACTTACCGCATCAATAATATGTCTGGTTGTAGAGACATTGAGGACTTTTACTTGAACAAAAGCAGCATTTTGTAAAGTTGATCCAGGACACCTTGGAGGCCCACACGAGCCTTAAAATTAATGTGGAAGTGTTTGGTATGTACACAAAGATGGACTTGGGTGATACCGAAGCAACTAAATCTTTCAATACCAAGAATCAAATTATAACCCGATCGAGCGACTTGAACAAAGTGTATACAGCGTTTTCTCGGGAGATGCTCGATAAATCCCAAGAATTTGAACATCACCAGTCCGGTTGGGCCTTACAACGTGTCCTGCATTTAGAACTAAACATCAACAAATACCAGCCACTTAGGGATCCTCTTACATTGACCTTCCACGCTGGATAAAAACTAAAAAGCGGTGGTGAATGTTAAAACCGAGACGCAGCCTGTTTTGCATACTCCATTGTAGCAGCGCTGTATCCTGCCGAGCATAACCCCATCGTCTTAGCAAGTACCCCATTACTCAAGCTGCTTAAATATGGGTGGTATAGAGTTCCCTATGGCCTTTGACAAGATTGCCAAGTTCGAGGCTTTGAACGATCTGAGTATCAATGTATTCGGAGTGGAAGGAAGGTCTATTGTTGGTCCTCTACATTTTACTAAACGCAGGAGAGCCCGGCACGTTAACTTGCTCTACATCCAGGATGAAGAAAAAGTCATTTTGTTGGATCAAGGATTTGGGACGTCTGGTCGGTAAACAGTTATCAAAAAAACGTTTACATAAATGGATCTGCGATGGATGTTTAATCTTTTTTCCGACTGAGACTGCCTTGATCAGGCATACTGAGCGGGACTGTAACCATGTTGTAACCCAAATGCCCACCGTCTTCAACAACGTTTTGGAATTTTCGAGCATCCAAAACAAATGCTGGTCCCATTCGTTATTTATGCTGACTTTGAATCGCTCCTACAGCCGTACAGTTTTGCAAAGCCCGACCCTCCATGTCATCTACAACACCGCTCCAGCTGCATACCCCTTATAGCTGGGCATATTACATTAAATGCTGCTATGACAACTCCTCAATAAATTTGAGATCTACCGGGGTCCAGACGCAGCACGTAAATTTGTTATCAAACTTAGAGAGGAAGCTAGACGTCTGGGTAAGATCTTGACGACGAATGTGCCCATGATTCCTTTGGATGCCCAGAATGAACTTTTGTTCCACACTATCGATGACTGTGGAATATGCAAGAAACCGCTTGGAACAGACCGTGTGCGGGATCACAACCACATGAATGGTGCGTACCGCTTTCCTGTACACTCCAAATGTAACATCCTCTATCGGGTTCCGCAGTTTATCCCAGTGGTGTTTCACAACCTTAGTGGATATGATGCTCATTTCATCATAAAAGAACTGGGGTATGATAACGAAAAGATTAACGTTATACCGAACAATAAAGAGCGGTTCATCTCGTTTTCGAAAACTGTACGACTATCCGATACAGAAGTGGTCTTAGACAAACAAGAAAAGACTGCCGACAAGTCTTGTGTCCAACTTCGGTTTATCGACTCTCTCCGATTTATGGCGTCCGGGTTGGATACACTGGCGAAGAATTTGACCCAGGACCAGTTTGTAGAGGTCAGACATCACTTCCCGAGGACTCCAGGTTCCGACTGGTTACCAAGAAAGGCGTGTTTCCATACACTTACATACAAAGTATGGAAGTATTGGAGAAACAGCTCTCCACCACAGGCTGCCTTCTACAATGATCTCGCCTCTACATCCATTACCACCGACGAATACGAGAGGGCCCAAAAGGTATGGCGCGACTTTGGTCTTAACACGCTCGGAGAATATAGCGACCTCTATTTGAAGACAGATGTACTGTTGTTAGCAGACGTCTTTGAGAACTTTCGCCGGGTGTGCATGTCGACTTATGACCTTGATCCGTGCCAGTATGTGACAGCGCCCTCATTAACCTGGGACGCTATGTTAAAATACACCGGCGTGAAACTGGAGCTCCTCACGGATATTGACATGTACCATTTTATAAAGTCTGGGATCAGAGGGGTCTGACCTCAGTGTAGTGGGCGTTACGCTGCTGCCAACAACAAGTACATGGAAGAGTACGATCCTGCGGCTCCGTCTAAGTATTTGGCATACTACGATGCCAATAACTTGTATGGCTGGGCCATGAGCCAGGCTCTCCTCTTAGAGGATTTCGATGGTTGCCCTCTACCGATATAGCCGAACTCCAGGCCACCATCTTAAATGTTCCCAAGGACTCTGCGAAAGGATTCATTCTGGAGGTCGACTTGGAGTACCCTTCACATTTACATGATCTCCACAACGACCTGCCGTTCTGCCCGGAAATGAAGACGTCACCTTATATCACATCTAAGGCTCCGAAGCTCCTCGCCACCTTAGAAGACAAACACCGCTACATTATCCACTACAGGAATCTACAGCAGTGTGTGCGGAATGGATTAGTGTTGACCTCCATCCATCGGGTTCTCGAGTTCGACCAGTCTCCATGGTTGAAGCCTTATATCGAGTTGAACACGGACCTTCGCACTCGTGCCACTAACGCTTTTGAGAAGGACTTTTCAAACTCATGAACAATGCCATCTTTGGTAAAACCATGGAAAATATAGACAAGCGCGTCGACGTGAAGCTTGTGACTCGGTGGGAGAGTAACCGGAAGACCTTGTGTGCGAGTACCCTGATTACCCGTCCGAACTTTAATTGTAATCTGGTACTAGGCGAAAATTTAGCACTCATACAGATGGACCGCGTTAAAGTCACCTATAATAAACCTATATATGCAGGCTTTTCGATTTTAGACCTATCAAAAACCTTGATTTATGACTTTCACTATGAAAACTGTTGCCTCTGTATGGGTCTAAGCTTTCGCTTTTGTATACAGATACCGATTCGCTCGTGTATAGTGTCGAAACAGAAGACTTGTACAGTGATATTCATGCCTGCCTGGACCTATTCGACACTAGTGACTACCACCCAGACAATAAATATAAGATCCCACTTGTAAACAAGAAAGTGCCCGGAAAGTTCAAGGATGAGTTTGGTGGTGAGATAGTTTTGGAGTTTGTGGGTACTCGCGCCAAGAGTTACTGTATAGTTAGCGAAAGGGATGTAATAAAAAGATTAAAGGGGTTAAGCGTAGTGTTGTGCAGGGTATAAGTGTTGATAGTTTTAAGGACGTAGCACATAACAGTAACTTCCGAGCCTTCGTGCATTCGATGCGAACTATTAGGAGCAAAAACATGATTTGTTTACGCTGTTACTTAGCAAGGTTAGTTTATCGGGCGCAGATGATAAGCGTTTCGTCATCCCTAACACGACCTTAACGTATGCATGGGGCATAGTGAAATAGATAATAGATTTTATTTTACTTAGTTTATAAGTTGTATATATTGCTCGGATTTAAGTTGTACACATTACGTGACTGTTTTAGGGTCACAATGTATATACATGTTTAGCCTAAAACATGTACAATGATAATATTATTGTAAATATAGATATATACAAAGAATTTATTACTACTGTGTATAGATTGTCTAATAAATTTTTATTTCCATATATATTGCAGTTTATTTTTATTTCTGTGCTCAATCACCGATCCCAGAGAACGGAAACAATTACCCTTTACAATTTTGATTACCCATACCTATGCCATATAATTTTGAGTGCATATGTTAGCTCGATTTAAAATTTTTTAAAATTTTTTCTAAACCTCAAAATTCCGAATGGGGCACCCGCAAAGCCGATAAACATAATGAAGAATTCATACGAGTCATGAGGATCGTTAAAATTTTTCTAGACCGCAAAATGCCAAATGGGGCACCCGCAAAGCCGATAAACATAATTTCATTTATTTCATTTATTAATAAAGTCTCTACAGACATATGTATATAAGTCCAATTATGTAGTCAACTTAATTCTAAAATTTAAGAACACACTTATACTAGTCTAATATTAAAAATGATATATGTTAAAAAGTAAAATTATAATATTAAAATAATAGTGCTAAATAATCCTATGTAATTTCACGATGCTAATTATATCTGCCTATATATCCCTAATCGTTAAAATTTTCTAGCCCGCAAAATGCTGATTAGGACACCCGCACAGCCGATAAACATAATGAAGAATTCATATGAGTCGTAAGAATTGTCATAAGACCCCCTTCCCCCTTCAACACCCTACAACTAGTAGGCAAGCAGAAAGGGGTAGGAGGGGGGCGGTGATCCAGTGAAAAACGATGTGCGCCAGAAGTGTCTTGAGGATCGTCAGAATTTACAAGGCACACCACCTCAACAACTGCGAAATAGAAGGCAGGGTGGGGGGATCGATCGAGTGAGGATCGAAGTGTTCTAGAAGGAACCTATTATATCTACTCAGGCCAATTCATATCATTCGATCAGCTTAACGTCTTTTCTGCCAAAGACCTTGGAAAGATCGTGCGACATCTATATGAGGGAGGGGATAATACAGACTTATCCACTTCAATCAAAACAACATGCTTACACACCAAGTCTACTATCCACGGCATAGTAGAACGGATCGAGAAATCCCTCAGCAACAACATGTTAGCCTCGAGCGTGTTTATTGACATTGAGGATGCGTTTTGCAAAACCACTTTTGCAAGCGTTGACAAAGCCTTGCAAAACCACTTTTGCAAGCGTTGACAAAGCCTTGCGAGAGCGTGGAGCGGAGGACACTCTTCGGCAGTTAATCGTGCAGTTTTGCGATGCCATCCAGTACATGTTAGTATTAGAAACGCCTCGATAATTAGGACAAGTAGAAGCGGTTTTTAGGGCGGAGTTTCATCTCCACTATTATGGAACCTTGTAGTTGACAGTCTTCTTCAGCATCTTTAACGAAGCATGTTTCTACACGGTAGGATATGTAGACTATATTGCCACACTGGCCGTCGACAAATTTGTGAAAGTGTTGTGCAACCTTATGGAAACAGCACTAATATTAACTGAACATGGGTACGAGGAAAATTCCCTGACAACCAAACAAAACGGGATTGGTGTTGTTCACAAACAACAGAAAGCTATTGGTAACTAGATTGTCTTTACTCTTTCAAATCCCATTACCCCTTTTAAAATCGGTCAAGTAACTGGGACTCGTACTTGATGAGAAGCTGAGTTAGGCCAAACACTTTTAAGTAAAAACTATGAAAGCCAGCATACTATTCTGGAATGCAGACGTGCCATAGGCAAGCTTTGGGATTTCTCGTGGAAAGCTGCCCTGTGGCTATACACTGCGGTGTTAGACCAATGTTTTACTGCGGCGCCGTGGTCTGTTAGTGCACGACTAGACTGACTCAAGCAGCTAAGGAACCTACGCATATTCAAAGATTGACCTGTAAATAGCACTGGCACAATGCGATCTACATGCACTGCAGTCTTAGAAGCCATTTTTGGACTTACTCCAGTGAATCTGAAGGAGATGGGTCTCAGGACGGCACTAGATTGCGGTTCAAGAGTCTGTAGATTGATAAGGGTTGTGGGGAAGACAGCACGAGATCTTACGAGAGGCGGTGCGTACTACGCCACTCTTGGGTAAACTGGTGGATACATTCGCACCTGTTATGATATTCAGTAAACGCTTCAGTGTTTGTACTGACCCTGAAGACGTCACTCCAGTGGAGGTTTCCATCTTCACGGATGGATCCAAAACATACGAAGGCACAGCGGCAGGCATATTTTTTCAGGTGACTCTTCGCGAAAGCGTTACACCAGTCATACTGACTACTGTCTTTCAAGAGGAAAATCATAGTCATCATGCATGATGCAAATGCTATTCTGGAATAAAACCGTAAGTATTTTGAGTGACAGCAAAATAGCAGTTATGACCCTAAGCAAGCAGAAGGGTGGTACTCCAGTGCTATCGGTCTCTTGCTTCTAGTACTATTGTTCTTGACCTAATCTGAATTAAAGGACATTCATGTGTACATGATAATAGCAGACCAATGCATTGTCGAAATAAGGATTGACTCTGAATTTTACAGGTTCTGAGCCGTCCGTTTCCATATCGCCATCGACAATGTTCACCATGATATGGCAAATTAGCTACCGTCACCATAAGGACAGATGGGATTGTACGACAGGTTGCTAGCATGCAAAAATGTTTATCAAGTATCCTTCAAAAATCGAAAAATTCTGTACTCACCTGCCGAGACGAAAACTACAGCTATTAGTAGATATTTTGTCTGGGAAATGCAAACTAAAAAAGCACTTCCACAATGTGGGTCTGGCAGATGATTATCTGTCACGGTTGTCAACAGAAGGATGAGACGGCGAGGCATATCCTGTGCACCTGTTTGGCGTTCGCCAGACTCAGGGATCCATGTTGGGGAACTTCTGGCCTGACTCGACCAAAATAAGCGACACTCTCTGGTCCAATATCCTCAAGTTCACTTAAAGACGGGCGACTGGTGCGAAGGCTAGTGCAAGGAAGGCAGCACAACGGATCACTTTGTGACCTAAGTGCCTATGACGGTAGCTACCCTTCCCAATTTAATACAAACACATACATGATGAACCGAGAACTGTAAAAACATTGATATAGATATTTGGTTTTTCTAAGCATTGGAATTTTATTTACTTTCTTCTGGAGCAGATAATCTGATGATAATATCAACGAAAGTTGGAACTAAGGATGTTTTTACTTTAATACTTCGATTGCGTTCGAGCAAATATTGAATTTGGAGTATTAAGGAAGTTGTATTTGTACTATTTGGATTGTTACAGATCATGAGGAACACCAAAACAGCAAACACCTTCTCTTTTGGTAAGTGTTTTGACACGAAAGTGACGACATTTTTGTAATTTGCTACACGCCAAAACCGATTCACGAAATTATTGTAGTAAATAATTCGGTTGGAGATTAATTTAGATATATTACACATAGTAGTGTAATATGGCTTTTACAAATTAGAGTATTAATGCATAATAAATGTAGTCCAGGGTTTTTCCGGTAATGATTTAGAGGGAATAGTTTTTATTATCATGTAATCTTTTGTGGTGAGGACTTTCTCACGGGTCATGGAACGGGTATGTTGTTTTCTCGACCAATCAGAACGTGTAACATAGAGGTGGTTTGACCAAGTTGTGGGAAAAGCAGCAACCAGGATGGACTCTCGAATGAACCAGCTAATTTGATCGACGTGTGCGTGAGTGCATTATAGACAATGTAGTGAAGTGTTTACTAGTCATTCCTTATACCGAGTCCTAACCGTTATTATCTTGTCCGTTCCCATATTTGTTGTAAAAATCCAACTAACTCCGCCAACAAATCTAGTTTAGAAAGGTTTTGAATACTCGTGTTCTGTACAACCCTGAGATGAAAGAGGAATTGTCTGTTAACCAGCTTGCTGCTATGTATTAATTTAGAGATAATCGAGTTATTAACTAATTTACATTGTAATATGGAAAGTGAATTATTTCTGCTTGTTTGAAATTTAATAAATGACGCCCATCGTGTGCGTCATTTATTATATTAGAAACATGCAGAAATAAGTTACAATGTATGTATGTTTATTATATGATAAGGATTGAATTAAAATACTCGTGCGTTCTGTTGAAATAATCACATATTTTACATATGAATCAAAAAAAGTTTTTGTTTTTCTGGCAGTTTAATTTGAAAGCTTATCGAAGTTTGATTTCTATGTATTCCACAATGTTTCTAGTTATCTCCTTTTAGCTTCTTGGTAAACTTATCGTGGAGAAAACATCTTGATACTATTTTCAACGAACGTGCCATTTACAGCAATCTAAAAGATGTCTTTATGGAAATTTTGACACTAATAATGACTATCACACTTTTTGGAGTTAAACTAAAACAGCCTCACGTTCTGTTGAAATAATCAGCTAAGAGTGTTGTCCACATTTTACGTATGAAAAAAAAGCTTATTTTTTTTTCTGGCAGGATTACGTGAAAGTTCATTTGGGTTTTAAATAAATGAATGGCCGATTACCTACTTAACACTGGCGGACTTTCTAAGAAAGTTCTACACTCAATGATAAATGAGGAAGTTGGTCAACGGAAACTAATACGTTTACAGCTAAATGGTAATGAACAATTTTGTCTGGCATTGGAAAAGTAATTAGAGCATAGGGAACGAAAATTAATTTAAAATTGTTGGTTAATTTGCATAAAGAAAAGCCAACGACCGGTTTCGCTGTTGTTGCAGCTCGTCCGACTGGCGCATTTCTTTTTGCAGAACAACCAACCAAGGTAGGTAATCGCCCATTCATTTGTATATTTTCATCTTGTCTTTGACTGGTTATCTAAATTTTGTCTGGCAGTGCCATCTATACTATCATGTCGGAGATTTGAAAAGTCACCGAGTTTAGGGGCGCATGATAAACATTTTGTACTGATTAATACACTCTAATTTGTGTATAATTCACAAACTTGATTGGTTATTCTGCGAAAACAAATGCGCCAGTCTGACGAGCGAAACCTAACAGCGAAACCTGTCATTGCCTTTTTTTTCATAATAACCAACGATTTTTAATTAATTTTCGTTCACTATGCTCGAATTACTTTTCTAATGCCAGACAAAATTAATCATTATTATTGAAGTTTTATTTTTATTTATCCTGAAGAAACCTACCTTGATACTATTTTCTACGAACGTGCAATGAACAGCAACGCATATGTTCTCTTAATGAATATTTTGACATGAAACTGACGATCACACTCTGTTGAAATAATCAACCAAGAGCATTGTCCATATTTTACATATAATCGATCAAAAAAAAGCAAAGAATTTTCGGTTTTGTTTTTGACAGGATTACCATAAAGCTTTTTGAAGTTTTTCTTTTATTAACTCCATAAGGTTTTTACGTATCTTATTTTAGCTTATTGATTAGCTCATCCTGGAAAAATTTTAGATTGATAACATTTTCTAGTAATATATAGTAGCTATTGGATGTAGTTTAATTAAACTGTATTATTTTGAAAACCTGCCGGTAGAATTATCCAAGTAAATGATTTCATTTTTCACGAGTATTAATTATTGTTATTTCTTGCTAAAAGAGATTTTCCTTATTTCAGAATTTGTTCAACATCTATTTACTCTTACATACGTCAACCTATACCAAGCTAATTCTAGTAATCGCAATTGTTTATCCGGTATAAACATGAGAAGTTTCATAATTACAGTAAAGTGTGCACATAAATCTTAATGAATCAAACAAACTGCATCGTGCAGAAAACTTTTCACTCTCACATTCTCCAGAATAGTTTTCTGCAAACAATGCCAGCAGGCACAAACAAAGAACTTTGAGTTCTTTCTTGTCGGCGTGGCGCCTATTTGCAATCGTCTATGCGCTGTTTTGTTTCTTAATAAGAGAATGGCGAACTTAGTCGTGACTGCCATGAGTAATATCCATCACCTACGACCCAACATACTTACTTGATCAATATTCAAAGCCATTTCTAACCGTGCAGCCTACTTCCCCTTTTCCAATATCTAATTTTGATAAGTGAATTTGTACGTTTCGTCGAACGTGTCTACGACAAATAGTTACAATGATGTTTGGCGAGTATAATGTATATCAGTGGGACCAAGTGGTGATAATGATCACAGCATTCATCGTAGGATGATAAACCATCTTCCTTAACGAAAACTGGTCTACGTTAGAGTTATAGTGTAAGAGGCGTATCACCCTTGGGTATTTATAGGTGTAAATTATGTATTCATAAGCATAGTTGCATTGTAAAAAATTAGATGAATTTCATTTATTATTCATAACCTTCTGTTATGAAATCATGTATAATGCATTGGTTTTCGAGTGTTAACAGTGACAAGATGCACTTCGAATATGATTTTACAACCAGATGCAGTGCATCATATTTGACATCGGACCCCGATGGCATTTTTCCCATTTTCACTTTTATTATACTTACACGTGTTTTAGTATATTTTTAGCCGAATTTTGTTGAACATTTTCATATTAACCTTAGATCAGAACTTAAAGAATTGTAAAAATGTTATGACGTTTGTACATGTAACGCTAATTAAAAATTTCAAGTGACATTTTACGTCTGGAACTTGCTCAAATAAAGCAGGTCACTCGATAAACATGCGTTAAGTTAAAATTCAATTCCTTGAAAATTTTATACGAGAGCGTTTTTGCATTTGATTCCAAAGCACTTTTACCCGAAAGTTGTACGTTTCTGTTAACCTAGCAAACTTTCTCGCATCTTCAAGTTTGTAAGTTTAGTCGATTAAAATAACTGATGTAAAACAAATAAAGATGGTAAGCCCTTCAGTTAATGCAGCAGAGTGGGGCTTCTGAAATGACGAGTATCTACTAACCGCCAATTCCACTTTATTCGGTTCTAGACCCACCTCGCTTTGTCTCATATCAATTTTTTGCGTGTTTTCACTAACGTAAAAGAAAGTTCATACTAGTTTTTTTTGGAATTTTATTTCTAGTGAAATTTTTATTGTGAGATCAACTCTTCGCAAAAAAAAGGTTGGAGGATCCTCCCATTTGGGAGGATCCCAAATATTATATATATTATATATTATATATATTATATATGCAACATATTGTAACGAAAACTCTATTTACAATAACAGCAGTTCTTTATTTTCAAACTGATTATACAAGCCTTACAATGGAATTTGCTAAGAGCTCTCCCAACAATTTATTTTCAGCTAATCACATTAGCTTCTTAAACTAAGACGCTATTTGCTAAATTACTATCGAAACACTATAATTACCTAGTCAAGCACTAATTATTAATTTATATCGATCACTACAATAGTTCATATCACACAGAGCAATTTATATCGACAGTAATCTATATCACATTTTCAAAACTTTAAACTAAAATATATTGTAGTCAAAGCTTCAATTATAACCGAATTCCAATATTCATGACAGAAATTTATATACATATTCAAAACTTCTAGACTATTATAAAATGTACCATAAATTATACAAATAACATATCGAATGTATCTATTATAATCTAAATAATTCTTAGATACAAAACTCTTGTATCTGTCAGTCAAAACCATCTGAAAGATGAGGTGCCATTGAGACCTATTAATCATCTTTTGTGTACAAACGCCTCGCTTACATACTAATGTAATAATTTTGGTCAAAGGCGTTACCATATAAAGCATAAATTTTATATCTGGTAATAATCTGGGGAACTTTCTCAATTGGAAGCATTTTCTCTTAGAAGTCTATGAACACGTGGCATACCATTTCCCAAAATCAACAAACCATGATTTTGTTTTTAGCAAAATTTCTAACATGTGGTGCTAACAGCATTGCCATTTTACTTTTCGTACTGAATTGCTGACGTAACAGCAATGCAATCCATAGGAAAAGTCGACCTTTGAAAAGTACAAAGTAGAAATTGTTTTATGAGGGCTGATAGTTATAGCGTGCAGATCGTATTTCAGACCTCTCAGCAACAGACCGACATAGAAAAACTTACCAACATATAAATTAAAAATGGATGTAAAAAATTTTTAATTCCGTTACTTCCTGTTATAACATTGTTCGCGGACGGCTTAAAAACGAAAGTGATAAGGCGTTTTATAAATTACAATTACAATTTAATAAGGAAATGGTTTCTATGCCTCTGTATAATATTCTCTAGGCTTAAAGTGTTAGAATACAGGACGCAGAAACTTGTTTCCAGAAAGGATACCTTTTTTGTATTTATTATATTTTATATTATTTGGACAGGGTGTATACTATACCCAGTTCAAAGGCCTATTGTAGTATTTAAAGTTTACAAGTCTATTATCGTAGCAGAGAGATTGTTGGTCTTGGTTACTGGCACTGGTCGTCTTCTTCGCCGTGAGGAACCAGATCGAACTTAAAGAATAAATTGGATAGTGCTGTTGTGTACGAGGTGGTAGCTGAGGTCGGTGGTTCAAGAAATGCAAGATCAGTTAGCGATAGGGAGTTGCTTGATTAGGATGTCTTAGAAATTTGTCAAATAGAACTGTGTGATGGGAGGTTAGGGAAGTTATGCTTGGGAGGGGTGAGACTGGGCTGAATTTGATTTCAAGTTTCAGACCGTATTGGAACAGAGTTGAGTTAGGGCAAGTTTATATCAGGTGGTGAGAAATTCAGGAGTGTCTATTGTTAAGCAGCGGCCTAGTGGAGAGGGGATAAGTTAAAGCAATGAAGTTGCTGTCGAATTTACCGTGGTCTGTGAAGAATTGAATGGTAGAGCGGCTACAAAATCGGATGTGGTTAGGAATATGTGTGATGATGGGGAAAACGCCATAGGTGTGTTGGTCAGTAGGGTAAATGGTCCATTATTCTTCCCAGGAATGTATGAGTGAATTTTGGATAAGGGATTTTATGTCTATCGTTGTCATTCTCCTGTAGTCAACGTACTGAAGTATACTGTCGTACAGGTGAACAGGGCGGTTATGTGAAGTTGGACTGATGCTTGAAGGAGGATTTCTAAGGGCGGAATAGTAAGTAGGGTATATAGTACAGAGATGGAGATGGTTCTGAAGACTCCTTTTGCGTAGAAAAAGGAAAAACCGAATTATAGGATTTATTGTTCTTCTCTAGTGGGGGGTTGCTTGGGGGTACTAGGAGTCAACCCTGTATTGAATAATGGGAATAATTATTTGATTTAGGATGAGCTTTCGCTTTTGGGTGGCGCGAGTAAGATGAATAGATTTTGGTAGGGAGTGGTGTAGGTTATTAAGGATAGATTTAGTTTTAGAACGTAGGTTGGATAAGTGGGAATGCAGTCTGGTTTCGAGATGGATAAGGTACTTAAGATGTGAATTTTGTTTACAGTGGATTCAAGAGTGCTCCAGTTACCGTAAATAAGCTAGGTAAGATCATCAGCATAAGCCAAGAATTCTTGCTAGGAATGTTGAGGATTAATGATTTATAGCAAGGTTCCGTGGTTCGTAGATAGCAATGATCCTCGGGGGCAGCCTTGGCAGCATAAGCCAAGAATTCTTGCTAGGAATGTTGAGGATTAATGATTTATAGCAAGGTTCCGTGGTTCGTAGATAGCAAGGATCCTTGGGGGCAGCCTTGGTTTAAAAATTAGGAAATGGAGTAAAAATTCGGGGTTTAAGGTCGCGGTACGAACGGTTAAATATGATTTTACTATGTGAAAGATGTTGAATGGGAAATTAGTGAATTTCAGTTAGGGTAAGATATTGGGCCACCACAGGAGATTGAAGATGGAGTGAAAATCTAGGAATATGTGGAAAGCATTCTACGGAGGAATTAGGGAGTGAACAGTTCTTCTGCATTGTACACTTCTGACAAGATTACTTGTCCCTATCCACCTACGGTCGTTACATTTTTGAGATATCCCAGACATAACAGAGATCCTTCCCCACATCGTACTATCCAGTCCCGCCACTATCCAATTCCTGTACTGGACATGGCACGTTCAGCTCAACAACGTGCATCATTGGCGTCATTGGTGGGGGCACTTTGCTTTAACGTCTGAACCATAGAATCCGACGATTAAAGTTTGATTTATTTTTGATTTGAAATTGTTTTGTTTTGAAATTGTAGTTTATTTTTATTTTATTTTGAATTTGTATTAAATGTTCTATTTTGAATTGAATTACTTGAATATCTTAGCACGTTCAACGCCTAGGAATGATAAATGTACTTTGAGTTAAAAAAAAAGTTGAGCTGAGCTGAGGTTGCTCTGTGACCTTTACGAAAGCTGTGTTCGTTGTCTGAAATTAGGGAATGGTTATCTATGTGGGGTTGTATTTTATGTAGGGTAACGCGCTCAAGAAATTTGCCTAGGGTCAGGATGAGTATTATAGACTTGTAGGATTTTGGGTCTTTGGAGGTTACATGGTTTGAGTATGAGGATATCAGAAATCTATCCGTTGAGAAACATTTTTGAAATAGGAAGGTGATATAGCCTTTCAGGATGAGCTACGATTTTTGGATGATAGTGTTCATTATATTGTCAAGCCCAAGTGCTTTGTGACGGTTTAGTTTAGATACAATTGCATCCAAAACTTTGCTGTCAAGTTCAGTGTCTGATGTGGTGGTTGAAGAGGTCGCGGAGTTTTCTGTAGTTTGCTGCTGGGCTAGAGTGTGAATGTCGACTGTGATTGAGGGGTTACTGTGTGTAGAAGAGTGGTAAGGGTTTATTCAAGCGAAAGAATTGCCTGACTAGCAAGCGGCATGTAGTCCAAGTATCGTTTGTTAGTTTCATTTACCTGTAGATTGTAGTTATTTCTTGTAGTTTTGTAGTATCGTAACAGATAGTCAATAAGTGCTGCATTGTTGTTTCTTCTGACTGTCTGTAGGATCGTCACATAGTAGTAACTTGGCATTTTGTTGTGTATTAAGCATGGGGTTGTCCTGGTAGCGTGATATATGTGCGGTATCCTGTTTATAACGGCTTCTCGGATTTTAGAGATGATTAATGTATCAAGCGAATGCGAATCTGTCACGTTACGTTTTAGAAAGGAAGTGGGGGGTTAAATGTGACGGTTTTGTGAGGAATTGGGTCCAGTTTACTCTGTCGATATTGTAGGGTGGAGTTTTGTGATGGGTTCTATGTTATTGAGGAGAATATGAAAGAATATTGAGTTATGATCGCTAGACTGAAGGAGGTGGAAGACTCCATGACAATTATGTTGGCGACGGCTACTGTGAGGTTAATATTTTAGTGGTGCTGAATAGATTTTCAGGTTGAGATTGTTGACTGGGAATTGATGATATCTTGGTGCTTTTGTAATATATCGTATTGTAGCGTGCCATTTCGTCTGTTGGTATTGTGCCACGTTGTCCGCGCAGATTATTATTGGTTTGTTGGCAATCTTTGTTAGGATGATGGCGAACTGGTGTAAGTACGTGTTAAGGTCTTACCGTATCGAAAGTATGAAGATATAATGGAAATAGAGCTGGACGTCCAATGGATTTCTGTGGTAACTTTGTGGGAAGGAAAGTGAGGATATGTACGTAGCGTGAAGTTTGTAAGAACATGCAAGATGATTATCCAGGTATCGCATCCCTTACTCGGTTAAGACATCGACTCTCTCATTTTCAATACTGTAATTATCAAATCTAGCTCATTAATTATTACAAAGGTAAAGGTAACGGTGAATTTAAGTGGTTTTAATTTATAATTATTTAAAATGTATTTAGGTTATCACTGTGAAGAACCACGATCCTAGTAAATATCAAAATTTCCTGTTTTAGAGGGATCATCAAAAAACTGTTCTTTAATGTGTTAATGTAGGGAATTAGCAAATTTAACTCTAACCACTTCAAAGTCATTAAGCGAATAATAGGGCGATTGAAGCTACAATGGTATTTTTAAAAACTGATAGAAGATAACAAAAGGGATGATTCTAACATGATCTCGTAATTTCTAGAAAGGTATCGAGGTAAGTATTTGATTCCAATTATTAATTTCTAGAACTAATACAACATATCTAAAACTAAAATTTAACCAAATAGAAATTAAAATATACCTGTCGGAACTAGGGTTAGAACTAACGAATAACAGTTAATTAACAGAATGTTCAGAATTTTATATTGTACCCATAAAATCGTAACATGACTACCAATCCCAACTGTGGCAATATCTTCTATAAGACATTCGAATTATATCACAACTCTAATGGTAGTACAAATCATTAGAAAATACGTCGGTAAATTTTATGAATGAAAACAATATAATTTAAATAGCACATATACTAAAAGGAAAATGTACTTTAACGAACTTCTTCGTACTGTTCTTTATTGGGTTGAATATAAGCCTGTTTAGTCATAAATACAGAGATGCCTTAATATACTGATATAATGCTACAGATATCGCTGATGATAATTACTACAATGTTAACTAACACCTAATTTCTTCTAACACGATGATTACGTTATATTTATTACTAGATTTGACTATGTAATTTATATGTACAAACACTCAATTTATTTTATATACACATTAAACGTACTTATTTTAACGATTCGATCCAATAATTTATTTCATTCTGTTTGCGAATTCATACTTTGACAAACTGAAACTCTCTGCCGTGTTGTATGGTTTACATGAATATATGTATTGCTGTGAATATGCAGCTATATGCTGTGCAGACGGTGGGCGCCAATATATATATATATATATATATATATATATATATATATATATATTGCTGTGACAACGCCGCATGTTGGAGCGTCACTAAAAGAGTACCGTGACAGCACCTCGTTTTGATGCGCTGCTAAAACAGTGCTGTGATACAGATACAGCAAATTGCAAAATTTGAAATTGTTGACTTATCTTTTTTTCTAACTTTACTGTACCTGGCTAGTTCAATAGAATTGACGGAGTTTACAAAATGAAATCAAACACGGCAGTATCAAAAAATATCTTTTCAGTCTAAAATATTTTTTCTCATACAAAAGCATATAGCACATTTACAACATCGTTTCTTTCAAAACAAACTTATTCTTAACAAATACTTATTTACTTAAAAATGTTACGGTTAAAACTAACTTCCGTATTAACTATTACATGGTAATTATTAATTACGGTATGCATATTGCATACCTTAAAACAACTTCTTCTCAATGTGAAATTTTTGCGATTGAAATAAAGAATGAAATGTTTTTCATCAAAGTTCCGGTTTATATACAAAAATTATCTTTTTTAGCAAGTACCAGTGTCTACGTGATTTCCATTCCAAAGAACACGCGCCTATCTGATGCAAGTTTCGGGGAATTTTTCGTTTTATTACCTCATTAGCGGATCCACTTATTAGTGACTTGCAAGGTTCGTCGTACTCTAACACATAAAGTTATTGTGGCGTCGCATACTAATGCGGAAGAAAATCAATAATTCTTATTTATTTGTATTACATTTTATGGGTGGTTTTGAAGTTCCGGCCTCTTCTTCGAATAAACTTTTATTTATTAGTGAGTTCATACGAAATTGACGTATTCTTTCGAAACTTCTTTCTTAATCTTGTCTATTCCAGAAAATTATTTATTTAAAATGAATTTATGTAATACAAAAGTCAATTGATATGATTAATTTAGAGCTATTTAATACAAATAAGTTGCTTTTTAATAGAAAATATTTGCTTTCACAGTAAAATGTGTTTTAATACACATTAACATTAAAGCATTATTTTTTAACGAGATTGATATGATTCCTTACGCAAAGTGAGTAAAGTTAGCACTATCATATGTTGTTTACAGCAAATGTACAGCATTTTTATATGCATCAAAAATGTATTGATAATTAATGAGTGAAAATAAATGGCTTTGTATTTATTTTAGAGTGATCAATTTACATTCGCATTTAATGCGTTTTAAGGTATCTTAAAAATAATTGTTTTTGCATATACGGCTTACATTATTTGCTATGTATTTACAATACGCTTATATCATACAGGGGGATTATTTATACACACGCAATTGCATTTTTCTTGACACTTTAATGAATAAAAGTACGCTTGTATTATACAGGGCGTAACGATCAATTTGAGGAAATTTAAGTTTTTGTGCCGCAGTTCCTTTCTCATTCTACTGCATGCCATAAATAATCTCTTCTTACTTTATATCGATCCCTGAATGTTTCAACCGTCACTATCTTTGCAGAAACTAAATGTTTTGAACTTGTTTACAACAATCTTGAGCGTTACAAAGAAATCCTTGACAACTACTTTCCTCTTTTAAATTAATACCTGGAACGTGTTTTCAACTATATACGTTAGCAACCACTTCTTTTTCGCTATAGTTAAACTTTTGAAGGTTATACAAATATTAAAGCTTCTTACTAACACTATAATAAACTACACTAGGAATATTTACACTTATAACCCCTGTTAATTCATGAAAATTTGTATTTCACCCTCCTTAATTATGACCTAGAATTATTGATTTATACGTTAACAAATCTGAAATGCTTTTGACTAATACATGCAATCTACTATAATTTTAAGATGCATGCTTTTATACTGCACTAAATTTTTCATTCCTAACCACTAGTATTTGCATTTATTATTTACTATTGTACTACATAGCCTTTCGATATTGTAAAAGTTTTTTGTGAATATTTACACACGCTAAAATGAAGCAGAATTAACTCTAAAATTGTTAGTTCCTACAGTAAAGTTTGGAAAAGCGTCTCCAATTTTTAATGAGTTTTCTTTACATGCGGTAACCTACCATAAATTATTATCTGACTTATCTAATCAATTTAACCTACAATTTACACAGAAATATATAATTGTTCTTGAACTTTCTAGATTTTACGAGATCATGATCGAATCACCCCTTTTGTTTTGTTTGCTTTATATTGGTTGTTTAAATGTTTCTCTGTAGCTGTTAATCTATTGTTGGTTTAATAGCTTTGTCTCTTTCGATTCTAGACTTTTTTTGGCGTCTTTGTTACAATACCATAGAGTAAAACGTATGCAGTAGTTCTTATATCCCAACCAAATATTTATTTATAATAGCTATAAAATAACAGTATTTCTAATAATATAGCAAGAGAAAGTTTGAAAGGATTTTATGCGATATAGTATTCAGATAGAAAAATCTTGCATATTTTTACTGTTGTAAAATTATAGTAAATATTATAAAAGATAATTTTCTTATTAATTTTTATAAATAGATTGGTTATTAGTACTTGCCTACTAGCTGTCCTATAAGTGGACAGACGTCAAGAATTTTTTTGTGACCGCTAGTCAAAAATTGCCAAAAATGTCTTTATTAAGAAGACTTTTCGATTTAGTAGTATTTTTGTTTTAGTAAATAATAAGATCGATTTTATTGAGAAAATTACAAGATATTAATCAAACCACAATGTTAATCTTATTATGCATATTTTTTTCAGTGTTCCTTTCATGTTTATATTTTATATATTATTTTTTATTTGTGAATAAATGGGTCACTTAAATCCAATGGATCACTAAGTGACCCACGTGCCATATATAACGAATAACCGGCATTGAATTTACGAACTTCAAATCAGTAATTTCAAAATTATGTAGGAAATTACTTTCATGAAAGACAACTGACCTTCTTTATAGCTGTACAATCAATACTCATGTCTCTAAGGATTTAACCTTTAAATTCTCAGGTATGAGGATTTATTTTGTAGAGAATTACTGGGTCTAATTTACAGCAGTGCCCTTGCGGTATTTTAGGACAAGCAGGCTCTGTATCAGAAAGTGTAGAATATTTTATTTCTACAGTATGAAATCATTATTTCACCTTTTTATTGCATTGTTCGTGAAAATAGATTTTAAAGCCATAAAAATGAAGAACAGTAAGTGTTCTAGAAATCTATGGGCGAGGTTTTGTAACTTTGTGAAATACTATATAGAAATGTCTAAAATCAGTTGTCCCAGAGATGCATGACCTCCATTATGTCAAAACGTTCCTTTATTGAATGTATCGTAGAATAAAAAAAATTTTTGTATAACTAATAAATGCTTACAATTGCAATTTTTAGCTGTAGGGTAGAACGCCTTTACTCTGCTTTAGAATTGTGAGTTCTATATACAGCTAACCTAAACTAACAGCTAAGCTAAACTAAAAATTATCAGATAGAAGACAGTAACTCCTAATGAGACCCAAATATATTTGCAAAATTTAGTTCCTCAGTCGTTAAACGAATAAACGTATGCATCTGAATTATTACTATGGCAATTAAATGTTACAGAAAGAAATCAATTGAATATGCTCGCTACTTTTGTACGAACGCAAAATTGTTCATTAAGCATGTAAATCTGCATAGAAAATTCAAGATCCATTGGTCATTTTTGATACCATCCGTGTTATCCATCGTGCATCACTCGTGACGTATGTTTCACGCCCGGGTGGTGCGTAACGGGCAGCCCTTAAGGTACCAAAAATTACCTTAGATTTCATTACAGAGATTCACATGTAATATGAGCCTTTTTGCGCCATTACTTATTAATTCTTTAAATACACTTCTCTTATTTTCTTAATTTTACGTTTTCCTGATCGCACGTGCATATTTGTTATTGCATGTACATACTTATCTTTTAGATACATAACTTTTCCTGAAAACGCTCTTCCCAATATGATGTAAATTGCGTAACAGTACTAAAAAAGTACAATTCGTATATGAACACACAAATTAAGTTAAAATCATAGGAAATAGTATGAATACAATGGGATCAAGTTTTTAGCCTGATTATCTTCCTGTGTAATCGTGAACGCTTTCCTTTTCTATGTTGTGGTTCACAGACATTCGTCAAATGCTGGGGTTAACATGATTAAATATTTCGCATACAAATAAAACATTTAAGAGTTTTAACCCGCGTAATAATAAAGGAATAATGCGATAAATGTGCAAATAAATAATGAGAATTAAATATTTCTAGAGCAATAACCAGAATCCTACGAATCCCTATTAAATATTTCATTAGTTAAATTTCATAAAACTTGCAACACTTATTGTGAAGTTATTTAGCACGTATATCTATTTACACGTATGGAGTTTACGGAATTCTTTCCGGTTGCAGGGTATGGATGTAATAATTTATTCATTTGACTATTTGTTGCTTGAAACACTTTCACCTTTCATCCTATGTAATCACGTTTAAATTTTATGAACGTTTTTGTCACAGAGTCACGTTATAAACGATAAATAGTGGACAATAGTAACTTCGCTTTGTTGCATATGATGTTTATATGACTGTTAAATAGTAATTTTGTGTCTACAGTTATACCCAAATCCCAAACAATGTTAGTTTTTAGTAGTTTTTTATACGAGAAAATAATTTTGTTGATATTTCGTGATAAAACTATTTAATGACGCTTTGACTGGTTTACTAAGATTTTATCACAATAAGTTATAAACCTGTAAGATCTAATTGAAGCTTATTGCAGTCTTCTATACTGTTAATAGTTTTGTAGATTTTAATGTCATATGCTTCCCTTGCTCTTCTCCAAGTTGTGAGTGACAGCCTAATGATTTAACTTCTTTTTGCGCCCGCGCCCTGGGAAACCTTTTTTTTTAGGGTCGAAGTGAACGAACAACTTGGATATCCTTAAAAGTAAATATGGGATTTCTTGTAGAAAAGAAATAGAAGCCCATGATAGAACTGTGTTCAATGGTTAAAAGTTAAAGGAACTGGATTTTAGTTCCGCGGAGAGCTGAGCTGGGTGGTGGGTAAAACAACGAACGAACGAACGATCGACTGAACTGACGTGGACGTGACTACATTCGGACGATAAATGATCGAAGTGAAATTTCCTAATAAAGAAAAACATTCCACAAATATATACTTACTTAGGCGCGAACTCACTCTTGCCTACGATCTGCTGTACATGTGATACCTATTGATAAAACAATTGCACATGAAAAATAAATATCTTATCAAAGACACCTTTGTGATTTATCAACATTCCATATTCTTAAATAACTACCTTGAATGAAATAAAATCAAAAGTTTTTTCTCTATTGGTTCACGATATGGTACAAATAATAACAATTTACAGTTCACTCTAAAATTTAAATCATATTTATATTTCACTTGTAAATAATTTAATATTTATTGCAGTGCAAGTTAAATCAATGACCTTATCACTCCAATAATCTTATATTCAAATATACAACGCTTGAGACAGGTAAATAATTAGTTTATTTCCAAAAAACATGTTTTTCATTTACAGATATACTCTAAAATTAAGGATTTGTTATCAATTTTACTCTTTAAATATAATACTTTATTTGAATGGATACCTTAGAAAACTTTGCTTTCAAAAAATAGCATGAAGCTTCTTGTTAGTAACAAATTATTGGTCACAAATAACCTTGGCGTTGTTTAAATATACATAGAACTTGAGGTGAAAGTGGTTTCATATCAAAATTCCGTTAATTTCGAAAAATCTATTACTTTCGTTTACTTTTATGATCCTCTAGAAAGCATAAAACACGAGCAATATTAAGCTAACAACTAAACGCTTTTATAAATCCTACTTGAGCTAATTTAACTTTCTTCATGATCTTAACCAGGGATAACTCGCGTTGCTAAATGTCACGCGGTCACTCGCGTTGCTAAATGTTACGCGGTCACGGCGTGTAAGATTTTATTTAACAATCGTTAAACACCTAACTATCAAATGATTTTGTTATATTATCCATTGATATTTGCTTACATTTGTGACACACTTAACACATGCACGCACACATACACGCGGATGCACGCATACGCCCCCACACACAATGTTAGTAAAATCCCATTTATTGCAAAAATATAAAGCTGTACAAAAAGAGCTAAAATATATTAACGATACAAAAATTAATTAGGTGTTTATCAAGAATTAGCAATGTCTCTTATTAGTGAACTACTCATCTTGTTCACTGGCACACTCACAACAGACATATGATGTTTTTGCGATACGCTCTTTACAAATGGGTTTGGAGCATATACTATGTTGGTGATTGATAAATATGTTCTCCCTGATAACACAAGAAGTACACCTGGGTTTAGATGATGAACCTGCTTCTATTTGTGGACCATGTGTTGCTGTAGCACTTGGTAGTAAATCACTTAGAACCTTTTTGATTATTTGTCGAAGTGGAATTGAAAGATTTTGTATTTTAAATCGCTTCAATAAGTAAGGTCTTGTAAGAAGTTTTGACAACTCTGTTAGATATATCCTTCGTGGAATCTTTATGTCAGCGTTGAAATTGTATATTATTTTCGCCACCTATTGCTTACTCTGGTAACTGAGTATTCTATTTTCATCCTATCCACAACATCAACCGCTCCCTTTGTTCAGTTATGAAAGGTAATGGCAGCTGATTTTTTTTTCTCTAGTTTCTACAGCTATTTCATCGGTATCGTGAAAACTTGATAACAGTAGAACATTTTTGCTACGTTTATGTGTATAAGATATGAGAGCCCGACAAAAAGCAAACACTGCTTTTTACTTTTCGAATTTTCGTGTTCAAAAATAAGCAGGGTATCTCGTGTTTGTTTTTTCTTAATGTGCCAAGTAAAGTAAATTGGTGATTATAAAGTAAATCATTTGCCAGAGATACTTATGTGAAGTAATTATTAAGAGTCACGTTTCCCCCAGATCCAACGCAGTGTCTTAGGAAACGTTTTACAACACTTTTTGCTTCATATGGGAGCTTAAAAGGGCCGTGTTGCTTTCCAGGATATATTTCTAAATTATGTGTATAATACATGCCTGCATCTAAGACCATAAATTTTGATACCGTACTTATGCCGGCTTATTAGCAATATACTGCCTATAACTACATCAACCTCTAAACGCCTCTAGCATTTCGTCTACCGTAATATATTCACCAACCGGAGAGTTTTGAACACACTTTTCAACAAAGAAGTTAAAAACTAAGCGCGCAGGTGTTAATTTATTCTCCTTCACTCTCTCTGTTCTAGATTTTTGTCGTCAAACTTAATTGCTCTAACAGAGTATGGAAACAGCGTTTCGACATGACAGCTGAGAAATACTCTGATACTTTACCATTGTGCTGGTGTGTTTAGCTGCTGCATTTGCTTCATCAAAATCTGTTAGCATAGGGTCTCTATCATACTGTCAGTTAAATATTTGTACGCTGTATAACATAATCTATAATAGTATCTGGAAAAAATAGTTTCCAGCAATCCAAGGTAGTTTTTGCATTCTTTACTACTTTTTTTCACCAGGTAGCTTTGTAACCACATTTTTTCGATGGGTTTTACCTTTCTTTTGCAAAGGTTTGTGCCGTAACCACTTTACTTTACCGTTTTTTCCAATATAGTATCCAATTGTATCAATAACGTAGGTTTCTCTTTTACCAGAATCAAATTGTTCGGTGTCCGTATGTTTTTCGTTATATTCAGAAGAAGCATCTTCATCTTCTGATTCATTGGGGTTAAGTTCAAATCCATGCATAAAATCGTCTCTCGCTTTCTTCCCACAGTGTTAATAAACGTTTTTGCTCTGCTTCATACGACATTTTAAACTCGCATTACGTTAAGTAACCACCAAAGAGATCACTCTCATCGTTAGATTTTTTCTAACAGAAACGTAAGTGTGGTTGGTGTGCTCATTCGCGTGTTAGATTTAAACTAAACAGTATGTAACACTCATACAATGAACACCGATGCAAGACTAATAAATATTCCAGGGTCATCAAACTTAATGAAAAGGCTTGCGGGATAAACGAGCTAAAGCATACCTACCAATACAACGTACTATTGCTTAACAATAAAATATAATCAAAATGAAGGAAATTTTTAGGTAAAATCTAACATCGCGAGTGATTCTGGGTTAAGTTTGAGAACCACGTCTTCTTATCAGATATACTTTATATAAATGTATTGACATATCAGTCACCCGTTGAACTGGCATAACCCATCACAACATGTCGTTTCCAAATGACAGGGCAATTGAAATGTGTTGCAATATTGTTCAACCAAATTAAAATATATGTAGCATGTATTAGCAAATATGTGCGCTTCCACATTAGAAATAATAACTTTCCTATGGCTGAAACAATAACATTTTAAAATTCCCAAACAGCATTATCCTCCACAATTTAGAAACATTCAATACACAAGAAGTTTAACTTAAGATGTTAATTGCGCTGTAAGTACCTACAGTGTGGATAATTAACATTTAAAAAGCCTCTTCACTTACTAATTGATAAATTATAAATTCGGGGACTACTCTGGCTTCAACTGATAACTACGATGTCTATACCATTAGAAACATCACATCGTGGCCAACTTACACATTGTGAATTGTAACGTTTTTAATTTCTTTAGGCATTAAAATCATAAATAAATTTTGTTTCAAGTCATTTTGCAGACGACACATCCTGTATTATGTTTGTTGCTCTAGATCATGTTAGAAATTATAAGGTGATGCATGTTGTGGAGCAAATGTTTTGGTTTCGTCGTTAAATTCGTTGAAAACAATTTACATAAATCTTTAAGCTTTTAATAAACCAGAGTATTTGTAGCTATTTTTTGCCATTTTGTTACATTATACTGTGATAACGAGTTCACATGTAACATCTGGCGCATACTTATTTCGTCCTAAACTTTCGATCTCTGCTTGTTGTTTCAATGCGACCAGATGCTGGTACCGTTTTATCTGCGTAAGATGGCAAAAAAATTAAGTACGAGCGACTTAAGGCTCGCTTTATGTATTAAGTGTGTGGGTGTCTGAGCAGTACAGATACGATGTGTTGGTAATGTCTTAAATTGAATGCGCAGCTAAGTTTAAACCAAGTTTTAATGAACGAAGTTTTAATAACCACGTTTCAATATATTGAAACAATGTTAAAGTATTCATTCTACAATCTGGTGGTACACTATTAGAAAGCATTATACAGAAATTTCTTTCCGAATCCAGTATTTGATAATTTAATTTATCGCAAACAGCTGTTCCTTTGGTATAACATGAATAGATTCCAGTACGAAAATTAGACATTAAAATCTGTTTGAGTTTCCTGTCATGATTTGCAGATGTTGAGGTCAACACGAAAGCGATTGCGTTTGTTTGAGTGTGTATTACTATGTAAATATGCTAAACAATTTTCTGGTAAGTGTCGTATTACAGTTATAATTTTTTTGTTCCATTTTTTGTTCTTTCATGAATTTAAAAGTCAGTAAAATATACTATGAAATAACCCAAGTTTTCGTATGTAAACCGGTAGGTTTCCGCTTGAATCAATGTAAATTAACTTAACGTTTTCATTTCCATAAGAAATTTAAATTTTATTATGATTAGGGATCTAATCCCATTTGATGTTATATTAAAGTGTAGTCATTGTAGTAGACTATAGATTTTTATAGTGCTAAAATTTGTTTACTGATACCATTTTTTGATTAATAAAGAAAATTAAACTCAACATGTAATGCTTATGGTTCAGATCTGAAAGATACGCAAATATTTGCCAAAAATGGCTGTAAGGTTTTTGAATAAATTCATTATAATTTGATAATATCTGCATCACGTATTTCCATCCTATCAAAAATGCTTGATCTGCTTTATTGTAAATATTTTAAAACATGTTATTATGTCTATTTGAAGAGAAATAGGAACAATTTTTGTTATTCAATCTTACAATTTCAGTAGGTAATTATGCTTAGGGTATTGTGAACACGTGTCAATAAAATTTCCAACAAAAGGTTAACAATAAAAACATCATGTTAAAAGTGATGAATAATTATTCTCATAATAAGTAGAACGTCCATGTAGGTATGAGTTCAAGTGTACATGGTCAGTATATTTACACTTTGTTTTTTTCCTTTGCACAAACATCTTTTTATTTAACACTTATATAGAATAAGGTTCACTTGTCTTCGAGAATCTATTTCTTTCAGGTTTCTCAACGAGTATGTTTCAGCTTAAGCATTTACGCTGAGATCCGTTATTTACCATGTAGTTCCTACACTTTCTGGGCGGTATTCCTGATTAAGTGTAGTGGCGCTTATGAGCAATCCGTAACAAATCCCCCTGTTAGTCTCATCAAACTTCGCTGAAATTAGAGTTCAGAGTTAGTCCGGAAGTCTCCTCAAAATCTTTTATTACGGATTAAAATGTCATCTTTATTAAATGATGACTTCAGGAGAAGGTACGTTGGTCGAACCCACCTTTTAATACAATTACAGTTTTTCGAATAGGCGTTCAGTTTGTCCCAAGGAAAATCCGCTACATTGGCACCGCAACGTGTGGCGCTCGATTTTTTTTGGTCTTATTTGATTAAGTTTGTGAATGTTAGTTGTCTATTATTTAGGGTGATTACAGTGATAATTTTCTGACCATAGTTAAAGGGTTCTTTCGAGGAATAATTTATTTTCAGGTATATCATTATAAGACGTTTGTTCAAGTTTTTTATGATAAAAGTGTTGAGATGTTTTATAGCAATTTTCCTAGATGCATCATTTGTCGATGTTCGAGGTGTCAGTACGCGTTTGTTCAAGTTTGTATCGATATTTTTTTTGTCTAGTTCTTGGGAAATTTATTTAGCGTTACAAAAATATTTTGTATATTATAGTGTGTCTACAAAAACTGAATTTCAAGCGTTAAAATTTAGTTTTTTTTAAATTAAACGTATAATAAAATTCTCAGAATGGCTGAAATGTTTAAAGTTGTTTATTTATTAAAAATAAATTATGAATTACGAATTAGATGCATAATTAATAATAGTTGCTGAGAAACGAAAAATTTTAGGTAGGCAGTTGGCGAGTGAAAGTACAAAACCTGATTGTCTGATTAACGTGGAGAAATATCCAGAAAATTTTTAGGAAGAAAGTGGAGAAATTAAAACATCTATGCAGTCTGTCAAAAGTGTTTTGTCGGAATTTGAAGAAGATGCTTCATATTTTACATTTAAGAGGATTATCTCGAGATTAGTCCATTTTACTACTGGTCGTATACATCGAATGATAATTCCTGATGAAAATTTAAACGAAATTTCAGAATTTAGAAATGAAACTTTAGCTACAGTCCCTTGTGCTGTAGGCATATCTTTTTAAAAAGACAAATAGGTTGACACAACGAGTGGTAACAATGAGTCCCTGGTACCTTCTACAATTAGTAATCCATCTGTACACACGGTAACTTATGTTTCACCCGCGTATCTTTTGATTCGTGGGGTATCAAATCCTCTGGTGAGTCGAAAAATTAGATTCGTTTTTAGAGAGGTTAAGCGAATTGGCGATTTTACGCAAGGTAACCAACGAAGATCTTTATAGTTCCGCAGTCGAATCTTTTAGCGATAGCGCGTTGGTGTGGTATCAGAGCATAAAATATTTTCTATCAGGTTGGAATTCGTTAGTTTCCGTTTAAAATAAGATTTCCTTCCTACCCATGTAGAAGACTAAATTTGGGAGTCTATAAAAAATCGTAAGCAAAATAAAGGTGAACCGATAAGTTTCATTTCTAGCTTAGATGGAAAGTCTTTTGAGTCGTTTATCAAATAGTCCTGGTGATCTTACTAAAGTTAGACTAACAAAAAACAATTTACATCCAGATTACATCATTTCTCTAGCTCTGTCCGAAATCCTTGACATGCTAACTTTAATTAAATTATGCAAAGAATTAGAAGAAGCTTTAGGTTCGAAATTAAAAGTAGTAGATTCGTCTTCAAATTTCCAAAGAAAATCTAATGTTAGTACTTCTTTTTCTTCAAATGGCCCACCTAAAGTAGCTGAAAAATTGTTTACTTCTTCACGTACTTTTAAAATAGTTACTTTACACCTCAAGTTAAAATTTTAAAAAATAGCTCTCCCAGTTTAGAATAACGATTATTCGAAATTTCCCAAAGTAAGGAAAATTGTTTGTTGGAACTGTTCACGTTACGGACATACATTTAGCACTTATAGATCTTACCAAAATTAATTTTGTTATGGATGTAGAAACAAAGGCGTTATTCGTCCTAATTGCCTTTATTGTTCAAAAAACTGGTAACGAGGCAGATGCATTCCTTACATGTGATTTTCCAATGTTCCACCCGAAGGTACTACATTGGCCAGGAAGCGAGTTTTTTTTTACCTGGAAAATTTGGAATTTTGCCGAACCCTTGCAGTTCCAAGCAAGGTAGGGATCTTTAACGTGCGTTACAACACTCACACACGGGACCTCCATTTTACCTCTCATCCGAACGAGGGCGTATTTTTGTGAAAAATGCTTGTCTAACATTTTTCAAGCGGACCGGGTCGGGATTCGAACCCGGGACCTTGGACGTAGTATTCACACACATACCACTACGCCACGGAGCCGCCCGGCAGATGCATTCCAGTGGATATCTGTCTTATCTTTAAAGGCTTGTTTTAATAATCACGAAAATATTTTATTTAGCGAAAATGATTGGTCTACTTGGTTGTCCACCATAAAAACTCCTATTTATCATCTGTTAGGCACAAAACCGACGTCTGAAAAGAAATCTCATGATCATCGTCTCTATATCACAGTGAAATTTGTTTGGTAGAAATACTTGTGTATTTATTAGACTCAGATTGTACTACCATTGTAGTAGGAGCGTTAGCCCTACCGCTGTTAGTGTTTTTGTTCCGTTGATTTACTGATTCACATTGGTGAGCATTGTCGCATTTGAACGCTCTAGTTGTACCTTCCCTTCCGCATTATTTCATTTTTTGGAGTGATTTTACCAAATTATTTGGGTAAATAGCAGGCTTTAAAAATGATACTTGGCATAGTTTTGGTGATGAGATGAATATTGGCTATGTTTCGTTAATGTAGTATACGTAAACGTTACTGTCGTTATAACGTTTGAGGATTGTTTTTGTGTGACAGGCACAGCTCTGTTTTGCCAGCAGTTCTTTACTTTTGATTTTCATCAATGTGGCAACGCAGTATGTTTAGTTCTATTTAGTCTGGGCGAGACTTGTCGTCGTAGTTGGTCCCTCAGCAGTACCTTAGTCTAGACGAGACTCCATGTGAGTTTGTCGCTCTAACAATTTTGCATCGTTCTTTGGGGTCTGTAATGAAGTAAATTTTTTTGTTTGTTAGTCTAGGTGAGGCTAGAGGAGTCTGTCATTCTAGCAAATCTATGGATTGTAGAAAACTTTTGTTTGTTTCAACGATTTAGTTATGAGTACAGCAAGAGTGATCCCCAGAGTGTTGAGTTGTGGTTAGCCATAGTAGTGATTAGTTTTTGTAGATAACTTGTTTAGTATATTGCAGACTATACCCTTTTTGAATTTTTCTTTTCATGTTCCAACTTCAGGAAACTTTCTAGTATTTGGTCGTCATATTCCGCTCAGTGATAAATTTTATGGAAGGGATCTAGAACCATTAGAGGATGTTGAAATCGTCCACGGCGACAGGCCGTTATATGCTGCGATCGTTGTGGTCTATTTAAAATTTTTAAAGAGGTACGTGCTAAGTTACACTTAGTATATGAAAGATCTAGTGTACAGTGTGTCCCAAATTGGATGTATTAAATGGGTAACTTAGTTGTTATTAAAGATACAATAAAACTGTGTGCGCAGTCATGTGCCAACTTTTGAGATCAATTCAATGGTGAAATCACAAATGAACGATCTTCTTTTGTTTTCGAGTTATAGCCAAAATTGATTTTTAACAATTCTATTAATTCGTATAACTCGTTTGGTTGCAAAATATCCAAAAATACTGTAATAGTTTTTTATACGGTTTTTTACGTAGAATACAGTCGCGTACGCAAATATTTAATATTTATAATATTTTTGAGGTTATAATATAAACTTGCATTTTTTTAAATGGAAACCACAATTGGTTGTCACTTTATTTAAAAGCTCTTTTTGACAGCTTTTCAAAAATATATAGTTTAATATAATTATCTTTTCAAATGGCCGAATTATTCCATGTTTTGGTATAATAAAATAATTTATTATATTGGTAATAAATAGTTGGCCGCGAAACAAAAGGTAAACAAAAAACGACAATTGTTTGTATAACAAACGTCAACGAGCTTCAATCATATCTATTGCACATGCAATAAATTGTATTGTTAGTTTGTAAGTGAAGCATCAGTCTGTTACTAAATGGCAAAATTTGAAAATTACGAAAAATACGATATTCTAGTTGCATTTATTGAGTCTGCGAGAATTCCTCTATCAGTAAAAACTTTATATTTTAACAGGTAATTGTGTAACTAATAGCAAATAATATTACTATGTCGTTTGTAAATAATACGGATACCCTGAAAGACAACAACCTAATATTAACATGTTTAAAAGGATAGATAGTAATTTACAACAGTTTGGCTGCTTTGAAAACCTAGAACGAAACAGTATGCAGTTTTAATTAAGAGCAAATTACTGTTTCAACCATAGTATGTGGAAACAAACCCAAGAACATCATGTAGGAAAATTGAAAGGGAAATGGGTGTTTCTAAATCAGCAGCTTCAAGAATATTGAAGCGTAATAAATATCGACCCTATAAAAATAAAATTATACATAGTTTGTTTCCCGACGATTTTCAAAAAAGAAGGCGAATTTGTCAATGGTATCCCCGTAAATGTTCTGCTACTAACAATTTTGGAAATAACATTATATGGTCTGATGAAGCACTTGCTGGTCGAATGAAAATACCTATCAAACATACGAGGCGTCAACAAAGCCGTTATGGTTTGAATATTTGTTGCTACATTGTTGGTGGCAAATTTCAATACCATATTTTTGAAAACAATCATTCGGCTTGTCGCTATATTGAAATTTTGTATACCAACTTGCACGAATTACTGAAGGACATGCCTCTCGAAAAAAGACAAATAGTGTGGTTCCAACAAGATGGTGCATCCCGTACAACGCTATAATTACTCGTGATTATTTAAATAGAGAATATCTCAATAAATGGATGGGTACGTTTGGACCTGTTCAGTGGTCGCCTAGATCTCCTGACTTGTCGGTATTGGACTATTTCTTGTGGAATTTTTGAAAGAGGAAATCTATAAAACCCAGAACCATAGTATTGAAGAGTTGCGGAATTCAATTGAAGCAGCATTTCGTAAAGTTAAGGCGGTTTATTTATTAAATTCTATTAAGTCTTTAATAAAACGATGCGAACTTTGTTTAAGAGAATGGAGGCAGTTTGAACAGTATCTCTGAATTATCAGTAAATAAAACTATTGTAGTATTCCAATCTGTGTTCTAGTGTTTTATATATATTATGTGTGAGGGTGTGTGTAGGTGAGGGTGTGTGTGGTTGTGTGCACATGCGTGCGTGCATGCGTGGGCGCGTGCCTATGTGTGTGTGTTTGTGAGGGTATGAGGTGTGTGAGTATGTGTGTATTTGTGTATCCAATATAGATTATAGACAGTTTAAATGTGGATAGGAAAGTATAATTTTTAATTTAAGATGTAGTTATATTCATTTTTGTAATATATGTAGTTATGATATTGTATTCTTCTAGCTTTCAAACTTTGTTGTTTAGAGTGGTGTGGTACAATAATAAACTCTTGTTTTGTGTTTACCTTTTGTTTCGCCAACTATAAATTACCAATACAATAAATTATTTTATTATACCAAAAACATGGAATAAATCGGCCATTTGAAAAGATAATTATATTAAACTATATATTTTGAAAAGCTGTCAAAAGAGCTTTTAAATAAAGTGACAACCGATTGTGGTTTCCATTTAAAAAATGCAAGTTTATATTATAACCTCAAAAGTATTATAAATATTAAATATTTGCGTACGCCACTGTATTCTACGTAAAAACCGTATAAAAGACTTCTACAGTATTTTTGGATATTTTGCAAACAAACGAGTTATGAGAATTAATAGAATTGTAAAAATATCAATTTTGGCTATAACTCGAAAACAAAAGAAGATCGCTCATTTGTGATTTCACCATTGAATTGATCTCAAAAGTTGGCACATGACTGCGCACACAGTTTTATTGTATCTTTAATAACAACTAAGTTACCCATTTAATACATCCAATTTGGGACACACTGTACAGTATAATTTAAGACGAAGAGAAATGTCTTTTGCTGTCGGTGACAAAGTGTGGAGAACGAATAAAGTGCTCCACACGCTGCTGACAAATTTACTGCTAAACTGACACCTAAAATTATTTTAAGTTTCGTTCATAAGAAAATTTCTGATATAGTTTTGATTTGCAGAATGAAGATGGCTCGAAAACTGGACGTTGCGCGTACAGGATTTAAAGCACGCGATTGGCCCTTCAACTTTGTGCTTAATGAAACTAAGTTTATTAAATAATAAAAACGTTTGCATACGTATTTAATCAATATTGGTGTCATTTTGGAACACTAACACTGAAAAATATTTAAATGATAGACTTGGTGGTTGTTGAATAATTTTTTAGATTAGATAGACTCCAACAAGTATTTGAATAGAGACCTACGGGTTTGTCAAAATTTTTGTTGGTTTATATTGACCAAAATAAGGTGTTCTCGTATTGTGCCGCTTGAGTAATACTGAGTAGTACACTATGCGTGCGTAAAAGTGATACAGGTTAGAGTTCTGCTTTTACATTTTTGTTTTGTTCATCTCATTTCTCCTTAAAGAGAAAAGTGGTTGCACGCTGTTTGAGTGTGTTCAAAAGTTTGTTCTACAGAATTTATTGAACCAATGAGGTTTACTTTTGTAATGCTTTAGTGACAGATATTAAAGATCTGCCTTTTGCATACAAAGGGCTTCTATTTGAAGCAATAGTGAAAACTTTTAATAACTTGTTCCGGTTAGACCATGAAATATTGTTCACTTTATTAAATTTTGATAGTTTGTGTATAAAACTTTTTATAGCCACGATACTCCAAATTAAAAAATAATATTTTATAATATTTTGCAAATAGAGTTGGTCCCTCAGCAGTACGTTAGTCTAGACGAGACTCCATGTGAGTTTGTCGCTCTAACAATTTTGCATCGTTCTTTGGGGTCTGTAATGAAGTAAATTTTTGTTTGTTAGTCTAGGTGAGGCTAGAGGAGTCTGTCATTCTAGCAAATCTATGGATTGTAGAAAACTTTTGTTTGTTTCAACGATTTAGTTATGAGTACAGCAAGAGTGATCCCCAGAGTGTTGAGTTGTGGTTAGCCATAGTAGTGATTAGTTTTTGTAGATAACTTGTTTAGTATATTGCAGACTATACCCTTTTTGAATTTTTCTTTTCATGTTCCAACTTCAGGAAACTTTCTAGTATTTGGTCGTCATATTCCGCTCAGTGATAAATTTTATGGAAGGGATCTAGAACCATTAGAGGATGTTGAAATCGTCCACGGCGACAGGCCGTTATATGCTGCGATCGTTGTGGTCTATTTAAAATTTTTAAAGAGGTACGTGCTAAGTTACACTTAGTATATGAAAGATCTAGTGTACAGTGTGTCCCAAATTGGATGTATTAAATGGGTAACTTAGTTGTTATTAAAGATACAATAAAACTGTGTGCGCAGTCATGTGCCAACTTTTTGAGATCAATTCAATGGTGAAATCACAAATGAACGATCTTCTTTTGTTTTCGAGTTATAGCCAAAATTGATTTTTTAACAATTCTATTAATTCGTATAACTCGTTTGGTTGCAAAAATATCCAAAAATACTGTAATAGTTTTTTATACGGTTTTTTACGTAGAATACAGTCGCGTACGCAAATATTTAATATTTATAATATTTTTGAGGTTATAATATAAACTTGCATTTTTTTAAATGGAAACCACAATTGGTTGTCACTTTATTTAAAAGCTCTTTTTGACAGCTTTTCAAAAATATATAGTTTAATATAATTATCTTTTCAAATGGCCGAATTATTCCATGTTTTTGGTATAATAAAATAATTTATTATATTGGTAATAAATAGTTGGCCGCGAAACAAAAGGTAAACAAAAAACGACAATTGTTTGTATAACAAACGTCAACGAGCTTCAATCATATCTATTGCACATGCAATAAATTGTATTGTTAGTTTGTAAGTGAAGCATCAGTCTGTTACTAAATGGCAAAATTTGAAAATTACGAAAAATACGATATTCTAGTTGCATTTATTGAGTTTGCGAGAATTCCTCTATCAGTAAAAACTTTATATTTTAACAGGTAATTGTGTAACTAATAGCAAATAATATTACTATGTCGTTTGTAAATAATACGGATACCCTGAAAGACAACAACCTAATATTAACATGTTTAAAAGGATAGATAGTAATTTACAACAGTTTGGCTGCTTTGAAAAACCTAGAACGAAACAGTATGCAGTTTTAATTAAGAGCAAATTACTGTTTCAACCATAGTATGTGGAAACAAACCCAAGAACATCATGTAGGAAAATTGAAAGGAAATGGGTGTTTTAAATCAGCAGCTTCAAGAATATTGAAGCGTAATAAATATCGACCCTATAAAAATAAAATTATACATAGTTTGTTTCCCGACGATTTTCAAAAAAGAAGGCGAATTTGTCAATGGTATCCCCGTAAATGTTCTGCTACTAACAATTTTGGAAATAACATTATATGGTCTGATGAAGCACTTGCTGGTCGAATGAAAATACCTATCAAACATACGAGGCGTCAACAAAGCCGTTATGGTTTGAATATTTGTTGCTACATTGTTGGTGGCAAATTTCAATACCATATTTTTGAAAACAATCATTCGGCTTGTCGCTATATTGAAATTTTGTATACCAACTTGCACGAATTACTGAAGGACATGCCTCTCGAAAAAAGACAAATAGTGTGGTTCCAACAAGATGGTGCATCCCGCACAACGCTATAATTACTCGTGATTATTTAAATAGAGAATATCTCAATAAATGGATGGGTACGTTTGGACCTGTTCAGTGGTCGCCTAGATCTCCTGACTTGTCGGTATTGGACTATTTCTTGTGGAATTTTTTGAAAGAGGAAATCTATAAAACCCAGAACCATAGTATTGAAGAGTTGCGGAATTCAATTGAAGCAGCATTTCGTAAAGTTAAGGCGGTTTATTTATTAAATTCTATTAAGTCTTTAATAAAACGATGCGAACTTTGTTTAAGAGAGAATGGAGGGCAGTTTGAACAGTATCTCTGAATTATCAGTAAATAAAACTATTGTAGTATTCCAATCTGTGTTCTAGTGTTTTATATATATTATGTGTGAGGGTGTGTGTAGGTGAGGGTGTGTGTGGTTGTGTGCACATGCGTGCGTGCATGCGTGGGCGCGTGCCTATGTGTGTGTGTTTGTGAGGGTATGAGGTGTGTGAGTATGTGTGTATTTGTGTATCCATATATAGATTATAGACAGTTTAAATGTGGATAGGAAAGTATAATTTTTAATTTAAGATGTAGTTATATTCATTTTTGTAATATATGTAGTTATGATATTGTATTCTTCTAGCTTTCAAACTTTGTTGTTTAGAGTGGTGTGGTACAATAATAAACTCTTGTTTTGTGTTTACCTTTTGTTTCGCGGCCAACTATAAATTACCAATACAATAAATTATTTTATTATACCAAAAACATGGAATAAATCGGCCATTTGAAAAGATAATTATATTAAACTATATATTTTTGAAAAGCTGTCAAAAAGAGCTTTTAAATAAAGTGACAACCGATTGTGGTTTCCATTTAAAAAAATGCAAGTTTATATTATAACCTCAAAAGTATTATAAATATTAAATATTTGCGTACGCCACTGTATTCTACGTAAAAAACCGTATAAAAGACTTCTACAGTATTTTTGGATATTTTTGCAAACAAACGAGTTATGAGAATTAATAGAATTGTAAAAATATCAATTTTGGCTATAACTCGAAAACAAAAGAAGATCGCTCATTTGTGATTTCACCATTGAATTGATCTCAAAAGTTGGCACATGACTGCGCACACAGTTTTATTGTATCTTTAATAACAACTAAGTTACCCATTTAATACATCCAATTTGGGACACAGTGTACAGTATAATTTAAGACGAAGAGAAATGTCTTTTGCTGTCGGTGACAAAGTGTGGAGAACGAATAAAGTGCTCCACACGCTGCTGACAAATTTACTGCTAAACTGACACCTAAAATTATTTTAAGTTTCGTTCATAAGAAAATTTCTGATATAGTTTTTGATTTGCAGAATGAAGATGGCTCGAAAACTGGACGTTGCGCGTACAGGATTTAAAGCACGCGATTGGCACTTCAACTTTGTGCTTAATGAAACTAAGTTTATTAAATAATAAAAACGTTTGCATACGTATTTAATCAATATTGGTGTCATTTTGGAACACTAACACTGAAAAATATTTAAATGATAGACTTGGTGGTTGTTGAATAATTTTTTAGATTAGATAGACTCCAACAAGTATTTGAATAGAGACCTACGGGTTTGTCAAAATTTTTGTTGGTTTATATTGACCAAAATAAGGTGTTCTCGTATTGTGCCGCTTGAGTAATACTGAGTAGTACACTATGCGTGCGTAAAAGTGATACAGGTTAGAGTTCTGCTTTTACATTTTTGTTTTGTTCATCTCATTTCTCCTTAAAGAGAAAAGTGGTTGCACGCTGTTTGAGTGTGTTCAAAAGTTTGTTCTACAGAATTTATTGAACCAATGAGGTTTACTTTTGTAATGCTTTAGTGACAGATATTAAAGATCTGCCTTTTGCATACAAAGGGCTTCTATTTGAAGCAATAGTGAAAACTTTTAATAACTTGTTCCGGTTAGACCATGAAATATTGTTCACTTTATTAAATTTTGATAGTTTGTGTATAAAACTTTTTATAGCCACGATACTCCAAATTAAAAAATAATATTTTATAATATTTTGCAAATACGTTTATATATTTGTTAGTGAATTAGTAGTAGTGATTCTTGGAGTGTACCAGCACTTAGAAATTATTTTTGTTTGTGTTATTGAAATAAAGTTTTAATTTTTGAAGTGTTCGACTTTTATATTGTGACATTACCCGATTTTGACTTTCCCTTTTACGTCACAAATACCTATTACAACTCCACGATTTATGTCCCTTTTCCTTTTGAACATTTTGTACACGTAGTTACAGACTCACTCCATGTTATTTATGTTACGTTATGAGTTAATTTTAAGCTGTTTTAAATTATTTTATAAGGATTATTGTTCGTAATTATATTTGTAGTTTGGTGTTTGATTTTTGTTACCCAAAAATCCCCAAAAAAACTTTTGTGGTTTTCTTAGTTATTTCAATATCTCAAACTTTTTTTCTTTGATAAGAGGCAGTGTAACGCTTTTAATTTCTTTAGGCAGTAAAATCATAAATAAATTTAGTTTCAAGTCTTGTTGCAGACAACACATCCTGTATTATGTTTGTTGCTCTCTATGATGTTAGAAATTATAAGATCATGGATGTTGCGAAGCAAGTGTTTTGTTATCGTCGTTAAATACATTGAAAACAATTTACATAAATCTTTAACTTTGTAATAAGCCAGAGTATTTCCAGATATTTTTAGTCATTTCGTTACATTATACCCTGATAATGAGTTCACATGTACATCTGGCGCAGGCTTGTTTCGTCCTAGACTTACGATCTCTGATTGTTGTTTTTAATCGCTCAGTTACTCATACCGTTTTATCTGTGTAAGATGGCAAAGAAATTAGCTACAAGCGACTTGAGGTTGGCTTTATTTATTAAATGTGTGATACAGACATGATGTGTTGGTAATGTCTTAAATCGAATGCACAACACGTTTAACTAAGTTTTAATAAACGAAGGTTTTAATAATCACGTTTCAATATATTGAAACAATGTATTAGTATTCATTCTACTATCTGTTGGTACACAATTAGAAAGTAGTATGCAGAAATTTCGTTCCGAAACCAGTATTTGGTAATTTAATTTATCGTAAACAGGTGTTCGTTTGATATAACATGAATAGATTCCAGTACGAAAGTTAGACGTGAAAATCTAGTTAGAGTTTCCTTGTCATGGTTAGCAGATGTCGAGCTCAATACGAAAGCGATTGCGTTCGTTTGAGTGTGTATTACCAGCTAAATATGTTAAATAATTTTCTGACTAAGTGTTCGTTTTACAGTTATGAATTTTTCGTTCCCTTTTTTGTTCTTTCGTGAATTTAAAAGTCAGTAAAATATGTATGAAATAACCGAAGTTTTCGTATATAAACCAGTAGGTTATAAAAGTAAGCTCGAATCAATTTAAATTAAGTCAACGTTTTCATTTCCTTAAGAAATATAAATTTTATTATGATAAGGGATCTAATTTCATTTGATGATATATTAAAGTGTAGTCAATGTAGTAGACTATAGATTTTTAAAATGCTAAAATTTGTTTACTGATACCCTTTTTTGATTAATAAAAAAATCTAAACTCAACACGTTTATGATTCATATCTGAAAGATACGCAAATATTTGCCAAAAGTGGCTGTAAGATTTTTGAATACACGTTCTGGGCGATATTCCTGGTTAATATTTATTAAGTGTAGTGGCGCTTTAGAGCAATCCGTTACGAACCCCTCCTGTTAGTCTCATCAAACTGAAATTAGAGTTCACAGTTAGTCCGTAAGTCATCTCAAAGTCTTTTATTGCGGATTCAAATTTCATCTTTAGGAGCAGGTACGTTTGTCGATCCCATCTTTTAATACAATCGTACCCTTAGATTTTCGATCCGACGTCCAGCTTGCCGTGAGGAAAATTTTCTGCAGAATCCCTATTCGAAGTAAACAAGCAAAAACTTCTCTTTCGGGGCATTTTGTTTAAATCACCTTCAACACGGTGAAGGTAAATACGCCAATATATTACTTGTTAATAACTCCACAATAAAGAAATGAATAGACACGAATGTGATATTCAAGTAGTACTGGACTGAAACTTGCCATCGACAAACTCTCTTATTTTATATATACTTTTTTATTGATTGTGATTTTAATACATTTGTGTTTGATAAAACGTCGTCTTTAATTTCTACCTTAGTAATTTGAGGATCTTGGTTGAATTTTGTAATGTTACTTTGTAATATAAACACAGACTTCATTACTCTATCTAAGTTCATTTTACGTTCTCTAGTTATGTCTCATGGCATCGTTGGTTACATGTACATCATCAAAGCAGGCTGAATGAACAACATCATTAGGTTTACGAGCTACAAATTTAGCATTACAAGAATCTGATATTCTATCGCAAATCACTTCCTTATTATCAGAAGATGACTTTTATTATAGCCATATAATCAGTATCGACGCCCCTAAGGATATAATTCGCAAACTTCCGCGACGCAAGATTTATTTTTCTGATTATTACTAAACTTGATCAATCAGTGGCTCTTCCGTGTTAATCAGAGGAAGCACACGCTGTAACGAACCTATAAACACGCTATTTTCTCATAGTTAATCGATTTTTCCCGCCAGTTCTTACTAGTTTGCAAATTTTATTGCACATACGGTCGTTTATTTACTTCGCAACTGTAAATGTATTTTAAAGTTATACATCTGTGGAACGGCAAATGTTCAAGAAATCGATATCAGTATTTTTCGTAACTTTCTGCAACCGTAAATGTAAGGTGTAATATAAAAGCCTCTAGGAATATACGACTTCCATTTAGGTCATAACCGAAACTTTCCCCATTGAATATGTTGAATTATTATAGGAACAAATCTTGTAAAACTAATAAAGATTTGCAATTAAGGGCTTTGTTATAACTTTAGGTATATATCTATCTTGTCGGTAGAACTTTTTACGTTAATTTCACACGTCTGAGATTAAAAATAAGTTGGACGATGTAATAATCTGAACTGTTTTTTTAGTGGTAGCAAACATATATTGAGTACAAGGTGCGTGTGCATGTGCGTGTGTTTTGATGTGATATGGGGTCATATAAAGGTAATTGAGCACCAAAACCTGTACATACAACACTCCAAAACACGAAAAAAGTAAAGAAATTTTTCTGATATTCTAATTGCTCATGCTCCGTAATCAGAAACCCTCTGTAGATTCTTCCAAATTCGAGAACTGTGATACTATAAGCTTTGCATTATAGTATTTTTAAATAGTATAGTCCGTAAGTTAAAAATCCACGAAAATGCAAATCATCCCTTGCTAGTAAATATCATTTAAACAGCGTTCTAAAAGAAATAGAGCGTATTATGTAAGTTGAAAACCCGTGTTTCTAAAATCCTCCATTAAAAGTACCATTTGAAAAGCGCTCTTCAAAGTACTTCCTCAAAAACGTTATTCAAAACCTATTCTGTTCATTTTACAACAAGATCCAATCTATTCATGACAAGATTAAAAGCATTTTAATGCTAAATAAGAAATCGTATATTTTAAATCAAAAAGCTACTTCATTTATCTAGACTTTTGGAATGTCTAGATTCATTCGCAAGTAGAATTACAATTTGGGAGATTATAATGTGCGACACCACCGTTTAACAACCCATAAATCAAAAAAGTAGTTCGAGCATATTCAGGCTATACTTCAAAGCACTTTTATGGACTCTCAACATAGGGGCTCATTTCATTTCTATTTTATTATAGTCTGAAGCTGTCCGAATTACCTTGTTTGATTTATACGTTGTTAAGCACCTTATCGCACATTATAGTCTCCCTAATTGGAATGTTCATTTATGTTATTTGTTCTAATTATGTCACCTGATTTTTTGATCTGTGTTTATTGATTGAATCTAGAAATTCGAAAAATCTATAAAAATGAAATAGTTTCTGGATTTCAAATATATATATAGAATGCTGTGATCCACCTATTAGAATCGAACCTCACGAATTGGGCGTCAAGAATGCTGTGAAAGGTATAAAAAGCTATTAAATTACCTGGTCCGTTGAATTTCTTCTGTTAATTGCCTCTTTACTCTTTTCCGCCTCGGCTGCTCACCTAGTTAAACCTTCATCCTCATTCATAAAAAAAAACAAACACATTCCTACCACAAACATCAACGTTAACTCTATTTACATCAATATTCACAATACATTAAAATTTCAAAATTAAAATTCAGCATAAATTTCAGTATCAGAAAATTTCAAGATTAAATTTTGTTATCATTTTAATGTGCATCCAGAATTAAAGTCCTTGTAGGATGCCTACTAATTAATATAACAATATATGCAGACCTGAGTCTGAGTACAAAGGGAGCATCTACCACCCCTTTACGTTAATTAACCAGGTTCGTCTAATTGAGCTCAAAGACATACCCAAATTTTCATCATAATCCAGAACATAAATACTAAATACCCTTTCTACTTAAACAAGAAAATGTCACCTTAAAATTAAAATTTGTTGTTAGTACAATTTCACTACTGTCCATTTTAAGTAAATCAATTATAAAGTTATTCAACACACCCAACACATCAAAAATCGAACAACAAAGCATAAGTTACCTGAAGGTTACTGCACTCGTAGCTTCAATGTACATCGTCCCTTTGTTAATCACACCATTCCAACTGGGTTATATTTACGGCTTCTGATTCTCAACGCTTTTAAAATTTTCTCCATCACCATTCATCTAAAGTTGTTTCAGGGCTTTTCCGGAACTCATCTGTGTATATCTGAACCTTGTTTTGTGGATCCAGTCATGTTTACGAACCATTTAATTATTAACACCCCCGAAAAATTGCAAAGAAATTCATACTTCTTTCAGAAATATACGCCAAAACTGCCTACTTTTGTGTATTCATTTGTCGTTGCAAATTTGACTAATTGGTACAGTGATACTAGACTTTATTACCTTGTATCTTCTTTTCTAAGTGCACTAAATTACATTCATTGTAGCACGTAAAGAACAAGCTGTTTTAAATCACAAAAATATTCGAGCAAACTGTTTAAATTATTTAATTAAAATCGGAAAACTAAAAAGCACTGTTTAACGCATTGAATCAAGTCGAAAATCTAAGAGAGAGAAAATCATATTAACCCGGGTATATATAGAGGTTAGCCCGTCTGTCGGTCTTGTTCCCAAAACGGCCAGTTTCTAGAATTTCGTGTACTATGTTCCCATCTCGCCCGCCTGTGCGTCGGTTCTTATTAAATTTTGCACTCGCACCAGTTAAATCTCAGAAATTTCGACACGGCTCGCAACGTCTGGAAATAACTAATTAATTTTATACAGAAATGTTATTTTTCCTTCTCAAGTTTGCCTTTATTTTCAACCAATCGCAACCCAGTGACGTTGCTCCACTCACGCCTTTTACTATATATGTCTCTGTCTTGCGCATATTATCTGTCTCTATCTACCCTGTTCCGAGTGGTACAAATTGATATTCTTTATTATCGAATATTTCAGTCCATGTGGACTGTGAAATAACCGACCTTATTAGCATTTCCCGTAACTATTAAGCTACGGTTTCTCCAACATTCTCTGTAACCATTTGTTATCTGCAAATTTTACGCAGAATGAGCCTTTTAAAAATACGCTGGTGTTCAAACATAATACTTCTACGATTTGAATATTATTGGGTTTTACAAGCTTTTATAAATATTATATGTTACTAATGGTTCAATTAACTTCAATTAAAATAATACCCTTTAATTTTTCGTGACTCCTAATCAAATATTAATTATTATCTGTACATTTTGTTTAATACCGGTTACTTAAAATTGAGTTAATTAATATAAATTTTGCACGTAATTTCCATTTGTTTCTTTACTCGGAATAATTAAATTACACGTAGAGCATTTTTAATACTGCTTTCTTCTTTATAGCAAGCGTCTTGTAAATGATTTAAATCTCTTATTTTTAATGAAACGAATGAATTTTTATGCTTCACGGTTTTAATAAAGCGTACCTTTTCCCAAAGCTTCTACACGGTGATTAAAATTATTTGATGTGATTATTTAATTTTCTATCCTGGTCTAAATATGAGTAATATATATATATATATATATATATATATATATATTATTGCTGTGATATACTTGTTAGCTCCACGATTGGGTCGATATAAAATGCTGTGTTAACCCTTATATCACTCAAGCACTTGTGAAAAATGTTAATTTATAATTTTCTTTGCCTCGATTCAATTAAATAAAGCAATTCCACAATACACAATATAATAATTAAATATTTACAACTTTTTCCCTTTTTAAATATCTTCCCCTTTTTGAATTATTTACATCTATTAGATTTTTAGAAAATGAAGCCAGCAAAACGAGCTTTTATTACATTTAGAGGCCTGTTGAAACGTTTCAAGATGTCTATAACTTTTCATAAATTTATACAAGAAACCCCAATTTGTCAGCTGTTACACTTTAAATTATTATTGAGATTAAAACAGTTTTTATAAATAAATCGCACCAAAAATATCTAACCTGAAGTGGTTTTGTAGGTGCTCTGCATTCCAAGAATTGAAGACGATATCCAAATCGTTATTGGTGCGTTTATTCCAATGAAAGGTTTTTCATTTCCGTAATAGAATGTTTACCATTTTCAGAGATTATTAAATTGTTTAAACTGACAACATTTTCCAGAGTTTCGTATCCAAAATTGTATTTAAGATCGTAATGGATCGTTATTAAAAGCTTTAACAAGAATCGTAACGTTATTTCAATTGTGGTTCAGAACGTAGTTATTCAGAATGTAATTTAGAACGTAGTTCTTCAAAACGTATTTAATCAGATCGTAATTATTGAGAGCCCTGTTTTATTTATTATTAGAAATGATATAATTTCACTAAATCTTATCTACTTACGCATTTTAGAAGTACGGCTCTCTTTGCACAATTATACACTCTTTAAAATAATTTTCACTTAACTTTTCACGTAAATCTTTAGCACTTTCAAGTATAGTGACTGCCTAGTTTCAAAATTATACTAACTCAATATTCAATTGTTATGATATTTAAAGGATCGGCCCCCTTTAGTTTCTCATTCGTTGACTCCACGTGCTGGGCGAGACCAAGTGTATTATCACTTGTTATTTTGGTAATTTTACCAGTTGTCTAGTTCAATAGCATGACGCGAGGCTCACTTTGTCACGTAAATTCTTATTATACCTTGCATTTAATTTAGAAATCTCAGGAATTTTCATTCAATCGATCACGTAGTAAAAAATTGCCTATCTCTCTCTACCCTTATCTATCTAACTTACCTACTTTGTCTCCAATTCAAAAAAAAATATTTACAGCTACCCTATCCTATTCCTAACTTTCACCTAATTCTATAAACTGAAATTATCCCTAACTTCATCCTACTCATCCATCTAATCCTATATACATCCTATATACCTATCCTATTCCTAACTTTTAACTAATCTTCACTATACTTTACTTCATCCTACCTAATCCTATATACCTATCCTATTTCTAACTTTATTCCTAACTCTTCACTAATCTTATATGAAATATCTATACTTAACCTATCTTATTTTCTTCCTACCTTTACTCTTTATTCTCATCCTAAACCTATTCCTAATTATCTCCCATATTTATCTATACCTAGCTTTATTTTCTATAAACACTTACTTCTACTCTTCTATATACACCTATTCTATCCCTATTCTATTTAAATCTAACTCTTCTTGACCCTCCAAGTCTTTCTTCTTACCATCCTAATACTCTTCATCCCTATTTCTCCCCTTCTATATCTATACTTAACATCCCTGTTATCTCTACATTAATAAACTTATCATCCCTATTATCCTGACTCTTACATATTCTTCTTCCTAAGTCTACACTTGTCTGTTTCTCATTTATTATTGTTTCTTTCTGCCGACAAACCAAACGATACTACTTTATTCCAATAAAGTTTTTCCTCTACGGAAAATCCTTGTACCTTCTAGAATTTTTGTTTAATGGAATTCCCAGAATGAATCCCTTAAATCTACTTATTAAAACAAACTTGCCATCTTTACTTAATTTCGCCTTCACCTGCTCCTGATATGCTGCTTCTACCCTACTACTTCTGCATGTTTTTGTATTAAAGCTTGAACCTCTACTTTCCTTTCAAAGGACATCTTATCGTGTTGATCTGTTTAACTTCATCATCCTCTACCTCTATTACATTAATACTAAACCCCGTGTCATCCTCTTAGACTTCATAACTGCCCTTCCATGGCACTACCCTATCCTTAATCCTTATTACCTTCCTTTCCATATCTATCAAAACCTAACTTCATCATACAGTCAACACCTAAAATGCTCTGAAACTTCAGTCCAGGTACAATTACAAACTCCTGTTCACAGCTAAGCCTCCTATATCTATCCTAAGCACCACAACACTATTTACTACAGCAAACTTCTTTTATTTGAGCTACTAAATGGTACGTTTAATAGGCATAATTCTATCACAAACCTTATCCCTAATTTTGCTGACGAATTCCTCCGATATTAAACTCGCCTCTGCCCCTGTATCAAGTAATACTTCTACATTATTTTCAAAATTTCTAAATTAATAATTGGCAAACATAATTTTTCTACAGTTTCTGGCTTTTTCCTCCTCAATTTTGAAAAATTCACGTGGATGTTCATATACATTTACACAGAAATCTAGTGGTCTGTCGCGTTCTAAAAATCCTGTCCCATCCTGTTTTCCGTGCTTGGTCCTGGTTGTCCTTCTACAACCTGTGCGTACGTCCTCCTCGTGTTAATATCCGTGTCCCTGTCTCTATTCGGCGTGCTGGTCACAGTCCTGTTTACCTCCGGTAAACTGTTCTGTCGCGTGTAACTAGGTCTTGGCGTCGGTCCCCTAGTCGCACTATTGCTCCTGTATTCCTGTCCTCGTCGTTCCCAATTCGGTCGAAAATTTCTGTTGTAGTCAGGCCGTCTCGGATAATTCGGTGTCCTGTTGTCAAACCTAACTGTGTTAACGTTTCGTTCTCGTATCTCTCTTGTCCGTCCAACACATACATCGTCATATCTCTGTAAGTATTCCAAAACGTCTCCCGTTCTGTGATGTTTTGTAAGGCCACGTGTTGTCTAATTTCCAGTTCAAAATGTCGTGATAGGTACTTGATTATCTGTCTGTCCGTCAATGGTGGATTCAGTTGTTTGGCCACACTGTATTTGCGGATGGCATATTGCTCCTAGAACCTGCAAACTCTCCCTTAAATTTTCCTGTAATCAAGTCGTCCCTAATCTGATCCTGTTTGTGATCACTCCAGTAGTGCTTGTAAAAATTTGTTTTCAAAGTCCTGATACGTGTCTATGTCCTGTCCTACTAAATTGTACCATGCTTCCGCATTGTCCTTTAATAAAGCCTTTATCGTATTTAGTTTAGTCTGTTCGTCAAATAAATTTCCCACTAGATTTCTTACACTATTAATAAAAATTTGTGGATTTACCCTGTTATCGCCATAAAACTTCATGTGTTGGTCCAATGATACCCCACCTGTATAAAATCTGGGACCATCCCCCGTTAAATTTGACATGTTGTATTTGATACTACTAACTTCGCGTTCTACCCTGCCTAACTGATCCCTACATGAGTCCGTTACTTCAGTCATTTTTATATTAATCTCTTCTTCACAAAAAATGCGTACTTCGGACCTTAAATGTCCCATTTCCTGTCGAAGACCTGTAATATCACGCTCATTTTTTTCAACCCTATTTTCTACTTCCCCCAGTTTCACGGTAAGACTATCTTTAAATTCTGTAAATTCTTTAGTATTTTGTTCAATTTTCCCGCTTATCTGCTCTAATTTTTGGTTGGACTCCTCCCTCGCTCTATTAGATTCTTCGCTTAGCAGTTCTAATTTTCTGTTGGACTCCTCCCTAGCTAATCGCATTTCCTCTAACATTCTCATCATTAACTCATTTCCTTGATCCCCTGATTCCGTCCTCGACTGATCTCTACTGCCTCCAGCTTCTTCCATTTTCGAAATTTTTCACACAATGCACTATCGTTACTTCCAATTTCCACTCCTTGACTCCTTAACCACTCCTTTCTCTGCATACGTTCTAATCACTCACACACTCTAAAATACTCTTAAATTTATACACACCGAAACTCTCTCTCAGATCGCCAGTTTCCTGGAATAAAATCACAAAATTTTATTTGGAACTCGAGCCCTCACGTTGTGGTCGCCAAAATTTGCTGTGATATCCTCCTTTGAATGCGGGAACTGGGTCCTTTCAACAAAAAAATTCTAGTCCCACAGATTGGGCGTCATAAACGGCTGTGATCCTCTTTTCGCCTCGGCTGCTCACCTAATGTTATAAACCTCTTCATTCATAAAAAACAACACATTCCTACCAAAAACATCAACGTTAACTCTATTTACATCAATATTCAGAATACATTAAAATTTCAAAATTAAAACTCAGCATAAATTTCAGTTTTAAAAAGAATTTCAAGATTAATTTTATTATCATTTTAATGTGCATCCAAAATTAAAGTCCTTGTTGGATGCCTACTAATTAATATAACAATATAAGCAGACCGGAGTCTGAGTATAAAGGGAGCATCTACCACCCCTTTACGTTAATTAACCAGGTTCGTCTAATTGAGCTCAAAGACATACCCAAATTTTCATCATATTACCGAACATCAAAACTAAATACCCTTTCTACTTCAACAAGCAAATTTCATCTTAAAATTAAAATTTTATGGTTAGTACAATTTCACTAATGTCCATTTAAAGTAAATCAATTATAAAGTTATTCAACACACACAAAAATGTCAAACAAAATAGTATAATTTACCTGAAGGTTACTGTCCTCGTAGCTTCAAAGTACATCGTCCCTTTAGTTAATCACACCATTCCAACAGGATTATATTTACGGCTTCTAATTCTCAACGCTTTTAAAATTTTCTCCATCACCAGTTGTTTCTGGGCTTTTCCGGAACTCATCTATGTATATCTGACCCTTGTTTCGTGGATCCAGACACGTATTTGAACCATTTAATTATTAACACCCCCGAAAAATAGCAAATAACTTCATACTTCTTTCACCAATATACGCCAAAACTGCCTACTTTTGTGTATACATTTGTCGTTGTAAATTTTGCTAATTGGTACAGTGAAACTAAATTTTATTACCTTTGTATCTAAGTGCACTGAAGTACATTCATGTTAGCACGTAAATAACCAACTATTTTGAATCACTAAAATATACGAGCAAAATTTTAAATTTATTTTATCAAACTAAAATGCACTGTTTAACATCTTCAATCAAGTCGCGGATGTAAGAGCTTTTAACGCATCGAATCGTCAAAAGTCTAAGAGGGCTTGTTTATATTCATCTCGGTATATATAGCAAAAAGCCGGCACGTCGCTTTTGTCCTCAAAACGGGTAATTCTAAAGAATTCCTTATTCTATGTTCCCAGTCTGTCGCTCGCGCGTCGATTTTACGAATTTTCACTCGTCCCATTTAAATCTCAGAAATTTCAACACACGGCACGCAAGCATGTCCGAGAAAAACTAATTAATTTTGTACAGAAATTGTTGTTTCTACCTCTGATATTTGCATCCTATTTTCAACCAATTGTGACCCTCGTGACGTTGCTTAAATCCCGCCTTTTACTATATGTGTCTTTGCTTGACGCATTTCTCTTTCCTTTTCTAACCTGTTCGTATTGGTGCAAATTGATATTCTTTATTATCGATTATATTTTAGTCCATGTGGACTGTTATCTGGGTTTAATAACCCCGTATCGCACATTCTCGTGAATATTAAGTCCCGGTTTCTCCAAGATTCTTTGAAACTATTAATTATCTACAAAATTTACGCCGTATGTGATATTTACACTACGCAGGTGTTCAAAATAATATTAATTCTCAGAGCTTTATTTTCTGATATTATAATCTTGGGTTTTTACAAGTTTCTATAGATATTATCTGTACGTTTTGTTCAATACCGGTTATTTGAAATAGATTTAATTAAGATAAATTTTTCACTTAATTTACATTTGTTTAGTTATAATTACATTACACGCAGAGCCTTTTAATACTGCTTCTTTTGATATAAAGCGTCTTGTACATGATTTAAATCTCTTATGTTTAATGAAACTAATAAATTTTTACTGAAACGACCGAGTTTATTTATGCTTCAAGGTTTTAATAAAGCGTATTATTTAATGAAATTCCTTATACACGGTGTTTAAAATTATTTGATGTGATTATTTAATTTTCTACCCTGGTCTAAATATGAGTAATATATATATATTATTGTTGTGATATACTTGTTAGCGCCAAGATTGGGTCGATATAAAATGCTGTGTTAACCCTTAAATCACTCAAGCACTTGTGAAAAATGTTAATTTATAGTTTTCTTTGCCTCGACTAGCTGATTCAATTAAATAAAGCAATTCCACAATACACAGTATAATAATTAAATATTTACAACTTTTTCCCGTTTTAAATATCTTCTCCCTTTTTGAATTATTTACATCTATTAGATTTTTAGAAAATGAAGCCAGCAAAACGAGCTTTTATTACATTTAGAGACCTGTTGAAACGTTTCAAGATGTCTATAACTTTTCATAAATTTATACAAGAAACCCCAATTTGTCGGCTCTTACACTTTAAATTATTATTGAGATTAAAACAGTTTTTATAAATAAATCACACCAAAAATATCTAACCTGAAGTGGTTTTGTAGGTGCTCTGCATTCCAAGAATTGAAGTCGATATCCAAATCGTTATTGGTGCGTTTATTCCAATGAAAGGTTTTTCATTTCCGTAATAGAATGTTTACCATTTTCAGAGATTATTAAATTGTTTAAACTGACAGTATTTTCCAGAGTTTCGTATCCAAAATTGTATTTAAGATCGTAATGGATCGTTATTAAAAGTTTTAACAAGAATCGTAACGTTATTTCAATTGTGGTTCAGAACGTAGTTATTCAGAATGTAATTTAGAACGTAGTTCTTCAAGACGTATTTAATCAGATCGTAAATATTCAGAGCCCTGTTTTATTTATTATTAGAAATGATATAATTTCACTAAATCTCATCTACTTACGTCTTTTAGAAGTACGGCTCTCTTTGCACAATTATACACTCTTTAAAATAATTTTCACTTAACTTTTCACGTAAATCTTTATCACTTTCAAGTATAGTGACTGCCTAGTTTCAAAAGTATACTAACTCAATATTCAATTGTTATGATATTTATAGGATCGGCCCCCTTTAGTTTCTCATTCGTTGACTCCACGTGCTGGGCTAGACCGAGTGTATTATCACTTGTTATTTTGGGAATTTTACCAGTTGTCTAGTTCAATAGCATGACGCGATGCTCACTTTGTCACGTAAATTCTTATTATACCTTGCATTTAATTCAGAAATCCCAGGAATTTTCATTCAATCGATCACGTAGTATTATTGTTGTTGGCCTTATTCTAATCTAAATTGAATAAATTTGGTGTTTATTTATTTCCTAATAAATTGGATTATTGAGCAAATGTGATACTTTTAAATCACGTACGCTTTTCAAATAATGCATAATTTCTAAGTGCGTTTAAGATGATATATCCACGCACTTTTTGAATATTTGTCTAGCCAATTCATGCAGGTTTTCACTGATTTAATTTCAATGCGTTTCGTTATTTTTTCAAATTCTTATCTTTGCTCATAGCTACTCTTGATATCTGTTTAATCGCTTGTACTGCTATATACAGTGTGCTCTCAACTAATAATATTTACAATGATCTATTTACTCTACCAATATCTGTACTTATGTGCTTTTGTTACTTGGACGTTTCTTCTGTTTGTTCTACGACCCCTATGACTTAACCTACCCCTAAATTAACCCTATAATTACAGCAATATATTATAATGATGTGATTTTGATGTCACCGAGATGTCATATTGCATCATCTCAAAGATATCTAACGCCGTAGGCTTGAAAAAATTCCAGAAAAAGCCCAATTATGTAGATATTTATATAGCAAAGTATGTTTGTGAAAACACGCAGTATATGAAGTATAAATAAACAGGAATCGCGATTGAAAAGAGTTTTCATTCTTATTACATAACTTAATGGCAGAGTCGTATTCTAAGAAATGAATAATGGAATTTACTATATATTGCGCGTAGGAGAGTGTTTTTTGAAGAGTTTCATCCACTTTTTTGTCATCAAAGCACTCAATTGTCTATATAAATAAAGGATTTTTATTTTGCCATTAATTAAGGATCGTGCGTTTTTAAAAAGATTGTAAATGCTCAATTTATGTAAAGCCGCACGTGTAACGAATTTTTAGTTAATAACAAGCATATTAAGTTTTAAATTTTATCTGGAAGTAGTAGGGAAAATATTCATTGAGCTATATTCTGGAACAATCACCTACTAACATTGAACATAAGCTCAATTACGTAAATAGCTGAGGACGACGATAAAATTCGTAAAAACGATAAGATAATATAAACTAAGGCTAATTACAGCAATAAAATTTTGAATATTGATAAAATAGAAAAGCACATCAATTATGGTATAGCTCGAGGTAACAAAACGATGAATCCTCAAATGTTGACTTACATCGTCGAGAACAAACCAATAAACTACAACGAGAGTCGCCGCGAAATTTCTAGACGACTACGTCACAGGGGTTCGCTCTTATAAAACCCATTGAATGTTGAAGGCGCAAGTTAGTCCTGATCCAAACGCCACGAGGCAGTAGACCTGATGATAATACGTCACTTAGTAAAAATACTATAGCTTTAGATGTAAAATTTATTTAATGGTTCAAGAGGATTTTATTGAAATAATGACGGAAAAGTGTTTTAAATACTCAGAAGTGTGAAGGATTATTTGAAGTACTTACAATGGTTTCAAAATTAAGAATAAATATTTAAATAATAATTGAACTACTGCAAGATAAAGTTTATCATTGGATTAAAAACATATATGATTGAAACTTTGGTATTTAATGGTAATCTTACAACGATTTGAACGATTTCGGAACACGTATGGATGACTACGTTCTGGACAAAGGCAACGACCAGCAGATTTTCGAACGGTAAAGTAAATTTTGTGTAAATTTAGAGGACTTATTTATAGAGTAGTTAGTTGATTTTTTTGTGTGCAAGTCTTTGAGTGAGAGTAGAATTTGATTTGAAGGGTAGCTAGCCTTAAGTGCCAGTGTATAAGAAAATAATTAAACATACCTGATCAGATATGTTTAAATATGATTTTTAAAAGGAGTTAATAAATTATCCGATCTATTTTGATTAATTTTGTACTTAAGACTGAATTAGGTAATTGTTTTTGAATGAAAATTAAGAGATTAAGATTTCTGAGTGCTGATCCTAATTATAAAAGAGAGTTTTTTGACTATATTGTGGTTTAAATGAATGATTATTCAAAAGTTACGTATATCCCATATATTGTGTATTCTCATGCAAAATAACAAGCTTTAAATACATATAGTGTTGTAAGACACCATTTAAAAATTAAACCCAACTTTCAAATCCGTGTGTAAATAAGTATTGTCTAGAAAAATATAAACAAGTTTAAACCGTGAAAATAAAGCGTTTATTTAAATCTGTGTGTAACTATTTATTCCTGTGAAAATACCTTTGAAGCAAGTATCATTGCATTTATAAAGACTGTAAAACGAGTGTAAGAACATTATATAACTTTTTATGATATATCATTTAGAACACGTTCCAGTCGGCGGAAATGAAAAACTCCGTATTTTTCTTAAAATATAAAACAAGCATTCATACGCCTTAGGAATACCACAATATACGTTATTTATTCAAAACGTAATACAATGCACTTATTGAAAGACAAATAGTTCTAAAATCTTCAAATCCAGTATATTTTCGTTTACAAAACACAGAATACGGCATTCCTAGGAGGTGTTCTCAAAGCTATAAATCATCAAAGAACAGCTAATTAATTATCTGGTATGAATAACAGGCCCGATTCGTGAAAAGCTATATTGCCGAGAAACTATAAAACATATAATAACAAGCTTTAGTGGATTTATATTATAGAAGTTAGTAGGAAACAATACCAACTATTGCTCTAATTGATTAACAAGGGTTGCGAAAATTTTTACGATGGCTATAAATTTTAAACTGGCAGCTCAGAGATAACAAAATACGAAATTGTGCGTAATTGTTACATCATGTTACATTGAGATTATTTGTTATATAAAGTCGGAAGTGAATTAGAGTAAGTCATTTATTCTTTCGGAATCCAACATGTAAGATTAAAGATTTGTAATTGATTCTTTCGGCATCCAACACAGTACAACGACGGTTTACTGCTGCAATATCAATATTATTAGTGAAACGTCACACGCTAATTTTAATCTATTAAAAATAAATGTACTTTGTAAACTGATACTTTACATCTGTAGATTGAATAAATATGTAAATCTGAAATGGAACCAGGAATTTTTCAATGCAGTTAATTCCGATGTAAACCATATTTTTATAAGCAAAGACAGGTAGTCATAAAGAGGAATATCCGCAAGAATTTGATAATTCAAACCGCAAGTATAAATTCTTTTTAAACCTAAATAGATATTTATGTATTATTAAGTAGATTAAGCTAAGCTAAGTTCTTATTATGCGTATAAAAATTATTTGTAAATGGATAATTTAATTTTAGCAGTCTTGAGGTCAGAGCTCGAGACGTTGATCACATTGCCTTGCGACGGTTAATATTAAAACATTTCATCTATTCATAAAGATTTTAAAGAAAATTTTGTCTTACACGTAAAATATTTTGGGGTTCTCTAATTATGAACAATGATTAGGTGAAGATTGTTTCAATAAGTAAGTAGTGATAAGATAATTTTTTTTCTAAACTTAAGCTGTAAATTGCATTTATAAGTGTTATTTATATCTGTGTGTGTATAAGTAGATTATTTAGATAATGTGTGTAAAAGGAAGATAGACCTTTGAATGTATTGAGGATTGTTCGTAAATGCTTTTTGTTTCATTTCATGTTCGTAAATCCACAGTATATTTGTCGCTGAGCTAGCCAAAGAGGAAAAAGTGCACTATAAGGTAAAAATTTGCACATCGTCTAATAGGTCAGCGTCCATTGCATTCTTATGTTGATCAGGGCGGCTGTACCCGGATATTCATAGTATATTTGTGACGCCCAACGTCAGGGTAGTTTTTAAAGGCGAATCAAGGAGGCAATTGATGGACAGTTGTTTCAGAACTCATTAAAACGTCGCGTATTAAAGTACTATGGTTTAGTAGTTTAAATTAATATATTTAAAGACTGATGGAAAAATGTTTTAAATATACAGAAGTGAGAGAGATTAATTGGAAGTACGTGAAATAAATAAACAATGATTGACAACTGCAAAATAAAATTTTAATTTGAATATAAGCGTATATGAATTTGGAGTGCAATGATATTTAATGGAAAAATTTTACAGTTTGAACGATTTGGACATGTACAGATGACTACGGGTCAACTAGAAGCATCAAAAACGACTAGCATAATTTACACAGTAAAATAAAAATTACATTATTTTAAAATTTTAAAAAGGACATTTCTATTTATATTTTAAGTTCTATAATAAAAGTATTCTGTGTGCTAATATTTGAAATTAGAGTAGAGTGTGTACAAGTTGATAATTCGATTTGAAAAGGGCGGTAGCTTACGGGGTGTTGCCAGTCATATAACTGTGGTTGGTGATATATTTATATAACCGTTTCCTTCTGAATTACCTTCTGTAACAAAAGTTCACAAAATGTTACTAAATTCTTCGATTATATTATAAAATAAAGTAAATTACAAATACTCACTACAATTTTTAAAATTATAGTTTCTAAAAATCTTACTCCAAATGCACATAGTATAATTTTTAATGATTTTATAGGGGTGGTTTTTGGAAATGGTTTTCCTGGCTGTTTAGCCAAAAGTAAAATCCGTCTCTTTTTTTGATGTTTAGTATAAAGAATATTATTTTTCTTTTCTTACTAATACTGTAGACTTCGTTTTGATAATCCCATAAAATTTATGATGTGGATCTTGAGCGATATATATGGAGTAATCAAGGAAATAATTATTGGTGCTAACAAAAACTATCGTTGAACACTGTAAACATAGAGAGCCTGTATTAAAAAAATGCTTATTTATAAATTAAATTATATGTCCACTTACTCTTAATGTGGCTAGACCTAAATTAAAATTTTTACGTGTAGAGAATTATTCACGATATATACTGTACTCTTTAGCGCTTTACTATTTTTATTTCAATAGCTATAAGTGCAAATTCAAAACAAACTTACTGCAAATATTAATTTAAATGAATATACAAACGACAATTCATTCGTGTCCGTAGGTCAATACTTGTATATGTTTAAGATAGTCACATGTCAAGCATCTTCTTGCAGAGCAGCCGGACAAAAGTAAGTGTAGGATTTTACTATAGTATTGTGTAGGTTTTCGCGACATTTTGATTTTTTATAACATATTTGCGCCCATTCTATCTACTCGGCTCGTGGGCGAGGAGAGAAAACCACTACACATAAATTTCAACCTATCTAAGTCTATTATCAATACTAAATGATTTATTTTTCAAGAATGTGATGGCGTATAATGTTTGGAAATTCAATATTACTGAATGAGCTTTATATTTTTCGATATTTTAGTAAATACAATTGAATTTACATGATCGAAAATTATGTTGATTATTTTTTATTTTAAAACTTCAGTTAACGGACTTAATTATTACTACAGCTATTTATACAATTTTTAATGTGAAATTGACTAACCCTGAGTCATTATTCAACTTCATATTAACTTTCTTATGCTTTACAATCGATTAGTATACGTGTGTATTAGAGTTTAGTATGAAACACTTTTGTAGCTGTCTAATCTTTAGTTGCATGGTACTATAGTTAGCAAATTAGTTTGTAAACTGAAAGCTCCTTCATTCTTTGAAAATGATTTTGCACAAGCTTGTTTTTAGAAAGGGGTTAAATTATTTTTCCACCTTAATAACGAAGAACCTGCATCCAATAACAACCTATACAAATTGCAGTGTGGAATTGAGAAAAAAAATCGAAAGCTCTTGAAAATCCCTAAATGCAGCACTAACATATTTCGTTTCTGTAAGCTATGGATGACTGACATCAAGCCTTAAGAGCTAAAAAATGCTTTCAAAGATACGTTATTACAACGAGTAGAATTAAAAAGCCTTCTTCTCGCGATTAATAGAAATGTTTGCCAAAAACCTGCAATTAAATACACATTAATCGAAATTTTAAGTTGTTAAATGAGTTGTATTAACATGGAACTAAAGAACAGATTGAACTAAAATCGGTGATTTATACTCAACCGCCACGACTTTTCCTCATAATAACGGTTTCTTGCTTAATCCTACTTTTCTTCTTTAAAGATATAGTGGTATTGGAATGTTTTTACTTCAGTAGCTGAATGCCGAAATATGCTATCCTCAAAGCCTCAAACACATATATAAAGATAAGCAAACTTCTTTGAGATATTTTTATCCCATTTCCTTAAAAGGGGCATTGCCCAATTGTTTACAGTATACTTAGTTATGAACTAACGCAATAAACTCTAACAATGCCCTTACTTAGAGTTTCTGACGAACTTTTTCTATCGAGCTTAGCACACATTTTTTGATATAAAAGTGTCCACAGAGACTGAAAAGAACAGTAAGAAATACTTGGGATATATTGTTATTTTTAAATATACGCCTAAAACTGATTTGAAAAACAAAAACCTTCAATCATTCATTAAATTTCAAGTGAAGTTAAAATTACTAAATTTATGGTAAATATATTAATTATATTACATATTGAAGATTAAGTTTTATACCGGGTGTCTTTAATACCATGGTCCAGTATTACTATCTAAGAAACAATAAGGATTACGCGATCAATTCAATTAGACAAAAGTTTCAATTTAAAAATTTATTGAGCGGATCTTTTGATCATTGTCAAATTTTTGTTGGTTTCTGAAATGCAGGACCTTTAAAAAACTGTTGATTTTAGAGATAAAATTTAAATTTAATAGTTTTATAGTTTTTTAGTTTAATTTCAAGTATAATGTTTTGTCTCCGAGGTACTATCATCAATTTCAATACGAACTTGGATTTTTGTTTCTTTTTTCAAATGAAAACTTAATTTACATTCCAACCATGTATCGTGCATTATTACAGCAGAGTACAGTTACAGAAGTATATCGCTTGCTTGTTTAGAGGGCGTAATAGTATTGCACAAATTTTGCAAACAATATTAATCGATTTGCTTTAGAAAATGATCATGCAAATTAATTATAGCTCTGCGTACCTTAAGACCATCTAACTGTTTAAATTCTAAGGTAAAGTCAATTAATTTATCTTTTATATTACGGTATTTAGCAAGGTGAAATACTAATGATATTGTTGTGTACGTAGTCCGGGTCGTTGATCAAAATCCTCTTCTATAACAGATTTAATTAGCAGAGTTCCTTATTTACGTAAAACATTAAACAGGGAATACAGCTAAGAGATACGCCAACAGGAATAGGAAAGGAAGTGATGAAAAAACTCCATACCCTTTGAAGCACTACTGGCACAGTTCTTCAAGATAAGAAGGACACGTTCAGAATGAAAAACCGTTCGTTGTTTTCCAGATTGTCCACCACTTGTTGTGCGTAATGCTTTTGATTGGTCGAAATAACCACTCTATCCCTTTGCAATCCGTGGGAAATTAGGTTGAAATTCTTTTCCCATGGAGTACATAATAATAATAATAATAATAATAACTATTTCTAAAAATCCTGAGGATAATTCACGCGGCCTATTTTTTAACTAAATTACAATGTGTAACACCTAGATGGTGAAACTATTTTACACAACTATATGTAATATATTAATATTAGAAATCTTCTAACATAATTATTAACTAGAATCTTTGTGAAGCGATTTTCTAGCGGAACAATCGCAATAAAGTTTCTAAAAGAAAAACGAAAACGAAAAAATACCTTTGTATTAGTGTTCATATACACGGAAAACATATCTTAATTAATGTTTTTAGGCGTGTTACGTGTGAAATATTCTACTGTTACGGGTGAAACAATTTCAATTTTAACTTTCTTTAAAGGGACGGGGACCCCGTAACAATAAAAGGGGTGTGTCCGCTAACTGCAGTGGTCGGGAGTGTATTCCTATAGATAATAATAAAAAGAATATAGAGAACACCAAAGAAATACAAAAATAATAAATAACAAGGTTTCTAACTAAAAATTCTGCATTACATTAACACTTACCCTGAAAAGTTTCGTCTTTGTCAATATCGAGGGGCGCCATACAGTCGGTCGTCACAAGTCTGAGAAAGTCCTTGTCTACGTAAAAGACCGTTATTACACAAAACTTTTCTTGTTTCAGTTGCTCCTACTTTCGATCGTCACGTTTCTCTGTTCAAATCAAATACTTTTTCCAAATCTACCAACACTGGGGTAGCTGGGATCCTTTACAAATTACTGCATGTTTGCTAAATAAGTCAAATAAAAAAATCAACCTAACTTAACCTTATTATCATAAAATGCTTTGTCATAAATATACATATAAACATATTTCTCTAACATTAGCGTTCCCTGCAATCTGGCTAGGTGATGTTAAACTAAATACTAAAGTAAATCTTAAAGAAAACAGCCTAATCCAGCAACAAAACTATTCGACACTTCACATTTTCCTGTTTTCCTATCTATTGTTACATTTATGAATCCCTAATTAATGGTAATGTCGTTCCTTAAACAAGAAAACAGTCCAATTCTTACGTTACACCATATCGTTGTTCATTCCAAAATATTTTACATTTAATACTTTTCTACCCTAAACCAATGACTCTAATCACAAATTACTAATTAGTGCGGTGAATTAATTATTTCCACTTAATTACTGTCTTATTGCCAAAACACACAATTAAAAGTTAAAAATTCATAATATAGTTTTTCAAACGTTTCATAAAGTACTCACAGTTCAATTCCAGAATTTCCAACTACCTTCCTTCAGGATTGTTCCAAATCATTCAATTAAGGGTTCAAACACGGCAGCTCTCCGATTCCAAAACATATCTTAAACAGTTCCAATTTAATGGAAGGATTTATACCACCTCCTTCCTAAAACGATTTTTCGACAATAAATCTTTGACTCTTTCATTGGTATTTCGTATTACATGTCAATCGCCGCACATTCCCGGAGGGAGTTAACCTATATTTTTTTTCTTAGAGCTCTGTACCATCTCCCTATCAGAACTCACTATTACCCCTTTCCTCTTAAATTAATCCCGCTCTGGGATCTAGCATCAAGACCTCCTCTTCCTACTTTATTATATTTCTACCTTTAGACGCTTTTAAATGACCGGTTGCTATAAGATTGTCTCTATCAATAATTCATTGTTTCCAACCAAACTCTTTCTTCCCACTATAAATTAGATTTTATTCGTCAGCGTCTGCGCATTTTTATCAGTCTCGCGTTTCCAGTTTGTTATTCACGGAGCCAATGACCTCATCTGTATAATCCTATATTCTGTATTCCCTTATTTAATATCTTGTTAATACCAAATGTGTGGGTTTCTCCTTTATGATAATTACAGCAATGTCTATTTAAAATGATGTCATATTGCATGGAATTTATTTGACAACTTTAAAAGCTCAAATTTAAGATGCATTTTAATGAATTCCATAACAACTCTGAAAGCTTCAGCACGAAATGCTTCTTCTATAAAATTTTGTGATTACAATAGAATTGGTTTATTTACATTCTTGTGTTTTAGAATAATTTGGAATAAAGGTACGGATTTAATTACCATTCTTGCTATGTAAACACCATCTAACATGAAATAAAGATTCTACAGGGTGCTCCCATAACAAATTTGTTCATTTAATATTAAATAGTATTTATTTCCTATCTAATTGATCTTGCGCAACGCATCGCGTTACAAGCGCCACCTAGTTTTTAAACCGTAGCAATCTTTGTGATACCAGGAAACGGGATAAGTAACCTTCCGATCATCAGGCTACATCATCTGCGCGCGCAAGGGTTTTGTTTGTCGGCACACTGACAGCACTAAACTAGTCTGAGAGTATGAGACTTGGATACTTAAAACTAACACTTAATTTTAGTGTAACAACCTAAATACAAAATTAATTTTCTTCATTGCATATAAATGCATACGAATTTTCAAATACCTGTAAGATATTTAACTCTTACAAATTACTTACTGACTTACAAGCAAGAAAAAACTAAATATATTGCAGCAATAAAAACTTTACTTTAATAAATTAGCCAGTAGTGCTGCATTAACGATTAGTGAATTTCTTAATCATACCCTAGCAATATAAAGAGCTAAAAGGCAGGTTAGTCACTTTTCATGTACACAATAAATCCTATTTTTGATTATAAGCACCAAAGGTTCGGAGCATCAAATGGATAATATAGATTCTCAAAGATATTTGCAAAGAGAAAGATACATAGATAATTTTTGCTTTGTACCAACAGTTAGATAAGGTAGGATATCAAAGATAATTTCAAAAGAAAAAAATACATAACCATTTATGGTTTAAATTAATTGGATTAGGATAACGTCTCAAAGATAATTTCGAAGTTAAAGATACACACATAATTTTGATTTGTAGCATTTATTAGATAAGGTAGAATATCAAAAATAATTTCAGAGAGGTTTATAGAAAAATAACCATTTAAGGTTTAGCATATTAATTAGGTAATCTTGCTATGTAAACACCATTTAACATGAAATAAAGATTCTACAGGGTGCTCCCATAACAAATTTGTTCATTTAATATTAAATAGTATTTCTTTCTTATCTAATTAATCTTGCGTAACGCATCACGTTACAGGCACCACCTGGTTTTTAAACCGTAGCAATTTTGTGATACCAGAAAACGGAATAAGTAACCATCCGATCATCAGGCTACATAATCTGCGCGCGCAAGGGTCTTGTTTGTCGCCGCACTGACGGCACGAAACTAGTCTGAGAGTATGAGACTTGAATACTTAAAACTAACACTTAATTTTAGTATAACAACCTAAATACAAGATTAATTTTCTTCATTGCATATAAATGCATACGAATTTTCAAATACCTGTAAGATATTTAACTCTTACAAATTACTTACTGACTTACAAGTAAGAAAAAACTAAATATGTCGCAGCAATAAAAACTTTACTTTAACAAATTAGTCAGTAATACTGTATTAACTATAAGTGAATTTGTTAATCATACCCTTCCAAAATAGAGAGCTAAAAGGCAGGTTAGACTCTTTTCATGTACACAATAAATCCTATCTTTGATCATAATCACCAAGGGTTCGAAGCATCAAATGCATAATATAAATTCTCAAAGATATTTTCAAAGTGAAAGATACATCGATAATTTTTGCTTTGTAACAACAGTTCGATAAGGTAGGATATCAAAGATAATTTCAAGAGAAAGAAAATACATAACCATTTATGGTTTAAAGTATTAATTAGATAGGATAACGTCTCAAAGATAATATCGAGGTTAAAGGACACACACATAATTTTGATTTGTAGCATCTATTGGATAAGGTAGAATATCAAAAATAATTTCAGAGAGGTTTATAGAAAAATAACCATTTAAGGTTTAGCATATTAATTAGGTAAAGTATAATCTCCAAGATATTATAAAGAGAAAGATAAACAGCAAGCCATTTATAGTTTAACTTATTAATTAGGTAAGATAAGGTCTCAAAGAAGATTTCAAAGATAACGAAAACAGATAACAATTTATATGGTTCGGGGCCCTACTTTTGCCAAAGCACCCTACTTTCCTGTATACAGATAACATAAAGGGACTTCGAAATAAGAAAAGTGATCTCTTCAGATCTTAAAAAGGATTTTTTCATACCCTCCAGAAGAACAGGTTCTGGGAAGCGGCATCCATTCACGATATCGGCATGAGAGGGCAGGTAGAAATTTGGATGTAGACCCTTCACCCTTGCGTTGATTAAGAGAGGATCAGCCCGTAGTCCAAATCGATAACAAATTGCACACCGACGGCCGGCTGTAGCGTAAACACAGTGGAAGACACCGGCGATGCAAAACCAGATGGAGGTTCCGATACTTCGGGTTAATGCCGAGAGGTAACAACCCTCTAAACTATGCAGCGCCTTAGAAAGTAAAGAATGAAAATAAAATAAAATAGAAGCGATAAAAGGAGATGGTGGAATATTTGGAGCTTCATAGCAACCAGGTAGAGGAGAGAAGAAGAAGGGCTTGAGTTGAGCAAAATGCTCTTGCTCAAAGGCTACTTCAGCCCAAACCGAAATCCTAAGATTCACATCCTTGACACACCAATTCCCCTCTCAACAACAGCTCCTTACCTTGGACTCCACATTGACACACGCCTAAAATGAACTCCCATCTCTCCAAACTTCGAACCAAAACACATTATACTCCATAACCTACTTCACGCACTCCCAAAGTCAATCCACCTCACCAATCCAACACGAAGACTAATCATTAACCACATCTTAATCCCGATCGTCAGATACGCAGTAGATTCTTGGCTCCCGTTTACACCGCCCTCCTCCAGACGTACGCTTAACACGATCATAAGACCTTCCGTACTCTGCACCTCAAGAGCGTACAGAACCACTTTCACAGCGGGCTTGTATACCCTGCTTCAAATCCCTCCAATCGAAATCCAACTAAACTCCTCACTCCAAATCCGAAACCTCAAACATAACCTACCAATTATCCTACACGACAGAACACTTCACTATGACGAATACCGCACTCTCCCTAAAACTGACATAAAATCCCGAATACATAACTTCCTACTTTATTCCTGGCAAGTTCTTTGGTCCCACTCCGCCACCGGCAGATATACATTTGATATCTTCCCTGATATCACAAACATCCCTCCACATATTCCTTTCTCTAATCCCCTACAATGCAATTTCTGTCCGGCCATGGTAACTACCGTAATAAACACAATCAGCACCACTCCACGTGCGCAGTCGACGACTAAGGTAGGGGACAAATCCCCTTCACCAAAACCTTAAGAACCCCAGTTGTCTTTGAATTATTTATTCTAAGTTCTTAAATACTTATAATATACGACTAGTATGGGCTCTGGCCTAGGTATAGTCCACCACAATAAATTAATTTACCTACCTATCTATCAATAATCCGGTCAATTGTGTAGTTGGCGAATCTAGGGTGTATCAAAATAGTAGATATATGCGACTAATTAGTTAGAGAACCTACTGTTGACTTAGTATAGTAATCATTATTAGACTAATCGATTAGTCTTCTAAATGGTTAGTAGATTAATCAATTAATCGGCTAACTGATTGGTCCATTATACATATATTAGTCGACTAATCAGCTAATCAACTAACCCATTAATCGACTAATTGATTAGTTGAATATTCGGTAGAAATTCAATAATCAGTTTATCGATTTACGATTACTGCAAAATTCGATTATCGAATACAAATTTTTTCAATTTTTGCAACCCTACTTTTTATAGATTGTCCGTTGGACTTGACTCTACAATTTTTAAATTTAACTCTTCTTTCCTTTTAATAAACATGGACCACGTTAAATCTGAAGGTTTGGAATCACAATTGTTCCCAATTTTTATCAAACGAATGAAAATTGGCAAGTTCTAGAGAAAAATACGGTAACGTTTTAACAGAGGTTGAACTTGCTCAGTCCATTCGTATAATCGAAATATTGACTGTTTCTGCTTTCTATTAATAACACCATTTATAAGGTAAATTTTAAAAAACAAATTTTACAGTATTACACCAATTGACTGCAAGGTCTTTAAAATTAACTAATATCATCGAATTTATTCACTTCATTTAACTAAGCGTCAATTGAAACACGTTAGTTTTCTATCATGTTACAAGTATGCACTGCTTATCTGACTGCAATTTTCTTTGTTTCAGACAAATACTCAAAGAAACCACAATGATAAGGATAACGATAGGCTATCCAACAATAATATTAAGTTATCGCCCGCTGCAACCCCTTCACAATCAACACCTCCTGCATCGCCCTTACAAGCAACCGTTTCAAAGAGGCTTCTCCAAGATGCCTTATCACGACCGGCTCCTTACCCTATGATAGTCATTCCAGATAAAGGATATTGGATTGACGGGACTGATCACGACTGTCACTACGATAATCGTGGACCGCATGGAACATGGAGGGCGAAAATTGAAACCGATGATACAGCAAAATGTTATAGGAGATTTTTTGTTGGAAGGGTGAGTAAACTGATTATATCGTAGTTATAAGGGGTAGTAATTACTTGGTTAAGTATGAACGTCTTTGATGAAGCTTAATTGTGAGGGTGTTAGAAGGGTTTACTTTGTCTGGTCATGTTAGCAGCTTAATGGGTAACGGTTTAACTTAGTGGCGTTGCATTACGAAAGCTATTAAAGTGGGAAACTGTAGTTTGGATTAAGGTTAAGGTTCAAGTGACTGATTTATGTTCGTTGAAAGTAATAACGTACACATATCACCATTATATAATATGAAATAAAGAATTTGTTCCCTCGACAAATTTTAATCCTTTTAACTTACTGAAGAGAAAACAGCGAACGCTTAAACCCTTGGAAACAAACTACAACAAATATGATATTAAATCGCTCTTAATTAATTCACTTGTAAACTCAATTAAGAATTATAAATGTAGGCTGTGAAAAAAGCGTTTGGAAAGTGTTCTAACTTTTCCTCTTATAGGGTATTAATACCTTTTACTTTAGTATGGTATAATAAACAACGAAATACGAATTTTGATCACTAAGTAGCCATCCTCTGCAGAAATATGCCTTTAAAATAATTTGTTATTAAAAACATTTGAGAATATTATTTTTCTCACCACGCAAACTGAAGTGAACCTTACAAAACTAAAAAGTATAGTAAAGTTTGGACTGGAAATTCTGTATAAATGTGGCACACGTGAGTAGGTATTACGCCTACAAAACTGTTTTTAAATCCTTGTCCACGATCGAGTTCTGCCAAATTAACTTAGTCGTGCCCGTAGTTGAGTTTCTTATTGGTCTTTTAAAAGTATTCACAAGTTACCTGGTTTTACTATTTTTAAACACTTCGTGAGCGTTCGTCTTCATACAACGTGTTCCCAAATAACATGTACTTCTTTGGCTTATTTCATGACTAAAAATTCATATAAACACAAATCCGCAAACGTTTGTTACAGATCTTCAAGGTATTGAAGTTTCCAAAATTTTTTAATTCTTCTTAAAACTCCTGCAGTTTTTGAGATGCTTAGATCAAATTTGGAATGTAGATTTCGTTCTAGGGCTTACATCGTTGGGCATGTCAAATAGTTCTGAGAATGTACAGGGTGATATTTTTCCAGGGCCATACCGCATTTTCTCCCCTTGAACTTTTTGCGTTGCACCACTGGTAGATTTTATGAATTTTATGAATATTTGGTTTTGTTTAGAAACTTTTTGATCTCTTGTAGTTTTTTCTTAATTGCGGCCGTATCGAGAAAAAAAAGTTAACCAAGAGCGATTCGAGCTCGCACTATTAGGGTTCCGTACCAATACTACAATGAGCAATCAATAAACCAAATTAAGGTGTTTTTATTTTTTATGTATATTTAAATCTTATCCAAATTTGATTGTGATAACTGAAAAATGAATATATTGTCCCACATTGTACTGGTCCATTATTAGTAAATATGTTGTCTATTACTGTGTTTAAAAATTTTTTTCTAGGAACTATTACACTGTCAAAACACCTGCAGTTTTCCATAATCTATGACTCAATAGCTACTATCCCTATTAAAATCAAAATTTTAGCTTTGGAAATGTAGGAAAACGGGGAGGGGCGGTTATTTTTGGCACATTTTGAGCTATATCAAATATTTGTAGAAGCCTTTTAAAATTCTCTTTCAAATGATACCTCACACGATATATTTATTCAAAACTTTTTTCTTTTGACCTAATTAACCCCCGCCATTTTAATCTAATCTATTTTCTGACTGTCGATGTATGTGCGCACCATAAAGACCTAGCATTGTGCTAAATTTCAAATTCATACGTTACATAGTTTTCAAGAAAACCTCTGTGACAGACAGACGGACGGACACGAGAGTGATCTTATAAAGGTTACGTTATACCTTGTAAGGTACGGAACCCTAAAAACGAATTTCTGTAAATCGCTAAATAAACTTAAAATGTTTAAAATGGTTTACTAGGTTCTGGCGTTATTGTGGATAAGGATAATTTCTCGTTTTTATTATTGTGACAGTCTACATTTGAAATCGTAGCTGCATTTGTTTACAAAATGGTTTAAGTTGTGAAATGTAAGGTGTAAAAATGTTTTAAATACTCGTTATAATGTCATATTTTATTAATTCAAAAATGGCCGAGATACATTGTCGCTATGGTCTTGCGAATGGAAATGCAAGAGACCCCAGACGTCTGTACCTGGAGCGATATCCTAATAGAAAGTGATACCTGATCAACGAGTGTTTTCGAATATTCATAGGCGCCTTGGCGAAACTGGTACTCTTAATCAGAATACCAATGAGACAGATAGACCACTGCTAGAACACTGCAGATTAAAGAAGCTAAATGAAATGAAGAACACCCAAACACTAGCACTAGAAAAAATCTGTGAACATTTAAATATTAGTCATCAAGTTTCTTGACGTGATTCTCTTCTATATCGTTGCACCCTACCCTTTTCTAGGTGTAATGAAAAGAATAGATGCACGACAGGGTATAAAAAAATTATCCTGGCTCAGCTAGACTAGACTGTTTTTGGTTGCGGAGGCTGCAAAAGACTTAAAATCTCAGGGGGTGGGGGAGATAAGGAGATGTTCCGAGATAACGCTCGTTTTTCGTCTAATTTGACTCCACTATTAGTACAGTTCGTACGGTACAATTATTATCAGTAGTTATTTTACTTATTATCACTGCAACTTCCACTATTCTGAATATAATAATGGGTCATTTGTGAGAATCTTTGTAATTATATTCACTACTGAAATAATAAAATAAAGGGTTTGTCCGTACTTCTTCCTTTCTGACAAAATTAGCTAGACTAACTCTACTTTTTTTGCACTGCTCCTAATTTGCTTTAAAATTTACTAATTTATCTAATATCAATCAATTTTGAAAAATTATTACACAAAGCAAGTTGATTAACACTAAAGTATTATTGAATGAGATGAAATAATAACTTAGACTTTTATGCAAAGCCCAAAGGATCATTTCGAATCGAGCTAGTAATTGAAATATGGAAAATATAAGGTTTCGGACAGGATTCGAATCTGTATCGTAGGGTTTTGCGGTCCATGCGTTTTCAAATTACGTCACCGAGACGGTCAACTGTAATTGGAAAATTACACAATCTAAATTATGTACATGGCATAAAAGTCTAAGTTATTATTTCATCGTATTCACTGAAATATCTTGCTGCTGAAGTAGACCGGATCGCTAATTCGAGCCCCACTGTTGGATCGACATAAAAATTGCTGCGAGTTTCCCCTGAAAACAAGTTGGTAAATTCGTACCCCACACTTTACCTGGACATATGCTGGATCACCTACCTTCCTGATTGCCAAAACTTATCTTCTTCAGTGAAGTTCACCACGGCTGCTCTATACCTAAAATTATTACCCTATTTTCTACCATAGGAAACTCGACTACCAAACATTCAACCCAATTTATTCCAACAGAAAATTCTTTACAATAATATATATATATATATATATATATATATATATATATATATATTGTAGTGTCAGTAGGAGCTACAAGGGTTCTAAGGGTTGTTTTGTGTTGTAGGTAGTGTATGCCAAATAGAGTGAGCCATATATCAGATCCCGTAATTTAAAAATGTATGTTTGCCGTACTTTACATACTTTAAAGTATTTGAAATGTTAGTTGAAATGTAAGTGCCAAGACGTAGATTATAATGACTTGATGACGTGATAAAACACACAGTATTCAAGGTTTTATACTGAGTTGTAGTTTAATAGGCCATTGAACGTACATTTGCCAACCGAAAACCGGATGCGTCTATGGATGCCCACTATTAACCACGCAGATCCAGGTTCATATGTGTATCATTTAGGCATTTATTTTTTACTAGAATCAACCTTTGGACAAACATGTAACATCAAAATTACAAGTAATAGCAGTGTCAAATATGATTGAAGGGTTGTGTGATATAACGTCAAAGTCAGAAATTTTGTGGTAGTAATTAATTTGGCACAAGGCTACGTGGATCATATAAAATTTGGCATATACAAAAGTAAATTATAAAAAGGTACTAAAACAAAACATAGTGCAGTTTGGTTGGGCATTGCACATCTACTTACCACTGGTAAGTAGGTGGATACCCTGGGAAGAAAGAGTTCATATAGTCGAGGCATATTTAAAACATTTTTGCTTTATTAACCAACCAAACGTTGCTAAAGTACGTAACGTAAAATAAATATTTGCACATAATATATAAATCATTAAATTAATAAAAATAAGGCGCGAAAAAGAGCGGGGTGCAGCATAAGAATATATATATATATATATATATATATATATATATATATATATATATGTACATATTGTTGTAATACTGTAGCAATACCCCATGTGCGCCTTTTTTGTGAATTAAAAAGGTTAAAATTTTTATTCTGTCAATTTTTGATTTTTAATATATAATTGCACACGGAGCTTGCTACAATACGACAAACAACTTCCTGTTCTAATCTTTAAACTAAAACACCATTAATTACAAATTTTATTTTAATGTTCTCAAAAATATTTACAACGTATGAAAAGTTTAAAATTCTCTAAATAGAACTTTCATTTAATAATTGAATAAAAAAATTAATAATTATCATTCCCAAAGTTGATCAAAAATCCAGCAAACATCACCCTTATTATTATTAACTGAAGCCCGATGAACGTTCATTCAATTTCTTTAAATATTTACGTAATTTACAACGTGTACTCAAAAAAAAGATCCTTGCCGACCCTTCACATAAATTATCATGAAAGCAATTTTTAAAGTATTTAAATTAGAAATGTTCAATGAAATGTTAATTTTTAAATTATTCAGATTAGAGATGTACAACAAAATATTTACAAATAAAAATAATAAAACATTCAGATTGGCTAACCTGTTGTTTCCAGCTCGAATCAGTCCTCGTTCCAACTGCTTTCGTATTCAGCTTAGTGATTTTATACTCCCAACGTTAAATCTGCTTTGGAGATGGTCTACACTTTTCTTAGCATAGCTTTAATTATTCTAGCGTCGTTTGTTAAACTTCTTGGCAATAATTGAAGTAAATGCTTGTTGCATTTCCTCATTTGATCCAGTAATTATTTAGAATTGTTCTCCAGAGTCGCTTATCCAGTAATCATTCAGAGTCCTTATCCAGTAATCATTTAGAGTCCTTTTTATTAATGTTAATATTAGAATTTAAATTAAAACAACTTTTAGTTACTTACGTTTTTGAAGGGTAAAACGACAAACCTCCTAATTTTCTATAATTATCATAGTATTATTTCATACTTTACAATAAATCACTTCACGTAAATATTTTCCTTTTAAGCGATGTTAACTAGGTCTTACTTCATGTTGAGCTGATTTGTTTACAAATCCGGTCGTATTTAAATGCATCATCTATCTATTGACAAGCGCAGAGGTCGTTTGTAATAGAATTTTTACTTTTTGGTTAATATAAGGCAGAGAGTGGCTTCAATTAAGACGACATAGAGCCAAACAGTGTTGCTAAAAAGAATTATCTATGCTCGCGGACTAGTCTCGGGGTCTATCCCTGCGGAGGCATGAGATGGGGGGGTTTTTCTATTAATTAACCTGTCTTTGTACAATTTTAGGGCGCCACTACGTCAAACACATAAACAAAAAATAATCTTCTTAAGGAAAGACGTAGATAAACCTTAAGGGAATTAACTTATGCCTGAAAATAGATATTCAACAACATAACTGTGCTTCTTTTACACTTAAACATTGTAACTAGAATTTCAGAAATAAAACTATTACAGTAGTTTGCAGATATGTAATAAAGTTATTTGATGTTCTTGTATATACAAAAAAATAAATAAAATAAATTAAAGACAATCATAATTATAAGAGCATGAAGTGGAAATGTCTTATCAATGCTGAATCGACAAATTAGCAGTTGTTAGTGGGTGAGGCCCATCATAAAAAATTATATCTCATTACATTAAGCGAACGTTTCAAACCTAGCCCATCATAAAAAATATTTCATTACATTAAGCGAATGCTTCAAGCAAAGATTCTCGGCCCACAAGGATAAGTCAAAGATTGTCTTATCATACAATTTGTTACAGAACATATGTTTGACTTGTTTGAGTAAACATGTAACTCGAGATGTTTATCTAGCAGATGTTAAACCAAGATGTGCCCTAATCGACTATTTAAATTTAACAAGTAATACAAAAAATTTAGCCAGATCATCTGACATAGTCTAAATAAAGTGAATTTATTTTTACTGGAAATCTTTCTAATTCTATATTCAAAAACACTAAAACTATTTCAAATCGTTAAGCAAATTATCTTATATGTATTCAGTGACGCATAATTTATTTTAATAAGAAAGCTTTAATACCTTAGTATATGAAAATATGCTACAATTTTTAAATAGTTTAACAATAAAACTTTAATATATTTAATGATCGGAAATGTGTTGAATATCTAAAAATCATTTAGGAAATTATTTATCCTCTAAGTCGACAACGTTACACAATGAATTTAATTCTTGCTTGGGTCGATGTTTGTTACAATAAATAAGAACGTACTCACCGAAGGAAAGTGTTTACACACTTACAACACCTGCGGATTATAACCACGTGCCAACGTCGCTACATTATCAACGGATGGGATGCCATCTCCAAAGCTTGATCGACTTTCATACATCACAAAATTATGCAAATTAATTACTGCAAATCTATTACATATTTATTATTAAAGGTGAAACTTATAGGTGAAAATGCTTGCGTTTTATAGATCCTCTTCACTTCGCTGATTGTCTTCAATAAATATGTGCCCTCTTCATACACCATGCAACGTGTCTCTCCCAAGAATCGAATTTAATCCAACTCATCTTGGTAGGAAAACTTTCCTACCAGGTTTTTTAGTATTGCTTCTTTATCTAACTACATACGGTACAAGAATGCATCACGTACATCGGGCAGACGCCTTGAAACCCCACTCGCATGACTACGCGGATCGATAAACAAGTCGACTACATATTTACGCCCGAATCGCGGCAATCCATCAAACATATAGCAATTTGGTAATTGCCTATAGGTGAAAACGTTACACGTTGTTATACATGATTCTTTCATACCAGGTTTTTGGGTATTCCATAGTATTTTATTGTATGTTAAAATCAACGCGTTGCTTTTGTCACGTACCATTTCGAGGTAAATCATTGATTCCTTTGGATTTTCATACTTCTAGATAAGTAGACCATTGTTTGTTCAAATAAATTTGGTGAACTTTTATTTTATCCACCATGCCTTGTTCGTTTGCAATATATCAGGTGTCGATTTTAGCTTTCTAGTCACGTAAACTTTATATAATTTATGTATTAAATTATATGCGTTTGCTATCTTACGCATTATTAAACCTCTTGTTTTAATTGGGATTCTTGGCGTAATAATGATGCGTTATCTATGCGTGTCGCGTTTCAGCTTGCGTTTATGTTGTTTTACGATTTGCGAATTTGTTTATTGAAATATATCTTCAAAATATTTTTCATTAACTAAATTAATTATGATTATGGTTTATATACAGGGCGTTGTCATTTACTTTCCAGCTTAATCAACGTATTTCTTGTTTTCTTCAGAAAACTGTCTCGTTTTATGAGCCCTCATGTATTTTATATGAAGTGTGCTATGCTATTGGTCTTAACTACCCCTAAATGACATTAACACAGCAATATATATACTTATATATATATATATAATTTAAAAGAAAATTAGGTTTAATGAGTCTTAAATTAATACAAAATAAAAAGAAATTATTGGCAAGTGACTCAAATTCAGCCATGAGAGCATCCGGTCGCAGCGATTTGCCTTAATTGGGGCTCATCAGGACAGGAGTAGCAAAGTTGCAATATTTAATACAGACACCTTATGGGAAGTACAGCTTCACCTAGCTCACAATTTGGGCCTTTCTGTCGTTTTACCTGACATCGCAAGTTTTTAGCAACCGTCGGCACGGACGAGATCCGGCTCAACTGCCTTTTTCCAAAGCCAAAAGTTATAATTTACAAGAAAAGTAGGTTTAATGAGTCTTAAATTATTACAAAATAAAAAGAAATTATTGGCAAGTGACTCAAATTCAACCACGAGGGCATCCTGTCGACGCGTTTCGCCCTTGTGGCTGAATCTGAGTCACTTGCCAATAATTTCTTTTTATTTTGTATTAATTTAAGACTCATTTCTTTTAAATTATAACTTTTTACTATGGAAAAAGGCAGTTGAGCCGGATCTCCTCCGTGCCGACTGTTGCTAAAAACCTGCGATGTCAGGTGAAACGACACGAAGACACAAATTGTGAGCTAGATGATGCTGTACTTTCCATAAGGTGTCTATATTAAATATTACAGCTTTGCTACTCCCGTCTTGATGAGCCCCAATTTGGGCGAAACGCGTCGATAGGATGCCCTCGTGGCTGAATTTGAGTCACTTGCAAACTTTTGGCTATGGAAAAAGGCAGTTGAACGGAATCTTCTCCGTGCGGAATGTTGCTAAAAACATGCGATGTCAGGTGAAACGACACGAAGACACAAATCGTGAGCTAGGTGATGCTGTACTTTCCATAAGGTGCCTGTATTAAATATTACAACTTTGCTGCTCCTGTCCTGATGAGCCCCAATTAAGGCGAAACGCGTCGACATGATGCCGTCGTGCCTGAATTTTAGTCACTTGCCAATAATTTTTTTTTTATGTTATATACATATATATATATATATATATATATATATATTTACACACACACACACACACACACACACACATATATATATATATATATATATATATATATATTTATTGACCGTGGAAGTATAGGTTAAGTAGGTGTAGACAATAAAATTTTATCAACGATGTATATTGGAAACAGGAGCAAATTAATTAATTTATATAGTGAAAACGGACGGTTATTAAAATATTTTTCTATTTGTATATTGGAATGTTAAAATTGCATAAGGGAAGAAAGCTTTTGAGTACATAAAACATAATTTTAAACGCAAATATTTCCATAAAAGCCAACGTTCGTTTATACAAATACTAAAAATGGTTAACCTAGGAATTGTTATTTTAAACGGTCGGTTGTTTCGAGAAACACCTGTTCATTAAATGCCAGGTTCATGGAAGCTTAAAAATACGTTAGCACAAAATTCTATAGAATTGTGTTTGCAACGGTCAGTTTATAAGCTGCTACAATAACAAGTGCCTTCAAGACTGAGTGGAATAAACGATCGATAAGGTAAGACAGACAGAGAAGCAGGTAAACAAAGCGTTGGGTACAAGTCACGTCTAAATACACGGGTAAAGGTGAAGGCCAACTACAATATCGATTTTCTGTAACTTAAAAGGGGTTCTAAAGGAGACAACAAATATGCGTGGAACGGAGATAGATAGCTGATAGGTGGAGCGCTGTGACGAGGGAAAATTCTATCATTGGTCGATGGCTAGCAGTTTCAAGAAGAGCGCGTTCGTAGAGGGTATCGAACAAAATTTTAGGTAACAGCACGATGAACGGGGGATTTTTCAGAAGTTAGAGTTCGATACGTTCGAAATTTTAAGAAGCAGTTTAGAAAATAAGCTTTTCAAGTGAAATAGGTTCCACAGGGTTTTGAAAATCATATAAATACACGGAGAAAAATATTAAGGACTCTTTCCTTTTAGATCTGAAACCGTGCTTAGATCTGCAACGTAATAATAGTCAAATGCTTTTACGGTTATTAATTATTGTGTATTCAGTAAAGTTGCATATAACATCCTGTTTTGAAATTATGCAAGCTGTAGTAACGTACCACAAAAGTTGTAAATGTGATATTGCACGAGTTGGTGCTAAGGTTTAGATAAAAGGTACCGTTACTACAACGACTCGAGTAAATGAAGAGCATGATATTTGGGGTAAGCGAAGCCTAAACCGTAACTTGTATGCATGAAGTATATTTGGTATGGAATGTTACGTTTGAGACAAAGTTAATATCTGGGTAGAAGAATAGTGGTGGTGGCCGAGAGTTGGATGGTGGGGATCAGTGGATCCTGGCACAATAGAAATATATGGACACAACGACGAAGGTTTCTGGTAACCATCTTCAGCGGTGACGAGGAACGAAGGCGACTCTAGGTAAAGAAACTTAATTTTCTGTTTCTGTATAAACATTTGTGTTGATATGTTTTGTGTTTGTGTGTTTTGACTTATTGGTGGCGTATTTACTGCCTTAAAACTCATTTAAAGAGGTATATGTGCAGGACAATTAATTTTGACTATTAAAAAAGGGTTTATTGATGATATTTAAAGGTTTATCATGCTATAAAATGTTACTGTAAGGAGTAAACGGGTCTTTAAATTTGTTATCCACAAAATGCAAGGTTTAAAAGCATTTACAGAAACTGGTTTATAATGAGCTCACAATAGACCAGAATAAAGTCAAACTAGGGTTGCAGGTGGGGCCCATCCACTCGTAATATATAGAATTTGTTTAAATTTATTTAAAGTATTTAATGATTGAGCTGGTAACAGTTATAACAAACTGTCTGTACCAAGGTGTGAATATTTTATTAATAATGGAAACTTGTTAATATGTGTAAATAAAAAGGTTGTATGGTTGTTGTATTATTTGATTGGTAATTTCATTTGACTGTGTGTGTGTGTGAGAAAGGTATGTACTTAAAATGGTAGGTATTCAAGAAGAAGCTGATTGCCGAGCTAGCCAGGGTGAGAGCAGAAATACGAAGGCGTCCAAAAGGTAGGGTAAGAAATTTTTTTATTTTGTTTTTTTTTTTTTGAAAATTTTATGACGGCCCAACGCTGGGGCTCGATGTTAAAGCTTGTTCCTGACATACCGCGGCAATTTTATGGCGACCCGAACGTGAGGGTTCGAGTTCCAAATAGAATTTGCAAATTTTATTCCAGGAAACTGGCGAGCTGAAAGAGAGTGTGTATAGTATAAAGTTGTAAATATTTTTGAGTGTGTGTGGAAGTGATTGGAACGTATGCAGAGAAAGGAGTGGTTAAGAAGCCAAGGAGTGGAAATTGGAAGTGACGATAGTGCGTTATTTGATAAAGCAGGAAAAATGGAGGCAGCAAGGATCAGTCGAAGACGGAGTCGGAGACCAAGGAAATGAGATGATCATCAGAATGTTAGAGAGTATGAGTGCGGAATCAAACAGGAAATTTGAACAGATGAGTGCCGAATTGAACCGGAAATTAGAGCAGATGAGTGAGGAATCAAATAGGAAATTTGAGAAAATGACAGAAACATTAGGTGAAAAGATTGATAAGTCTACCCAAGAATTTAATGATTTTAAAAATAGGTTAACCGTAAAAATGGGGGAAGTAGAAAATAGGATTGATAAAAATGAACGTGATATAAGAGGCTTGAGTCAGGAAATGGGACAATTACGGACGGAGGTTAGAATCTTCCGTGAAAATGAGATTAATGTTATGATGACTGAGGTGACAGACCCATGTAGAGATCAGCTAGGATGGGTTGAAATAGAGGTAAGTGGAAGAATGTATCAACTTTGATGGGGGATGCTCCCAGATTTGTAACAGGGAATATGTCACTGGACCAGCAGATGAAATTTTATGGGGATAGTAGGGTGAACCCTCAAATTTTTATAAACAATATTGTTTGGTAGGTAATTTGTTTGATGAGCAGACAAAGTTAAATATTGTAAAAGCGTTACTGAAAGACCATGCTGAGGCCTAGCATAATCTGATAGGACAGGAGATAGAGACATACAGTGAATTTGAGGATAGATTTTTGAAACACTACTGGAGCGACCACAGACAGGACGCCTGATTTCAAGATGTTAAAAATGCTGTAACTATCACCTTGTGAAGTGTTTGCTTTATTAAATTTGAGCATTTTCAAATGATTTACATAGAAAAGAATTTAATATTTATAAGTTGGTGCAATATACACCAAATTCAACTGATTAATTATTAAATGTCGGTCAGAAGAATCAGTGGAAGTTAATTCGTGTTGTCACCTTGATACTTTCAATATAAATCGTTTCACGCACTTATTCGTACGCAATTTCTGTATTTTTTACATTCTCTTGGACATTTAAAAATGGAACACTTTAAGGAGGAAATATTTGTTGCTTCACTTATTTGTGCTGATACATAATTATTATGTCATTATGTAGATGTTACTGACTTACTACTTGGCGTTTTTATAACATACGAAATATGCGTTTTTTGCATAATGAACCATAGTTATTAAGTGGATTACTTAACATGAAAATATATATATTGCACCTGAAGTTATACTGTACATGTAATTACATTATTTTTAGGTATTAACGTCTAACTGTGAAAGTATAAGACAACTTTCATGGCTTGTGACCTCTATAACCATAAACTGTAATTTCAATGGGAACTTGCACTCGAAACAAAGGACAGTCGGTGTACCTTCAACTGGTTTTATGTTGATTTTAGTAGATGCAGATTACAATTCTTTGTGTTGAGATAAAAAGTACTTAAATTGTAATATCATTTGATCACGAATTAAGATTTGAATTTATATAATTACTCATAAATTCATGAATAGTTTTCGAAAGGTACTAGAAATACAAATTTGTTACAAAAGCAGTGATTTACAGTGAGTGCAAAGCATTTACCAATTAAACCGATATTTACCTGAATTTTCTTGACTTAAGTCTTTAAAACCATCTTAATTAACAACTACCTGTAATCATTTTGACTGTTCTGACGGACCAGCACCTTGAAGGGGTTCTAGAATCTTAAAACGGGTAGAATGGCTTGCATGTTTCAGTGCGCTAAAAGCCAAACTATAGGTTTAACCAAATTAGTGTCCTCTTTAGTGAGAAACCAGACTAAGATAGGTTCCCGTAAGAGCGCAGCACCTCTTTCGGTACTTAGAGTGGCAGAAACCATAGGGGTCGGTATGGCATTCTAACACACACTACTGCGATGTGGAAGACAACGGAAAACCACTACATTACCTCCCAAGTAAACAGGGTGCTAGAAATGTTTTTTAAGATGATGGCATCCTCTGGGATAAAAGATTCCGGAGGTAAAATAGTTCCACATTCAGATCTCCTGAGGGGGGCTACTTTAAAGGATGTGATCGGCAAAAGAAGCGCGGGGAACATTCTACGAGTCGAAGCGTGAAATGTCAGAGGCATGAAGCAAGCGGGTAGGCTAGAGGATTTGAAAATTGAAATAGATAGGTTAGCATTAGATATAGGGATTAGCGAAGTTTGGTGGCCAGAGGCGGTGGATTTTTTGGAGCAGAGACTTTAGGGTTTTGATACAGGATCAGAGGTGTGGGGATACTTATGCTGAAAAAACTAAGACAATGTGTAGAAAATTACTTACAAAGAACGAAAAAGTACTCATGGTTATATTAGAATCTAAACCGGTAAAAACAATAATAATACAAGTGTACATGGACACCTCTAGCTACAGCGAGGAAGAAGTAGAAGCGACCTACAAAGATATCCAAAACATATTAAGATTCGTAAAAGGACATGCAAATTTTATAATCAGGAGAGATTTCTATGCAGCGGTAGTTGAGGATATGGAAGGCGCAGTAGTAGGTTATTTTGTTTAGGTACGAGAAACGACAGGGGAAATAGCCTGGTAGAATTATGCGACAAAAACAATTTAACCATCACAAACATATTATTTCAACATCATGCTAGAAGACGATACACATGGTAGATGCCAGAAGGTATTGGGATATATCAAATAGATTGTTCGACAGCGGTTTGGGAATCAAGTAAGAAACTGTAGATGCTATCCAGAAGCAGTAATAGATATGACCCCAAAATAGTAATTATGAAAGCCACGTTTATATTTAAAATTTTAAAACAAGAAATGGAAAAATTCAATTTGACTTCAAAAAACTAAAAGATAAAGACATCTACAATAGACTTGAGAAAAGATCAAACGAATTGCTGAAAAATATCGGGAAAATTTCTGATACTAAGGAAGTAGAAACAGAAGAAATAACATTAAATCTAGCTTAGACATGACGGTCAGGGATATACTGGGATATAAAGAAAAAGTAAATAAGATACCATGGGCAACAAAAGATATCCTGAATTTAATAAAAGAAAGACGAAAATACAAAAACAGATAAGACGAAACAGGAAAACGGAGGTATAAAGCCATACAATGGAAAATTACTCGCAAATGCAGGAAAACTAAAGAACTTTAAGTTGATGAAAAAGACAAACACATACAAACTAAGATGTATATAGGAAAGACAAACGAAGCATGCAAACTAATTAGAATGAATTTTAGAAATATCAAACCATATAGTAAAAATATAAGGGGCGTGGGAGGAAACATAGTTATAGAGAATATAAGAAAGTGGTTAGATGGCAAGAATATATAAGGACTTTATATGCAAGACCCGACCTAAGAGCATTAGAACAGGAATCAGACATTGAAAAGGAATATCCTACTCTTGGAGATGAGTTTGAATTAGCATTGAAAAATAGTAAGGCACCAGGTATAGATAAGATTCAGGCAAAAACTCTAAAAGCCGCCCAACAAGCAGTAACAGATCATCTCTTCTAATTTGTAAGTTACATGTATGAGACAGACGAGATACCCAAAGATTTCAAACGTTAACACCATCGTCACTACGCCAAAAAAGAGGTGTGGAGAATAGTATGGAAAAAATGTTTGCAGAACAATAAGTTTATACGGAAACGACAAAATATTAACTAGAATTGAAGCAATAGTCCTACTCTGGAATATTTGAATGTAGCATTGAAGAATAGTAAGGCACATTATAGATAAGATTCAGGCAGAAACTGTAAAAGCGCTCAACAAGCAGTAACAGAGTCATCTCTTCAATTTGTAAGTTATATGTATGAGACAGACGAGTACCCAAAGATTTCAAACGTTAACACCATCGTCACTATATAGGGTTTGTAGATCTGGAAAAAGCGTTCGATAATGTAAAATGGGAAACAATGTTTGAAATACTCAAAAAGATCGTAAATAAGTTATAAGATAGACGGATAGTACATAGCTGATACAAAAAACAAACAGCGGCAATAGAATTACGAGAGTAAGGTGAAAAGTTCTCGGCCTAACACAGATAGTGTTCCAATCAGCAAAAATTTGTGCTTCCCGCTTGCGTGCGCGTGTCATTAGTTCGTGTGACAAGTTTTAACTTGCTATCTCAAGTAGTTTGTTTAAACGAATTTTTTCAAGCAGACGTCTTATGCGTGTTTCCTTACGATGGATAAACTTGAATATCGTGCGGTCATAAAATTTTTCGTTTTGGACGGATTAACCCCTCAGGAAATTCATCCGAAGTTAACAAAAGTTTACGTAGACTCTGCCCCTTCCCTGTCAACCGTTGAAAAGTGGGTAGCTGATTTAAACGTGGTCGCACGTCTCTCGTAGATGACCCACGTGAGGGACGACCAAAAACCGCAACCACACCGGAAACGATCGAAAAAGTGGACGATAGGCGAGTGAAAGTAAAGGAGGTAGCTGAGGGTGTATGGATATGGGACGAAAGGGTGCGAAACATCTTACACAAAGAGTTAGGGATGCGAAAGCTCTGCGCAAGATGGGTGCCGCATTTTTTGAATGCCGATCAAAAGCAATTGCGAAAACGAGTTTCGCAGCAATGTTTGGTCCGGTTCAATAAGAATCCGAGCGACTTTGTGCGGTGATTTGTCACTATGGATGAGACATGGGTCTACGACTACACGCCATAAACGAAACAGCAGTCGAAGCAGTGGGTAGAAGCCGGTTGTTCAGCTCCAAAGAAATCGAAGTCGATCGCATCTACCGGAAAGGTGATGGCCAGCGTGTTTTGGGATGCGAAGGGAATCCTGTTAATAGTTTACCTTGAAAAAGGCTGAACAATTACAGGCCAACATTACTCCACCCTTCTTGACCAGCTGGATGCCACAATTCGCGAGAAGAGGTGTGGCTTGAAGAAAAAAAAAAATCATCTTTCACCAAAACAACGCACCTGCACACAAGGGTGCGTGGCGATGGGAAAATTGACGGATTTGGGGTACGACGTGCTCGGCCATCCCCCCTATTCCCCTGATTTGGCGCCCTCAGACTTCTATCTGTTCCCAAACTTGAAGAAATTTGTTTCTGGAAAGCGCTCCATGTCCAATGAAGAAGTTGAGAGGGCCGTAGACGAATATTTTCACAACCTTCCAGACTCTCACTTCCGGGAAGGAGTACTGATGTTGGAGAAACGCTGGATCAAGTGTGTTGAAGTTAAGGGAGATTATGTCAAAAAATAAAATCATTTTTAACTGAAAATTGCAGTCTTTCATTGTAGGCCGAGAACTTTTCACCTTACCCTCGTAGAGCAGGAACGTAAGAAGTAAATATTAGGGCTGAGACAGGGATATGCCCTATCCCCGTTATTTTTTAACTTGTATATTGAAGAGGCAATGAATACTGTCAAATGCCGAAAGAGATTTAGTATTATTGTGCAGAGATAAACGATTGATATGCATAAATTTGAAGATAATATAGTGGTATTAATATCTACTAAATAAGAGTCGGAAGCAGCTCTTAATGAAATGGAAACGGTGCTAACAGAGAGATGCATACCGCAACTTAACAAAAGCAAAATTAAGGTACTAGTATGTAAAGGAGGGGTAAATAAGTCAAAAACCAGAAACAAATAGGAACTTACAAGAGGTTAAGAATTTCTGCTACCTAAGGGTCAAATAACGCAATATGGGAAAAGCGCAAAAGATATAAAACAAAGATTATCACAAGGCCGCATATAACAAGAAAGCGCAACTACTTTGTTTAAAGACAACAGATAGAAACAAAGAAAAGGTTTCTGAATTGCATATGTGTGGAGTATCGCACTTTACGGCTGTAACGTGGAAAGTAGAAGAAGCAGACAGGAAAAATATAGAAGCCTTTGAAATGTGTTGCTACAGACATATTATGAAGATATCACGGACCGACAAAGTTAAGAACAAAAATATTCTAGAAATGGTAGAGGAGAAGGATATCTGTGGAAAACGGTAAAAAATAGGAAATATATGACGATAGGACACATACCGAGACATGAGGCAATAGGCGTCATATATGAGAAACAAAGATAGGTAAAAGGAGAGGTAGAGGTAGACCTAGATTACACTATTGCACACAGATAGTGAACGATGTAGGCTGTGGGAATTTCAGGGAAATGTGTAGGTTAGTTCAGAATAAAAAACAATGGAGGTACCCGTCCAATTAGTTCTAGGATTGAAGACCTAGTGATGATGATTTTGAATTATTTTTAGTTGTATAAGGGCTACGTCAAAGAAAGTAATACCTTGGTGTTGATTTAAATTTTAATTTCTTTATTATAAAAGTAAAAATAATCTTATACAAAAACACAACAATAAACGAAATGTTCTTCCTCCCGTACATTCTAAAAGATCAATTAAATTTCTTCATCCACATCTTCCTCTACCAACTCAGAATCATTATCGGTGAGTTATGATGTTGTTAAATTTTGATAGAACTCCTGAAAAGTGGGGGAGCAATAGACCTATCAGTGTACAAAGGTCTAGTTTTTTACATAGATATTGAAAGCGAATCCTTGTAGTTTACCTGAAGTTATCGGTCTTTAGGATTCAAATTTGTAACGCGTTTGCGTTACTTTAGACGTAAATCAGATAATAAGATTTAAATATTAAATTTGAATGCTCAGAATGAATATGGCCACACCCTGTGTGATAGGAATGTACGAACAACCAACGTTAACTAAACATATTTTTAATCTTTTGCTTTTAGAAATATAATTTAAATTAGGGTAGTTGGTTATAATCAAAAGAAATGAAAATGAGCTTTCTTAAGATAAATTGGTACGTTTTAATAAAATAAAAAAATAACACAATAGCATTAAGTGTGATAGATGCCACGACAAATAAAAACCGCTGAAATAAAAGATCCCATAAAACATACAAGATGTTGTTTATTAATAAATACGTAGTTATATATACAATATTGCTAAATATGTAGGAAAGCGAAACTGATAATTATGATTAAAGTAAAACGGGATGTGTCATACAATAAACAAAACCACGGATTATATATTGAGGAAATTAATTACTGCGTGAGAAATGCAGAAACCGCTAGAGTGCACAGCTAGACGTTCAAGAACATGTAAAATATCATCATTGTAATAACACAAAGTACTATGAAACTACGTGATTTTTACGTAATCAACGTGACAATAACCTTTTATGTAGCATAGATAAAGAATATTACATTGTAGGAACGAAACTTTGACTGTGATTAGCATGCATTACAAGAATGAAGAAATGTGATATAAGGACTAAGTTCAAACGCAAAAGATGTTCAAAAAAGTAGAAGTCTAAATATAACCACGATTAGATGTAGGATCACGCGGGACTGAAGGTCTGCCATGCGCGACTGTGGTGTGAGTCAATTTGCAGTAAGCCAATAAATTACTTTCACATGTTCGCGAATTTTCCTGTCGCGCCGTTAGAATAAAAATCCATAACGTAATTATGGGATGGTAAATAAATATGCGGGTTGAAACTTACGAGTTTTTCAGAAATGGGAATTTGTCATCGTTTATGCGAATTTTTGACCTAGTAGGAATATGAACCATTGGTGTTTTTGAACTTTTTTACTGATGGGATGTAAAATAAACGGTGAGTAAATAAAACTTCTTTTTAAATTGCGTTTAATGGATTTTGGTTAACTTAGATTTGTTAAGCATTTCTTATTTCTGATATGCTACTGTTTTGCCGTTTGGCAACAACAACCCGTAAAAAGAAATTTTGAAACAATTGTTTTATTACGAAATACGCATGGTGCAGGGTGAGCGCGAAGTTGACACCAACCAATTTAAACTATTTCTAACTTTTTTGAACACAATAAAACTGGAAAATATATTTTGAAACAATTTAATATTTTTATGTTTAATGCTGGTTGAGCGTGAAGTTGACACGAACCAAATTAAAATACGTATGTCTGTTTCATTTTTATTGGAAGGGCTTAGTATCTTTCCACACATTAGGATGCATTTTGGATACAATTAACACTAAAAAGTGATTTTACAAAATTTACTATTTAAAATGCTTATTGTGGAGTGTTTAGTTTGCGCTAATCAAATGAACTTGTTTTTTTTTTGAGATTTGAATGTATGGGGGCATTGTAGCATCTTTTTAGCATAGCAATGCGGTTAAGGGAGATTTTGAAAAAGCATAATATCAATATTCTTGGTGCTAGAAATTTATAAGCAACGTATTAACTTAAATTGATTTTTATGCTAAGAATTTGAATCTTTGGCGTTCCTGAATACATTTTGGACGTAGCAAAACAATAAAATTAGATTTTGAAGCTTCTTAATACTATAAGGTGCTTAATACTGCCCGGACATGATGTTCATAACTTTTTGTTTTCGTTGCTCAAAGTTTTAAGTGTCTGAGCGCATTAGATCGTATTTTGGCCTCAACAACATATTAGTAAAACAAAAATTTTAAATAACTTTAATATTTTAGTATACTTAGTACTAGCTGAGTATGAAGTAAGACACCAGCCTATTTAAATAGTTGTTTTTTGCGATTAAATCTTTTTCATTCAAAATTTTTTATAGCGATTTTTCTAATATTACCAATAGTACATGTTCGTTTCTGTCGTCGCCCCTTCCTTTATATATTTTATATAATGTTTTTTAAGAATGTGCGAATGTTTAGTTATACAACGAGCGCACGGATATGGGAGTCTTATTTAGGTTTTTTTTTGATGAATTTTTATTTGGTTTTTGACTCTTAAAATTAATTTTTACCGAACTGCCTGCGTAGTACATACATTTAAAAAAATAACATTTGGTATTTTGTCACAAATGCAGAAATTCCGCACTAAAGTGAAAATATAGGAACTATTTTTAGTTTTGAGTATGAACAATGTAAGATTACAAAAACAATCTTTGTTACGGTTTTCCATGCAGACAAGAAAGAACGCAGCACAGTAGGTAGAGAAAATCATCTACACCAAATACCGCAACAAAACATAGGGGCAGAATGGTAGAATCGAACTTCACAAGGATCAGAGTTTGGGCTAACTCAAAAACGTCGTAGAGTGGGGTGGGTGACCTAGAAAGAAAAGAATTGGAAACCTCAGTAACAAAGAACTATATTACAAGCTTGTAGGAAAACATACAGTCTCAAAAGAATATTTACAAAAGTCGAAAACATTTACGTAATCGTTCGTCACAACTTGATGTACATAAAGCGTCAATTTACATATAAGCACAGTATAAGCTAAACATTTAAAATAAAATAATATCAAGCATAAAATCTTGTGATCTAAATATAAACATACTTACAACATGTTCCAACCGTAAATATGTAGGAGCAATAACAAAATAATAATACAGTAAGTAAAAAGTTTGCTGTAGGATACGCATCTCGTAATCTTAGAAATTTTTAACAACCAGTTGTTGACGTTTATATTAATGTATACACTAAAAAGCGAACAGTAGAAAAGCGCTCTAAATGCGTTAAAATTTTAAATAGCAAGCTATAAAAATAAGTATATAATTGTTCGTGTTGTGAGCGTGCATTAAAGTCAAGAAGTGTCCGTTTTCCAAAACAGCAACACAAAATAAAGCAAACACAAAATCATATTGTACCTGGAGCTATCTTCTTTTTGGTACCATCTCAGGATGAGGAAATGCGGCTGTATTCGTCTACGACTGGGTGCTGGAAGAACTTAATTAAATGTACTAGCACAAACGCATTTTAAAAGCTCGACTTTACAACGCTCTCAGGACGTTGTATAACAGAAGTATCGTAGAAATAGAACGAAGAAGTATGAGGGAAGTTGATTAAATAAGAGAGTCTTTCAAAAGTTGAACTTTTATTTATACAGGTTTGAAACCGATGGGGGTACGTAACGAAGAACCATTCCCACTGATATTGTTGTAGAATTATTCTGCGAAAGCAAGCAAAGATATGCTCCAGACAATGGCGAAACGTTCTTAGAATACAACCAAAAAGATAGCAAAATACGATAATAGATCCCATTCAATTTCATTGTTCGCGTGGGAAAGCAAAAGAGATTTTAAAACATTCCTGCGATTTAGGCAACTAGAAACAGCCATGCAAGTAACGTGGTCTGACTTTTTAGAAAAGAATTGAGGTTTGTATGATTATCGACCCACGCTACAAGTATACCACGAAATAACCCAATTAGGAGGACGCCATAAAATCTGATCGACCGAATACGTGTGGATAACACCGCATTTAAAGTATTTAATGAGGGAGAAATTTTCAGAAGCAAAATGTTTGCTTGTTTTAACGAATTGACTGTTGAAAGCGGCGGTTAGAATGTTTTTCAAGGAATTGCTAAAGGCGAGCTTTTAGGTTTTTAGAAGTGGTTTACGATAGCAAACATTTCAACGAATACCTATTTGAAATAACAAATGCGTATTTCAAGGAACAAGACATTATTAAAGTCGTTTGAGGAGCAAACATTTCAAAGAATTAAAGTGTTAACAAGAAGCAAATGCTTGATTGTTTTTAACGATTTGATAAATGGTTATAGGATATATTCCATGTATTGAGGGAAATTTATACAGGACAGTTTTAATACGTATATATTGAACTTGTTATTAATTGAGAATAACATAAAAAAAGGTTTAGATTAGCGTTTTTAATTAAGATCAGGTCTCAAGAGCATAGGATCTATTAAAAGACAGAAACTAGATTCATGGGTTTCTGCTCGCAATGCTTTAACAGCACTGAAGACCACAATTTTGAAAGATGAACACCAAAAGGGGATGGAAAGAGAACAAGAAGCTCATGAATTAGACTGAAAAATTAAGCAGTTGCAAATAGAAAAACTGGAATTAGATATTGTAATTAAAAGGAAAAAACTGTAAAGTTTAGATTAATTTAATTTTTAGTGTTAATAATAATAGTATAAAGAATGTATGTAATAATTAAAGTTGCAACTACAATGTTTGTTTAATTAGTTATCAAATAAAAATTCTTTACATTCATTATTAATTACAATTATTTCAATTACAGCATATTCTGAAAATACTCTACAAACGATTGTCGTACACCTTCGCATGCATTTTCATGTGTCGCTGCGTTTTCTACGTTTCCCTCTTCAATAGCAATCAATAGCAAATCGTCAAATGCCGGATAAAGAGGCGGGGCTTGCTCTTTTTGCTCAATTGCCAAGTTGTGCAATACTGCACATGCCACAATACCTGCCTGCACATTTTTGAGGTTTAGATTTATGCCTAATGCTAACGCGGGAAATCTTGCTCTGAGCACTCCATATTGGCGTTCAGCAATATTTCTAGTACGTATCTGTGCTTCATTGTATAGATTTTCTGCAGTAGTTCGAGGATTTTGGAGTGGGGTTAAAAGATGTATGCTATTAGCATAACCAGAATCCCCAAACAATACATAATTGCGAAGTCACCCTGTTCCAATCTTGCTTTTAATGCCGAATTATATATGGTGCTATCATGTGTTGAATCTGATCATCTAGCTACTATGTCTGTTATTATTAGTTTCGAATCACATACGGTTTGCACATTGTACGAAAACTAGCCCTTTCTGTTCCTAAACTCTTCAGGTTCGTTGCGTCCTGTTGCAATAATGCGCACATGTGTGCAATCTATGGACCCCGAGACACTTGGAAAAGTAGCAATGGGGTAAAATCCTAGCGCTACATTTGCCAATTCCACTTTATTCCGAGGCAATTTAATGAATCTGGGTCTTAGCCCAGCTATAGGTACGCTTACCAGTTTAACGATTGCATCTGCAGTAGTTTTATGAACACCGCTAAAATCACCAACAGCAGTTAAAGTGCCACCTGTAGCAAAATATCTGACAGCTAGTAAAAGCTGATTTATTGGAGGCAAAGAATGGTTCCTAAAATAAAACAAATCACATTAAATATTAGTTATTATGAACAAGGTGCGAAATTAATATACTTATTTGTAGAAGCGGCGCTTACCTATCTATCTGTAGTGTATTCCAAATGTTCAAGTATCAAATCGCTACGTACCTAGACGTAGCCGGAAGAAAAGTAAATACCAGACTAACTACCAAACGCGGAGAGTAGGGGATTTGCCCACATACCAAAAATAAACAAAAAAAACACAAGACCCACGATTATCTATTAACACATAAAAATAAATAAAGGATTCCGTACAAACAAGCAAAAAGAAAATAAATTAAGTGTTATTATTTCACAGCAAACAATTATATTGTATGGACAATTTAGGAATTTAGACATGAAGTGCGCATCTCGTATTTCACACAAAATAAAATTAATCAGTAGTAAATAAACCTGTGAGAGCTTTTGTCAAGCGTTTTTAAAATTTCACCTTATACTTTTTGTAAAATAACTAATTAGTAGGAAAGAATTAACGTGTGAGTTCTTTTGACAAGCATGTTTAAAAATAGTACATCGCACCTGTAGAGCGATAATATCGAATCGCAGCAACAACCAATAGTCCTACAGTGTCACGTTTCTTATCACGTAACTGCACCAAACGTTGATATGGAATATACCATTGACTCACACAAAAGAAAACGCGTTGCATACCTGTAGGTGTCCGGATACTTAGCTCGCAATTCCTCGGGGGTGAGTCAGTACAGCAACGCCATGATCGTCAGGATCTATTTACCCTGCCGCCAAAACTGCAGGTCTACTAGCGGTCTACGGACAAAAGCAGTTGGTCTACAGACAAAAGTAGTTGGTCTACAGAAAGAAAGAACCCATTTGGCCTCCAGCTAAAAAAAGTAATACACGCAAGACACCTCCTAGTTGTCGAACGAAAAAAAAACTAACATGTATTGCTTTTGAAATGCAGTGACGAATAATGTAGAAAAGATTTCGACGCACAAGCTGTAGAATCAAATCCAACAATGGTTCAACTAACACGAATTCGAACTGCAAACCCTCGCTCATCGAAGCGCGATTGAAACTGAAAAACCCGGATTTTATTGGATAGTGCGTAACCTTATTTCAACAAGTCTTTACATCGGGACAATAGAGAAAACCATTATATGCAGTCGTAATGTATACCAAGATAACAGGTACCTAAAACAAAATATAAACTATTTAATTGTAGCATAAACTTGTCGTTTCGAAATAAATAAGTTCAGAATGAAAAGTTGTAGCAAGCGTACTTATTGTAAACAGGGTGTTATTGAAGAATTTAAGAGATTACCGGATATCTAAAACAAGGCTTAAACTATTTAGTTTATCGAATAAATTTTCGTTTTAAAAGCAAAAGGAATTTGAGTTGAGGAATTTATTCGAGAGCGTGTTTATTATTAATTACGTTGACGGATTTAACAGTAGAAACGGAATTTATTCGAGCGGGTATTGAATTAACAAGGGAGAAAAATAGGGTAATTAATTTATGCTGAAAATAAACGTAATAAAATTTAAAATTATTAGAGCGGTTGGTTTTGTTATTCTGAATCTCATAAAAAATTCTTCTTCGTCCCATTCCTCAAAATTATTAGGTCTTTGTCTAATTTTTTTGCCTTGCGCGTTTGAACCTACAAATCTTCTAAAATATCATCATCAGTATCCTGATCACTTTCAAAAAATAAATTATTTGGCGCAGCATACGCAATTTTTTGCTATTGAAAACTTTAATCTGGAGGATAAATAATTTATCCCCAGGTGCAACTGAAGGTTAAGCTAACTGACAGTTAAGTGTCTAAACTACATTCGTAATATAGAAGTTGCCCTTACCTTCGAATAAATTATATTCCGATGGTTATCCCAAGCTAATAATACAGGCTCTTAATCGTATAATTTAATCATAAGATAAAATGAATTGTAGGACAAAAGAGCTATAACAGAAGTGAGTCATCACCACCATGCATACATACAATAGATACACCTGGAGGAATGTTTTTAAAAAAGTATTTATGTAATGTTCTTTTTTGAAATTTTCAGAAAATGTTACTAAGGAATAATTGTGTTTTCATTTCTTAAAAGAAAAGTAAAACAATGCCAGTAATGACTTTTTATCAATTTTAGATAAGTCTTCTTTCAAACTTGAATACAAAACAGGTGTTAGATAGAAGACTGTATTATCAATGAGCAACCAAATGTGGTTTGATAAGTGAAAGTCAAACTTCAAAAAATGAAAGAACACGGAGTCAAGTGTGTTGCATAATTTAAAAGTATTTCGAATTTGGAATAGTCAAAAATTTACAATTCTGCAGGAAAATTAAGTAGCACGAAAGTTGAACGTAACACATTATTTGTCATATTCAGATGATAAGTTTTTTCGATACCTAGCAAATACCAAGCATAAACTAAGTGACAATTTATCAAAATCCGACTTTTGATATTTTGAAGCGTAGTAGTATTATCAGCAATGGGCGTGGTTTGTGCCATCTCCTGTCTGACTACTCAATGGATTATTCTAGTTCGCGTATGACTACTGCATCCGTTATCCTCCCCACTCTCCTCCTTCCCCATTCAATTTCTTACATGAAGCGTTTGTGCTATATTAGGCATGCATTTGTCACCAAAATACGCTCTTGTTCAGACGAAATGTTAAATGTTAGCCCATTTGCGAGTGTTGCACTCACGGTGAAAATCCTTGCCTTGTTCCTATGGCAAGGAATCGACTAAATTCTAAATTTTTACAGCTCTAAGCTTACTTACTAATCGCTTTAATATAATAACACAAGAGGTCCTAAGATTTATCCTTGAGATACCTTTGTTAAAATTGTTGGAATCTTGTATCCAGAATTGGTTGATTTTATAATGCGTGCCTATTTTAGGCTATCTTTAGTCATATTTTATTTATTTATGCTGTTCATGATTTACATTGTCATTGTTTTTTATCTAATCGTATTAAGCTTTCTTTTCATTGTTTAACCAAAGAACTATTACGAAGTAGTCAACAATAATCTGTAAATGTATAAGCATAATTGCAATTGTTTATTTTTATTGTTCAGGTATTGAAAACAAATGCAGTTTATATTTGATTACATCTTTTATGTTCTGCACAATTACTCCACGGTTATGAATGACACATACATGCTTAGTTCTTTAACGATTCTTAAAGAAGATTTTTATTATGTAGCAGCTATTCATACGTTTGGGTAACCGAAAAAAAGAGGTTAAAGAATTCAGATGTGGAAAGTTTATTAATCAGTTTAAAATCCTCGAGCAATAATTACCATTTTAGACTAACTAAGCGAATAAACCCAGAACCCAGAACCTACGGTTTCGTAAGCACAAAGCGTAACGGCTTCAATCTCATAGTTTATGTCTTTTACCTTTTGTTCACTTTTTCCCACGTGCATCAGGTTATCATTTATGTTTATTACAATAATCTTATAATTAATGTTAAGATTATAAAAATTCTGTATTTTTATATTGTTAATTAACAATAATCGAAGGCATTTCATGTTGGCATTATATATACGTTTCTACTCACACGGTTGGTGAAGCAATTGAAGAAACAGTTAAAGAATTCCCAGTCATAAAATAAATGGAGAAACCTTCGTTTTTATTCGCTTGTACTTCAAGCGCTAGCTGTATACCTTATGTTTGGTAACAAGCAATTTTGAACTAATTTAGACTTTAAAACACTCCTTATCCCTAGCCAGCTGTGTTGTTCTTGTTGTAATTAGATTTATTTCAGGCTATATTCAGGCCACTGTCCTACAGTAGCCGTAATATAAATACAATATACATGAATGAAATGAAATTTAAATAAAAAAGTAGAAGAAATTCTATAACTTGTTTGACTTCTCTATCTGTTGAATTGAATGGCTCTAAGGAGGTGGAACTTCGTTAGCTCCGATACAGTCGCTATTTGGATGTTGGTTTGAATTTCATCAGTTTCCAGTCATGTTGTTGGTTCCTTGGTTATTTTGATCATTGTATACCTTACATGTGATTTTCCAATGCTCCACCCGAAGGTACTACATTGGCCAGGAAGCGAGTTTTTTTTACCTGGAAAATTTGGAATTTTGCCGAACCCTTGCTTGGAACAGCAAGGGTTCGGCAAAATTTAAAATCGCACTCACACACGGGACCACCATTTTACCTCTCATCCGAACGAGGATGTATTTTTGTGAAAAATGCTCGTCTAACATTTTTCAAGCGGACCGTGTCGGGATTTGAACCCGGGATCATTGTATACCGCAGGTTGTGGCTAGAAGGGGAATAGGCGGTTTGCTTTCTAGGATTCCTTGAATGGATAATGGATGGCTAAGAAGTTTAAGTTTGGAAGAGGAGTCAGCTGTGTACACGTTTTTTTCATCATCATCATCATTAGGTCTTCAGTCCTGAAACTGGTTAGACGCGTACCATCATTGTTTCCTATTCTGAACTAGCCTATACATTTCCCTGAAATTTGCACAGTCTGCATCTATCCCTATCTGATCTAGGTCTACATCTACTTCTTTTTTCCTATCTCTGCTTGTAATATATCCCATACTATTCCCCAAAAATGCCTTAGAACGTATTCCCTTCTATTTCTCCTAATTTTTCTACAGATATCCTTGTTCCCCTACTATTTCTATAACCTATTTGTTATTAACTTTGTCTGTCCATGTTATCATCCACATACATCTGAAGCACAGCATTCCAAAAGGCTGCTACCGTTTTTCTGTCTGCTTTTTCTACTGCCCGTATTTCGTAGGCATACTGTGCTGTGATCCACACATATGTTTTCAACAACTTTTTTCTTGTTTCTCTTTGTTATCCTTGCTAGATGCTAATATCATCTACAAATCTAAGCACATCAATTTTTTGTCCCTGAATAATAATCCCAAATGTCTTCCTGCATTTGACAGTATTCATTGCCTCTTCAATGTACAAGTTAAAAATTAATGGGGATAGGGCGCATCCCTGTCTCACGCCTTTCCTAATGTTTACTTCTCTGCGTTCCTGCTCTAATTCTATTGCTGCTGTTTGCTCTTTGTATAAACTATGTACTATTCGTTTATGCCTATAACTCATTCCAATTTTTTTGAGTATTTCGAACATTTTTTCCCATTTTACATTGTCGAATGCTTTTTCCAGATCTACAAATCCTATATACACGCTTTCCTCTTTTTCTATTGTGTTCTCCATCATCACTCTCAGAGCTAAAATTTCCTCCCGTGTTTTCCTTTTTCGCCTAAACCGAAATTGGTCTTCTCCTAGTATTTCTTGAGCTCGTTTTTCCATTCGTCTTTGTACATTTGTAGTTAATATTTTTGATACGTGTGTTGTCAAACTTATTCTTCGAAAATTTTCACATCTATCCGCGCCTTTTTTTGTTGGTATAGTTACTATGATGTTACGTTTGAAATCTTTGGGTATCTCGCGTGTCTCATACATATAGCTAACAAGTTGGAAGAGACGTTCTGTTGCTGCTTGTCCAGCGGCTTTTAGAGTTTCTGTTTGCACTTTATCTGTACCCGTCGCATCACCATTTTTCAGACCTTTTAATGCTAATTCAAACTCATCTCGCAGTATAGGATATCCCAAGTCATCATTTTCAATGTCTGATTCCTGTTCTAATGCAGTTAGTTCCTCTCCTGCATATAAATTCCCTATATTTTCTTGCCATCTACCCACTTTGTCTACATTTTCTATAATGACGTTTCGTCCCGCGTCCATTATATTTTTGCTATACGGTTTTATATCCCTAAAAGTGATTCTAATTAGTTTGTATGCTTCATCTGTCTTTCCTACTTCCATCCTCTTTGAACTTTTCATCAATCCTTGTTCTTTAGCTTTCCTGCATTTTGGAATAATTTCTTTTTTTATGGCTTGGTATGTCTGTTTTCCTGTTTCAGGATATCCTTCGTTATCCATGGTTTCTTATTTTCTTTTTGTGTATACCCCAGAATATCTCTGGTCGCCATGTCTAGGCTGGATTTAATGTTATTCCATTCTGTTTCTACTTCCTTAGCATTAGATATTTTCCCGATATTTTTCAGCAATTCATTTAACTTTTTTTCGAATCTTTCTTGAATATCTTTATCTTTTAGTTTCTCAAAATCAAAGTGTCTTTTTCCGTTTCTTTTTTCCAAATTTTTAAATTTAAGTGCGGCCTCCATAATTACGATGTTGTGGTCAGTGTCTATATTTGCTTCTGGGTAGCTTCTATAGTCTTTTCTTTGATTCCTAAACCGTTGTCTAACAAGAATGTAACCTATTTGATATCTTCCTATATCTCCTAGCATCTTCCACGTATATCGTCTTCTAGCATGATGTTGAAATAATGTGTTTGTGATGATTAAATTGTTCTTGTCGCAAAATTCTACCAGCCTATTTCCCCTGTCGTTTCTCGTGCCTAAACCAAATAAACCTACCACTGCTCCTTCCATACCTTCACCTACCACTGCATTAAAATCCCCCGTAATTATTAAATTTTCATGTCCTTTTACGTATCTTAATATGTCTTCGATAACTTTGTAGATCGCTTCTACCTCTTCGTCACTGTAGCTAGAGGTGGCCATGTATACTAGTATTATTACTGTGTTTACTGGTTTAGATTGTAATCTAACCATGAGTACTCTTTTCTTCTTTTGTACGTTATTTTCTACACTGTATCCTATCTTTTTCTACAAAACTTTTCCCACACCCGAATTTCCTTCCTCTGATCTTGTATAAATTACCCTGAAGTTTCCACTCCAAAAATCTCATGCCTATGGCCACTGAACTTTGCTAATCCCTACTATGTCTAGTGCTAACCTATTCATTTCGATTTTTAGGTTCTCTAGCTTACCTACTTGCTTCATGCTTCTAACATTTCACGCTCCGACTCGCAAAATGATCCCGACTCTTATTCTGGACTTTCCAATCGCATCCTCCGAAGCAGTCCCCTCCCGGAGATCCGAATGGAGGACTATTTTAACTCAGGAATCTTTTACTCCAGAGTCTGCCATCATTTTATTATAATTAAGGTACGCTGTGTATTTGGGAGATAATGTGGTGGTTTCCCGTTGCCTTCCACATCGCGGTAGTGTGTCTTAGACTGCCATACAGACCCCAATAGTCTCTGCTAATCTAAGTACCGAAAGAGCCGTTACCCTCTTTCGGGGACCTGTCTTAGTCTGGTTCCTCACTAGCGACCCTACTACTTTGGTTGCACCTGTATTTTGGCTTTTTAGCTTATTAGAACACGCAAGCAATTTCACCTGTTCTAGTAATCTAGAACTTCGGCAAGGTGCATGGCCAATCGAAATGGGTTTTTTTCCTATGAAAGTAAAAATTCTTGAATGTCTTTTCATGTAAAATCTATTAAAAAATTAATGAAATCGCGTATTTTCGGCAAAAGCCATCATCAGGGCGTCTACCAATACTTAAACTAGACTGTTTGTATCACAATATAGGTTAGAATAACTTACTTGTCCTAATTCATAAAAATTGTCATTACCAAAACAACTACAATTCGACATTTCAATCACAATTAAAATATGTCGACTATTGTAAGCTTACATTTTAAAAAGACAAATTGATTTACTTTATAATTTTGGCTACATGTTGCGCGGTTGGATGGTCAAGTCGAAAATGCATCTTGCAGGCGTCGAGTATAGGAGGCGTCAGCGTCGTATTGCAGAGGTTAAGACGTCGGCGTCAGCAGGCTACAATTTCAGCACCGCTAGCTCAGGAGGCGGCGATGTCGTGATGCAGCGTGTTGAGGCGTAGTGATGCAGTGCTCCACTCGTGGAGGCATTGTTGTCAGCAGGCTATGCTTTAAGCACTGGTAGCTAAGGAGTGAATGTACGAGGCGTCGGCGTCGTGATACAGGAACACCTCTCGTTGAGACGTCGGCGTAGGCGGGCTATAGGCCAGCGCCGCTAGTGTTATAAAATTGGCACGCTATAGGACAGCGCTGCTAGTTGATTCCTTAGGCTATGAGGAGCTGCTCTAAGTGAATGCTTATTGTTGACCCCGTAACTTCTTTTATAGTCGTCTCCTCCCTATGTTTGGCATGGAGAGAAAGTTTTTACATCGTTAGCCAATGGGAATACAGAGTTTAGAGTAGTTAGTTTTTTGGCGGGTCTTTCCGGCGTTCCTAGGAATGTGTTCTATTTCCAACACGTGCTGTTGATATAGGGTAACACTCAGCTGAAGGGTGTTGTGCAGTTAAGTTGATGCGTGGTGGTGGAGCTCTAGTGGGTGCTAGGCGTATGTGTTTGGCGCGGATCTTAATATCTCCCCTTTCTGGTCGATCTAGTAAATCTTGGGTACGGGTCTCCTTTGCTTTGAATTGGGTCCGGTCCATTTCGTCTGGAACTAACCTTTTCAGGATGGATGATTTCTGCTCATGATCATACCGCCGGGCAAAAATAGAGCGTGATCTTCGTTGTAGACGTAACTAGCCCTGTAGCGGCGCTCGCGTTCTTGTATTTGTCGGATGCGTCGATGTCGGGCTTCTCCGTGGTTGTCTACAGCTGGTTGGTGGAGGTCCCATAGACGGGGTAATTCGTATGCCAGTAGGGCGCAACTGAAGCCGCATTCCTCCTTGTCCGTAGGAAATACATGATCTCGGGCAATCTCTGGTTCCAGGCTCGTGCGTCTTATCGGGTCACGAAGGTCCGTAGTGCTTTCTTAATCTCCTGTGTCCAACGTTCGACTGGGTTGGTTTGCGGGTGGAAGATTGGTGTATTCCAGTGGCGACAGCCCCATTGGTTCAGTGTCCTGTACTCTTATAGAGATACGTATTGTGATCCGTCGTCGATGAAGATCGCTCTTAGTTACCTATATCAGAAGATGATTTCGTTTTTGAGCAGGTTGATGACGGTGCCCGATTTGGTGTCAGGCGTGGGAAAGGACTAGACCCATCTACAGAATAGGTCGGCTACAACCAGTATAAACTGAGTGTTTCCTTTGCTGAACCAAACAATATGTAACTTTGAGTAAAGATTAATTCTTCGAACATGTAAGTTCGAGCAATTTATAATTCATTTTACGAGATGCAATAAATATTAATGTTACGTCATCATCGAACAATTTGGTATTGGTGGCAATAAATACCATTAGTGCGGGTACCCTACAGTTTAGTGAAACATTTATGCCGGCAGTGGGAGTGCGTTAAGTGACACAGTCGTACTCGAACCGTTACAGAAGACAGTTGTATGAGAGCTTTTGGAAACGACACCACACCCAACGTGCGTGTTCTTGGTTGTCCGCTAACCTTTTGTGTGTGACTTTTTATTGCCCCGAGCGGCACAGGCTTTAAGGTATTTACACCCTTTATTAAGTAGTTTGTTGTAGTTGCTTTATTTATTACATAACCGCTACACTGCCATCGGTATTGCTACAAAAAGCAATTGGTCCTTCCCTATAATTAACATATCTAGATCACCTTACCATCCCTACAATTAAGCATAATCATTTTGTAAGAAAGCTGCGAAAATTAAACATTCTTAGATAGAACTGCATATATTGTATTGAATTGATGCACTATTAATTTATTATTACACAAGTACCCACTGTTTATCCTAATTTTCATAAATACCAGAATATTTATTTTGGCAACTTCATTAAACAATTTATTTCGTATCACTTGTGGATTAAGACTAACCGACTTCCCATCAGAAGCGACGGTACTTATATTTGATTTAATGCCTTTTATATCTTTCTAAAATCTATGGATATATTCTAGTTTGTTTCTTTGTATTCATTGTATCTGCACTATAAATACTCCCTTGTGCTTAATCGTAACTGTTGTTCGTTTAATGATTTTATTGCTTTCATTCTTAGACTTTTACAAAATTAAGAGATCATACATTTTTACCAAAATCGGTTTATTGATTTGAATCCTTTCGTACAAAATCTGTTCCCATTTTCCCTGACTTTAAAACATTATTTTTACATCATCGGTCTCAAACATTTCTCCAAAATTTAAGAAAACTATTAAAATTACAGTGATTGTTTCCAATTCTAAAATCTATTCAAGAACAAATGTTTCTGACACTTTTTCATACAAGTTGTGACGTTCCTTAGAAATACGTATAATCACATTTCATTTAATAGTTTCTGTATTAGTAAATTCCACCAATAGGATTAAATTATGATTTTTAAGGAATATAATTTTTAGGTTATAATTTTGATCTAGGGTAAAATTATTTTGTATCTTATATGATCCATATTCAAAGCTTGTCAAAAACATGACGGTTTTTAGAGGTTTGAGATTGTCATTATTGTAATTAGTAGGGTCGTGATTCAGTTGTTTTGATTCTCGTGTATTTATGTTGGCGTCAGATGATCTCATCGTCTGAGCGCAAAGACAGGTCATATACAGTTTTGTGTTGACTCAAATAAATGTAAAATCCCGATTTCTGATTCTAGGACTACGATACGTAAATTTAAGTAAATATATATGTTGAAGGAGAAAACGATACAAGGTATGTGCATTTTATACACTTAATTCATCCGTTCAAAGTTTGTCGAGGATGCCTCCTATGATTTAGAAAGGGTAGATTTATTTTTCATAGGGCACTTCGTACTTAACATCCAAATCATAAACATACCGTTTTGGTAGGCCAATTACCTTGACTAGAGGTTATCGAACAAGACCGAGTAGTCTTAAAGTATGTTCGGATAATTCCTGCTAAGTGGGTAGGTTTCAATTTTAGGGACATATTTATTTCCACATAATCAACCCTTGTGTTGGAAGTAAACATGTTAGGGTGGACGATATTAATAACAACATATTATGGAACGATAAGTCAATCACCCACCAGGTGTTTAAATAGAAGAAATTCTGAAACTATACCAGAGTGACGGTTTGTAAATAAACAATTATGAGTTAATATATGAACTGACTGAACGTACCGATAGTACGTCTGTGTTTAGATTAAGTCTTAAGTTTAAGTAAGTATGCGATATATTTGATTTTTAATGCTTGCTTAAGATTGTATTATGTATTTGTAATGAAAACGTAAGTGATATATAATTAGAAACAAGTCGTAAATAATTGTGTACAGATATGTAGCTAATTGACTTTGTTTTTTTATTATTGTAAGGGTATAGTTACAGTTTTCCTGTAATAAATTGTTGTGATTACCTAGAAGCGTGATTGAGTATTTAAGGTCATTTAATATTTACTTTCATGAAAGTTCTTGCGGTTAACAGTCTTAAATAGGTCTACGTGTTTTAAGTTTCTTGTTTATTTTAGGCTTCAAGTAACATCGTCTTTAATGAATTTTCAGGTATATTTTTAAGCCAGACTCACTCTCCTGATCTCAGATTTTGGCATCCGCATGTTATTCTTTCTAGGGCATTTTCTTAGCAACCCTTCGAGAATAAGTGGCGCCCATGGTATTTCCTGATCAAGACCATATCTCATAACCGATAGCATTCTGGAACCCTCTTCAAACACTTCCACCACCCGCCCCACTGAGTTAGTCATCACCAAATTTTCTGTGAATTACCGGCTAGGAATTTTGGGGGGGGGCCAAAACTGTACATAACAAAGTTACACTTTCATGCCAAATTTGATTATTGGTTAATATATTATTCTCGTCACAAAATTGCACTAACTGATTTTCGCATACCGTTTCTAGAATTTTTTTCTTATTTAGCAGAGCCTTTATTGCTCGAAATTTTACATGGCGGTTCTATTTACTATCGGTACTAAGATTCTCGCCAATTAACTAACTATTACGAAAAGGGTCCCTTTGCAATGAATACTTGAAACATCAAGTTGAGTGATTCCATGGTGCCAAAGAGAAGCAAGCAGCTTGTTTATTTTTGCTCGACAAAACGATTGTATTCGCAATCATCAATGATTCCCTTGTTGCGATTGATTGGGACGTATACATTAAAATTGTACAAATTCGAAAAGGAGAATTAGGCACGAAAGTTAATTACAGACCTTTTGGCAAATTGAAACTAAGCACTATACAGTTGCATTTTTTCTTCGAGTATTTTTATACCTTTTCATTACAATTTTTTATCCAAACCCTGATTTACATTATAATTGAATAAATTGGTCGATCAACAGAGGTCTTCCATTTCAAACAACATAGAGTCAGTGCTCAACCTCAAGGCTTTCCAACAAAATTAAGAAGTATATTTAAATAATGAAGTAGGTGCATATTTACTTTACCTTTAACTAGTCACAAGAAAGAAATTGTTAGTTCCGCTTGTATTCGTCAACCGGAAATCATGGAGCATTATTTACAATGTGTAATTAGAGCGTGTGAAGAAGTTTTATCGTGCAAGATCTTTTGAAAAATGGTGCATCTTAAAATTTAACGAACCGCATATAAAGATAAATTCTGGAAACTATTGTGTGTAAAACATATGCATTACTGTTCATTTCTAATTGTAGAGCACATAGGGTAGGAAGGTTATTTATTTTAAAATAGTATGTGTATTTGTCCACAATTTGCAAAGAGAGAATAGCCAACGCCCGAATTCGCTGTATTTGCAGCTAGTCAGATTGGTGATATTTTTTTACACAAAAGCGAACAAAAATCTTGAAAGCATAACTGTGATTCGAATATAAATATTTAAAATTTGAAATATCCAAAATTGTCCTGTGATATTGATAGATGAGCTCCACGAATTGGGTGCCAAATTTTATCTGCCGTTATCTTGTAGCTGAAACTGACTTCCTTATACAACCGACACAGAATTTTAAATCTAAAGTTAAGAAACCCCTTCAACTATTTCAGCTGGTATAAAATAAAAAGACTTTCCTGCTCGAATTGATTAGTATTTGCTAAAATTTTTAGAGTACAAATATTTACAGATAATATAGAGAAAAATAAAAATTAGTGCAGTTTAAATCACATACAATACAAAAAACATGACCAAAGTTTCAACTTACAACCAGGATAAGCTTACGTTGAATTTCCAGTGTCAAGTACTCTCACTACCGTGCTTAAAAAAATATACTTTTTATCAAAATGCGTGTTAATTGCGCTTTGTTATAAATAATTTCCTAATTGAATCTTTAAATTAATTAAACCTTAAAGCTACAATTTCTCACAATAAAATTATTAAATATAAAATGCTTATTTACATTTTTGTAGACTTTTTACACACAAGATAACGCAGATCTTAAAAGCTAATCTGACCTTTCATTTCTGAAGCCTTAGGTTTATTAATGCTTTAAACTTTGAATGCAAACTTCTTTCACCAGAATAGCTTTTTCAATAGAGTTATACGACACCTTCGCCAGGTATAAGTTAAAAACTAATTTCCAATGAATTCAATTGCAGTAGAATTAATTCATATGAATTTCAACAGAATTTGAATAAATCTGGAACTTGATCGGGAACTAGAAGTTAAACTACTATTTACCATTTTTAATAATCATTGGTAATATTTGAAGTATTAATTGAAGCAAGATTTAAGGTAATAGTTGACGCCGCTTTCTGAAATCAGCAAAATCAAACTAACTGAACAACACTTAATTATAATATTTTGTACTCCCACTAAATTTTACTAAATACCGTATTTTAAGTTGCTTGCTCGTTCACATAAATACAGCAATCATCATTTCAAAGTAAGGCTAGTTTTATATCTATCTAATTTCAATTATAAACAAGCGTATTGTTAAGGAAATTTCATTCTATCAAAGTATTAAAACCCGCAGATGGCCAGGTATTTCATACTAATAAGAATCGTTCAGTTTATAACATAAGATTTCATTCGTCAAGCGCTTTGATTAATACAAAATCGACTTCATTTACTAGACGTGAATCCCTATCATATTAAGTATTAAACGCTACTAATGTTGTCTTCAAACACAACAAAATTTGTTTTTATATTGCCGTTATCAGGCAAATTTTGGCATTTATTCTAACGCCTGTATGACTACGTACTTACTTGTAGTACGTTTATATTAAACTAAAATAAATTTTTTTAGTAAAGTTAATAACTCTTTCTTATTAAAATTTTTCCTTGTTACTGCATGAATGCCATGACTGAATTACTTATCTACTAAACTAATACAAAACGTACGCTTATATACACGAGCATTCTTAAAGAAAGTTTACGCTTTTATGATCAATCACTGCGAACTTGGATTTTTGCCCTTATGACTGAAATTGCGTCTTTCTCTCCGCAATATTTGTGTGTGCGCGCACGGGCGTGTGTGTGTGCGCGCGCGTGTTTGTCTGTGTCGGTGTGTATGTCTGTGTCTGTCTGTTTCTGTGTCTGTCTATGTCTGTGTGTGGGTGCGTGCGTGCGTGCGTGCGTGCGTGCGTACGTACGTACGTACGTACATGCGTGCGTGCGTGCGTGTGTATGTGTATGTATTGCTGTGACAATGACCTCCTTTGGATGCGCCGCTAAAACTGTACTTTGATACAGATACAGCAAATTGTAAAATTTGAAATTGTTGACTTACCTTCCTCTCTAACTTTACTTTGCCTGACTAGCTCAAGGAATTGACGGAGTTTTCAAAATGAAACCAAACACAGCAGTGTGATAAAGCTTTTATACAGTATAAAATATTTTCTCTTATAGAAAAGAATATAGATCTTTTACAGCATAATCTTTTTCAAGTATAAAATTATTTCTAAGAAATACTTATTTACTTAATTATTAAAATGTCTCTCATCTTAGGTAAGTTCAAATTTACAGAACTAAAATGTCTTCTCTTATGGATAGTTTACCTGACTTTTTTATTCCCACGCTTGGAAGGTTTGTTTTGGCCAAAAGAAACCTTGACAGATTGTCTATAAATAAAGTCTGAGTGTTTCGAACTCTGGTCATAAACTTCCTGGTACAGATCCTTACAAAAAAATATTATATGGTTAGGATTTTAAAAAAATTATACTTGCAAAAATCTACAAAGCTTTCCTCCAATTTGTGATTAAATATCTTCAAATTTTATTTTAAATTGACGTCCAAATCAGCTTATAAGATTTTCATATTATTTACATCTCTATTAGAAACCAATGTGCATTCTCGGCTTGATTATTTAAGTTAATTTTTAAACAACTTTTTATCTTGAAGAATTTTACATGTTAATTACATTTAACTTCTATATTTATATGCAGGCTACGTTTAAAACTAACTTTTGTATTCACTGGTACATGGCAATTATTAATTACGGTATGCTGCGCATTGCGTACTTTAAAACAATCTGTTCAAATTAACATTTTTGTGATCGAATTTATGAATGAATGTTTTTAATCAAAGTTTCAGTTTTTATACAAAAATTATCTCTTTTCTAAAATGTACTAGTACCGTATAGAATATTTTACACCGTAATAACGCAAGGTTTCTCAGAATAATTCATTAGCGTCGATCGCGTGATTGATTCATAATGTGACGCGCGCTGTCCGTATGAGCACAATAACAGCAGTAGAGATCTGAAGTCTCTGGGACCTCATAAAAGAATTTTATGCGGCACTTTTTTGAAATAGTAGCATTTTATGAGAGTTTTTACAATATTTTGTGTATTGTATGTATGCGGAAGGAATTTTTGAGACTGAACTTGATGAGATCTGTGTGAATTTAAGAGAATAAGAAATAAAGAATGATGATAAAAGAAGTTAGGTGATAGAAAGATGGAATTGGAGGCAGTTAATTTTAATTTTAATTTAAGAGTTTAGGAAATAATAACGTTATTAGAGAGAAGGGCCATTTTGAGAAGAGAATTATACGTGTACATTATAAGTCTAATGTAAATAGTTGTATATAGTAGGTAGTAAGAAATAAAAATAGAAAATGCAATGTTAAGGTATGGCGTTCAACGTAAACTTACTGGGATTGATTTCAAATTGTATATTTCATCGAGCACCATATTCTGTACACACAACAACTCAAAACCAAAGAAAATAAAAATTTGTAATATTTAATTTCTATGAAGAAACACCCGGTATAATATTCCCGTGGTTCTTTAAAAAGCTTTATAGTAGTATCTTTAAATAATGTAGTACGTAAGTTAAGAAGTCGGCGAAAATACAAATCATCCCTTGAGACTATATCCCTCTTAAAACGAGTTCTATTATGTAAATATTCATCCTCCTCAAAAGTACTATATACCATTCAATAACGCGTTGCGTGTATGGAACATTAAAGTACTTCTTTATTTTTGCAAAGAAAACCTGTATTATAGCTTGAATACTACATTTATTTTTCTAGATTCCTTTCTGTTTCAATGAAAAATGTAAAATCCAATCTTGAACAAAGCTACTTTATTCTAGATTCTTATAAATTTTAGTTAATTCACGGTAGCGAGCATAAACCCATAAATTAGCGATTGTAGGTAGGCATGTGACATAATATGAATGAACGCTCTAATGAGCGAGATTATAATTTGCGCTAAGTCGTTTGACGACCATAAATTAGTTAAGATAAGCGCGAAACAAGTACTGTTGAGTATTTCTTTTTATTCTTGTAACTACATCAATTAGCGAACTAATTTAATAAATTAAAACTGACATGCAATTTAGATAACGTAATGTAGCCACTTACAAAATTTTCGTCGAAATTACTTCATTCATGAGTCATATCAACTAGAGAAGTATAGAAGTTTACGGAACCTAATGACGTAAAAACTTCTTAGTATAAAAAGGGGGAACACGATTAAGATGGGCCAGTTACTGATAGTCTGTTTATAAAGGCCCTTGTCGGTAACCTGTTTGTCAGTCAACTAATAGTTGTAACGTTAATTATGTGCAAGGTCACGTTAGATGTTTAAAATATTTGTTAAAACTATGCTTTTTTTAAATACCTATGGAATAAAATTCGACGTACAAAAATTAATTTTATTGAGATTTGAACTACTTCAATGGAAAGCAGAATTATGGAGTTAATGAATACGATAAATGTAAACATGAAAGGATGAATTGAAAATTGACTCTCCGCTACAGTTACTATTTTTATGGTACAATATGGGGATGGAAACTTAATCAAAGATTTGATGAAGAATTTATGAATCCTACCGTGAAAATGCAAGTATTTCATTGTTTAGATCTTTAGATAGCCATTTTGTGCTATACTTATTTTAAGTAAATTAATCTTTCATAATATTTTAACGTATATATGTTATTTGTGAGTGGATAATTGTCAGATTTTTAAGAAGGCCAAATTTCGAGTTAATTTGATTATTGAAAAAGGTTTTTCTTAACGTCACTGATTAGTTACACTTAGACCAATTAATTGAAGAGTATACATATTTTCCATACTCCTTTTGAAAAGAAAATTTTGTGACCTACATAAGAAAAGTTTTGGATTACTAATTATATACTATGTTAATCTTTAGTAGTTATCAAATGTTGTTTTTAGACTTAAATTGTAAATTGCATTTGTAGGTTTGATGCTTCTGTGTAAGTACTCTTTTGAATAATGAGTGTAGAAGAAAGATGTTGTGGATATAGCTATTATTATTCTTTTGTTTTTTAATGAATATTTGAGAAACTATAATTTGGATGTTGGAGTTTGGTCGTTTTATTAGATCTGAGCTGGCAAAATAATACGAGCATCTTCAGGTAATATAATTCACCCCAGATCATTTTTTTATAAAGCGCCTTTTAGTGGCTTCCTAGCGTTTGGGAGCATATAGCTATAAATTCACAGCTCCTTTTATTGGCACCCAACGTGTAGGCGCATATAACTACAAATCTGCAGCGTGATATTGATCTATTGAATAAATCTCACGATTTGGACGCCTCTTTTTTGCTGTGATATTGGAATTTACGATGATGTGTCCTTTACTTTGAGCGCCAATTTCATTTTTCTTCTGAACTCGTAATTACTTCCTCTATCTAACAGTCGCAGAATGTCTTACCTAAACTAAAGAAACTACACTTGCACGGCTATTCAGCGGGTTGAACATAAACTCTGTCCTACTCAATTGGTATATTAAACATAACAAAAATTTCAGAAGTACAAATATTTACAGTTAATGCTAATAATGAACAAAAATTGAGAAGCAGAGCAAAGCAAATCACATAAAATTTTCCAAAAAGTCCCCAAAGTATGAATTTACACCTGATATATACTGATAATGACCTTTCGGGGTTCGAGTACGCTTACCTTAGACTATTACTTCAAAATTGCACCTTTGAATCAGAAATTCGTGTAAATTGCTCTTCGTTATAAATTATCTCTTAAATAAATGTTGAATTGATGAGATTTTACAACTACAAAATTTTACCCTAAAATTATTAAATACACAATGCACATTTCCAATTGTCGTTTATAGAAAACATAAATCTTAAAAGCCAATCTGACCTTGATTACAATAGTCTTGATTTATATCCAGTTAAACCATCTCCCAACACACACGTTTATCTCAAGGATTGATATTCATACAAAGTTACACAAAACTGACACCCAGTTTAAATCCACAACCCAATTTGCAACAAATTCTATTGCAGCAGCACCAAATCTATGGGATTAGAACAAATATTCTCTGTGAAAGCACTAATTCTCGAAGCAGTGTTTGCAGTACTGTTTGAAATTTTCCATTTACACGATTTGGAAATCTAAAAGTCGTACTTAAATGATACTCAGAATACTATTCAGGGCGGTGCTTAGAAGCTACTTAGGGTGGTGCTTAAAAGCCGATTTCCAATCGCCTAAATCGAGCTACAATTGAATTTCACTTTTCAGCATACAAGATTTTTAATCCCTACTTAATCGTTGCGCTTTATTTATTTTAACTCTTATTTTTTTCATAGATAAATCAACAATCATCCTTTCTAAGTGAATCTACTGTTATTCATATTATTTAATTCAGATTAGGGAGCATTAGTTTCAAGAATTTTTATTCTACACCTCGTGCTAAACTTTGTAAACGGCACGTACACCACCGTGTCCAATGATAGGGTTGCGTTTTAAAAGCACTAGGATTCTATTCGTTGAATGCTTTAATTCTCGTTAGTTTGGGATGATTATCATGTGTAAATTCCATTAATGTTTATTTTCTATTACGTCGTGATCACCGTGTATGAATAAAAAAATTTGTTTCGACAACGCAATTGCAAATGTTGGTTTATAAGACGAACATTTGCTAGCCTAATTGACCAATTGAAAGTAGTACGTTCATACTAGGAATTTGAAGTTCCCAATTTAATATTTGCGTAACTTTTTTTACATTAGCGCAATTTGCTGCTTAACCCTTTCACTCCCAAGTAGGATTTTTAGTAATGGATTTTGTGATTTCAAGTCCATCAACATAAAAGTATTAAAATAAATACAGTCTATAAAGCTAATGGTATTTTGAAGTATTTATCTGTGATACACATTCATACATACTGATGGCGGCACTATCAATGTGACAATTATTTTGGAAGTTTTGCACTTTAAAAAAATTAGATAAATCAGTATGGTACTCCAGAGTACTTTTGAAAATGTGTATTTCATTGAATGAGATTATGAATTTACTAGAATGCGTTCCGTTTGGGAAAATAAATGTCCGCTATCTTACGACGAGTTGTTAGAAATAATCGAAAATGATGACTATAATTTGATATTGCCATTAGATAATAATCAAGACGCAGATGAAGAGAGCAGTTACGAAGAAGACGTAAATGAAGTTTGGTCATTGTATAAAATTAGCCCATTTCCTGCTGAGAAAAATGGAACAAATATTATTGAAACAGAAGAAACAGACAACGTAATACCAGAAGAAAAAGAAGAAGAAAATAAAAATGCAAATGCAAATATAAAAGTTGAAAGAATTTGGAAAAAAGGTGATAGACCGACTATATTTCCAGATAACAGCAATAATTTTGAAAATGCGTGGATATTAGTCAATTTTGCTGCATATGAAGCACATGCCGATTATTTTCTAAAAATGTTAGACACCACAATAAACAATATAACGTTTCAAACAAATCTATACGGTACTCAAGGCAAAAATTTAAATATCACTGAAGATGAAATATTATCTTTTGTTTTAATTCATTTTTTAATGCCATGTATTATCGTGTTATAGTTTTGCGTCGTTATTATAATTTAGGCGTGGTTCTAACGCCGTTATATAACCTATACAGACCACGTTTTTACCGGATGATGCAATCGCAATGTCTGTCAATTTACATGCACATTTTAGCTAAAGTTCAAATTCTTCTTAATCTTCTTTAGGAATTAAACCACTCATAGATTTTAAGAACTATGAGTGGTTTAATTCTCAAAGAAGATTAAGAAGAATGCTAAACAAACCACAACAAACATACGGAAAGTTCAAATTACTAACGTGATATGTATATCTCAGATTTTAATCTCAGGGTCCACCACGTGGTATGGTTTTCGTAGTTCGCCGGGTTCAACATCAAATTATTATCCGTTGGTGATCTTCTTATTGCTTCTTGTAGGGGATTTGGGAGAGAAATAGGTATTGGGTACGATAAGGTAAGGCAAAAGGAAACTACATACTTTTTTCTTTAAAAACTAAACCGCATTTACACACTTGTTGCTTCGTCCATGTAAAGTTAATTAATCCTACTTCCTCGACTCGCGCACTCCCGCATTCCTTCTGCGCAGACTCAACCGTCACCAACGGCGGAAGTTAGCGTATCATTTCAAATATACGCGGCAATTGACCTACAAAGTAGCTCACCCTAAAACATGATACATGACCAGTATGGCATGTAACAATCGGCGATAGCAGATTATTGGTCTAGTGCGGAGGAGTTCAAATTTGCTTTGGTAACCAAAATAATGGCGGGTAATCGCTTCCAAACTATAAACAGTTTTTTGCATATCAATGATAATTACAAAATTCCGCCAGATAATAAAAACAAACTCTATAAAGTAAAGCCATTGGTTGATGAACTAAACTCTGTATTTAAGAATTCCAAGGAACGCAGATACTTGCAGTAGATGAGCCTGTCGATAAATAAATTAAGGGGCGTTCTATAATAAAACACTGCAATTCTATAAAGCTATTAAGAGGGGCTTTAAATTTTGGATGCTATCTGAATGCACTAAATATCGGTGAAAGAGGGTATGTATTTACAAAACAATAGAAGGGGAACAGAACTGTATCTAACAAGAACGAGCAGCTGCTATGCTCGAAGACAATGAACATAGAAACAAGGACAAAAGTATTGGAAGCATATGTATGGAGCGCAGTACTGTACGCCTATGAAATAGGGACAATAGGAGAAGTAGACAGGAAAATGAAGAAGCCTTTTGAAATGTTATGCTTCAATATGGGCAGATAAAATTAATAACTAAGAGGTTATAGAAATAGTAGGGGAATAAAGATATCTGTCCGAAACAATAAAAAATGGAGAAATAGAAGGGACAGGATACGTTTTAAGGCATTTTTGAGGAATAGTGCGGGCTATATTACAAGCAGATACAGGAATAGAGAGGTAAATGTAGACCTAGATCAGAGTATTGCACGCCGATAGTGAAAGATGCAGACTGGGAATTTTAGGGAAATGTGTAGGTGAACTCAGAATAAAACACAATGCAGGTACGCGTCTAACCAGTTCAGAACTGAAAAATTAATGATATGATGATATGATATGTAAAAAAAATATCTATATTTACGAAGGAAAGCACTGACATCTAAATAAAGGATTTGAAGAGTATGGATTAGGCGAAAGAGTTGTTTTGGAATTGACAGAGCAAGAATGGTTACGTAATAAAATAATATATTTTGATAATTATTATACTTCAGTCAGGTTGTTGGAACGATTAAAAATTGAAGGTACTTTACCATCAGGAAATATTAGATCTAATAGGAAAGAGATTTCAAGAGGACTGAAAAGTAATAGGTTGGTGAAAAGAGGTGAATTTGATACCAGAACTTCAAATACGGGTTTAATTTACTGCAAATGGAAATACGATAGAATAGTAACACTTGCCAAATTTTCATGGAAAAGGAAGAGTTACAATAAAGAGAAAAATGGCAAATCTACATATTATTAATGTTCAAGCTCCAGTTGTAGTACAAGACTACAATCAATCAATGGGTGGCGGGGATTATCACGATCACTTGCGTCAATACTATGGCTGGATAGAAGGTGTAAATAATGATGGCATAGAATTTTTTAGGGTTGTATAGAAATTGCTTTTATAAACTCTTATATCGTAGAAAAAAATTTATCAGAGAAGCCAGTATCTTTATTACAGTTTAGAAGAAATTTAGCATTAGGTTTGTAAAATATTGAAGCGTTAGAAAAATGATAGTTAACAAATAACATATAGCTTTGTGGTAGAGAGAAGTGGACTGTATAAAATTTAAGTGATAATTTAACAAACAACATATAATTAATGTTCTTAATCAGTTCAAGCGTTTACTAAAAGCACTCACCTGGTGTTTATGAAGCCATGCGAACGAAAAAAACGATGTAACATCTACTCTGCTTTTGCGGGTGTAGCGAAGCACATTTATGACTATAGCGGTTCTGAAGAAAAGTGGTTCATAATTAAGAGTTTTACGTAGAACGTGTAAAACAGCGATGCGGTCTGTTCGAACGCCAAATCGATTCTCTATTGTTTCGTGGATTTTCCAGTCAATACTGTTCTTGCACATGCGGAATAACACAGAGTTTTATCACTCGCGGCACTTGTTGGCGCGTGCTTTAGTAAACCATGAAAATTTTACATTAACAAATTGAAATATACCGAGGCGAACGTAAATAATCAACAAACTCAATAAAAAATAAAATTTAGCTTTAATTATTTACACCATAAACGGAACAAGGTTTGTGTAAGAAATCATCTAAAATGAGAAATAAGAACTCAATGGCTGCATTGTCAAGTAGAATGCGTCGATACAATTACAGTCTTTCTTCAGAAGTTTGGCTAGGTAACAGAAGAGGTAATTGGCCAAAATTTGAAAATAAATGTGGTAGGTGCGAAATGTATAGCGCGGAAGGTTTACAATCAAAACCATACTCTAAATGTTCAATGTGTGGAGTTATTGTGTGTTAATAATAACAAAAACTGCTTTGTTGAGTATCATGATGTAAACGTGTAAATCAAAATTTATTATTTAGCCTCTGCGATACATTGCCAATGGTACTCTCTATTAACATTTTGATATCTGATAAAGTAAAGTATTATTTTTTTGTTTTATTAATCTTTTGACATCATTTAAGTATTTATAACTATATCCTAAGAGCAATTTACAAAGTACTTACTGGATCTATGTTGGGTTTTTAAGAGAACTGACTTCGTCTGTGGTGTCATTGTACCATAATATTGACTTTGTGTGTGCATCAGCGCAGATTATTGTGGTGGTGTGTCCTGTGGATTGCAGTGTGTTGTCAAGTTGCCGTAGGTATTGTTGGATATCTGTGTCATATTGAAAATACGAGAAATGACGTGCAATGTCCCTGTGTCCAGTGAATTTGTGGGATAGAGAGGGATAGGATTACAGAGGAGTCTATATAAGGGTCATTGATGACTATTGCAGCGGATAAGTTTCGATCTGTTAGGTTGAGATGTACAAAGAATTTGGCCTGAGGGGGAGATTAGGGATTTTGTTGTTAGTAAGGTATGGTTCTTGAAGAATGGCTATGGATATTTTATGTTTTTGAAGGACATGAGATAGTTTTAGTGTTGCGGAAGGGGATTGTAGTAGATTAATCTGAATGATACGTAGGCTTGATGGTCAGAGATATTGGTTGTCCGTGTGGGGCAATGGGACCTTATTTGGGAAGGGATTGGTATTCATAATCTGTTCTTAGCTTAGAAATTTCCAAGGATTGTGTGTGTGCAGGATATTCTGGGCTGGTGATTAGGTGATTGTGGGGACAGCATAAACTGAGGCAGTTAGAGCAAGATGGTGGTTCGGATTGTTGGTAAGGACACGTGCAATGGCCGCATGTGGTGGCAGATCTGCAAACTTTAGCGGATTGTGCAAATTTAAGATCTTTTCGGCAAAATTCGTCAGCTGTGTCCAGGAACGTGGTATGGGGATTTGGCGAAATTTGTGGGTGTCGCCGTCATATCTTCTAGAAGACTACGAATTTGAACCTATACTCCAACTCCCATGCAGCTTAGTTTTAAGACTTTCGGGCATTGATCTATTCCCTAAACTAAAAGAACCGTTATATCATCATTAGGCCTTCAGTCCTGAAACTGGTTAGACGCGTACCATAATTGTTTCCTGTTCTGAACTAACCTACAGAGTTCCCTGAAATTTGCACAGTCTGCATCTATCATTATCTGATCTAGGTCTACATTCACCTCTTTTTTCCTATCTCTGCTTGTCATATATCCCATACTATTCCCAAAAAATTCCTTAGAACGTATTCTGCCCTTTTATTTTCCTATTTTTTTTTCAAAGATATCCTTGTTCCCCTACTGTTTCTATAACCTATTTGTTATTACCTTTGTCTGTCCATCCTCCTACATCTGAAGCACGGCATTTCAAAGGCTGCTACTGTTCTTCTGTCTGCTTTTCAGACTGCCCGTATTTCGTAGGCATACTGTCTGTGCTGTGCTCCATACATATGCTTTCAACAACTTTTTGTTCTATGTTTGTTGTCTTTCATCATAGGCGCTGTTCTTTCTTGTTAGATGCAGTTCGGCGCCCTTCCATTGTTTTACAATTATATACCCTATTTCTCCGACATTCAGTGGTTGCGAAAGTGGAGGCGTCGCCGTGGATCAATGTAGTAAGCGTAAGACTACGGATCCCAAGGTCCTGGGCTTAAATCCCGACACGGCCGACTGCTTGAAAAATGACAGGTGAGCATTTTTCACAAAAATTACGCCCTCGTTCGGATGAGAGGTTAAATGGAGGTCCCGTGTGTGAGTGTTGTCACGCACGTTAAAGATCCCTACCATACCTGGAACGGCAAGGGTTTGGCAAAATTCTAAATTTCCAAGCAACAAAAAACTCGCCTCCTGGCCAATGTAGTACCTTCTGGTGGAGCATTGGAAATATAAATGCACGGTTGCGAAGGTGGGTAAGCAGCCTGTGGCTGCCAAGTTCCCCCAGCACTTGAACATTTACCGATTTAATATTTTTTCCAATATATCTTTTCGCACAGTCAACATTAGTTGCAAACATTTCACGACCAACACCTGTAGTTGTTTATAATAATCATTAGATTTATCTGCGCATATTTTTTCGTCATTGGGTTTTCCGTCTTAAAACTGGTTGGACATGTACCTGCACTTATTTATTTTCTAAACTAGCCTACATAGGTCCCTGAAATTCTCACACAGCAATAGAGCTCGGTTCCCCTTCTAATGTTTTCTAATTTTATGCCCTATTTCCTGAGATTTATTGAAAGGGGTTAAGCAGCCTGTGGCTGCCAAGATCCCCCATCACTTAAACATTTGCCGAAATAATAGATTTTTCAGTAATTGCTTTCACGCAATTACCATTATTCGAGAATATTGTCCAACCAATACTTGTAGTTGCTTATAATAAATATCATGTTTAAGTGCAATTACTTTCTTCGTCATTAATTTATCCATCTTGGGACTGGTTGGATGCGTACCTCCATTGATTTCTATTCCGAGCTAGCCTACACATTTTCCTGAAATTCCTACAGCCTACATCTTTCACCATCTGTGTGCAGTAGTCTAACCTAGGTCTACCTCATCTTCTCTTTTTTCCTATCTCTGCTTCTAGTATATTCTGCACTATTTCCTCATGCCGTAGTATGTGGCCTATCATTCTATCTCTTTTATTTTTTACCGTTTTCCACACATTTTTTTTGTTCCCCTACCATTTTTAGTACCTCTTCGTTCTTAACTTTGTCTGTCCATGATATCTTCATCATACGTCTGTAGCACCACATTTCAAAGGCAGTACAGTGTTGTGCCCCATACATTTGTTTTAAGCGATCTTTTCCTTGTTTCTATGTTTGTTGTCTTTGAACACAGTAGTTGCTTTTCTTGTTAAATGTAGCACGACCTTGTCCAAATCTTTGTTTGATATCTTCCTAGGTAGCAGAAATCCGTAACCTCTTGTAAGTTCGTGTTACATATTTATATTCTTGTTTTTGATTTATTTTCCTCTCCTTTGCATACTAATACTTTAGTTTTAGTTTTGTTAATTTTCATACCGTATCTCTCTGTTAGAACCGTTTCCATTTCATTAAGAGCAGCTTCTAACTCTTCCTTGCTAGATGCTAATACCGTTATATCATCTGCAAATCTAAGCATATCAATTTTTTGTCCCTACATAGTAATTCCAAATGTCTTCCTGCATTTGATAGTATTCATTGCTTCTTCAATGTACAAGTTAAAAATTAATGGGGATAGGGCACATCCCTGCCTCACCCCTTTCCTAATGTTTACTTCTCTACGTTCCTGCTCTAATTCTATTACTGCTGTTTGTTTGCTCTTTGTATAAGCTATGTACTATTTGTCTATCTCTATAACTCATTCCAATCTTTTTGAGTATTTCGAATATTTTTTTCCATTTTACATTGTCGAATGCTGTTTCCAGATCTACAAACCCTATATACACCCGCTCCCCTTTTTCTATTGTTTTCTCCATTATCACTCTCAGAGCTAAGATAGCCTCCCGTGTTCCCCTGTTTCGCCTAAACCCAAATTGATCTTCTCCTAGTATTTCTTGAGCCCGTTTTTCCATTCGTTTTTGTACAATTCTAGTTAATATTTTCCACACGTGTGCTGTCAAACTTATTGTTCGAAAATTTTCACATCCATCCGCGCCTTTCTTTTTTGGTGTAGTTACTATGATGTTACGTTTGAAATCTTTGGGTATCTCGCCTGTTTCATACATATAGCTTACAAGTTGGAAGAGACGTTCTGTTGCTGCTTGACCAGCGGCTTTTAGAGTTTCTGCTTGCACCTTATCTGTACCCGGCGTCTTGCCATTTTTCAGACCCTTTAATGCTAATTCAAATTCATCTCTAAGTATTGGATATCCCAAGTCATCATTTTCAATGTAGGATTCCTGTTCTAATGCAGTTAGTTCTTCTCCTGCATATAAATTCACTATATATTCTTGCCATCTACCTACTTTCTCTACATTTTCTATAATGACGTTTCCTCCTGCGTCCCTTATATTTTTGCTATACGGTTTTATATCCGTAAAATTAATTCTAATTAGTTTGTATGCTTCATTTGTCTTTCCTACTTCCATCTCAGTTTGTACCTCTTTGCACTTTTCATCAATCCATTGATCTATAGCTTTCCTGCATTTGCGAATAATTTCCCATTTTATGGCTTTGTGTCTCTGTTTTCCTATTTCGTCTGATTTATTTTTGTATTTTCGTCTTTCTTCTATTAAATTCAGGATATCCTATGTTATCCATAGTTTCTTGTTTTCTTTTTGTGTATACCCCAGTATATCTCTGACCGCCATGTCTAGGCTGGATTTAATGTTATTCTATTCTGTTTCTACTTCCTTAGTATCAGATATTTTTTCGATATCTTTGAGCAATTCATTTGACCTTTTTTCGAATCTTTCTTGAATATCTTTATTTTTTAGTTTCTTTAGGTTCAAGTGCCTTTTTCCGTCTCTTTTTTTCAAATTTTTAAATTTAAGTGCGGCCTTCATAATTACGATGTTGTGGTCAGTGTCTATATCTGCTTCTGGGTAGCTTCTACAGTCTTTTACTTGATTCCTAAACCGTTGTCTAACAAGAATGTAATCTATTTGATATCTTCCGATATCTCCTGGCATCTTCCATGTATATCGTCTTCTAGCATGATGTTGAATAATGTGTTTGTAATGATTAAATTGTTCTTGTCGCAAAATTCTACCAGTCTATTTCCTCTGGCGTTTCTAGTGCCTAAATCAAATAAACCGACTATCGCTGCTCCCCCACCCTCACCTTCCACTGCATTAAAATCCCCCGTAATTATTAAATTTTTATGTTCTTTTACGTGTCTTAATATGTCTTCGATATCTTTGTAGATCGTTTCTACCTCTTCTTCACTGGAGGTAGAGGTGGGCATGTATACTTGTATTATTACTGTGTTTACCGGTTTAGATTCTAATTTAACCATGAGTTCTCTGTCGTTCTTTTGTAAGTAATTTTCTGCACAGTATCCTATATTTTTCCACATAACTATCCCCACACCCAAATTTCCTTCCTCCGCTCCTGTATGAATTACTCTGAAGTCTCCACTCCAAAAATTCCCCGCCTCTGACCATCGAACTTCGCTGATCCCTACTATGTCTAGTGATATCCTAATCATTTCGATTTTTAGGTTCTCTAGCTTACCTACTTGCTTCATAGTTCTAACATTCCACGCTCCGACTCCGAAGTAGTCCCCTCCCGGAGACCCGAATGGGGGACTATTTTAACTCCGGAATCTTTTACCCCAGAGAATGCCATTATTTTATTATAATTTAGGTACGCTGTGTACTTGGGAGGTAATGTGGTGGTTTCCCGTTGCCTTCCACATCGCGGTAGTGTGTCTGAGACTGCTATACCGACCCCTATGGTCTCTGCCAATCTAAGTACCGAAAGAGCCGCTGCCCTCTTTCGGGGACCTGTCTTAGTTTGGTTCCTCACTAACGACCCTACTACTTTGGTTGGAACAGTAGTTTGGCTCTTTAGCTCATTAGAACACGCAAGCCATGGGAACCGTTATAAAGAGTCTGATTTTCTTTCTTAGAGCATTTGTACCACAGTGTGATCTAGCAAATGTGCGAACACAATAACAAGACTTTGAATGGCATCAAATTGCTTTCGCGCCGTTGGCAAGCTTAGTTAGTTAAAAGAAAATGAAGAAGGTTGGGATAATATAGTTTTTTTCTTTGGTCAACCTTGGATCATTTTTGGAACAGCATTAATGCTTTAAAGATGTTGGTGGATTGACTCCGTCCCACTTTATTTTATTCAATATATTTTGGTGTTGTTTATTTTTGAACCCAAAAAAGCATGTTCACGCACTTTCTTCTGAAGCAGGATCGACGTGGCATGCAAGGACTATTTTGGTATGTGAATGGAGGATAATGTTCAATGTGTGAAAAGAACGCATTGCAACTTGTTCTGAAACGAGATTACTATATTCGTATCTTTTGGCATTTAGTGGTAATTGGTTTAAGTTTGATTTTATACTGATGGATGTGAGTGTAAACAAAACAAATGTTTTACAAATATATTAAAGGATATTTTCTAACATGAAAATAAATCTCTGTTACATTTAATTATGCAAATTACTCTAATTTTATTAAAGAGGTAATATATGCACGCCTAAAGTTATAACATTAAAACTGTAATAGTCGTAATAGTACCTAAATGGGTAGGGCTGTACAATAGGTTTGTAGTTTTTTCCGTAACTTTCACGCCCACACCTTCCTGTTAGTTCGTATTCGATTATTGATGGTTGATGTTGTATTGTTTAGTTGTTCCACACCACAATAACGTATTACAAACGTAAATCAAACATGTACACTATTCACCATAAAATTTAACATCTTTCGCAGATTTTGACATTGGAGCTGTAGAAATTATTTTTTTTAATGTTCACGCCCAATGGTTCTATTTCTAAAGGGATACTTTAAGGACTACTTAATTCTAATGCCCGTTTAGCTACGCTGTAATTGGTTCCATTTCCATTGAAGAAATTAACGTTGGACTGAAATATATGCAGGGTTATTCTGTATTTGTTTCGTGTCATTTTGACGCGATCCAGCCCCTTTAATATTTAATTTTTATATATAATTTTATCATAACTTACATGTAAATTAAGCGCCTTTTTTGTACATTTATATGGTTTCCTGTTGGGAATCGTGTGATAGGTTGACGATCGCGTGACCGTCGTAAACCAATGAGAATCGTCTCTTTGCCGCAAGTGATAAATATTTAGTTGTGCCCTGAAGTCGCTAACTGCGGCCATCGGGTACTGTGGGGGAAGATCTTTACCTTATCCCTTTCTTTCGTTACTCTTTTCATATGTTTTCCTTAGTCCTTTACAGGAGAGTGCATCGGCATTTGTCAATAGACACGGATCCCACTATGAAAATTTTCTTGAGGAAGTTCCCGGTATTGAGGATTATAATTACAAGTATTTTATTATGTTACATGGAGGCTTTATACGCTTTTAGTTGCATTATTTAGTAGGATATGAGGTTAATTATTCATTTTATCTTTTGCCGACTTTATGTCGCACATTGTGACGTAATTTATATCCGTTCATGTAACCACTAAATTGCATCTTTAAAGCATAATCATGGATTTTAAATTGTAGCAATATTTCTAGAGCTTATAAAAATCGATACGTTACTAATCACATTGTATTACATAATAAAATAATAAATAATACTAGGGGCATTGGTATATTCTTAGCTAGCTACGGGTAAAAATGACGTTTCGCTACAAAGTTCGATGTGCCCAGATGAGGCGGAAACCCCGTACCAATTTTAAGACTGCACCGGCTAACTTCAGTTATGCGGGAGTGAAAAAAATGATGAACCTAATAAATATAAACATGTAAAATGGCTAAAATACCAAACTACTTTACGAGTACCACCTATCTTGAAAGGCTTTACTGGTTGTCAAAGGTAGGGGGCGCCAAATCGTCCCATTCCACGATTATTGAGGTTATGCATCCTTAGTATAGATGTTCTAAATTTTTTCACTCCATACTTTACCCTGCTCTACATTACCTTAAAAACATTCATTAACTTTTTGTCAGATTAAAGAAATGCCCTCTTTCAAATACAACTAAATCACTGAGGTAGCTGGATATCCTTTCACAAATTTATCTATCTTTACCTGTATTATAAATAACACCAAATAAAATTGCGCCAGGTATTACTAAAAGAAATTCTTAAAGAAACTTCAGTTCATTAAAAATACTACATTTTTACAAAAAAATAAGTAAACATACATCCCATAAATAAAGTTTGCGTTTAAAATTAATACGCGTATCTTTCTTAACATTTTGAAAGTTTGAAACTCCCTCTCCAATCATATTATGCTTAAATTTCAACAAAACTTGCTCCGTCGCAATATCATAGTCCAACAAAATAATTATTTACAGGAACTTTAGTTTTCTATCAAATAACTACGAACTATTTACAGCTTATATTTATAGTTCTACATGCACATATTTATAAAGTATAAACCAAAAAAAAGCTCAAATGGTACTCACAGTTAAATTCCACTTTATTTTTTTTTTAATAAACACATCCAAGAACACCAAAGATTCACACCTTTTTAGTGACTATCCACACGTACGTCACACCATTCCATCTTCTTCAATTCCAATTGTTGTTCAAGAGTGAAATCCGTTCATCGCCCTTTGATTGTCTAATGTTATTGTCCGATGTCCGATTGACGCGAATATAAATTTCACGATACCCACATGCTTAAGCTTTCTAACCTGTTTATCCAGCAAGATGCAAAACAATTCGTCGCCTACGGTGCATCCTCTATACACCTGCTGTCACTTAACTTTCTTTCATTTCTTAACTTTCACTTAACCACTTTTTCGTTATATAACGTTATATAACATTCTCCCTTTTTCAAAATTTCGTTCTCACACTTTATGCGTCTAAACTGCTCGATTTTTGAGGTCGATGTTTTTCTATTTTATCAACCATCATTTCATTCTCGCACTTCTACAGTGGATATCGAAAGCTGCGTCTTGTGTTTACATTCCTAGCACATTTTTTATGGCTGTAATTTACTAGTATATGATTATTGAAGGTAATTTGCCATGGTTGCAGTTTCCTTGAATTCTTGTAAATGTGTACAACTAAATTTAATATGTCGGTTATTTCCCGAGTGTCTATCTGTATTTTTTAAATTTAATACGAAGAGGGTTAAATAGTAATCTACATCTGTATTTAATATATTGGGTGCTTTACTAATTTTAATTCCTTATCCTAATTTAATATTACATTGAAATAGCCATGTTAATAGGTGTAAACTACCAAAGCTATGCATTTGTCAAGGTAAAAACTGTTGCGGTTAAAAATGACGTTACGAATTGCCCAGAAGGGGCCAGAACCCATAACAATTTTATAGTGCAATCGCATAACTTTCAGTGGTGCGGGTGTAAATTCTTATGGCAAAATGATAAATAAAAATAGTACTACAAACTGGTAAAATTGTCCGAAATATAACACCATTTTAAAGTACACACTTATCTTTGAAAAGTTTTATTATTTGTCCAAAATAAAAGAGCACCAAATCGTCTTGACCCAGCAATTTCGTTGAACATTTTGACTATGTGGAAGACGGTTATTCCGGATGCGCTTCCTTGCTTGGGATTTCAAAGTACATCACCTCAACTGCTACCTTTTGTACCCCTAGTTAAAAACACCTCAGAACTTTCTATCCAATTACAGAAATTCTCCAAGTAACGGCCTCTCCCAAATATGACATTGGGGTAACTGGATATCCTCGCACAATGATCATCTTAATTATCTTATAACTGTAAATAAAAGTCCGTCCAAATTTAGACTTTATTAATAGTGAACTTCAATACATATCATTGCACGTAAATTAACATAAAAAAGCAATACCTAATCTAACCTGAACAGGCCAAGTATTATTAACAGAACTCCTAAAAAAACAATCTGAAAGTAATACTACTCTATCCGGGTCTAAATGGTTTTCGACCTTGAACTTGAAAAGTGTATACTGGCAGGTAGGCTTGGAGCCAAACGATAAAGAAAAAACTGCGTTTACAATTGGAACTGGATTATGGCAGTTCAAGGTCATGCCATTTGGATCATGCAATACTCCTGCTACTTTTGAACGTTTGATGGAGTCGAAACTGCGTGGACTGTCTTGGAAGACTTGTCTGGTGTACCTAGACGATGTGATGGTGTTAGGCGGATCTATTGAGGAACATCTTAAGAACCTAGAGGGGATATTCCAAAGATTACGCGGGGCAAACCTTACTTTGAGCCTTAAGAAATGTCACCTATTTGGAAAAGAGACGATTTAAACAGAACATGTCGTTTCTGAGACCGGAATAAGAGCCGATCCTGACAAGATATAAACGGTACAAGAGTGGCCTTCACCAGCAGATATACACCAACTACAAAGTTTTCTGGGATTGTGTACATATTACCGACGTTTTATACTAGGGTTTGCGAACATTGCTAAACCGTTGAAGAAAATAACCGAAGATAGACAAGAATATAATTGGAATGACGACTGCCACAGGGTATTTAAACAACTGAAACGGCTACTAGTTTCAGCACCGATTCTGAGTTATCCACGGATGGAGGGTAAATTTGTGTTGGATACCGATGCCAGCAACACAGCTATAGGAAGCGTTCTTTCTCGAGTACAGGATGGACAACAAAAAGTTATTGGGTATTTCAGTCAGGTCTTGTCGCGGCCAGAAAGGAACTATTGTGTGACAAGAAGTGAGCTGATGGCCATCGTCAAATACGTAAAGCACTTTTATAAGTACTTATACGGTCGTAAATTCCTGTTAAGAACAGACCATGCTTTACTAAAATGGTTACTGCAATTTCGAAATCCTGAAGGGCAAGTTGCTAGGTGGATAGAACGGCTGCAGGAATATGACTTTGGCACAGAACATCGTGTACGAGCTAGCCGTCGGAATGCAGACGCTCTGTCAAGAAGACCTTGTCCGGTAGACTGCAATCATTACTCCAAGATGGAAGAGAAAATAAGTGTCATCCATAGAATGATGGTAACCGATGATTCTTGGCAACCCGAAAGAATACGAGAAGACCACGAGAATGACGCCGAATTGGGAGGTATTATTGAGTGGAAAAGTAGAGGACAACGACCAGCTTGGGAAGAAATTAGTATTTTAATTAGGACCCTGAAGACATAATGGGCACAGCGGGACTCCTTGGTGATTGAAAATAGAATCTTGAAACGGCGCCTGGAGTGTGAAGATGGTCCTGAGAGACGACTTCAACTGATAGTGCCGGAAGTGTTGCAGTACTTGCACGATGGTATTTCCGCCCCAATGAGACAGTATAACGTGGGGAATCCTTTTGAGAGGGTGGCCATTGATATAGCTGGTCCGTTTCCTGAATCAGAGGAAGGAAATAAATAAAGTTATTAAGCAAAATTAATTTATTAAATATTCCTAAATTAGAAATAAACAATGCAACTATAACACTTTTTTCTTCAGTTAAAAATCTTGGTGTGATAATCGATCCTAGTTTATCTTGGAAAAACCATACTACCTATATATGCCAAAAAGTTTTTGCTTCACTTCATTCACTAAACCGAGTAAAGCGTTTTCTTCCTTTCAATCTTAAGGTTCGCCTTGTCCGATCTCTCATACAGCCTTTATTTGACTATTGTGATGTTGTATACCATTATTTACCCTTAGTTAATAGCAGTCGGTTACAAAAGACACAAAATAGTTGTGTTAGATTTATCTACAATGCTAAACGTCGTGATCATATAACACCCCTCTTTAAACAATTATCATGGTTAAAACTAAACGAACAACGTCAATTACATATTGCTATTATGCTCTATAAATTACTTCATAATCTTGGCCCATTACATTTAAGTTCAAAATTTGCTCCTTTATCACTAGGATATCATAACACAAGAAATTATCATACTCTAACTATTCCCATACACCATACTGAAATGTTTCGTTCATCTTTTGTTGTATCTGCTTCAATCCTTTGGAATTCTATTCCCGATAATATAAAAGCCTTTCCTACATTAATTAAATTCAAAAAAGGATATTGCGAGTACCTGCTTTCAAATTATTAATAAATATTTGGATTTTTTAAAGATTTAACGTCCAATACATGAATAAATGTATGTGTACGTATATGTGTAAGTATGCATTTCTTTATACATTCGTTTATGTGTATGTGTATTTATGAATATGTATATATGTGTGTATGTGTATGTTTGTGCATGTATGTGTGTGTGTATATGTATATGTGTGTGTATGTGTGTATGTGTGTTTATGTATGTATATATGTATGTATGTATATGTATATATGTATATGTGTATATGTGTATGTGTGTATGTATGTATGTATGTATGTATGTATATGTATATGTATGTGTGAATGTATATATGTGTGTATGTGTATATGTATGTATATGTGTGTGTGTATGTATATATATATGAATGTATGTATATGTCCCTAGTTAGGTGTAAGAGTGGGCTCTATAGCCTAAATCTCGCTAGGGTTTATTGAATTATATAAATCATATTTAATATTGATTGTTTTTGTATTTATAGTAATAATAATAATAAAGATACTACTACTACTACTACTACATCTTGGTTGCAATGGATTATTTTACAAATGGTCGGAGGTGTATGCTATACCTAACCAAGAAGCCGAGACGGTTGCAGATGTACTAGTGAGTTGTTGCTGTGTCGCTTTGGAGTTCCGTTGGAATTACACTTCGATTAAAGTGGGAACTTCGAATCAGCGTTACTTCAGGAAGACTAGAACCACGCCAATTCATCCTCAATCGGATGGAATGGTTGAAAGAATGAACAGAACGTTAGCAAAGTACCTAGCCAAAGTTGTATCTGAACATCAACCAGACTGGGAACAATATTTATATTTGTTCCTACTGGCGTACCGATCTGCGGTACATGACAGCACAGGATACTCTCCCGCTTGCGTTATGTTAGGACGTGAATTGCGGCTACCATGTGATCTTCGGTTTGGGTTTAAACCTGGAGACGAGGTCGCAGGTGAAGATTACATTAGTAAGCTTCATGAAAGATCAGATAGCATTCACGAAAACGTTCGAAAGAATATCCAGGCGGCAAGCGATCAAATGAAATCACAATATGACGCGAGAGCACAAAAAGATGGCTACCAACGGGGAAAATTAGTGTGGTTGTTCAATCCACAAAGAAAGCGTGGATTGTTGCCAAAATTACAAAGACAATGGGAAGGCCGGTACGAAGTGTTAAAAAGAAATAATATTGTAGTGTACCGGTGAAATGAACTTTCTTTTTTATTGAAAAATTTTGATGTGAGTCGGACACCCCAATACTATGATTTTGACGTTGGGTGTCAGTGAAACGATTTTTATTTGATAAGACTTTATTCTTAAAATTATCACTTCCAAGAGACTCACGAGCTTCACAATATTCACGGCTTAGTCTGGGAATTACCCCAACGGTGAGCAATGAGAATGGGCGTGGATGTAAAGTAAACTCAACTATAAACAGGAATCGAAAAGGGGGAAGGTTGAGCGCCACCGCATCTATATGGACGATAAGTATCTAAAGTATCCTGTGAGAAGATGCAGAAACCCACAGGCTATAGTGACTATCTAAAAAAATATACAAGTTAAACAAAACAACATTGTTGGAAACCTCTCAAAATAGCTACTTCAACTCCTGTTGCGATGATCCTGAAAAAAATGGCACACAATAAATTTTAATCTAAAGACACAATTCCTGTCTTACAAAAGAAATACTACAATACTCATAAGTTAAAGAGCATGAAATTACCACTCTAAAAGTGATATACCTAAAAATGGGTTTCAAAAAAATCATTTTCATCGCTTCAATAACATAACTCTACTTGGTTGTCCCTCAAGTTTCAATGCTCAAATTTGATCTTCTCGAGTGGTAACTTCATTAATTTAAATACTCGGAAATAAAAAGACTTAGTGCTTTGAATCGAAATATAATTTAAAGTAATTCTTTTCTTTTTCTCCAGTATATGTTAACAAAATCTCAAGTATATTATTCAAAAGTAAAATCATCTTTTCATATGGAATAAGGATTCATAACTTTCCTCTTTAAATAATGAAATTTTAATATTTAGAACTATTTTCAAGAACAAAAAAATTTTAATAACACCAATTGACAGATGTTATGTTGGTTCACAATAAGCTTCAAATAAATCTCATACGTAATATTTGTTACAGAAATAGTATTCGAAATCAGAAAAATTAAATAAATTTAAATAATTTAGTTTGACATGGTACAGGAATAACACAGTAAATCTACTAATTATCAGAGATAGTATAAATGCTAGAGTTGGACTTTATAAACTTTTTATAAAGGCCACATGCATGCTTCACATGTATCCTTAAATATTTCGATTTACATCTATGGAATAAGGTTTCCCTTTCTTTTTTATTAGACTTTAATTTTGACACCAAATAAGAAAATTGAAATTGAAACAACTCCATAAAAAATTCCCCATCCAAAAGCTTACGTCATGTTTTTCTACTAAACAAACACCATATGGGTGACCTCCAATTCTTCTTATTACTAAAATTTATTCGTTATTTACCGATGCGCGTTAATGGATTTTGATGGCCGGTGACCACGTTGTCACTTCATTATGTGATCCAGTCGCCTGGACGGAATCCGAGGAAAGTTCCTATCTCGGGCCTCGTCTAGGACGACCGTGAACCCACCCTCGACCTAGATGGCTATTCTGAGACACCAGATGGCACGTAAAAATTCCATCATCTTCTTCTGCTCTTAACAACAACCTTACATGTGATTTTCCAATGCTCCACCCGAAGGTAATACATTGGCCCGGAAGCGAGTTTTTTTTACCCGAAAAATTTTGAATTTTGCCGAACTCTTGCTATTCCAAGCAAGGTAGGAATCTTTAACGTGTGTGACAACACACACACACACGGGATCTTCATTTTACCTCTCATCCGAGGGTATATTTTTGTGAAAGATGCTCGCCTAACATTTTTCATGCGGGCCGTATCGGGATTCGAACCCGGGACCTTGGGCGTAGTAGTCAAACACATACCAACTACGCCACGGAGCCGCCTCGTAACAACAACCTCTGTACTCGAACAAAATGACCGTGTGAGTCCCTTTCAATACTGTCAATCCAAAGGAACAGCTGATCTGTCAGAAATGTCACTTTGTAACACTGCGTATGCGCTATTTTAATCCAGTAATCCTTCAAAGTAAATGCAGACGCCTACGAATTAGGCAACACAAGTGACTGGCGTATAAAATAATTTTGAGATGTCTTGCTCTTGGGCAATTTTAAAATATTTGTTATAATTGGATAAATTATTACAGTAAATTCAAAGCGAATTAGATAGTAATAACATTCACTTCTATTATGAAATTGTTTATTTTGAGGTTATTATGCAAAACAAAAGGATCAGATACCACAGAGTAGTAACAAATAGAAACGACTTCAAAATTTGATACCATAGAATTTATATTTGTTACACCGGATCAGAAGAGTTCCTCGTGGTAAATTGAAAGTGGTACACTTTGACCGTTTAACATCTTATGCTGGCAACAACCAGGAAGACTCGAGTAATGAAAATTATGTTCGAAGAGGTATTAATCGTGAGCCAAATGTAAATTTTGAGTTTTATGGCGGCGTATGGTGTTTCCACTAAGGCGAGATTTGGCGTTGTTGTTGAAAAACAGCAAGATATGTTTAGGGCACCAGAAGAGTATCCCCTTGCACATTGCGTACCTCAAGATCTGCAAATGTCAAGAGGAATAGCTGTTGTTTTCAAGGAAAGTTTAGATGTGTGAATAAATTAGTACACTAAAATGTGAATAAGGGCCGCTATACTTGCGTCCGCCTCCCCAATGCTCCACCCGAAGGTACTACATTGGGTTTAAACGCGAAAATATAAACGTGCTTCAAATTAAATCTAACTTCAAAATTAATCCATTCTAAATAAAAATCTAACAACCTGAAATAAAAACTAAAAATAGGGTTTGAATAAAGATATCCCTAGCGTTGATTTTGGAGTGTGTCTGATCAACAAGACACACGCGAAAGTAAAAGGGGAGGGATCCGTAATACCGGATAGTTGTCACCAGCTCTGCTCACCGGTGCGACCTGAAGGGTCGACTTAAAACTATCCAAAGCTAGTTAACTAATTAAAAATGGATTCAAATTTCTAAGCATTCGCCAAATATTTTAATAGTGAATCCAGCTATTTGGACTGCTGTATATATTTACAAGTTCGTCCTCCCTGGTCTAAATAATTTATCCTAAATCCGTCCCAGCTTTCCCTAGATATGCTTCCGTACAAAAGCTTCCAGAAGGTTAGCCCTGAGCAAGACCCCCGCGGGCAACCTCTTTTCACAGTTCGCGATACAATTTACCCCGGAATTTCCAACTGCGCCAACCTTCCTAAAAAATAACTTTTGACCAGCGACATCAAGTTCGCCGGACAATTCCTACGTTCCAACTTACAAATGATAGCTGGCCACCAGGCGGCGTCAAACGCCCCCGAGATGTCCAGAGATACAACGACGCAATGCTCCTTAGCCTCCCTGGCTTTCCTGATCTGCCCTACTACAAATTTTTGTGCATCGATCGTCGACTTTACCTCTGCAAAACCGAACTGCCGCTTGCTAAAGCCTCCGCTTTTCCTAACCGAATGCTCTATCCTCGTAGTCATTACCCTATCTAAAGCTTTACCGATTACCGAAAGCAGACTAATTGGACTAGCTGCCTGGATATGACACGTCCGTCTTTTTTAGACTTAGGAATGAACTTCACATTCTGAGTTTTCCAACAACCTGGAAAAACGCATTTCTCCAAACAAAGCCTAAACAACCCGGCAAAGACGTGCGGGGCCGATAGGCACGCCTCCAGAGCTGCGTCGGAGGAGATTCTGTTGGACTCCGGCGCCTTCTTAGGGTCCATCCTCCTAAGAGCCCTAACGACGTTGTGCTTGCAAATTTCCCTATCGCTGCCTGTTCCCATAGCCTCTTCGGCTCCTCGACGTAACGTGTCGTGTATCCCCACGTCCTCCTCTAGATTTTTTGTTTGTTCCAACGTTTCAGTAGTCTGCTACCTGAAATTTAAGCAGACCTGGCTTTCCTACAGAAAGTAACCGTCAGTAAGGCGTGTGTGTGTGTGTGTGTGTGTGTGGGCGCGCGCGCTTGAGGGCATGTGTTATGTGTTAGTATGTGTGTATGAGGGTTGTCTGTATGTGTGTGATGTTGATGTCCGTGTTACGTTTCCTCTCTAAGACCAGGACCATCGGCAGCCGGATATCCCAGTCGTCAAAGAAGAACGCTCAACGGACATTGTCTTGTCAGTCCAGACCATCGGCAGCCGGAAATCCAGATGTTGAAAAGGTAATGTAAGTGTGTGAATAGGCATTTGTGTTTGTAAGGTGTGTCTGGATTATCTGATGGAAAGAACCTTTCTAACAAATATTCCGCCGTGGTTTTAAAACCATCTGTGTGTTCGCTGTCTAATTTTCTTATATTGCCGAGCGCGATTTTTTGCTGTTTGCCTCTGATTACGCGATACGCGGTTCCCCACGGTTCTTTTTCTGAGTTACGCGTACAAAATTCGTTGAATTTATACGATCGCGTTCTTCTATTAGTATTTTATATTCGCGGTTGCTTCGGTTATACTCAATTTTCTTTACTCCCGCATTTTACCCGAGGCGCGTTGGTAGCGACGCCTTAGATTACGCGTTTCCAATCTTTTGGTGGTTAGTTTGCGTGTCCACCAGGGTACACTGTCTTTAAATGTTTTCTTACGCGGCATGGAATGCGCCGACGCTTCTACCACAGCGTGTTTAGTTTTTTCGCGGGTACTTCAATTTGTGGTGCCACTCGGCAATTTACTAATTCGTTTTCAAGCGCGGGGATGCTTTCGCTAAATTTTTGCGTGAATTATTCCCAATTCGCTTTTTTACTACAGGACCGTGGAAAGATTGATAATTGCCCGTTTACGCGTGTTTCGACGTCGATATTCCATGTTATTAATTTGTGATAGGAGGGCGTGACCTCGTCCAACCTTAACACCCAATTTTCGGCTGCCCCTAACAAACCGTGTGAGACTACCGTGACATCAATAAAACTACTACCTCTATGGACTTCGAACGTGGGTGAGCCGTTGTTAGTGACGACGCTAAGATCCCACTCTGTGCACAACCCCACAGTGGCGACTTAGCATTGAAATCCCCAACGACGATCAGCTTTCGATTTCGACCGACCTTACGAAATACGACCTCGATTTGATTATTAATTCTTCGGTTTGGGGATTTTTTCGCTGGGAGCCGACCGGCGGAAAGTATACGCTAATTACTATTATTGTTTCGGATCCTGTTTTTATCTCTGCCGTCGTTAAAAATTCATTTAACAAATTATTTAATATTATCTCGGCTCACGTCCCGTTATTTATTTTTATCCGCTGCGCGGTCGTTCGCTATTCGCGTTTAAGACAGTATCCACCCTCCCAAAATCTGTTATTTTGTGGCCATACAGGTGCGGTTCCTGTATGAGCCTGTGTCGATTTTATTTTCGTTTATTATTTTAACGAAATTATTTGTGGCCCCTCTACCTTTGTCTAAATTAATTTGTGCACATTTGACCTTCATTCTTCTCGGAACAACGTCTAATGGCGTACAGCCCATAGTCGATGTTCCTGGTGCCTTCAAACGCTGCATCGTGGGGGCACTGGCTGGACTTGGCGTCGAGACGCGCGTCGACCCTGATACTACCAACCCTGTCGTTTGACATCGCACAGACCAAGCAGCAAGAAACTGCCCGCCTGCAGTTCTTGAACTCATGACCCAGCTTAGCGCAGTTACCGCAAAACTGCACCCGCTCCTTACACTCCGCTGACCTGTGACCGAACTCGTAACAACGATAGCACTGGATCATTGAGAAATGATCCCGTGCCCGGACTCGACGCCATCTCAGTTTGACTGCATCCGCCAAGAAACACCTCCTAGCCTCCCGCGAGACCTCGAAAACAACGCTGGACAGCGAATCCCTGGGTTCCCTGCCGCCGAACCGGAACTTTTCCTTCACCTCGTCCTCGAACCTAAGCC